>OY720635.1:77829259-79029259 GCA_963169105.1 Ceriagrion tenellum
GTGTTTTTTTACAAAAAAATCTGAAAGTAAAAAGAGTTTTCTCTACCAAGTATTTACATCCTCATCTCAGCGTACGTCCTAACTCCCCATCCAAACCCGTGCAGAATAGGTACCTATTCGCTTTCTTACTTGTCCCGTTTACCTGTTATCTTCTCTTCTATGATGGCCTTTGTCATACCCTAGCCCTTAATTATCTACTTTAGCCAGTTGTTTCGTTACTTCCTAATCTCATCCAGAGGCTTATCTCATACCCCATATTAGTTACTTACTTACGTATTAATTACTTATCATAAACCGGGGTGAAGCTTGAACAGTTTTTGAAGTTTTTAGACCTCATTGCACTCAACTTTCTTTTTCAATGCAATGATATTTCACTGGGAAATTTTAAAAATCAACTAACTGTTTTATGATCGTAATGAACACTTCCGCGGTTTTCTAGTAATTATGAATTTCTTGACTTCTTCACTCCAGAACCAGATGATACCAACTGTAATGCCGGCGAAACGGTTGTCCACTGATATAATGTAACGCGGTAAGGTCCCGAAAAATTCAAAATAACCGTTAATGTTTGAATTTCAGCAATAAAACCTCTAAGAGTTCAGAAAAAAGATTTAACTCAAGCATTAATTGGAGTGAATATGGTGCACCAACTTTCTCGTGAAGATGGTCACCATTGGATCTGCAGACTCTCAGGAAACGCCTTAGTAACCTTTTGTGTTAATTACTTTTGCTAGTGCAAAGTGTAAGCCACTTAACAAAAGCATTACAATCCTACTTGTATATTTTGGTGGCGATCACCTAGTTTTCCTTCTCTAGATTTTCTGTTTCCAAATCTTCAAACGACGTCAATTACTTGCTGGTTTGTCTTCGTTACCATCCACAGAACCTCCTCCACCGTCCACACACATACGCATCTCGAACTCCTGTAGTCTATTCTCGTTCTTCTTTCTCAGAATCCCCGTTTCTGTCTCAAACCACGGTTTTCTACATATCATTCTCTTCATCAGATTCTCCTTTGTATCATTACTTTGTATCAGCACCATTTCTAGCTCTATTCTTCTTCTGATGTCTACACTTACATGTCCATTATATTCTAACCTACTGAACGATTAATAAAATCGCTCTACTTGCTCCATTTAGTACCCCTCTCCGCTCATATTACCAGTTTTGCTTTTCTTATTCTAAAAAAACTAATAAATTTGCTTTTACAATGATATATTTTCATTCCGTATCACTTTAACTTATTTCCTAATGTATTTGCTTAGGCTTGAAATCCCTTCGAAGCGCAATTAAGCTGCGCCTGGTAGTCCAAGAATTACAATGGCTTTGTCATCTGCCCTCCTGCTTAGATTCCTACATGCAGCTCTCCCCATTTCTTTCTTACCGTAACCTTGGTATTAATTTAAAAAAGTACATTTGGCTACGGGCTACCTTGGTAAACTTACGAATGCTCACCCTGGTTCACCGATAACAATCATAATCTGCGCCCGCTGGGACATATTAGGTCTCGAAAGAGTCGAATAAGAAGAAAACCCGCGAACATATTCCAATTTTCGTCAGTCTCTACATAAGTTCTCTCCCATTGACTCGGTAAAAACTGGTTTTTAAACCCGCAAGGTAAACAAAAACATCCTGATTATTCTTAGTTTCTTCATGTTTTTTAAGTGCATCACCGCAATCGTATTGCGAGTTGCATCGCAATCGCAAAACTTCCTTCCTGAACCATAACTACTCATCGCCCAAGAATTATATTTCTTTGCTTTCCAAACTTTAAATTATTATTATAACTGTTTTCAAGAGTTATTAGAATTATAAATCAACCCTATTTTTCTAATTTCCTCGTGATCCGAAGATTTCTTCCACTAGAGCATAGGTGATAAGACTCTCCCTACTCATTCCTTAGATTCACTCCAAAATTCTTCCTCGTAGATCTACTATTAAGTTCAAAAAAGAGATTTTGCTATCATCAATCGAGAGAGACATCGTTCATTGCCTAAATTATACAGTAACTCCGATGGCATTTTATTTTCTCAATTTTATTGCCTTCATCTCTACTAATACTCCCCCAATTTAGCTGCCAGGTAACTCCAATACGAGGTTATCCCTATCTATTTTACTCTCTGTCGCAATATTTCGGCTCACAGGTCTATAACCGCTGTCAGATATCTTCTCCACGTAGATTCTCCAATAATCCTGAATATCTCTGTTATTTGTTTATATCTTACCTGTTTTGTCGTTCAAATTTGGAATCGTTTGCGCTCTCTTACCGCCGGATACCATGTTAGCGAATAGCGCACCCACTTCCCCCTCTTCCTTAAGCTTCCCCGTTTTCTTGCATTGTCCTTTCTGCCAGTTTTTCTTCGCCCAATTGGTCACACACCAGAGTTATTTTTTTAATTTCATGCACTTCCTCTAACATAGGTGCTTAGGTTTTTTTACATAATTCTCTCTTCTTTTTTCCAAATTATTTCTGCTGAAACCCTATGCTTCTTCACTCTCCTCGTTCTTACTCATTCTGTAGATCTCACTGCCGTACATTGCTAATATTTAATATCTGATTTTCCGATTTTCTTGAGATTCAAATATCTTTTTGCTCTTTAGTTAAGATTTTCTGTCATATAAATCCATAACTATCTACCTAACTTCTTAAGCTGCTAATTTCAACGTCATTTATGACGCTTGCATTTCTTTCTCTGTTCATGCAACTCTTTAATTCTATATTCTCTCAAGACGTTTAATACGTCAATTAGCGGTCTATTTCCTACTCTTTAATTCTTCATCCATGTTCCTAAAGCATACACAACAAAATGTATTCCATACAACAATTCAAACACAATAAAAACATCTGATTTAATCGAACAAATTACTGCTGCAGTCCAACATTGTCATGCAAAAATTTAAATGTGGGAACCATAAAAATAAGGCAACAGACACACAAAAAGTTAACTCTGTCTTTCACTAGATGAAGCCAACAGATCATCAAGTGTGGACCCAAAGTGAGTGAAAGTGGGTTTGGGAAGGGGAGGTGAGGAGGAATAAAAAGGCGTCAGTACTGGGGAGTCAAATAGCGAGGAGGAAAAGAAAATATGAGGGATGCCCTTCTTCCCGTTCGGCGAAAGGGGAAATGGGTTTTTCGCGTACGGGGGTTAAAAATATACGCCATACATATAAGCCTATGGTGGGAACACGGAAAAGGGGTCGGGCAATGGAGGGAAATGGAGGCAGGGAATGTGGCATGAGGCCACCCAAAAATTCACCGGGCCGATTATTGAGCACGCATCCGCAGTCATCACGCGTCGTGCCGTGGAAATGATGGAGAAAGGGGTGGGGGACACGATGGATGGGAGGCAGGAAAGACTGGGAGAGTAGGGGGAGGATGGAGAGAACGCGAAAAATTGCGTGCAGCGGCACATGTCAGTATCTGCCAATGCCCTTCATTTCCTCCATCGAGCCGCCAGCCCCAAACTATTTTGTGGACGAGGGTTTTAAGCGAGGCACGCGTGACGGCGCGACATGACAAGGGATGCTGAGGCTAACGATGAGGAGGAAAAGGAGAATGAGGCACATGGTCGAATAGGGTATTGAAATGGGGAAAAGGGAAGTAGAAGAGGAAGGGGGAGTTTACTGAAGGGGTCAAAACAAGGTAATGTCAACTATCGTTTCTCGTACCCTCATTTAATAGAAAATGTCAGTATAAAATTTTTTTAAATTTAACTACTGGCGATGCACTTATTCATAAAATTTGCTAATATAAACAACAAACAACATAAAATTAGCTATCATTCAATTTTTTCCAAGTTTTTCAACCCTCCCTTTATTGTGTGGAAGTTTTCCCGCTCGACAATCTTTCGTCAACAATGTAAACCGGAAAACTTTTAAGGGTTCTCACACGTTTAAATGTCTATTATTAAATAGTTGGATCATTTTTTACTAAATAATAATTTTTGTATCACATTCTTGATGTTGAAATATTCCATTGCGACTCGATATTTCGCAATTTTTCATGAAATAATTTTCATATACGTAATTTATAGATTTATGAAACCTGTATTATCCCAGTATCACAAAAACGTTAAAATTTATTCCTCATTTTACATATGGCCCATTTAAACGGTTATATAAGGAAAATAACATTTGAATCGACCATATAATATATAAAATGAAACATAAATTCAATAAAAAAGAGCAACTTTTTTGGATAAGAATTAGCATTCAGTAGCTTATTTTTTGCCAGCATAAATATTTACACTCAGAAACAACCGAATTTGTACTAGCTTGACATGAATCATGAAAGCTACCGTGAATTACATAAATTTGTGGTTTAAATATTCTATGAAAAAAATGAAATCATACAATATTTGCGGTAAAACTTAAGGATTTGTCTGCAAGCCCAATAAAAATGCATTAATCACTAAAGGCCAACTCGCATAGTAGAATAGGGGGTTAATAAACATATATAACACCGGAAAAATAAGCTTTTCAAAGCAGTAAGATGCAAAATGTTAAGGTAAACAGTAAGGAGATTTGCTGGAGCTGCTGGGGCGACTCATTATTTTGATGCTTCACAACTTTTCCCGATGACTCATCACTGGAAGGGAACATATTGGACGGTAAGAAAGGAAAAGCGGGGAAGGGATATCGAAACGGGAAAAGGGAGACGCTTACTACAAGTTTCCGCATCACATAATGCCCGCGGCGGAGGGGTCACAGGAGCGAGAGCGGAAATCACCAGTGACTTTACAATTCATGGCTGATAAGGAAATGGCCGGCGTGCGGCGAAAGGGACCGGCGCGCCACGCCGCCTTCAATTTTTTAAATTTATTTTTACTTTCGTTTTATTTATTTTTTTGGCAAGCTTGCACGAGAAAGATGGCGCATATGGAATGAGTTTGGCGACGGGTTTTTTGAAAGAATTCCGCCATCCTCACCACCCGACCACTCCCCTTGGATGCAGACCGCTCTATTCTCTCCGCGTTCACCATTTTTTCTCCCATCCGCCATTTTTTGTCATCACCGCCATTTTTGGGCCTCATTGTCATCCCAATCTCCGCGCTGGCACGAACACTTACTTTTCTTTCCGTTCTCCCGCGTCGCTTTAAGCGTCCGGCGTGCTGGTCTCCTCCAAGGGAAAGGAAAAAGGCGAGGGATTTCCGCACCAAATTGAGCGAATTTTGATGACTCGATGGACTTTGGAAAAAAATAACCAGGGTGTGAATTTGGGAGCCAAATAAAAATTCTAAAATGGCACAGGACTTACGTACATTGGGTTCATTTTTCAGAAAACCTGGAATCCTACGATTGCGCATTTTTTTCAAGACTTTCAGACTAGCCACTGTAACTTGAATTTAGAATTCCTTCTGTGCTTCAACTTTTTCCCACCTATTTCTAAAAACATATTTTTAGCTCCCAATCTTACCCTAGCACCATACAATGCTGCTATCCTTTGCCTGACACATTGTCATCCATGAATCCGGGCAATATGTTTTCAGTATGGGTATAATTTTTTTTATTTATTAATATATTTATTTACTATAAATTTATTTATAATAAGTAAAATAAAATATAAAAGGATGATGCATCCACTCATGCTCCATGTTAATCGATGGACCAGGGAAAATTCACATAAAAATAAGATAAAAATTAGCTTCAAAGTGCCAGAATAAAAATTAAAAGCAATCAAAAGTAAATAACTAATCATTCGGCGTCGTAGGTGCAATATCAATTAAGATTTACCACGTACATTTTCTGGTTCAATAAACTCAAAGGAAAGTAGGACGTGGAGTAATTAGCTTCAAAGCCCATGGAAATGATACACCCGATGTCAAAAGAACTGTGTGTATGAACGCAAGAGCATTGATTTTACTAAATTTAACTTTGTATACAAAATCCTGTTTGGCTAATGTTAAAAAAAACAATATTTGCATAGGAAAATTGCGACATGATAATGTAAAAGCTGGCTCATCACGAATCTAATAACCTGTACGGTTTATAATTATTTCCATAGTAACACATATTAATTATTCATCAACTTTCCGTAGAATTAATTTACATCCAAGAAGACCAGGTTCAGAAACACTGAACAGCATAGCCAAGCCTAACGTAAATTACTAATAATTTGAATTATACCATGAATCGGTTCCTCTCGCTATAACTTACCGCAAATTTACTACTGCTGTTGTAATGCCCTTAAAATGGCTAATTATTCTGTTAGTTATAATCAATTAAACTGCATAGTTGAATTCTTAAGCTCTCATCCTATTTTATGATCGTAATCCCTAATTTGCATTAAAACTGAAAATTTAGTTCCTTTGAAACAAACTCCCGCAAGTTTCGCATTTTTGTTGAAGTGTCCGACATAACGGCCTTATCCGGGATCGTAAAGTTTTCCATTGCAGAGAGAATTAAATTCACCGTGCGCAACAGTAGTAAAGCAAAGAAAATATAATGAAATGAACATTTGAGTATAAAAAAGCAAATAAAAATGCTTTTACATTCATATACAGTGACACCTCGGTTTTCGTCGTTAATCAATCCAGCTTAATTCGCATTTAATCCGAAACCGACGTAAACGATTGCAATTATTTCCATAAGAATCAATGTAAATCCAGTTATTTGTTTTAGACGCTCCCAAATGCATATCATAACACATTTGATAGAGGATAAATATAGTGTTTAATACTAAACGAATATTAATTTAATGATAAAGAGTAATGCATGGAAGACGGTAATTAGGACTGAGAGAACTACAGGAATTCTAGTTTGTGAGGGGAATCTCCCTCCAAAAAGACCTTATGTATCAAGGCATCATCTTGGGTCACCATAGATACGCATTACACCGAATACTGGTGACATAACAATCAATTACATGCAATTTTAGCACTGGTGCTCGAAACCAATAGATAAAAGGGTAAAAACACTGGAAAAAATGGAACTGTAGGAAAGGCGCGAATGGTGATGCTCACACACAGAGGAACAACCTCACATAGACGAAGAATGCGTGGAACAACCTGTATTTTTCACAAAATCAGCATCAAAGTCACGTGGCCATTACGACAAGATCCGATGCACAATTATTTAGTGGAATAATCATGGAAAGCGAAACAAACTTTAACCGAAATTAATGAAAACTGAAGTATCACTCAAACTGCTGAACTTAATATTCAGGGTGTAACAAAAAGATGCGACCAGACTTAAGGACGCATTCCTCACAACTAGAGGAAGAAAATATGCAACATAGATAAGGAGAACAGAAATACTTTATTTCCATGCGGCAGCTAATTTTCCATAACTAGCCTGAATATTTGTGTGTTTTCTTCTAATACATGTCTAAAACCACCAATATTACTACGAAAACTGATGTAAATTTCCTTTACTATTCATCATAAATTCATAAATCATTACAAGTAATAGGATCCAACTTCTGGAATTCCCTCCCAGATGAAGTGAAAAAAAGCTCCCACGGTAAAAACCTTTCAATCAAAATTTATCATTAAATGCCTCATAATTCATTTACTATGTATTTTTCTTTATTTATTTTTTCTATCTCCTTGAATTGATACTGATAGTTTTTTATGATCTCTATATATATTTTATATAGTATTTGTTTGTTGATATCTTTACAATTGTGTTTATCTCAACTACATTTATGTAGAATTATCAATTTAATAATGTAATTATTTATTAAATGGAGGGATTCAACTGATTATTCAGGGTGTTCATTTAGTGATCTTTCACAACAACCAAGCGTGTATAGTGTTGTTTTCATGTTCTACTTATTGTATGATTTGTTTTCTAATCTTAGAGGTCATCATGTCCTAGATCATTAAATTCTTTTTCATTTATTCATTCAACTTTTCTCAATCCATTAACAATGGGAAATACACAGAAATAGAACGCACCAGCGTACCACATGAAACTCTTACTTATTCAAAATCAAGTCCGTAACAGTCATTGGAACAGTTGATACTATGTGTACGAAGGACAATCAGGTAAGTCACATGTCATCACAAGCAATGACGCGAGTCGCATATCAACATTACCTTCGTTGAAATGAAACACGCAACACTGGTAGTAAAACTTAGAATTACAACGTAACCAGACTCAACCAGGAAGGCATTTTGAACATGTCATATATTTCGAAGTTACAGCCGGACCTAAAGGCACTTTTGACACGAGTTGAGCCACCATAACAGGGCAGAAAAAATTCAAAACAAGTCAATTAGATAAACGAAGATAATTTACGTCCCTTTCCCTTTCATAACTGAAGCAAAGCCCTCAAACACCGCGCCATCGCTGAATACAAGCCTCGCATCAGGGGTAATCCTGAAGAACGAGGGAGGCACGGCTAATGGAGAAAGTGCGGAAAAAATTGATAGCGAGGGTAGGGTGCGGGAGGCAGACGGAACGAGAAAGTTCCACTGAAATATGCATGCAGCAGCAGCGGCGGCGGCGCATGAGAAGAGCGCAGCATGCAGTGCGGCCGGTCCCTCTCTCCATCGCCGTGTGCATACAGACTACGGGGACCGACGGAAAAGTTCTTCCCGCCGCCACCTCCTCCTGCGTCTCTCTCTCTCTCTCTCTCTGCATTCCCCGCGCTTGAAATTCGGGGGAGGATTAAGACTTCGCGGACACTGCGACGGGAAAGGATCAAAGGCAAATGCGGCCCTTATAATAAATTCCTACACCCGTGCTCACTGCGGCACAAATACACGCGAACAGATCCGCACGGCTGACTGAGTGGAATGGGGTGGAAGAAAGGAAAATAAGAAAATAATAAGGTCAGATTTAATTACATGCGACTAAATTCTCTGAAAGGAGTAGTGACGCGCTTGTAAAAGGCCCGAGTACAATTAAAACTTGAAGATTTATATAAAGAAAACTAAAATAGAAGTTTACGGAATATTAGAAAACGACATTAGTCCAAGTTGAATTTCAGACTCAATAGAAAGTGTTTCATCACCTGGGAAATATTAATGAATATGATAAGTGATTGAAGGAGCGATATATGCAAATTTATCGGAGGGCATGAACCAAGAAAATGATATTCCATTAGATAAAGAGCCTCCTGTAAGACATGCAACATAATCTTGGAAGTGTATAAACACTTCGTTAATATGTTAGCAACAGGCGTTATTTTAAACGGCATGCTTTTTATTTTATTGATATGCCTGTATGTTGTATTCATTTATGCTATTCATAATGATAATATATAAATACAAGCATATAAAATAGCATGCATAAAGAGTTCACAATAATCAACCATTGATTTGGTCACAATAAATATGATGTAACCTATAACATATAAATTCAGCAATCAAATAGTAGTCAGTAACATTCATTTCATTAGCGGAAAATGTTATACATGGAAGTTTTGGAGGTTGAAGAAAGAAGCAAGCAATAATTTGGCGATTTGATGCAATTGTGATGAATATATAATTAGAAGTGTGAGGGATAGTAATGAAAACCTTCTTTATCGCTTCCAATATCGAAAACACAAGCAGCGGAGTGGAATGGGAATTACTTAAAATACTAATGAATTTAGTAATATGCAGGAGAGTTGGACACAAAAGTGAAACTTCTTTACTGGTAAGGATGAATGACGGAAATAAGGATAAGTAGTGATAGGTCGGGGGATGATTAACAATGTTTCTCACTATCACCTTGGCATTTTAAAGTTTATGCCGAGGAAATGGTAGGAGAAGCTGTAAAGAGCCAGGTGTAGGAAAAAAGGTAGAAAAGCAGGTTAGTCGATAAATCGATAAAGCAGGTTAGTGTCACTGACAGTACGGCCTAGGTCAGCCATCTGAAGATCGCAGACAATGAAATATATGTTAGAAAATCAGGAAGAATAATACAAAATAAAGTTCAATCATCAATAATTAAATTCAATGGATTCTTAAGGCTAAAAACAGCAAGACTGGCCGTAAAAATAGGAGAGCAAAAACTAGAGCAGGTGAGACATTTAAATTAATTTGGTGGTACGTTGGAAGATAATTGGCATTGGCGCACGCAAAACGTATCATTTTTTGAAGCTTAAGGCACGATTATCACCATGTTCTACTTATGTTGTCCGCTTTGCACATGATTATCTTTACAATATTGCTATAATAAAAAATTTCAATTTCTCTTATAATGAAACAAATTTAAATGATACATGATTAGGATGAGCCGAGGTTAACTTTTCTAGAAGTCATTTCTGAGCGTTTCACGTTTTAATCCTTTCTATACTGCAACAGCTGCTTAACCACCATTCAATTCGTGGAGAGCGCTGTAGCATACACAGTGAGAGCAGATATATTCCTTCAACAAACGATATGATATTTCATAGACATTAATATAATATTTCGTCTCCTTTATTCAAAAAATGTTATTATCACCCTCCACTGTATGTTGGAAAAATATTAAAACAAAAAACGTCTTAATCTGATATTCAATGATCCCATAAATTTCTGATTGGCTTTTATAGATACGTTGCATTTTTACCCGCTAATCTGGTGTAGATCTGCAGAAATACTGTGCTTTGAATAGTAAATGCACTCATATCCTCTTCAGAGAAACGATTTATTTAAACATGCTGAAGTGTTTATAGAACAAGCCCAAATACGCGCAGTTTTAGTAGACATGGTTAACGCCTGTTAACGGAGTCCGAGAATCTTTCCAATACAGTCACCTCACGGTGTAATTTCAAGATACCCGCCCGCTTCGGTTGCACTGATTATTAATTTATAATTGTGAGGTGTTTTTTAAATTTGAAACATGATTTTTGCATTTAAAGGTTGACTTTTAATGCAGTGATACTCACAACTCTCATATATGAACATTGCTTCGTAGATTTTAAGCTAGAGAGATAACATTATCAAATGATACGTAGGAGAAAAGTAGGGACTGAGGCCTCACGTTAGTATGGAATTATAACGAATGGGTTAATATGGACGCATAGCGTTGAATGGCGCCCAAGAGCAGAATCTAAAGAAGATGAGAATAGCTTTCAGGTGTTATCTTCGTGTGAGTGAAATGCTTATAATTATGACAAGTTTTATTTACAGAAGTTGTCAGAGTCAACCAGCAAAAATTTGGCAGCGCAATACCATTTGTGATGCAAAATCTATGAAGGTGTCATATTTACATGATGTCTTTAATTTGAACGATGAGACTTGTTGGTATTTTCATGAAAACTGGTCTGTAACTCTTCTGAATATGGATGAAAGTCTGAATCGCCGAGTGGATGAATAGAAACAAATTTCATGTAAGTAGTCCCTGGAATCTGTCTATCGCTAAGGCTTCCTTGGAAAAATGTGTATCTAAATCTGTTGCTAACTCCAGGAACAATAATCGCCCACACTATCTACTCTCATGATTTTTCAATTTCCTTCAAGCAATTATGCATGTAATATTTCGTGATTTGTGAACCATCTCTCCGGTAACAACTCAAGAGGGAAAGTTAAATATGGAAATCTGGAGACAATATGAAATTTGGATTACTTTTTAGTTTATTGGGAAAGCCATGAACATTTACATTTCCGAGGGCGGCATAGTAATTAAATAAAAAAAGGCTCGGTTTTCACGGCTTTGGGTTGATGAGTCCTGACCCAATGGGAGCAATAATTTCCAAGAGTTTTTTCTATGCATATAATAGAGTCCTTCTAATTCCTCAGTTACAGAAGCAGTGAACTGAGTGAAAAACGATCACCAAAGAATATAAGCTCATCAGGCAGACGAACTGCACCCGAAGTAATGTGGTACACCCTACTAATCCATTCACTTAGCCAGCTATGCATAACACTCAAAAGTATCTCTTTAAGAAAAATCTTCCCCCCTCACAATTTCCACATCAGCGCGTTAACAACTACGGGATGAAAAAATCTCCATCGTAGAGAGAGGGAGAGAGAAAGAAATTCATTTCGCTGGAAAACTATATACGGAGTGTGATGATGAAGCATCCTGATCGAAGCTATCCTCTTGATTCTGTGGCTAACTGAATTTGGT
Organism: Ceriagrion tenellum; assembly: GCA_963169105.1. NCBI lineage: Eukaryota > Metazoa > Arthropoda > Insecta > Odonata > Coenagrionidae > Ceriagrion > Ceriagrion tenellum. Next base: position 77,841,245 of record OY720635.1, read on the forward strand.
GATCGGTTAAAAAAAGCACGTCTTCCCCCAGAAAAGGAATTGAAATTTTGTAAGTTCCGTGAATGAGTTCCCTCTCGCCTCCATATCCTTCAATTTTTCATCCAGATGAAAAAGTCACTCGGGGAATCCAATTTTAAAAGATAAAGAGATATGGCGTCGCCATAGATTGCTTCCACCCACGTTCCTCGACCGTCTCCCAACTCCACATTCCTCTTAATAGCTCGGCATTAATATCAGATAAGCAATGTAAGTGACATAAGAGGATTAGACGACAGCCTCGCGGAATCTGGTGAGTCAAAACGACTCCCAAGGAAGAGATCAGGAGGCAACTGGGACTAAGGAAAAAAAGGGTAAAGGAAACACAGAGAGGGGAATTGCAATCTTCCCAGAAGGCCAGAGCGGTGGAGCGGCAGGAATAGGACACCCTTTCCCCTATAACTTGTGACCAGAATTGAAAATTTAATTCGGCCGAAATTTAATGGATGGCACATCAGCAATGGGTGGGCGTCATCACCGTGGAAGTAATTCCTTAATCCCATTTAACAAGGGCAATTACTGCTCATGAATTACACGTTTCCAACAGATTAACCTGCTAATGAGTGACTTATCCCATATCTGAGCAATAATGAATTTCAATAGAACCCACCACTCGGGGATTGACTGCGTAAAATATGCGCTTGCTTCCAAGTACCACATTTCCTATCAGTATTAAGGAGCTGTATTTAGCTTCTTAAAATTTGAGGTAACTTTTCTAGAACATAAAAAGACGGATTTCTTTTGCAATAATCGTGTCCAACATTTTACAATGCTTCATTATTTTACAAATTCCAAGTATCTCCCAATTGTCAGGGACCATGTCATCTTATAGTTATTCATCAAAGATCTGGCAGTTACGGACATAACCAGCTCCACGATAGCAGCAGGGATTTTTGTCTCATGAAATGATTCTTCGAAATACCTCAGAAATCTATAACTAAGGGAGCAGTTATGAGCAAATAAATACCAATTAAGTTTATCGCACCAATTTTAAGGTGAAGGTTAATGAGTTATTCAATTCAATGTTGTATCAAAGCAAAATTTACTGAGGGCCAAATGTAGTCGGAGGATTTCAGAGTATAAAAAATCTAAAATTCGATTTTCTCATAGGTATTTAATCTTCTGAAAATTGTTGTTTTTCTTCTGATAATTGCAATACTTCAATGATATAACTTTTTATGAATCACACTCGTCTATTGAGTACAACATGGAATGCATTACACCATCTACCGGTCTTAACTAAAGTTATTAAATCCAAATATGTGTCTACAGTCCAATTCATGACGATAAATTAACATTATCCTTCCTAATAAAAATAATTTGCAATAGCCTAAAGTGCGAATTAGTTTTCATTCGTATGATCACGCGGAATTTCCACCGCGGGCTTTTCGCTGCCATTGTTTCGCTATGCTTTTCAAGTCTTGCTTTTGGTTAATGAGCGGTATGAGGGAAGCAAATATTGCAATCACATGGACGTGGATGCAAATGCACGGCGATAGAGTACAACTCGGTGCACAATTTAAGCCGATTTTCACTATGGCAGAGAATATTCTCCCCAATTCATCCAATGCACGCTCCCGAAAGCAAACGTCTCATCCCGGGTATTGATAAAAGCTATTCAGCGCGTCTTATTTCTCGCTTTCGACACGGAGAGGTGGGGTGGAGAAAATTACTTGACCCTAAAAAGTCCTTCGACGGCAACACCTTCTTCCCTTGGAAGTAATCGAAGATGGAGCGAAGAAAAGATTTTCTTTAAAGACCCCGTTCAAAAAACAAATAACCCTTTCTGTTCTGCCGGTTTTTAGTTTTTTTCTCTCTCTGAGGATCCGAGGCAAACACAAAGATCCTGCCTACTTTGCATTCCCATTTCATAAAGAGAGCGGGAAGATCTGAGAAGGAACAGAGAGATGAGGGTGGGAGACGCGGGTCTGGGAGTGAGGACTGATAGAAGACCGTGAGAAAAGAAAGAGGTTGGCATGGGCCGGAGAGTACACCAAGAGACGAAAGAAACAGGCGGCTAGGAATTAGAAAGGGTAAGAATGTATTTAAAGTGGGTAAGTGCCAAAGAATGGAAGTGAACGGCACAGAGATACCCTTAGATTTGTTCCATCCCTTTTTACTGGCAAACTGAAAGGATCTTTGTAAACATTTCAAGCGTAGAATAAACCAAACGACCCTCCTTCGAGTTATTTCCTGGCCCTTTTTCTGTAATTATACCTCAAAGCTTTCATGGTCAGAAAGCCTTCTCATTTCTCTCCTAGGATAAGTTTTCATTTTAAAAAACTAGAAAGTTGATCCCGTTATCTCACGGGATCATTAAAATTTGCAAGAGAAAGGACTGCTAAATTTTGGAGGAATAAGTACTTCTCCGACGAACTTCTTCGACAAAATCTCTGATCTGAACGCATGGAAGGAACCATTAGGCCCTTGAAGAGTCGTTCAGCCATTAAATAAATGTACAGAAAATCAAAGCATGGGACTGGAATAAAGTCATTACGATTATTCTTCGAACTCAAGAGTTTCTTATATACATTGATGCCATTTCGGTTTATTGTATATTTACATCTGTGTGAGTCCAAAATTTCTAAATCAAAAAATGTGGCAAAAAAAGCATTTAGAAAAATTTCCATCCGATCTCAATGCCTGTGTGAGTTACGATTAACTCGGTCCATAAGTAAAGAAATCGCACAGTTTGGATTTTTGGCTGTAAATATTCCAAGGATGTTTGGATAAGTATCTCATTACCTGTAAATAGACAATTCAAATCGCCTTACTATGAGGTAAGATAGAATGCATAGGACATATAATTTATTGATAAGACATCGTGACATTGCTCAGGACTTAAGGGGCAGTGAGTGCAATGAATTGTAACTAGACTGAATTATGGCGTTGAGTTTGTTCTTAAAATAAAGGGTTAACGACGCTCCTAACACAGCAAAGATATAAAATACTGTGAAATACCAAATGCACATTTGACGTAGATTGGTAAGTTTAATTAATATTGGCAGTATTGAGTAAAACTAAATTTCCATTGAAAAACGCAAATAATGCGAAGTTAGGATCCAAAACCAGAAGAGTGAAGAAAAGTCAATGATTTTTAAACAAGGAATGCTATTATATAAAAATAACGTGGTAGAAAAACAAATGATTTTGACAGTTAACAATCTCAGAAAGGCTTTTCTAATATAATAATATAAAAGAGAGGGCGAATATTTTAGGGCTCTCCTTCCAATGATTACATTTATTATTATCTCATCATCCGAATACGAGGCAACAAATTACTGCCACTGAAACTAATTTCAAAGTCTAGATGTGTGACTATGATAGCACTATATATAAAAATTCATCGAAATAAAGGCAATGAGTACAAAAAATATTTGTTCCTAATATACGGTCAAATATAGAAAAAAAACAGCATTCAGGTACCCAGTGTATGAAACACAAGCTAATATTATGTCCACCTAAAACTTGTGGTTTAAGAGAATTGAAAGATCAAATAGAGAAGAAAATAAAAAGATATCCATGAATTTTAATCGCCGTCGGGATATCAACTCACATTAGATCACACTAACATGCAGGTGCATATATGCACCATAGATACAGCTGGGTATGATGGTACATATATAGAGAACCCTAAAACTATGCTATCGAATGATTGATATCCATTCATACAAAATATATTTACCTTGAAAATGTTTACAATAAAATGTTCCTTATTTAATTAAAATATTATTTTATACTTCAACCAAGTATGATGTAAGATTGAAATTTACTTCGTTGTATCCAGAAAACGAGGATACTCCTTTAATTCAGGAGAAACCTGGAAGGAATTCACTGACATTCAACAAAGTTTACCATTTACCGATGCAATAGCGGAAAAGAAAGAAAAATGTCTCGTAATGTGAATAATTAGCGCTTCAAACAAACTAAATGCACTTGAAAAAAGTCATTTATAGCCTCAGGGATTCACGAGGTCAGTAATACTATCATGTCTTTTTCATATATGATCCCATCCGTTGATTATCATTGGATCAAGCCTCATTCCACGACTTATTACTAATCAACTTCATGTCTATGAAGCAGTGGACAAAAATCGCTTACATTACTATTTTGGGGAGTTAAATTCTTCCGAGAAAAAGTTGTATTTCCCTCTAATGGCCAGTTTCAGGAACGACACATATGTATTCTATAAAGGTATGGGACTAATAAGCTATGACATCCATGCAATATGTGTTGCAGAAACGTTCGATAAATTTATTTGCTTCATAACTTGTTGGCATTGAGTTATGAGTTCCTTAAGTAGCCAAGATGTGGCATGCGCATTGAACCTTTTGGAGACTTTATTACTTGATAAAGGATTTGTTATGAAAAAAATGACCGGTTTGTTTACTGTTCTCGACTAATTATGTGCATTACCAATCATTCATAGGCTAAACTATCATAAATTTTATCCGGCGTTAAAAGATCATATCAAACTTTCGGAGCTCTTAACTATTGGTAAATGAGTTGTGTAACTAGTAGATGTGTTCCTGCAACTCAAATATTTTAATGACATCTATAACTTTATAGAAATCATAACTATTGATTCCTTAACTAAATGTTCTTGCAAGCGGCCATAAGTAACAATATTTTAACACAATATGTAAAGCTTTACTCAAAATTGAGGTATAACGATGCAATTGTGACAAAGTTTTCTGGTTACATTAAGGCCATAAGGATAAGTTTCTTTTTTAATAGGTACCGGTGACGGAAAAAATATCAAACCCTAGCACCCAAAATTGGGGAGACCCGGACGAAAGCCGCTCAGCCACCTAATCACCGCAGAAGGGAATAAAAAAGTTTGAAATCATCAACCTCGCAGTGGGTGGGCGAGGGGACGGAGGCGCGGAGAACGGGGAGGGGTAAAGGGAACAAATAGAGTAAGGGAAGAAGGAAGGCGAGTCGATGGGGTGCGAAAGAGAAGAACTTTGACAAAAGGCTTTCGGCGAGGTGGGGGGGGGGGTTTGGTGGCACGGTTGGGGGGCGATAGGGCAGGAGATGGTGGAAACGCCGAAGGATGGCATGGGGGAACGGGATAGTAGAAATGGGGGGGAGGTAGATTGGGATTTTGTGAGGGGAGTGAAGAAGGAGACCAAGGAATGATAATGTTACCGGGATATTAGACTGACGAGGACTCATATTTCCCACCCTCCCCAAAACTGATTCTTTCCCCCCTCAGCCAAACCGTCGTCTTCAAAACTCCATCCAACCCCCGCCCTTTCCAGAAAGCCATCCCTCCCCCACCCCCCGGTGGAAAAAGATGGGGGAGGTTTTCTCCGACGGAGTACCGAGTCGAAATCAACGCTGATGGTCGTATATCATGTGCGGGTTGTCGGATGGAAGATGGAAAATGGTTTTGCTCGATGGAAACAAGGGAATGGCGGAGGGGAGCTTGGGGATAACCGAATGCGATTCGGCGATTGGAGCGCGGAGCAATTATTAGTGGGGGAAATAGAAAATAGCAGTATTCCCAACGCTGCAGCAAAGGGGAGGATCAAGAATAGGAGATGACTATTTTTTTGTTTTTTTCTGCTCTGGGACCCATGAGGGGTATTCAAATAGAACGATGAAGAAAACTAGGGGCCTATATAAGAGTTAGAGATGTCCCCAAGGAAAAACGATGAGCAGAAGGGCTGCATGGTACCCAGGATTTATGATAATTTGGAGAGAATGGAAGTCAGGTCTCGGTTGAAGAACGGATGATAGTCTGTTGGCATATTATAAAAATAACTGCCAATTACCAGAGTGATACCAACTGTTTGCTCAGCTGACTATAAGTTAAAACGAGCTGAAGAATCACAGTACCCAATCACGATCCGAACGCTATCCAGCCTAATGATGGGTCAAATTAATGTCACTCATAATAATTTGGAGAGAATAGAAGTCAGGTCTAGGTGGAATTACAGATGATAGCCTGTTGTCATGTTATAAAAATAACTAATGATTACCAGAGGGATATGACTGTTTCACTCAGTTGACTATAAGTCAAAACGAGCTGAAAAATCAAAGTACCAAATCACGACCTGAATAATATCCAACCTAATGATGAGTTAAAATTAATGTCGTTTTTGTATTTGCACGATTTTGAAAGACAATCCAAGCCAAATCAATTTTTACGGCTACAAATATCTCAAACAAGTGAAATTTTAAACATCTTAGCCTGACTGCAAGATTAAAAATCTGTAATAAAAATTACTCTGTACGACAGTGTACCCATTCCATCCTTCACCATGCCTATATCTTCAAAGCAAAATCCTTACGCTCGTCCTACTTCTCAGGTAAGCAAGTTTTTAAAACCGATAGGGTTTTAAATAACGTCATCTTAAGTAATTGATCAAATTATTTCGATCGATTGGATTACTTGATCAGATCGCTGTCTTTCCTTATAATGATTCCTCCACAGCTAATGCAAAGGAAATGGATTTGCAGAAAAGGAATAAGGGAGAGGCAGGGGGGAATTTGTGGAAGAGCGTATGCGATTCGGCTATTGAAGCGCAGAGTGATTTTTAGCAGGAGAAAATGGAAATAGAGTGAGAGCCGGCGCTGCAGCAATGGGTAGGGCAATAATGGAAGGTGACAAGATTTTCGGTAAATGGGACCCATTAATGGTATTCGAATAGTGGAAGAATAAAACAAAGGATGTCTGCTGGAAGAGACAAAGCCATCCCAAGGAAAAAAAGGATAAGAAAAAGAGCTGTAGTGTATAGCGCTTAAAAGTGTCCGTTGCCAAATAGTGGCCATTTTGGGTCACGTGCTATGGAACTTTCTAAATTTTGTGAAATGGGAAAGAAAGTTTATTTAATGCAGAGGCTCAGTCAGAAACCCAATCTAGTGGCTAAGAAGCACAATCAATTCGAAAAGCGGGATGACTCACCACTACCGACCATCGTGTTTCGACTTATTTCACAATCAGACCTCGACAGCATGAAGATAGGTGATTTTCACCTCTTGCCTTGTGTGTTGCCTTTTTCGCGAAGTAACTTGCCTCCGCCGGCTCACTCCCTCCTCCTTATTGCTCCCATCTTCTCTATCACCCTCTTCCCTCAACCCTTCCACTTATGAGGCAATTTAATACTTGCCAAACGCAAAGGTCACTGCCATTCAAATTATATTAACCTCTAGGGCCTAAGCAGACCGAGCGGAATCTTGACCAGACACAAAGCCATTCTAAGACGAAAGAGACAGTATGCGGCAATCATCTCGCAAAATATAAAAAAAGCAGAATCCACAGTCATTACGTTGGTGGATAATAGAAGCCAATCGCATTTCTAAAGAGCATCCCATTTTTTATTTAACAATTTAGACGGCATAGTAATTTACAGAATATTTCTGCCAAGAATTAGATAAATCATTCATGTCAAATGGCGATTAATGATTATGCTTTGGTTGCTACGGATTGCCGAATTGAAAGACATACCGCTGACTATCGAAGTCTTTATGCACAAAAAGAAATCAAGAAAAACGATTATATGTATATTGGGTATTATTACTCTGAACAAACAATCTACAATTTCTCACTTGTTAACTGATCGATTACTTGTGTGGCATTGTGTTTTGGTGAAATATTGCTGTAGATAGCGAAAGGGACAGTTACTCTCAGCTAACTATACACCATAAAGAGCTAGGTGTCGCAGTGCTAATGATCAATACGATAACCAGTCCTTTCATTCATATGTATTCCAATAATTTCACTCTTCCAGTAACATCTTACCACAAATCTTGAAAGAGAAAACTCCTACTTACCCAATTTTTACTACTATGCATGAAATAAATAGTCTATCTGCAAGATAAAATATCGATCACAAAGTCTGCAATGTGCAACAATTTTCTCACCTCATTGTGGCTATTACCTTGCCTTTCCGCGTCAACCTTATGCTTCTTCCACCTCCAGAACGAGCACCTTTGTAAACTACGCATTAATCTGCAACAATAAGTTGTAAAAATTCTTAGTAGATGTATTTGCTGGCTATCCTGGAGGCTATATTGTTTAACGATAATTACTCCCAAGCCAATGCAAATTTTCACCTGAGTTTGGAGAGGGCAATGGTTCGGCTTGAAAGATTCTAGGAAGGGATTGGATGAAAATCGGGCCTGATTCGGAGAGTGCAAGAGTCGTGTATAGCGTTAAAATTGAAAGGACCACATGGGGAAAGCGCAGCTAAGGGTAAATGTGGAAGGGAAGATGACAATCGTCTTGTTAACTGGTACCCACAGGCGTAATTCCAGGGCAAAATAAAGAAAGCTTAGAATCTCTGTAAGGCTCAGAACTAACTATTCCCTGGTGGAAAGCGATAAACTGAAGGGGAAGACCTGACGTTTGGAAAGATTTGATGTCAGTTTTGGGATATTGAACTCTTTCAAGAACTCGAGGGTTGTGAGTTTCTTCTATGGTTGACGCGACATCTTAAAGTATTCAGTTCGGTTTTCGGGATTTCCTGTACATTGCACTGTGAAACGATGACGACAGACTCTCAACCAAACTCTCGAGTGAAAGGTGAGCTGATAATGAGGGCGCTTCAGGTTAGAATTTTTTATCCAATCTTCAGTGCATCTTATATGGGGGTAGTTCGGGGGTAGTAGTGACTGAGTAGTTCCTATATCATCATATGTAGCCATATTGACGGGTAAAAGGTTGAATCCCAGGTTCTATGAATATCCTTTTCCAAGAATTGGAGAGGATATTCGTCTTCTCTGTTGCCGTTTACTTAATATTTCACTGTTGCAGTAGCCCCTGTAACCAGTCTCCGATCGAATCGTTTAGTAAAAGTGGTTATTTTGAAATTTTAAAGAAGTTAATCTTAGCTAAAGCAAAGTTAATCACTTTGCATGACTCGAAACCTCTAATTCATTCTATCATGTTGCATGCTGAAACATCCCCATTAAATTCAAAATAGCAAACAGTTTGCCGTTTCCTTATTTTACGGTGCACTTGCCTCAAAATTTTCGAGTCTATTCACATTCTTTTTCTGCGGTGATAATGTGTCTGAATAACACAATTCTTCCAACTGCTGTTTAGTTTTTAACCTAATGTTTGGATATAACTTCTCTCGCATACTCACCAATTCATTTCTTCCGTAGCTTAAAAATTGCCTAAACCAATACAAGTGATACCTTTATGGGGTTTTAGAAGTGAATGGTATGGGGGTTAACAGGAAACCGAATGCGATTCATTGACAGGAGCGTAGAGCTAATATTCGCGGGAAAAATGGAATGGCGGAAGGGCCGTTGTAAAAGAGAATAGTAGAGCAAAAATGAAACTTAGCGTTAAAAAGTTTTACAAACTTGAGTGGTACTGTGACAGGGGTGAAATAGTGAAGAAAACTGAGGGTCCAAGTAAGAGTTGAAGCCGTTCTAAGGAAAAAGAGATGAACAAAATGGCTGCATGATATCAATCTAAAGGTCATTTGGAAAGAATGGATGGCTTCAGGATGATATTTTATTGTTATGTTGGAAATGTAGCCATAGAAAAGTAAAAATACTGTATCCAAAACACAGTGTAGGTTCAGAATTAATAATTAAGAAAATGACTAGGTTTGCAGTAACCTACAAAATATGAGTGGCATTTTCCTTCATATTCGTACATATGAATAAGATAACAAGGAGTATATGTATTACTTGGAGCTATATCAATAGAGCAAGTTACCATCTGCGCAGTGTCAAGAATTGAAGGAACTGGGGACAATGTGTGCCCTCGCGTTGCAGTTTATTTATTGCACTCTTGAGAGAACAAACAAGGTAATCATTCTTTATATTTTTTCAAATGCTTTAGATGACTATTTTTAACTGAGGGAGTAGCATCTACGGTAACGGAGGGAGTACCAGCGTGCGGCAACTGAGCCTATTGGGATTCCACAGCGTTTAGCGTTTTGGATAAGGGTAGGGAAAACGCAAAATAAGCAACCATGATCCTATTCGAGGTCAGAGATTCAGAACTGTTTCCGAAACGGGATTTACATGAGGTCGATTTAGTATTATAAGGAAAACAACAGATAATTACAAATATAGCACTTGTTCAATTGAGCTGCAACAGGAGATTTTATCCGAGAAATCACAGCAATCCTGATCAAAATGCCAAGCAATCTCCGGACAGACCTAATTACAGATTCATTTTACGTGTCGTTTCTGAAGCATTAATTTCCCAACATCTAACTCCGGTTGAAGCTACAACAATACTGTAGGTATCTCAGATGCTATGATTTGTTTAGGGATATATATTTCCAAGGAGTGACTACATGCAAAGTAGCTTCTTCCTCCGTGAAAGATGCACAAGTCCTATTTTATTTTAGCTGGCCTGTTTCAGTTTAGAAAGTACTAAGTTTCATCTTGAACATAGAAAATGTTTCCAAATGAGCCTACGTCAGAGTAATGATTTTATTTTTTTTAATAGGGCGTAATCTTGCCTGAATATTTATAATCACAAAAGGACGATAATATCAATGACGGTTAAAAAGTACGTGAGGTGTTACGGGAGAACTTCCAAGTAAAGATGAGGCAAAGTATTTTCTTCTTAAAAAAATCTAATATTTTTTAGCTGTGGTAAGCAACGATGGGGAAATTACAAAAGTGCGGGCGACCGTTCACAATTTATCATCGTGAGCACTTTTAAAACTAATTATCAACCTTCCTCGCCAAGATTATTGGCAGGGTTCTCCACCTGCATTCAATATTAGCCCGGATTATCAAATTACGGCACATATGTATATACGTCCACACACAGTCGTGGCCTCCTGCCGAGTTGGCTGGCTCCGAGTTTACTCTGGACATCCCGTCCTAATTTGAAAACGGCCCCTCAGGGAAGGAAAACGAGTGGGTTGTGACATCCACCAGTAGAGGCGCCACGGTGCGACGTAATTTTCCGTTAATTTTTGTAGGGATACCGAATCTTGAGAGTTTTCTAGGTCATCCTCTCCTATGTGATATTAATAACTTCTTAAGCTCGTGGTAAACCTGTAGGAAAATCATAAGTTGTACGACCTGGAAGATAATTATTTACAAATTTGCAACAACAAACATAAAAATGGTAATTTTTCAATAATTTTACTTGGCGAGAATTTATTTCATCCCCATTAATTCAGTGACACTTGAATTTTCAAAAATTAAGACAGAGCAATTGAAGTTCTGGTCACGTATATTCTGGAATTATTCTATTATTCTGGAACAATACTAAATATTAGGAAGAGGAAAATATGCTCATGCATAAAAAATACAAATATGTATCTATAGGAGCCATACTGAAAGTTCCATATGATATGCAGAGGTCATTTTCTATTTCTTGGGAGAAAGATGGTTGAAAAATTTAACATCGTTCAAACTTGAATTTGAGATTATGAGGAAACTATATGTCAATCTTGATACTCAATTGTGGGATTACACCAATGTATTTCCTCTCACGATACGAGTACTTACATCGGAATAGTTCGATGGAATTTTTCGTTACTAAATGCGACCTGGCTCATTAGACAAAATCAATACCAAAAATGTAATACAATATAAGTATGGACCGTTTGGCGGAAAAAAATGATTAGCGGTAAAAACTACCATATCTTCAAATTATTCCATTCTATTTGTCTTTCTTCAGCTTGACATGTAGAAAAAGCGTCACCAAGTGATCCATCTTCGCAGATTATTTAGAAAGCCAGCGAGTACAGACGTCACAGGACACCAAGTAAGCCGAACTTATTTCACTCTTTCCCGAGCAGTTAAACGCCGTGAGCGAAATACACCATATCATCCAATGAACACATTCCCCGAATTCCTGTCAGTTTTCCTGTCCCATTGCCCGGTTGCACTTCTACCTCAACGCAAGACCCTCCCGGCCCGGACACCTAAGCATTAAGAGCACGAGACCCTGGGGAGGATGATTCCACATTAGGGACGCCGGCTGCATCGTGGAATTAGGCGGAAGGCGGGGAGATACATAGAGCGAGCAGAGAGAGAGAGAGAGCATGGATGAGGGATGAGTTTATGGAGACGCCAGGGAAAGGCGGGGGAGAGCCGGGGTTAGCGAGAAGGGGGAGAGTGAGCTAGGGAAGTCAAGGAAAAGGTACCCCCTGAGATGGCGAAGGAAAACTAATAGGACGGGGAAGGTTTGTTTTTTTGACAGAGGAGCGGGGCGGGAGGGGGGTTATAGGGATTGGATTTTGGGAAATTATTAATGGTTTCCGCCTTATGACGGTTATAAGGTAGTTGGGTCATGAGGCGATGGGATGAGGGTGAGGAAGCGGAGGAGAGGGGTCCAGGAGAAGAAGACTTTGGAACGGGGGAAGGGTATAGGAAGATTGTACGGTAAGAAAAGTCCAGGTGATAGCATTTTATGAAGTCGGAGTGACTCGCTGAGTTAAATCCTCCCACGGTTGAAAGGGATCAAGGATTATGCAATATTTCTTCCAGGCCCGCATAAGATGTGTCGGTTTCCATCATCACCACATCAAAACGGGTGGTATAAAAGGATTTGCGCACACAGAGTTCATTCACTGCATTTAAGCATAAAATTGTGAGATGAGAAGTTTGAGTTTCCTGTGCTCGTACCCAAGTCACGACGCGTGTGACGTAGAAATCATGTCATTGACGATGCAATAGTCGTGGCGTTTAACTAAAAAGCCCAAAATTTTCAAGAGAGAACAGACTTCATGTTAATTTGAGGTAATTAAAATTTAGAAACTCAATTCAGGTAATCATTCATCGAATAATAATGAAAAATAATAATATAATGGAAGAAAAATGTCCACCAGAATTGGCTTGCTACAAGATACATACCTATCATTGCTCGAGCACCGAAGTAAGCCATCGTTGTGCTCGGCTTGAAATAGGATAAGTTATCATCCATTTTACATAGAAGGTACTGTCACCTCTGTTTGTAAACTGCAGAAGGTAATTTCGAAACCACCTTAAGCATCTTAGAATGTCCAACTTACTACTTGAAAACGTCATATACATCACAGCCAATTACTTCGGTTCTTTGATGCATATTTTAAATCGCCACATTGACGATTCTTCAATTATCATATTTGACAGCCACGAGATAGGATTTCTATATTGATTTAACTTTGTAGTGTATTGACTGCTAGCACATAATCCCAGTTTTATATGTCATAGTTGATATTCGTAATATTGATGGACAAAGTTGTACAACCTGGAAATAACCTCCAACGGGCAGCAGGCAACAATAGTTTTAATACCATAACATAAACCAACCTGAATATTATTGATCACGTGCAGTAAGGCTCTGATGCGGGTTAAACAATATAAGCCACTCTTGGGGAAGGGGGAGAAGTTCGAGGAACAATGTTCTAACAATGCGAGTAGGAGAGGTTTTGAAAAGTAAGTGGTTGGAGAGACGTATTGAAGGACAGCTTATGAATATTTTGACAGGGACAGACGCTCCGTGGGATATTCGAAAGTCTTATTTGATTAGTGAATATTAGTGCCTGGCAGTCATCGTATGGTGCACCGTAGAATCGTGACATCCGAGAGTCGCACGTGACAACTTGGACCACACAGCCCGGAAAGGGAAGCCAAAGTGGAACTCGCTGGAGAAACATCATCAAAGGATCGTAGATATCCACTTTTTATTTTTAATCTTTGATTTCCAATTTTTAAATTTTGTATTGCCCACTCATTATTTCTAATTTGATCTGGTTTAGAATTTAATGCAAGGCATTTGGGGGACGCCCCACCAAATTGGTAAAATCTAGTTGTTCTCACTGCCAATCATACTTAGGGGTCTTAATTTTGCCCTGTGTCTGGACTTAATATTTCATGATTGATTTCAATTTATATATTTACTTAAGTTGAAGTCACTTATTTTTGAGATTTGTAAATTGGATACCAAATTAATAATTCTAAAGCATTAATGTGCAGTGAAGCGGAAAAAATAATTAAATTTTGTTTGTTAAATTTGATAAAGAATCAGAGTAGTAATTAAAAAAAGAACGTCACATTAACCCTCATTCTTACCCTAATTTGCTTACGTAGCATAAAATTGATAGAATAATAACGGATCCGTATCCCTCAACGGACTCCGCGGGGAGGAAAAAGGGTAAGAATATGGTGAGAAGGTATGCTTCTGGAGCTAGACTGACAGACTCGTCAATAGCTGTCTCCGTAGTAGAGAAAGGCAGTTGGTTAAGTATATAAAATTACATTATTAGCACGCACAACTTAGAGCGAAAAGGGAATTTAAATTAGATTACAACTAGTTTTATATCTTTAAAAGTTAACTGAAACTAAAGTTATGAGTAATTAGTATTTACATTTTTTCAATCACTTCAGAAGATCCTTGAAAAAGTAACTCGCTGTGTTCCAATGAGGACATTTGTAATATCCTTTCACAGCGTTTTATATTCTCAAGATTGATTACTAATGCTCTAAAACCTGACATAACAAAATGGAAGATATTCCGTGAAGCATTCAATGAAGACACGTCGATTAAAAACGTGAAACGTATAAAGCTGCTTCGATTCCGAAGATGGCAATCACATTCTTATTTTTAGTTCAGACAAAGTCATGAAAAGAAACATTATTTGATTACCTGGTTGGTATAGATGCCAAAACATAGTCTTCCTATCTCGAGGGCCGGGTTTGAGTTCCGTCAGTGTTGGAGATTCTTCTTTGGATACCCAATTTCTTTTCTGGTGCTCTGTGAAGACCGCTTTCAGTAAGTTATTCCGTCCGTAGATGATCATTAAACAGTGAACCCCTTTGGTGTAAATGGTCAAAAGTAGGCTAGTGACGATGATGAATTTCTCTCGACACAGCCTCCACGCCCAAAAGATGTCGTCCTTAACCAGTCTACCAAAATATCCACATTTGAGGAAATTACCTCAGTCAGTGGTTCACCTCCCCAACCAAACTATCGGCCAAGAACATATAACATCCTTTATCAGTGCTATAGTTAACACCATTTTAGATCAAAAGCTTCCAAAGTTCATCGTAGATCGAATATTTCCAGTTTGTCAGGCGTTCTTCCTGTCAGTTTGTTGTTCGGATACAATAGTTTTGCTGGCACTCCTGCCCGGGTCTTCAGGTCGAAGATTTGCTGGATCATGAATAATTTTCCATCACTATGTAATGCCTTGCATGCACAATTGCTCTTTTATGGACTATTCAGGATATCTCTCTTCCACATGTTTCTAAATGTTAACATTCATCTCGGTTGGAATTAGTTTTCTATGTTAAAACGAGGCGTTAACTGCCGTCAACGAACAACACACGCGATGCGATGTGTAATTGTTGTCGCTAAACAACTGATAGATTCAGGAAAAGACCTTAAAATGACGAGATTCAACAACCATTGAATCTAGCTACTGTCACACAATCCGTCGTTTACTCTGAAATTCTGAGAATCAGTGTTCATCAGTGGTGCAAATTCTACCACTTTTCTTCGTTCATTCATCTCACTCTTCTCTTTCTATTTCCTCCTTTCTTTTGCCACTGTCGTCTATGGATTTCACGATACGAGGATAAAGAAAAAGATCCTTATCTCGGGAAGAGATACGGAGTTGGTGTGGAATGGATGAAGCCACTACATGAAGACCTCCGCCGCCTTTCCATCCGGACGAGAGCGGAGAGATCATCACCGAGGAATGGATGCACCATCTGAAGTTCCCTTTCATCCGGAAAACCCAAGAGACGAGGAGGAACAGGCTACGCGGAAGTTTATGGAGCAGATATGGTGCCCGGGGAACGGGAACGTAAGCGTCGAAGGGAGGGATTTGATGGAGAATAACCAGGGAGCGATCAAAGCTAAGGTGTTTGGAAGATTGGACGGCCTGCTGGAAATGGAGAGACAGTGAAAGTCCAGGTGGAGGGTGGAAGAACTGACGATCGGGTTGAAACACGAAGGACAGAGTGAACAGAAAACCCTAATATTTCGCTGTGACCGGGCCAAGTCAAATATTTATCCATTATTTTGGAATCAATAAAATATAAACCTCGGGAAACATAATATTTAATAAATCTGCTACAGTGTTAATAAAATATTTGCATAAAAAAATCTTCATTCAACCTAAATCTGGTGTATTTCATCTCAATTACGGTCATTTAATGCAATATTTGTAGCTCCTTATGCCCGTCTCTCAGTTATTTAAAAGAGCACCTAATAAGTAGACACCGCCAATTTTTAAAAATATTACCACCTAAATTTCTACACCTTTCGTAATCTTCAATTAATAGATGTAAATATTTTGTTGAGGATGACTTATGGTGGATGATCTAATTAAGGATGACTGATGGAGTTAAAACCAAGGAAATAATAAATCAGAGGAATCAGAGGAGTCCGTGTTTGTTTCACGTACCGATGGCTAAAGACCAGATAGTCAGGCCTAAAAGAGCTAATTTCACTTCTGCTCTATGCACTGCTCTATGTTAGTTCACTAACAATGAAACTAAACATTGAAACCTTTTGTCGAGACGAAAAGTAACGTAGAGTAATAAGGCATAACTGAAGGATTTTTTTCATAAATTAATAACAATCAGGAAAAATAAAAACGATAGAGATTTGACTCTAAAGGTACCGAGATATAAGGTATGCAGAATTAAATCTCTTATGCCTCTGTAGTCTTAAAAGATAATAGAAAAAAGTGGGCTGAAGATGTAAGAAGATTGTTAGCGTTTAGATCGGGATGGAGAAAACGAGAGGAATGAGATGGACGAAAGGGGATACAAGGGATGATGTACTTGGCATGGTAGGTGAGGAGAGGAAGCTGATGGAGGAAATCAAGAGCATGTGGATGGAGACCAGGTGATGCGATGCGCTGGGATTCAAAAAGTTCAGAAAGAGGGAATGCTGCTAGGTAAGTAGTTGAAGGAAGGATGACAATTGAGTTCACGGATTGGATTAAGATATAACTGACGTATACAGAACAAAGGAAAGAATCCATGCCGCGCGGGGAGGGAATTTCTTGTTTTATAAAAGGTTAGTTCAGCCCTGCTAAGCCAAATGACAGTAGCTGATAAAATTACACATTTTGAGGTTAGAGTTGGTTTTGCTATTTTCAACCTTCAGTATTTCCAAAAAACTAAACAAAAAACCGTATCTGCACCATTTTTACCTGATATAAAGTTCTGATTTCACCGTATCTACAGTATAAATTTCTGTTTGTATCTGTATCATAAATGCAGATAACATTTATTACAACCATTGCTCCCAGTGAATCTCAATACTTTTGTTCCCTCATGATTTATCTTCATTCCGTATTTCCAGCACTGACAATCTTAGCATTAACTAAAGCTTGTCATTCCTTCAAAGATGGGTTAGATGAAGAATCAAAGACTCGAAGATGAAAACTTTGGCATAAATAACTCAGAACCAACAACGATGCAGTTTTTTATCTTTGCAAGGCAGAGTGTAGGTTATTTTATTACCACATATTCCTACCTTAATCAGTGTATTACCTGTGAAAATAAAGTCAAAATATTATCTAAAGAATTGAAGATACTGCCTATGATTATCATCAATAGTCATCAATCTCGATTGCTAAGACTTTCAACTTCACCTTCCTCCCAGAAAATTCCTACATGAGTACTTAGACGACCCTCCCTCACCTATTTGCCCGAAGTACTCCTGAATTGTTTTCATCGGTTATTCCTCCCATTTATTCCTCCTTCCTTCAAGGTATTCAAAAGACCTTATCAAAAAATCTGACCAGAAACATAATATCTGACCCTCACCAAAAAGAACTTACCACTTGGATATATATGCGGTAAAAAATGGTAAATTTTCAATCCGGACTGAGAAAGGCAAAAGCTTGATTGCTCTTGTATTCTGCCAGGAAAAGGATTATAGCCGTCTATCGCACGCCGTCAAGTATGAATTAATTTTCCCCTCAACCGATATGATGTGCCTTTCACGCACTCCACCCTTACCATTAAACAGTGAACTAGCCCTTTCCTTATCAGAAAATTACGGAAAAAATATAAGAATGGTTAAAATTTTTTAACAAATAAAAAAAGTAAAGAAAAAACAGCTCTTCTCATTTCTTCTACCAACCAGGAAAATTCGAGGTCTTCCGTTTGTTTTCATGTAGGCATCTTACTCCACCTCCTTCTTCCTTTACCCTTGGACCCCATGAAGTTTCCACGCCCCCTCTCCTCTGCCATTCTCCTCTCAATCAATTCCCACCCCTCCCCCACTCCTCTCATCTTCAGCCGACCCGCGCCCTTCCCCGAAAACATACCCTTCCCCCCTTTTCCTTACACGGGCTCGCCTGGGGAGAAGAAAAGTCAATTTTCCACGATTTTCTTCCCATCTCTATTCTACATCCCCAACCCTTATACTTTTAAAAGAAAAAAAGGACTTTGCAGGTGAGGTGGCAGCAGTTGGGACTCCGCCGGCATGGAGGATGGTGGAGAAAGGCTCAGTGTGATAACTTGAGGACTCGGTTTCTAAACCCACGTAACCGATTAGTCTTCTTTTGGGGCATGTTTTAATGTACTCGAGTAAATATAAAGAGGCCTCAATTTTATAATGCTGTGATCAATGTAAATAAATGTTGGCATCCAATTCCGAGGGACTCCATTCAAATCCCGGTAGTAATGGTAAGATACTACTCTCACTTGGTAGGCTAGGATATCAGTTAAGATGAAAGTTATTTTAGCTAAGTTCTACGGAACCCTTAGTTTCCAACCCACTCTTTCAAGGATCCCACGCATTTTTGTTTATAATACTTATGTATTCACTCCTTGCACTCGTTAAAGATCACTTTTATTCCTGAACATTCAATTTTTTACGAGGAAGTGCCCAATTTTAAAATATTTTAACACTCATAAAGGTTCCGTGAACTGAAAATTTTTAGGACCATTGGTTTAGAATAATAATATCTCATTATTTTTGCTATGAACATACCATCTCGCATGGTGTGGTACACGAAATCCATCCATTTTAATGACAAAATTTTACATATTTGTATACTTTGTTAACACATGCGACTGGTTTCACATTGATGAAGTATATCTCCCATCATGGTCGCAGGCATTAATTGAATATGGAAAAATACTCAGTCATGCTGTTGATCTATTATAATTGATATCCATCATTTTTACTAAATTCCGCATTTAAAGATTAAATTTAAACAATTGACCCCTTATGAATCAATATTACCATTTATGCAATTTTGTATTTTAGCATTGCATATTTCAATTTCATTTTGTTCTCCTGGCCGCTTCTAGGCACCAATTGACGAAGCACGTCGGTATTCGACCCAGCCTACAGACGATTACTGCCTAGTATGAAATCAAACTTTGTCACACATACTGGAGGTAGAATTGCCTATTTCCCGAAAAAGTGTAATGCTACTGAATCTTTGGGCTCTCTCTGGATTTTTAAAAGTAATCTCTTTCAAAATTCTTCTGTAAAATTGAAAACTGGCATTTATGTTAAACATTCACTGATTACCGTACACACAAAGATGAATTTTATATGTATTTCATTTTCATTATATAATATTAACGAGTGCATTGTGACTCCGAAAAACAGCAATCCGAACGATTCAGTACCATTTGAAAAACTTGCCATGTCTCCATAATCATGTGTATTCCAAAAATTATGACGTGTTAAGAGTTGTCATATTCAGAAAAATGTGATTGGTTTCGGAACCGAGGATTTTGAAACCATAAGTACCATTAAAAGATGCTTATCTATGGATGGAGGATGCATTGAAAGAAGAGAGAATGCTGAAGAAGGCAATATAGGAGAGAGCACGGGGGAAGCACGGTAGAGGAAGAAAGAGGATAAGAATTCTGGGCGAAATAAAAGCGGGAAACGATAGGAGGAATTCATGTGGGATCTAGTGGCGGGCCATCCATTGTAAAGAAAACGGATTAGGATAAGTACTGTCCAAAGCCTACCAACTAGCTGGTAAAATACTCAAATTTATGAATGAGTTATTTAAAATATAATTTTAATTCAAATATTTTATTTCGTATTTTTTTTGCTAAGGAAATCCATTTTTATGCTAAGGAAAGTTTTTTGGCATTTATTTTTAAGTAGAATATGCATTTAATTAGTGTTTGAAAACACATTGGTGTCATAATTTTGAGAAAATGACGAGGCAATGTCATGAATTATTACCTCATACCTAGGAAACCCAGACCTGAGATGGCTTTCACCTCACTCCGTTCGTCAACGTGTGGATTTTCCCCTCCAAGACACAGCCACACACTCTCCGGAAAACCCAGTTCGCTGCCACAACACATTTTCTCTCCTCCAATATCGCTCAGGGACGAGTAGGGAATATCGGCTCGGGTCTCTCTCACTCTCTAAATATTCGTCTCCTCTCCTCTCCTCCTCCCAGTGCCGCGAAACGTCTCACTCCCGCCCTCTCCCTCAACCTTTATCGCTCCGCACTTAATTTAGAACCTTAATGATTCCGGTTGATCGATTATGGGTTTATTACTTCCTCAATTTCAACTCCGCTTCCTTCAAGGTTTCTCGGAATAAATGGGTAAAAAGAAATCAGCCGAAAATTTGGGTCAAAAGCCTTTGCTCGCGTTATTGCATTTGAATAAGATTCGGGCTTCAAAACTCGTGATGCCTTGAGATAAAATCGTTACCCGACGCGTAAAAAGATTTCTCAATTACCTGGATGTGGCGGTTGAAGGGATGGATGGAAGAGATGGAAAATATCCGAGCAGAATAATGTCCGGATCTTTTAAGACACTTCAGACAGGAGGTGAGGTTATCATTCATTTTATGCCGCCAGTTGAATATTCAGGAGGAAAGGTATTCCAGAAAATTGCGCTTAAAATTGAATTAGTGAAAAACGGGATTGGTTTGGGAACAATGCTATAAAGATTGTATCACGGCAGTGTAACAACTGGCGGTTTTTTGACGACGAGATCAACGTGGAAATTCATACAATTGAAAGTAATCAACTAAATTGGGGTCGAAATTTAGATTTAGTTGGTTATTTTAGATTGCGACCGACAACTACGGTCTTTTTCAGTTTTAAGGATACGTGAAAATATCAATATGGAGAGGTATTTGGTGAGTGGAAGTGGTGCGCAGATAAATTATACAGGAGTTAGCTCATTATGGATAAAAATTTCACTATGGAAAATAGTTTAATATTTCATCCGACGGACAAGGTACTTAAGTGTTCATGATTAATGAACAATGTAGTACCCTTCCCAGGTTTATTTAACTGATACGACGGGTTTTGCCTTACCGAAGAATAATCCTGTGCCACAGTGTGATGAGATACGTCTTATTATCTGAATAAATGTATGTAAGATTAATAGCTGGTTATTTATGTTAAATATCAGTAACAACTCCCACCACTCTCGGCTCGAAACAGTTACCTTTATTAACTTCTTAGTTACCATCAGGAAATCTGCATTCTATACCCATTTAGGCATTATGATTTTAATGAAAATGCTCTATTACTTCTGAGCTTTGAACCCGGGCCCTAAGGGATTGGGATACATTGCTCCAGACACCACACCGACTATATCCCCTTGGTAAAGAGGATTACCCAAAGGAGGACTAAATAATTTTTCTAGTTGCTACACTCCAAACTGCCATTAACTATTGAGGAAATTCTACGTTCCTCTGTCACGCCTTTACTTTTAAGCTCGCATGACGGAGTTTTAGAACAAATCCAGTAGGCTCAGTATGCAAACTCACTGAGAAATCAAAAACAGCTCGGATAATGCACCCATAATCATTTATCCTGAACTAATTGCGGTTGAGTAGGATTCCAGAGAATAAGGCGGTATAAAGACACCATTGAACTTTTATTACTCTGACAAATTCTACAAATAATCCTGAATTGATAAAATGACGAATAATTCGATGTTGTGCAGCTCATTTGAGTCTTCTATTTGTGAAGTATGAAGAAAGTACTCATGCACCAGTAAACCGATTAAAAGTAATATAGTTTGGAAAAGGTCGATTTTTTATATCGTTAATTTCTGTGGCTTCCGAGACGCAATAAAGAAATAACCCGTGCTTGATGATCATTACATTAACCTGTATGAATTCTTTCAATCGGCTTCTTAGCAACTTTGGAAGCAAGTAATTGGTTATGATGATGGCCAAGGCCTTAAAAATTTCGAACATTAGGCTAAATTACTAATGAAATAGCGAACACCACAACATGATTTCATTTTGAATTTTACTTGTAAGTTAAAGGAACTCATTCCTCTAGAATTGCATAAGAAGTACTGGAAAAATTCCAGCTAGAATGAAGATAAATTAGCGTAAACTTTGAAACCAGCAATTTGCGGCCTTTCCATTTGGATGAATGGTGCAGATAAGCGTCAGCAACAATCTCTTCTCTTTTAGTGAGTGTTTACCAAGGATACTCCGCTCAAATCATTGATCAGTTTTTCATGAAGATTGATTACGCTTTTCTGAAAGTAGTAGCAGAAATAGTACTTTTAGAAGAAATTTCATGACCAAGCAGTACTGCAGCAATAGCTTAACAAATATAACTATCTTGTTTATATTTAATGAAAAACAATGGACAAAATCAGTGATAGAAACTATTTACCTATGGCATTACAAACTGATCTATCCCAAAAGATACAATGAAATAAAGAAATAAATTACTATTTTCAGCTGAAACTTTTATGGCAAAAGAAGTACTCTTGGCAGTTTTCCACGGAAATATAAAAAATGCATCCGATAAACCAATTTTTTATACCGTTAATTGGCCAACTGTTGGCTCGGTAATAATATAAAATATGTAAACCAGTTGCATTAAATGTTTCTCAATGGAAAACTTCTAAGATATTCTTTCTATCACCATGAACAAGTTCAACAACATTCCTCATCAGGCATTAGTATTAATACATTAGATATCCTCCAAAATCTGTACACAGAATTGTGACAGTAAGTCTTACTTCCCTCTGCTCGTCATTTGTTTATTATTAAAAATTAGAGATAGTTTCATAATTTTTACGTAAACTCTCTGATAAGATGTACGTGAGTGAAGTTCTCAAGGAAATTTAGATCATTTTTTAACTAACGATAATACTTCACTTTGCACACAAGTGTTCTTAGATATGATCATGCATGTAACCAGATTGTAGCAGTTAAACAGCCGAGCAAAGCTCGCTACTCAATAAGAGTCACAAAACTATCATAATAGTGGGATGAGCGCAGTCACAAATGACAACACAGACCGCAATGCCCACTCCAAGCATTCCCCTCTGATTTCGAGCGCTTGGTATTCCGGTGATGAAGTTAACGCAAGACGGCCGCGGGGACGGTTAACTCGAGGACGTGCTCATCAAAACTGCCCTCCGGAGCCACTTGGAAATGGCCATCACAATGTAAACCTGCTGGAGAACGCCGAACTCCGACATGCTTGCGGTTGAATACCACGCCAAAACTTAGCCGTTGCCTGCGGGGAGATCCAACGGGTTTGTGCATCCTTGGGCCGCCTAGTGACAAGGAGCAGCAGGAAGCAGGGATTGTCTAGAAACATCGATGTTTGGAGCCAGGATGCCAAGGCCTTTTCCATAAATAGTTAGCAAATATATTTGCAAAAATCGATGGCTTTCGTCATTGGTTCACATCCAAGATTTTCACCCATTACAACCATTAATACATCATAAATACTTGGTATAGTATTTTCACTTTAAACATAATACCTGCGATGATCAATTTATTAAGTTTTTTTGACCCACATCCGCAGAAACTTCTTGTTGATGGTTAACAGTCAGTAAGCTTATAAACACCGTAATTTTCAGTCGAAACCAGACAGAATTGGAATAAGTACAGCATTCAATCCCTGTAGATGCTTAATTATGATGACGAATAAAGAACTTTGCACTTTTCCATATCAAGTTAGCGCATCATGAAAATGACATTGTAACCGAAGAAATATGTTTCTGTACTGAAAAAAGTGTTGATAATTGAAAATTTTATTGCTTATCATTACAGTTTCTGTCGCAAAAGTGTGCAAAATTGATAAAGCAAACAAGAAATGGCCAAAAGGGCGAATGAATGCTCAAATCTGCCCTGTTGAATTCATCAAAAGAGAATTGCTGGACATAAAAATGCTCTCTAGCTACTCAAGTCTTTTTCCACCGCAGGACATATCGTAGAAACTGGATGAAGTAATCGCAGTGGCATTCTAATGCAAAGCCAAACTAGTACTGAAACATTCGAGTTACTTCTTATCGGTGGTATAATTTAATTATCATCTGCATAAAATGAAATATTTGGCGGAATAAAAAGGGAACCACAGTTATTCAAACATTTCTCACATCCCTCACAACTTTAAAATATGAGTTTTTGTCAATTTTAATAAGTGTGCGCAACGTTAAGTACCTCAAACTTTCAAATTACTTATTGCTCAACTATGTTATGCAAATAGGTGCGGAGACGTCAGCAAAAACACGGCCACGTGTTAGTATAAATCAACAGAATAACGTCATACTGTATCAGCAGTGATTGCGAAATTTTAAAAATGATTTCAACCCATCACTTAGGGCGTTAATTCTAATAATGTCCGAAGGTTAGAACAAAATTGGTGTGGTCGAGGGCAATTTTCCTCATTTCTCGGGTGATTTGACACGGAGTAGTATATTTATTTTAACCAATTCCTCAACATAAAATATTTTGCAAAATGCATTCATTTCTTATTATTTCCAGTTGGTAGCCAATCACAATTAATGATGTGCTTTTTAACAGAATCAACGAGGAAAGTTATATAAAATTTTTTTAATGGAAACCGTGACAAGTGGCTGCCATTTTTTTTCTGTTGCTATTTTGCATTCATCTACCGCTAACGACACCATAGGGAAAAGAAGAACCAGATGGATTGGACCCACCCTGAGACACAATGGGTTTGTGAAGAGAATAATTGAAGGCAAAATAGAGGGAAAAGACTCAGAGAAATACCCAGGAATAGGTTCATGGACCAAATAAAGAGGGAAGAACACAGGGAGAGATACCAGGAGGTAAGACAACTAGCATTATATAGCGAAGGGTGGAGGGCTGAAGTCAACCAAGCTTAGGATTGAACCAGTAATGAATACCGATAACAAATATTCTAAGTAAAATTACATTTGACTTTCTCTCCACATGGAAGCAAATCAGATCTCGATCAAAACTCTCCACCAAAGCCAGGATTCGAATCCGGACCACAGGGTTGGGAAGCCTTAGAACTCTAACCAACAAACTCCAAAAGCCGAGTTTGAACGGACTTTCGGTAAGTCGTCCTCCGGCTGGGGGAAACGACGTAGGGTGGGTGAGGGGGTGGGGGAACTGACGTTGGCGGCGGTTACTGAGTGGTCGCCGGGGGTGGGTGAGCATTAAGGGGTTTTTGGGAGTGGGCGTGGAACATTGTGTCGTGCAGGAAGCGATTAGGCAGGAAACAGAGCGAGGGGAGAAGAGGAGGGATATAGTGGGGAGCGAGTGTTGTGGGGAGGGGGTAGGCAGGGTTGCATGATGGGTCGGGTCCGTTGCAACGAGAGAAGGGGGAGGATATATACCCCTGTCGAATGGCTTGGGAATAAGACGCAGGAGGAGGGATATAGTGGGGAAGCTAGCAGCTCGATGCTTTCAGGGGAGCGGGACCAGGTCGAGAGAAGTTAAGCGAGTAAGGCGAAAAATGCAACGGTCGTATTCGTAGAGTTCAGGTTAAATACGTTTGACGGTGGTTGGAGCGCGAATCGTGAATCGTTGTATGCACATTTTAATAACTTTTCAAGCAAAAAAAAATGTTTTCTCAATTTTATGAAATTACACCTATTAATATGTTGTAAATAAAAATATATGTTGTAATATAGATGATTAAAGAATTATACTTCAGCATTTTCATCCCAATCAAAGCATTATTATGATTAAACAATGACAAAACCACTTATGTTTCAACTCACAGATTTATGCTTCAAGCTTTGAAACTAGTTGTGTAAAAAAAACCCTGTGAATTGAAGAATTGTTGGTATTGTCATTATTATTTTAATAGTGGACTTCTACAAAATTACACCTGAAACGGTTGAATGCAATATCATGACTTGGGTTTACCGAACGGAATTCGAAATTTAAGCAAAAGTTTTACAAAAATATGTGTATTTTACTCGGCACGATTCCTTGATTCCTCAACTCGAATTCACCAGTTAATTCATGAAGTGCGCTCTTAGAACAGTATCAGTAAGTATTGATCTTCTACAGTAGCCGGAGTTTCGAAATAGGAAACGTATTTTTTCGTGTTTAGGAGAAAATCTGAACTTTTGTAATCGAATTATTTGCAAATAAATTTCAAGTGTCATACGGCTCCGTGTTAAAATAGCATAAAATTTCCAAAATCGGTAACCTAAATTTTTTCACTTTTATCTATACAAGTTACTAATAAGTATGTATGCAAAGTTTCACGCAAATTTGAACATAAACGACCACCTTAATTAGTCCTGGAGCACGATCACCGTAAATCCCGTCTTAGCCTTTGCGCTCATGATAGTTAATACGTAATCGTCACTCTTCAAATATCATAAGATGCTCGAATTCACCAGTTAATTCATGAAGTGCGCTCTTAGCAAGCTTTACTCTCCTACCTTAGCTGGAGTTTTGAATACCGACGACAACAACACCAAGAAAAAAATCGCGACTTCATCCCTTATCTCAGAGAGGATCCAACGCAGAAGTAGAGCTGAATGCTTTTCTCAGTAAAATAAATTAAACTTCAATTTAACCTCATCAAGTTATTCTTTTGACTTTTTCTGAGCTAATTCTAGGGATAATAATGGATTTTGCCAATAAAACGACGAGTAAAATACTGTAACAAATGGGACCGCTTGACTAGCGTCTATACTACTAGTCGGAAAAGTTACCACTGTTTTCACGTATTTATATTGATTTATATGGTCACGTTTGAGGGATAGGGACTCAGCAAATTATCAGTAGTCATACAGTTGGTGAGATGACATGAGAAGAGTCTTCCCATTTAAACGTCACAGGTTCGACTCCCAGAAGTAGCAGACACGTTACATAGGGATCCCGGTCCCTCCTTTGGCTTTCCATTGAGAGAATATCAGCGATCAGTAATACGTCCATTGGATGGGACATTAAACTTAACCCCTTGGTGCCTATAGTTTTAAGAAGGCTAACGCCGACAATGTTATCTTCACCAACATTCCCCAATTCCCCAAATAAACGTTACCATAGCTGCTCACCTCACGGCTGATAGCATTGGTTGTTGGTCTTCTCCGTTCATAGCGACCAAATTACCGAGTAATTGGCCAACTCCTGGAGTTTTGCTTGAGATTCCACTGCTGATTTTTTTTATTTTTTCACTCACCAGAATGAGGTAGTAGCAATGATTTATGAGTAAATAGTGCCACTTTTTTTAGAAAACGATTCGATAACAGCATTAAATAATCAATTAACTCTTTACACAACTTCCCAGCGAAAAAACAAGGGAGTTTGAACCACACCAATGATGGAAAACAAAACAAAAAAACCGGTCAAGGAACGCTTCTACAAACGCTGAAATATGGCAAAATACTGACTAATATTGGTTGCTCTCAATAAATAAACTACAGAAGAGCGTTTTATATGCTGAAACAGACACATCTCCACCCCTAATTTGAAGGAAAGGAAAATTCAATGAGGCAGGGACTGGTTTGGCGGCAAATATTCTAGACCTTGCTGTTAATACGGAAACAATTAGACAACACTGCTTATTTTTGTTGAAAATGCAGCTGATGGGCCAGTCCTTGTGTAAGCAGAGTGGATAAGTTCTAAATAGCCAGGTGAAACGTTCCAGCCTGCTAGTTCTTACATTATTTGTAACCTGCATAATTGAGGATACTTGGATTTATTGCAAAAACTATGACATATTCCATAGGTATTTTCATATCACTGACAAACTGATTAGGCTAATACTATTCCAGCAAAAATGATAGATTTTCAAGTTATTTCTCTTATTTTCCCTTCCAGCATATTTTGCGTTAAATTAATGTGAAAATACAAAGTTATAGCTAAATTTTTCAATTGTCGACCGATGATAACAGAAATATTTATCTACTAGCACGCCACCATGGTGATGTGAAAGCCAGCAGCCAACCAATTTAAGCCCCGCTTAAAGATTTAAAATACTTACCCCAAGAGCAGCGGGACTCAATGGTTCCCGAGACTTTACTGATGTGAGTGGCATCCTCAACTGAGTACGCTTCTGGATCAGGAAAAGAATCGAGAGGGGAGACGAAAGAAGCAGACAAAGGGGCAATACCGGAGATTGGCTTGATCACAAAAAAATTTCGCGTAATAAATGTTTAAAATGTAGGAAAATTTTTGTTTATTCTCTCCCTAAAGGGTTAATATCAAAAGGAACCTGCCCAACTGAGCTCACAAAAACAACTTTATGGGTCATACAGAGCGAAAATAATTACAGGTTTGAATGAAATCTGCCGGGTTCGTTACATGTGGCCACTTGTATAACGATTATTATATTCCACTTTGAAGTACCTATCATTTTAAACTCTTATATTAAATATCATTTAAATTTTAAAAGATGATAAAAGGGCTACCAAAATTAAAGATTAGTAAAACAGAGAAGGGAAATTATATATATTTCAGGATCCCATAATCATTCATTTCATAGTGTGTACCACAAATGGCACAAGAAAATGGATTAGAACTTGGCAAAGAGCTTCAAACATCAAGTTGAAGGTATGAACTTAAGTGGAAGTTCATTTCAGGTTTAAAATCTTTATAATATCGCGGGTATGATGTAGACATTTTCACTTTGAAAATAATAGTAGAGCTATGCAGTGTACCAACTCTAAACCCGAGGATCTTACAATATGTAAATACTATTTATTCACTGATAAACGTTCAGCGAAAATTTTGATGGACGAGAAGGTTCATTAAAAAAATCTGTTTTACATCATTTTTTTAAGTTAACATGAGGAATAATATAGGTTTCTATGGAGGCCCTTGAATCATACTACTGGAAAAAATAATTCTTTTGGTGAGTATTTATGCATCACTTATACAGGTGATTTCAAACATCCCTTTCAATTGTATAGCATATGAGTAAACAACTCGTTCGAGACATTGTATGTCTCGTTTGTATTGATTGTACTTATTGAGGAGAAAGTGATGAGAACTGCCAAATACGACTAGAGTAACGCTAAGGATGGTAAAGATTATATCGATAGATGAACAAATCTGTCACCACGTGTTTAGAATATATAAAACATTCTTTGCATGTCAGACAAGGTTTCATCTGCTCTCAATGATTTTTATTTCACTCCCCATCAGATCAGCAAGCATCCTTCACCAGAATAAGTTGAATGCTACTAGAAAACATCATGAAGATAAAGGAGGAGAAAAAGTAAACCCAATAATATGAAGAGATGAGCAAGAAGAGGTGCTGGAACTTGTGAAATCTTTCTCTTATATTGGAAGCTTCATGACTCGGAATTCAGAAGTTCATCAGAATTAAAACAAAGAAGAACTCAAGCCGAGAAAGCACCAATAACGGGAAAACAAATGATGGGCTCAATTAAAATAGGATTACCAGTTTAACAAAGGCATCTGTATATGTATGTGTGGGGTAATGCATGACGTGACTGAGATATGTGGACCAATGTAAGCATATAATAGAAAACTAAAGATAATTTTGGAACTAGATGTTTGAGAAGAATACCGATGATCAAATGGCCCGATAGGATCATAAACAAGGAAATGTATGGAAGAATAAAAGAGATGAAAACCTACTGGGGCAACATAGGGGAGTCTAGGTACAGATAAATGGGCCACACCCTGAGGGACAACCAATTTTTAAGGAATATAACAGAAGATAAAGCTTCCCAAAGAAGACTAAGGGACAAATACATACATTGGAAAACTAAAAAGGGATACGAAACAGAAATTCTACCAAATAAAACACGAGTTAACAGGGGACAGGGTTGAATGAGTGCTGCAGTCAACCGATCTACATTTTTTATGATTAATGATGACGATGATGAATGCCACAGCCAGCTAGTCCAAACCACCCTACCAAACAGGTTGCCGTAAGACGTACCACAATTTTAAGGTTCATATACGATTACAACGGTATTTAATAAGGTATAAACAATTAAAAGGTATTCATCCAGAACGTGACAACCGTCAGAGGGCAGGGATAGGAGAAAAGGTCTCATATCAGCCAGATATTCACCTCAGAGTCGGAATCGGAACTACACATGAGATAAGTTCGACACATTCTCTTCCATTCCGCGTTAAGAGAGACCCGGCATAGTAAAAAAAAAACTGACGAGACGAAAGTGGAAAGGAAGGACTTCAAGACCAGTGTACTCGAGTGGTTAGGGGAAGCAGATGAAAGGAAAGACGGAGAATAAAAGAGGGTAAGAATGAGGGAAATAAGAGAAGGCGGTGGAAAGAAAAGGTGGGGTGTTATGCCTCGCGCGGGGGAAAAAATAGGGGGAAGAAGGGTAGTTCACGAAGCGCAAGAATAAGGGTTCTGAGAGAGGGTTGGACTTTTCGGATGGGGGAGCATGAGTCACCCCCAAAAGAACGGCAGAAGGGGGAGGGGTGACGGATGGAGTGGGTGGGGGTTAGAAGGTGGACGGCGGTAGAGGGGTGAATTCACTTCCGGGGGAGTCGGGATACACCTACCGGGATGGAGGGCATAGGTGAAATAACGCCGGAGAAGGGAATGGAGCACATAAAAAAGGGGCGGTTGTTAAAAAGGGGATGTGTTTTGGAGAGGAAATAATGAAGGGGATGGAAGGAGAACGTTGCAGTATACAGCACGCGGGAATGATAGGGGAATAAGTGAGGTTTTATTACCCATGCAAACCCATTTTATCAAGGAAAGTATGCGGCAGTTCAATGTTTAACCTTCAATGAGGAATGCTCTGTTTCAGACGGTCTGGTAAGAAACTACTTCTTGCTTGAGTAAACACGGTGGTGATTTGGGAAAAAATTACAAAAGTGTGCGAGGAAAAATGCATTCAACCAGGAATGCTCAAAGCAAACACCGGAGAAGAGAGGGAGCAAAATAGCCGATGCCGTCAGATAACGGGCAGAAGTACGTCAACTACTATTCGAGAAAAATAAATCTGGATCACAGATAAGAGTAACTGAAGTGTGATCCCAATAGCTGCAGAGAAGAAATAACGTAGAGGTTTTTGCGGCTAACCTTCAAGCCAAAAACCTCACAAATTTTGTCTACTATTCATGTCGCTAAACACATCCTTCTACTCATAAGGAATCTTATTAATTCAAACAGAATGTGAATTCAAGTCCCATTTCCCAAATTTTACTAATGTTAGAGTCTCACCATAGTCGAAGTCCCCATTTTCCCTATCCATTCGACCCTGAAACTACCCCGGCGTGAGATAATACTCAATTAAAATTAATATGAGTGATGATTATCATAATTTTAAATGAATAAGGTCTAAGGTTTTTTCCAAATAATATAAGAAGGTCATAAAACTTTTTCCAACATAAGAAGAGGAAATTACCCACGTGGTAAAATCAGTAAATCCCTAAGAAAGCAACTTTTCATGCAATCCATTACCAGCCGACATAGAACTAATTATTTTTTTAGATTATGGAAGCGATTATTCACGGTTTTTTGTGGACATAAAATGATCAACGAGCTGATATCTGATGCAAAGGGTGTTTATTTATGTTCTGTTTGGCTAATTTAGAGTGCTGTTTTTGTGGTGTTCGGTAATCAATATATACTTTCTTATGCATTGTAACGTACTCATATTCTGGTTTTGGACATGCTGAACTGCATGTTCGACGCGTTCTCGGCGGTTGAGTACTTCTTTTTACTACACGGTGGTGTGTTTTCGTTCTGCCGATGTTTTGTTCATATCATGATATATTTTTAATAGTTTCATGCTGTATTTCAAGTATATTTTAGTATATTAAATAGAGTGCATTCCCCATGTTTGTTGGTGCGCGCTGGAAAATTCCGACCGCGTACACACCCGCGCGATTCATTTTTTTATATTATGTAAGTTTTACAATACGCAGAACTCTCAAACACACAAGAAATTCCAGAAGGATAACAACAGGTTGCAGCGAGTAACTTTAACAGGAGGGGCAGACGAGCCGATGGTTTTTCATTGTTTAGATGGCTTGCAACGAATAAAAACGCTGAGCAAGGAATTGGAAGGGGGCATTGTGTCGACTGCCTGCCACGAGTAACTACGATGATCCGAATATAGGAGTACGATTTTCGACGTAGAGCTTTTTTTTACTGAGTGTTTTGTGGAGGTTAATAGTGAAGGGGGAACAGCATCGACAGGCCCACGGTCGTGAGAGTAAGCAGAGACCACGGGGTGTCGCCACGACGCACGAGGTGCCGTGTAGTGCAGCAGATAAGGTCCGGACACATCAGAGGAGTGGAGGTGCTTGCACGGAGCCTTGCACGTTGCATTCACCACAAGCAGGTTTGCTGGTTGTAAAGATGTTTGGTGGACTGATTGTTTTAACGTGATATATTGGTGTTTGCGGTTGTTTACATTTCTTGAGGGGTGTTGATTTATGTAAATTTCTGTGTTGTGTGGAGGTGATGGGTATAGTGTTTTTATAGATGCTGACATTGATGCAAAGGGTGTTTATTTATGTTCTGTTTGGGTAATTTAGAGTGCTGTTTTTGTGGTGTGCGGTAAAATACTGAGAAGTAAAACAGGGAGCAGGTTTCATTGTTAATTGTACTATGGTATGTACCATATAATGCAATAAATTGATATCTATAAGAGTCCAGCAAAAGAGTAAGTGTCCCTCCATTTTTTTATTACAGCTTATTTTGGGAAAAATTCACTGTAAATTCAGCTTACGGAAAGTCATGATATGGTTATTCCAGAAAGGTTTAAAATAATTCTAAGGAAAATCAAATAAAATTACTTTTTATTTTGATGGCAAAGTACCAATTGAAATATTGCATAATGAACATTCATAATATTTTTAAGTTATAGCAAATTGTGAACGTTTGGAATGTGATGTCATAATTTTGGGGAATGCTTTCGGAATTGCAGCATTGTGATAAACGGAAAATAATTCGTCTAGTGCTTTCAAGTTCATGGCGTTAATGGAAAAATAGGTCAATTATTTCCATATCTCAAACGCTATATAAGCTGTACCAATCAAAGATTCTTGAGCCTAGGAAAATACTGAACCAGTCTCCTTCGTTTCTGCTTATGATGTGCATCATTTGGATAATATTTGACACAACAGGACATCTACCTTTTGTTGATGCACAGAGAATCCGTAGCTGTAGATACCTATGCACAACAAAATTCCATAGTCTCAAGCATGACTACGCAAAAATTTTCCATCCTTGTAATGAGAGGTTTACTAAAAATCTTAAATTTCTAATATTAAACTGTTGAAATATTCCTGATGGGTTTAGGCTCCATAATACCTTTACGTAAAATAAGTTACCACGAGTCTTTAGAAATCATGCTAAAAAAACCTGTAATGAAACAGAAATTCTAAATTTCTGGGCTTCAAGATCACCATTCGTTCTCTCTCTCAACTCTCAACTAACATACAATATGATGAGGCCATTCGTTCACTTTATTATTAAATGAAGGTAATACTTAATGCAGATACCTAAACCCTTGAGTTCAGAAGAGATAAAATCATATTGACTTTAGACGATTCATATTTTTATTTTGAATGATGTAACATCAATAACCTATAATCACTACGTTCCTAATAACAGTATCATCTCGTGCATTGACCATAAAGAACAGGGTAAATCCATGTGACTTAACCACCATCTACTCCCGAAACCTACTGGGTACCCGACGGTGACCGATTATGCAGAGAGCTGCCATGCAAGAGAAGTCTCAAGCCCCTTGAGTCGGACATTGACGATGAAACAAGCTCCTTGGCCTCATGACACGAAGCGGCTTGCGTGATTCGCTGTCAGCGAGGATTTGGGTATGGGTGCACAGCTCACAACCCACGTCAGTTACCGTATACAAACACATCCACGAACTACCCAGCGAAGGACACCCGCAAAGGTGTGTGGCACAGAATGACAGGCTAGACGCCAGATTTAAAGAGGGGAGAGAAAAAAAGGGATGCAGAGAATAGGAGGACAGCTATTGACGCCTTTTATTAGGCTAAGGAGTCTTGATCTATTTTTGTCATATTCCAATACTATGTGTAGACAGAAATAAACATTTTCCCCGCCTAATTAACAGTTCCTCTCTCTTGTATTTCCGAATATTCCGTAGTATAGATATGTGAATAAAACATTAGTAAGGAAAGTTGAAATGAAAAAGTTAAATAATCCAGTATAGGTACATATAGCAGAACATTAAAATGACGACGTTGAGCGAATGGACAAGATTTGAATCCGAGATGTGATATTCTCCGGAATATTCATTCTAATGATGGGCACTGCACTCATTAATCACGGGGATCATTAATTAAAGGTTAGTCTTGCTAGTATACAAATCACGCCGGGCGCTAGTATCATTCGACGTGAAAGTGCTTACGAATGAGAGAAGTATATCGTAGCAAGATGCCGAAGACCCATCAGCCTACCCACATTTCCTCGCTCTTGCCATTTTCATTTTTACATTCTCAGCATTTCGAGCATTTTTAATCGATAGGATAATATTGGCTAATAACTGACCTTACCAAGTTTTCTTTAGCCCCCAATAAAGTTGTTTAAATAGAGTTAGGTTATAATAAAAGTTTTGGACAAAAGAGTTGTTCCATTGTTGATATTAACCATCAAATACCTCTCCTAAAAAGCTGCTAACAATATATAGTGATTACGTTTAGAGAGGTGAACGGATATTAAAGGGATGTATTTTGACGATACGCTAACAACGGCACTCCACCAAGTTGACTTTAATTTTGATATCAGTAAGTGATAAACACGGTGCATTACCAATAAAAATATACATATTCAAAAGTCACACGGAAATATATTGTGTCATAGCGTGTTTTTACTTTCCAGTTTTTATTCTCACACCCCAACATCGACAAAGTTCAATTTCATACCTTGCTTTAGGAACTCCATTTCCATGAATATAATTTTTAAATATTGATATAATAAGCCTTTACGGAGCCACAGTAAAGTTGTCTTGAAACTACTGTCCCGGAGAGTGGTAAAATAAATTGCATTTTGGTCACGATTGTTACATCAAGCTAAATTTTAATTAAATTGAGATCCTTGAATTTGGTAGAGTGCAGAAATACCTATCCGATCGTTCATTGTTGCGTTCGTCCACCTCGCACGTCTAATGCCTGTTCATACATGCATGCACACATCTGCTTGCAATATTGCTAACCAGACAGTGCCCCGCAGTGGTCACGGAAACGTGTGAGATCAAGGTAAATACGCTATTCTCTGTAAAATACATTCAGCAGGCACATAATAATCAGCCTCTGAATGGCAGAGTTCTATCTTCATTAAGTCGACGCTTCGAAATCAGCCTCACTCTAAAACGTATGCAAGTTCCGGAAGCTTCATCTTTGATTATGTAAATAAACACATGGATTTTATTCTGCCAAGTTACTTTACTAAAGATGAATACTTGTATTTTGAAGTGGTTTTTTTAAGTTCGGTTACTATTTTCTGGCTTATAAAAGTATCACTCATTTCAAAATACGGCCAGGAAATATTCAAGTAAGTTCAATTTCCAGCTATTTTGACATCATCATCAGCCTTTCCAGGTTTAGGCGTTACTGGCCATTCCGTTTCACCATTGGAACCTTTGCAGATCCACTTTTCACTTCCCTTGTAGGGCAAATTCCATGAGAGTCCTCGGTATTCTATTTGAAGGGCATTCATAAGACAAAGTCTTTTCAGGTTGTCTTGCAAATATTGCCGTGCCCCTCAGAGGTAACTGGGGATAACGTAACTCAGTTCTGAATCGTTATATCGCGCATGATGTCGGGAGAATCAATGAGCACTACAGATTTTCTAAAATATGTGATATATCGATGTATCGCACTTCGTTCAAAACTGCTACAAGCGTACATATAGTGTTTTCACAACTTTTAGAGGGATTAAGGTGGGAGTCCCAAGAGATTCGGAGGCTACTCGCTAGGCTTAGGTTGCTTGATACATTTATAGCTGATATTTTTCAGAGCGACACAGAGAATATTATCATGACTCCTCACTACATCTCTAGGTCTGATATATGCGACAAAATAAGAGAGATACACTGCCAAACAGATAGGTACAAAAACTCGTTATTTCCGCGAACAATAAGCGACCATTATAAAAATTGTGCTCCACTCAATACACTCCTATAATACATGTCATCATTTCATCTCCAAAAAACGTAAACCTTTCCACGGCTGGTGACCTAACACCCCCTGCCACACGCCCATGCGGCGGCTTGCGGGGCATTATGTCGATGTAGATGCAGATGAGAGCTCTGACTTACATAACGCAGCATATCATACATTGTGAGACGCTACCCAGGTCATTTAGAAGTCGTTCAAGTGCCCTATAAAATAATAATTAGTAGTGGCTTCCCAGGTCATTTAGAAGTCAGCCATGTGCCATAATTAATGATTAAGAAGTAACAACAGTCGGTGTGACATCATGTGTGGTTACATTAAATGATACACCTGCATCAACAGGATGCCCAGTGCGGATGCGGTTTCACAATGCACTGATAATACAAGAAACAGGGAGGGGAGTTTTGGGTGGCAATGGTACATTGATATGTACCATACATTGATATGTACCATGTACATTGATATGTACAGATATGGAAAAGAAGAAAATATGGCAAATTGGTTGCCCCTGCGACCAATGGGTGTGGTAAGGCGTTTTGGAGTCATTCCCATGGCCCAAGTGGCCGGAGAAATGACAATATGAGCAGTTGTAATTTCTCCGACCCACGAGGCCCGTATATTGCCATTTCTTATTTTATCTAGTCTCAGTCAACCTCATACTCTCCTTAAGAATCTAATTTTCTTCGACTTCAAGAACATAAGTTACGCATTCCTTGGTACCCACGATACTTGAACCTGATGATGTCACACAGCGACAAAACCAAGGTCATTAAAATAAAATTCTCATGCGGAAATTACAAAGTGATTCAATCTATAATACTTGGTACCCAATATTCGGAGCCATAACGTGGACAGATTCATTACCTTATGCAGTTTAAGGTTTGCTTCTTTACCAGAGTTCTTGACATTGACCCATGCATAATTTAATATCGGTAATTTTTAAAGGTCAAGTCTATATCATATTCATAAGTTAAAGATCACCCTAAATTGCCTTTTTAAAGTTAGCACTTTTTAATTAAAAAGTGTGACAATCCATTGTCCTATTTTTCAGTGTAATTTTCGATCTGACGGGGTAGGCGAATTTAAAAGCCATTGTCTTCGTGTCTTACATTGATATTTTTTAGTTTCTTGCTCGGCTGAGGACAGGTATCATGCCACGGTATAGCTTGTCGTAAGTGTCTCTGGATATTCTTCGATCATTTGCAAATAATATGGTACTAAGACAATGTTGACCGCTAATCCTTAGTCCACATGGGGCTTCTATTTTCAATTCTTCGGATGAGGTCATCCACATTTAAGTAGAAGAGAGCGTAATGGAGTAATATACGATGAACAAAAGAGTAAAATACAACGCCCTCATATTGGCCATTTATTTCACCAAATTTGATTGTTCCTCTGTCACATTCACATTCCGTATCGTTAACATTTTTTTAGATAAATTACAACATTTTTTACAGTTTTATTTTTCTACATCAAGGTAGCTGATTCAACAATCTATGTTAAGAGGATTTTAAAACATACTAATTTCTGTGCACGGACTCAAATTAGTGTCGACGTGAAAGAGGTAAGACAAAAGTGAGGGATTGAGAAGGAAGGAGAGAGTGCGGAGAGGAAAGAGGGGTAGGCAAGGTGAGAAACTGACGCTTAAATCGTTGGACGCGAGAACGGCCGGGAGCGAGGGAGGGGTGAATCGAGAGCGCGGTCATAAAAGGGATGGGCAGGAATGATATCGCAGAGGGGGTTGGAGACCGCGTCCGCCACCAGACGGGGGTGGGTTTTCCCGGCAAGGGTGGAGAGGGGTGTGAGAGGATAAGCGATGCGGAAAGAGGGAGTGGAGGGACGAGGTTGTTGTAGCAACGCTTCAAATGGGCGGAGGAGGGTCGGTATGTTTTGAGGCAAGCGCGGTCGCTGGAAATGCACCTGGGGTTGATGCATGCGTACGACTTGGCTCGAGGGGAGAAGGGGAAGAAGACCTTCCGGAGAAGAGTGCATACCTAATGGCTGGTCGTGAGAAAAAAATGAAACGAGAAAAAAATTATTCCCACCAGACGCCGTTTATGAACTGCTATTTAAAATATTGGATATCACTTTGTACGTGAAGTTGGGAGTGTGAGAGAAGCGGTGGGGGTGCTTTGAAGGGGGGGAGGAGACAGCGGAAAAAATTGGTTAAGGAGGAGGGTGAAGGCAGAGGGTGTGTGGTGTTCTCGAAATGGATTTGCTCCCGAGGCAATGAACGCCTCCTTTTGAGTCAATTTTCTCAGACCGGGAGATGACTGAGAGGGGAGATAGAACGGGAGAGAGGAAATGGTTCGAGCAGAAAGGTTCTCGGCTTGAAAGGGAGGCTTTAAAAACTCACCCGAGATATAACGAAATTACGACCCACCGTTTTGGGTGCAGTTGATTAAATGCAATCGATAAGAGGTGCAAATGGGGTCGGCTTCAAAATCGTCTCAAAATCTCCGAAATATCCCTTTTATTAATATTGCAGACACAAAGGAAGGTAGCGGTTCTATATGCATAACATGTTTTTCTCTTTAAAAGGGGTTAACGACCTGCCTTTTTCCAACCCTATAGCCAGCGTAAAATATCCTCATCGTACTGCCGGGCATATAATAATCTTAGAAACGGCCCAGACGAACAGCATTTTA
The DNA here is from genome assembly GCA_963169105.1 of Ceriagrion tenellum. Classification (NCBI taxonomy): domain Eukaryota; kingdom Metazoa; phylum Arthropoda; class Insecta; order Odonata; family Coenagrionidae; genus Ceriagrion; species Ceriagrion tenellum. Next base: position 77,880,161 of record OY720635.1, read on the forward strand.
TGGATTTACATTCTATTCTTTATTCATCAAATAATGACAGAAATATTTCGACGTTCAAGTGAATTCGAGTAGAAGAAAATTATCCTGAGGAAAAAATATTTTAGACATTTTATGATGAAGTGGACGACGAACAATGGAATGAATAGCTAAAATATCTTTTGTTCCGTAAAACGTGGTTTGTGACGCCTTGATTGTATTTATGAAGATTAAAAGCATGATTTCAATATTTTCCATTTTCTCTAATAATTATCTATTCACGCTCCACTGCCAGTCATGCCAGATAAATTTTCAGCACAATGTATTTATTTCTCAAATACTATTGAGGGTGTAAGAAACCAGTGATCTTGAGCTAGTATATCCTTCTCAAATAGTATCATAGAGTCTAATTTGGATTATACACAGTCACAATACCGCAAGGCAAATGCATAATTCTAGAGGTCCATGAAGTTAAAAAAAGTAAAAAAATGGTATATCATGCTTAAAACCATTAAAATATGTGGCCATAATAAAAAAGTTGAATGCATGTTAACTGGAACGAATTCATTGCATCTTTCAATCGTTTTCGGTAATTATAAAGTATCCATCGCTGTAACATTATCAATAAATAAGAAGAAACTTAAGGTAACCATAATTAAGTTAATGATTTACTACCTTCAGTTATCTTTTTTTCTCTATCCCAGCTTCCATTATTAATTTAAAGATTTCGTGACACATTAGCTTTGTGGCAAACAGTAGCTTAACACTATTAGATTCTTTTATGTATGAAGGCTTTAAGTCGTTATATAGCCTTGTGCTTCTAATTGATGGCTCACATTGGTTGACATTTAAGTAACGATGTTTTAACTAACAAGCAAATATTGCTTTCAATCACCCAGAGGGCACACTCTGCTTAATTCTAGGTCTTCCTGAATTATACTTTTAGCCCATGAGGGAATATAAGAGATAAGTATATAAACTTCTTCATAACTTTTTTCAAATATACTTAACAGAATTTAAAAGGAAGAGGTAACCTATAAAAAAACATGTCTGTAGACATGAGTGAAAACAAAGAAAATTTACTGTAACATTAGGCATACTAATCTAAAGAGCAAAAAAGTCTCTGCATAGCACGGTGGGAATAAGACAAAGATAAATATAATGGGAAATGGATTAGATATTTATAATAGCAGGCATTACCTAAGTATCTCCAATAACCTCCCAAAAGCACTCACTCAATTAAATTATGGCAGTGAAAGAAAATTGGCATTTCCTAATGTTCAAATTTCTGATCCACACTCTGAACTGTGTCTCATCAGTTTAGAAAGCAAATATTTCGCAAGCATGTGACATTCATATTCCAACTACTCTAAACTTTCCGTAAAAAATTAGATTGAACCCTTGATACTGCATACATTAATTCTTGCATCAGAATTACTGATATCTGGTCAATCTATTATAAGCTTCAAATACCAGAGGACTTGAAACGTCTTTTTAATTTTGCCTACGCGAGGCATAAAACCCTCCCTGCCTCGGAGTGGGAAACTCAAAGGGTGTCAGGCTTAGCGAAGTTCAATATTAGTCCGGAAACTTCATTTCATGTGCATAAAGCCTGTTTGTGATTCGAGCACACGCGAATACACCCTCGCGATCCGGCAGCCTCGTGACCGCAAAACCTAAATTACACCACCCGTCAATGCGTTTCAACACATACATGCATTCTAGATTGCAGTGTTCCAATGATGCATTACGCTGAAGTACAGAGAGATAGTGAGAGATAGATGGAGAGAGAGAGATCGCGCCCAAACAGTGGAACATTTTCGCGATAGCCCACTCCTCTTTAACCGAAAAATAAACGAACCACAGCAAATTTCATGCCCTAGCATCATCGCATTGAAATCCCGATACATATCATGTGCCACGCCTCACGCAATCACAAAACCACTGCAACATGAATTTTAGAGTGAAAAGAGATAGAAAGAGATAGTAAAAATAAAAAGTTTCAAAACGCAAACTGCAGAGGCCCAAAGAGAGAAGGAATCTCCCTCGAAAGGCCATGTTATTTTTTTAATTCCTCCTCCAACCCTCTCATTACTTTTTACGTGCCCATTTCGACGGAATTCCTCACGTGTTACAAGACCTCCAAGACACACACTCGAACGCAGCGCGAGCAAACTCCTCTTCTGGGCGAAATACTTCGAGATTGGAATGAGAAACTTCGGAAGAGAAGGTGGGAGTTTATGTGGGCTGGAGAGATTGTTGATAGGTCGCGGGGAATGTAAGGGAGTAGGGAGCCGAGAGACAAGACGAGAGTGAGTAGAGGTGGGGAGGTGGTAACGCGGCGAGCCAAGGCATGCACTTGATCCCGGCAACACGGCGCAAGGCATCTCACGGTTCATCAGTGAGGGAGAGAGAAATGATCGACGCTTGGAGCGCACACGGTCGAGTGAGAGATCTCTCAACACGGCTCCTGCTGTTGAATGGGGCACGAAAAGATTTTTCGTGACTTGAGGTGGAAACGAATTAGATGGATGGGATTCTCCATTGGATGCAAAAGGAGGGAAGATCATTCATTAATGGGAATGGTGAAATAATGGCGAGGCCGGGATATTTTTTCGTAATCCCGAGAGGTGGGCGCACAAGATGTGAAAGGGTTGAAAATGCGGATAGAATTTTTTGATTCACACGTCGTTGGCTTGAGGAAGATTACTGCATTCAGTGTGCGTCACTGGTTGCGTTTGGAGTGATTTAATTTTCGGTACGGGTAAGCGCGGCTATTTTGATTCAAATAACATAGATTTCGAATTAATTCAGTGAATACTATTTTTACACTCGAAACAAATTTCTAAAAGAAAAAAAATCATGTTCCAGCCCACGTTACAGGACACAGAGCAAAATTATGCTCGAAGAGTCACAGAACAAGGGGCGACAGACCTAAATGTGTCACCTTACAAATACAAACCCATTGAACAGTATTTACTGCGGCGTGGACAAGGACATTGGACGAAGTAACATTTTCTATGGGATATAAACATCAATGTCGGGCATTCATTGCGGAAAAATAAATGCACTTAACCGAAATTTGGACTATTAACCAAAAAAACAGAAAGCATTAATCCATTAATATCTAGAAAATTTAATTATGTTATTTCAGAATAAAGAACCAAAATTTTATTAAAAAGTAACCATTATAAGTATAATTTCATTTCATCCTTTTGCATTCAATTGGTCTACACGGACTGTAGATATTATCTGCATGGATTTTAATACGGCCAAACCAAGGAAATATAATACCATATTCACATCACAAAAAATAAACAAAATTATATTCCAGCAATTTCTCTCCAAGTCAAGAAAACCAGAGTATTTAACCCAAAGTTTAATTTTCTCCGGTAGGTATAGAGGTCGCTATTCTCTAAGCCAATGTCGCGGCGCACAAAATGTACACATAAGGGTAGTGAATCTATTTCCCTTCATTATAAAGCGCAGATCTGTAAAGTATTAATATATAACTTACACACATTTGGCACACCGCAAAGCCATAATCATATTCGTAAAATCTGCAGCTATAGTATATATCTATCTTTTCAACTCCCTACCAGTAGCCAACCTCTACATAACATAAGCATTCGCTTATTTACAATCACAATATCCTCACAATCAAGACTTCAGTACAATGTATAAGTCGGGAGAGATACGTTCATTCATTCTCTAAAAGAACCAAGGGTTACATACAAAGTTTATAACCACCATTCATCAGGTCTGGTACAATGCGATTCTTAAATAACGCCCCAAGTATTGATAATCGCGAAATGCCATTGATCTCACCCTCTGGAAGGCGACCATTTTAAAAATTTCCAATAATGCGGAAGACACCCTTAAAAACAGAAAATAAGTTCTATTTAATCTCCCAATATTTATATTTTAAACGAATATTTATTATTATTTATTGTTTTATATTATTAATATTTATTATCTGAAAATATCTATAATATGTATTATATTATTAATATTTATTATCTTATTATTATATATTAATATTATTATAATATATATATTATATATATATATATATATATATATATATATATATATATATATATATATATATATATATATATATATATATATATATATATATATATATATATATATATAATATAATTATATAATAAAAGGAATTAATTAATCTGTCAACAGTTATGTTTACAACGAATTCTTCTGTGAAGCCTTCACCTATTAAATTGGTCTAGCAGCATTTTAACATAAATAATTGAAGTACTTACCTGGTGCCTCAGAAATTGAGTTGAATACGCATATTCATGCAATTAAAGTAATGAGGAAAAGAATTTACTACATATAGCTCTTCACTGAAATTACCAAGAGAAGATATTGACCTGACTGAACCACTGACCTTTGGCTCTCCGGGCCAATATGCAGACCTCTACGCTCCCCAGGATTCCTAATACTCGAGGTAATTTTGAAGTATACGTATGATAGGTACACCACGTATATAAATAGCTGTTATTTGCAAAATATTTAAGGATAATGAGATTCGCGACGAAAACAATATTTCGTCTGCATAGTATCCTTGACGTAAATTAATGGATACGTAGCAGAGAGCTATAAATCACGGTTCATTCATCAAATGTAATAATAAATATTCGTAAACAAAAATAACTCACTGGAAGAGAATCTGCAGCTTTCCTGTCACCTGCTGTTGGAGGAGACCGCGTCAGTCCTCCACCGGGTAAAACTAATTGCATCTCTGACGGCGCACAGCGATCGGAAATAGAAGAAAGTTGACCACAAATAGAAATTATGATTACATTCCAGTTATATTTGGTATTTTTGGCAGCTAATTTTGATGCTTGGTCAATTTTTAATGATAAATTATGAATATACGATTCAAAGTCCATTTATTTCGAAAACCAAGTTTTACATTTTTGTCCTTTTCAGGTTTTGTTACTCCGGCAAAATTACATTTACAAAATAATCATGCGAACTGATTAGAAAAATTATTGTGAAGAATATTGAATTGAGTACTGCTATCGATTCGGCTAGATTATGTTAGAGGTTCTGAAAAGTATTCCAAAATGTGCTTAAATTGTATGCTTTTTTTGAGAAGCGTTCCCTTAGCTCGCGACATTGCCAGAGCATGCACGGGAGAAATGCGCCACGGGAAAAATTTGGAATTCAATTTTCTTCCTAAAAAAGAATTGTTAGCATATACATCGATAGACATATTTCAAACGTATGTGATTCTCACCATTAAATTGTCGTTTGTAAAGAAGTTCTTCTATTAATGTACTATATGATGTGGCAAAAGTAATTTCTTATCGTCACGTAAGAATTGTGTTCTGCCTTAGCGTAAATGAAGGGAAAGCGAGCAAAGCAAGATTCAGGAGGTAGGTTGGCCAGAGGCGGCCAGGGTTCATAGTCGACTAATGTCTTATTACGTAATATTTGCGAACGTCACGTTGGCCATCATGTAATCTTTATACAGAAGTAGGTACTTCAAAATTGAATACAATACCAGTAGACTGCTTTAAAAAAACTAGCGATATGGTGTGGCATAAACAACTAAGTGACTAATTTCATGACTGTAAATATTTAAAATAATGGTTAATTAACTGAATGTTAACGTATAAGTACTCAATTTAGAGTAATATTGAATACTTAACACATTTTTTACTCCAAGAAAAGATAACTTTCCCAAAATATAGCGGTAAAAAAGGGTTTCAATGCTGGGGACGTCACTAGGCGGTAACACATGGCCTCATGAATAAGGAACTTTGGTTGAGATAAATCAAATTCAAATAACCGATCCAAATTCGATAAAGGGAAACAGAGTATCTAAAATGCAAAAGATTGGTTGCTGCCAAGGTTATAAGAGTAAAGATAAACTCGTAAGTAAAAATTAGTTAACGAATTATTTGCACATATACAATATTTATAAGTTTAATTTGCATTTAAATTGATTTGCTTTTGCTTCGGAATTCACAGCCCGTGAGTTACCATTGAAGCCCCGCTACATATGATGCGCCACCATGAACGCATTCACAAAACCAATAAATCATGATTTTTAACGTTTAGAGACGTCAAAATAGAAACGTGCATTTCAGCGTGAACTTTTTAGCTCAGCGTCAGTGTTCCTGAACTGACTACACATTATAAACATCACTATTTACCATCCTCAGTATGTCTTTTTTGGCATGAAATCTAGATTTTTTTAAACTAAACAAAGTTAACATTGAATCTTGTACCGTGTGATTGAAAACAATAGAAAGAAAGACGCCATTCATGTCTATTAGTTATCTTACTATTAAAAATTTAACCAGGGGCTATCCTACAAAAAATACCATTTCTTGGAAGATTGAGTCATCAGTTTCCTTCAAACCTTGCGAGACCGTTTAATTTAATCATACTTAACCACAAACCATATAACGGTGCAAATGGAACACGAGGGCGCGATGGACGAACGTGAATGGAGGAAGAGAACACATCTGAACGTCTCTGGCATTCCAACTGCTTCAAAAAGAACTCCTAAAAACCTTGCCATAAACATGTCCCAGGTCAAATGCATTCTAGTTAGGCGAAAGAGTCCAGGTTTAATCAGGTTTAATGGAGAATACCCGAGTTTAAGTTTTTAAACAACCTCATCGGGTGGGGAGTTTAGACTCGGGGCAGAGTGGAAGGCAGGTTTCTGTCGTCGTCGCCTTTCCAAGGAATCCCGAATAGGAGTCAAGTGGCCATTGCGAGTCGTCACGGCGGTTTTCGAAAACGAGGGGTTGAGTCAGGTTTGGAATACGGGTCCCGATTCGGGGAGGGAGTGGAAGCTCAAAAGTCACGTACGCCACTCTCTGAAGAGATAGAGATAGTGCGAGGAGTGAGTGGTAGGTTGGTGTGGAATAGGGAGGGGTTTGGTGGGTTTTAAGAGAATATGGGGTGGGACTGACTGACTGAGACGGTTTTCAACCTTTATAGCTCTTCCACATTCTTTCTCTTTCTGTCGTATTCCTTCCTCCCCTCCCCCATTTAAGCCCCTTGGAACTCAGGGGATAAAAGCGGGCCATATGCAGCCATCTTCCGGCCCGATCTCTTGATTTCCCCGCTTCCACTTCTGATGTTCTTCTCCAGTTCCCAACTGAAATCTCTGCTCTACAACCCCCTTCGAGCTATCGCTTTCATCTCTTCCTTTTCCTAGTCCCTCTCTCTCTCCACCAGGGGCACTTTCTTCAAACTTTCTCCCTTTTTTGCCAAGATCGAGAGAGCCGGTAGAAACCAACGGATGAAGCAACCAATCAATGAATGAGGTAGTGGCAAATCTGTTTTGCATGTATGCTATAGTACGGAGGACATTATTGAAATAGAAAGCAGTTTTTTAGCAATAATGGCGAGAATGAAGGGTTTTAGAATGTCCTTATGGCGAAAAGTACTGGCATAATTGGTGCGTTTGTCTGCATTCAATTAAAAAATCGATTTCCACATCTAAAGCATCCTTCTCTAATCAAAAAGTACCACTGTGCTTTGCATATTGATGATTATTCTCAAAAGAGTGTATTCAGTATTTTGAAAAAATATTCAAAATGTTGAAATGTGTGGAACTGTAATTCATAATTACTTCTAGGTCATAAACTCCAGGAAAATGAGTGACAAAATACAGCACCAATCAAAACAAACCTTTATACAAGCTTTACCCATGACAAAAAGAGTCCAATAAAAGCATTACAACTATATTTGCCTAAAGCATTTTTATGGGAGAAAAATACCAACAGGATACATTTCATTAACTGATTTTTAGCGCAAAAGGTTTAAATGACGAAAGGAATGTAACTTAGATAGTTAAAAATGAAAATAACATGACAATGAGCTTGTGGAGTAAAGGAGAAAACAACATAGCGTGCAGAAGAGGTGAATAGTAAAAGACATTATTGACTTAATTATTCCACGTAAATTGCACCAGATGACGCCTAAGACAACGGGCTTCAGAAGAAACATAATTGAACTTTTGGAAATAATCAGACAACATTTACTAAAAGTCTCTTTCTCCGTAAAGTGGTTGATTATTTACTCAAAAGTATTCAGGGAGTGAGAATTTAAAAAGAGAGGAATATTCAATTACTCTTAAATTCCCCTCCAAATACTAGACCACAACAAAACCAAGGCAAAATACTCATTAGTTCAAACGAAACTGGCCTGTATGCATGTGTGTGTGAATACAAAGTACTTATTTACATTCAAATTAAACGAAGAAATAAAATAATGAGTAATCATCAAACACTCGCCCGTATGATGGCTTATGGCATGCAAAAAAAATGCTAAATATTGTTTGGGCGTCAATTTTCCGCCCCAATTAGAATAAAATCGACGAAAAATAATGTTTCTACCAGCTTAAATCTTTAATAAGCTTTCTACCAGCCAGAACTGCGCATTCCAGTCAGAATTAACTCGTTAACTAACTATATCATTTGCGGATGCGTGAACACCAAATTCGTAAATAGAGAGCTTGAACCCATCCCTAAAATATATAACTTATTAAAAACTTAATATATTAATGTAGGCCCTCGAAAAACCGAAATTCATTAATAAAGCGACGGAAATGTTTTGTATAATCCGTCTTTTTACGAAAAATCAATGGTGAGTATTCAATGGCTATTTTCTTGATTTGATGATACAACGTTTTATTTTTTAACGTTGCTTATATTTCGTCGCACAAATCAATTCGTCTACGTGGGGCATTCAATAATATATCTAACTCAGGCTGAAGCCTTTTACCAGGCTGAATCTAACGCTTGCTGGTTGGGACGTGTCTTAAGGTCACGGGTAAACAGTTTTTCTCAGTGCTTAGGCAACACTGGGAGCTACAGAATGTTAAACCCAACTATACCTAAAAATTCCAAGAAATGGTTTGATTTAAAGCATCGGCTGTGATTAATTTCCTCACGAGAGATGGAGTCAGGTAGAGGAAAATCTGTGAGTACATTTGTTTTTTGCTGTTAGAATAATATTTAACGCTCTATCTACATTACAAGTTATTTCTCAAATTATTTAAAATTTCTTATGTACCTTTTCTCCACAACGATTTCGGCCAGCCTTATCTCTCCATCCTTTGCAGTGTTAGGTCGATAGTTTCGGTTTTCGCGGGTTCCGCCTAGCGGGAACCAAGAAAACGGGATTCTATGGTAGTTTCTTTGCCATATTGGATTAAATGAAACAATAAAGAGGATAGTTCTACTCGGCCACCTCCTTATCCACTTCTCTCACTTATAACTCTGCATTTTTTCTTGAAAGATATTAAGAGATATCTGCTTCAAAACTTCAGGTTATTCAAAGTTTTATCGGGCTTCCGTCCAGGTTAGTGGGTCCATGTTGGCCGACGTTTCGATTCTCGTTTTAAAACGTAGGCCAAAATGGACCCATTTACCCAGACGAAGTCCTGAGAAAACTTTGAGAAACTCGTACGCCGGGAATGTATTAGATTATATTTCAGGTTATTCATATTTATCGTCGTAAAAGCCAATCTGCTGCAGCAGAACTGACGGTAAGAAGAAAATGAGAACATTTAGGCTAGGAATTTTAAATGATTACAAATGTTCATAGAAAATGCGTCTACGGTTGAATACAACTTGAGTGTTTTGATGAAAGCCTGGGTTAGCAACTTAAAAACCAGTTAAAGAAAATGCGTGAATGAGAGCAAGCTCTAACTGCAGGCTACATAATATTGGAGGTGCTAGGTTAACGAAGCACATCTTGTTTAGATCCTGCATTATATAATTTTTGCTTTTTTAGGAGATTCAGCCTCCACAAATAGCTAAAAAATAACTCTTCTAGGATATTAAGAAAGAGGATTAAATTACGAAAAATCAATATCACAAGACCCTTAGGGGTGCAATTCCCATCTACTATAGGCCATGCGATGAAATTACCATGAAAATTGGAAATGGAGGAAGAAAATTGAGGGATAGCTAACAGTGCCAATAAAAAACTGCATCAACGTAGATGACCGGAACCCTGTATCGTGCATTAATCCCAGTGAGTGTCCTCTAAATTAAATCTTTAAACAACCATTTTTGCAACGGAACCGGTTGAGAGCTTGAGGGCGCATTTTTCAGGAGCCTCGGGCTATAGTTCTACACTCTCCAACCTAGTTCCCGCAGAGTACTAAAATGTTATCGTATTCAGATAAAATATTAGAGCATAATTTTAACAAATTTTAACCATTTAGGAAACAACGTAACTTTTGTGGCACATCTTTGTTCTCAGCATTCTTGCGAATCTATGCTATGAGCAATATCACCTTCAATAACAGAAATATACTTCCCTCGAGGAAAAGATAATAGGATCGCCATACAAAGGCATTTGCGTTTTGATTTAATGCTCTCTGCGATATTTTGCACCGATAAGAACTAACAAATGACTACGTAAAGAAAATAATACTAATAGCTAACTCGAGATTTGCTTTAAACTCGTGAATTGTGACATCGTGAGTGCTTGGAATATCACATGCCTAGCAGTCGTGAACATCTATCTAATGTAAAGCTCTTAAAATTGCGGAGGGAAGAATGACACCTAGGTTGCTCAGGAAGTAAGTGCACTAGGTGTGACAGGGAAGAATTTGATCTCGAGTCGCGGTCTGGGCGAATGTTTTTTTACAGACGTTTAATATCTTAAAAGTTAAATTTCCGTGAAATTGTCGCCCCTGTGTGCATTTGCGAATGATGCTAATACAAAGGTAATAAAATGGGCAATTTGCGATTTAGCCGCAAATTGCCAATCATATGCAAATAAAGTGGAATCATATGACGCATTCGTATCGTTTGATATTTATCTAACTAATATGTATTTCTGCACTTGCGATTGCAATTCTAGAACTTCACACAATAGGGTGGAATACTGATATAAATTGTACTATTGACTTAAGGGAAGTGAGTGACGTTCGACTCATATTGAACAAATCTAGACGACTTCGACGATTTATGTTCAAAAGTTTGATATCACAAGGTAGATTATTTATTTTTCGTCGTAGAGCCCAGTTGTATCAAGTACTCTTTAAGAAGAAGGCATTTTATACAAGGCCATATATCTATACTTTTTCTTCAAAATTTAAATCCCCTGCTCTCGAACCCTACTTTTCAATTAATTCAAAAGAACGATCGCAGACAATATTACCAAAATAAGAAGGATATTTACAATTTTAATACAACACCTACATTTGATTGACCCACTGTATTTGGTAGCCGCAAACATTCTTCAGATTAATCATGGACCAACCGTAGCCGCCCATCTATGAATTGCTCTTTTAAAAGTAATTTACACTGAATAGGTATATATATCCTGTTCATCCCAGGGGGTAGTATCAGAATATTGCACACGCTGAGCTTTGGCACTGTTTCATATTAGCATATGCACTAAATATTACAAATTAGCAAAAATTATACTTTCAATCAATGAATCAATTTTCAAAATAAATTTATATTTCAATCAATATTATCAATGCTTTTATGCAATGGTACACGGTAAATACTACCTAACTTCCGTTTAAGGTTCGCGCTGTATATTCTTCACTTTGACTCGCCAAGAAACTGACTATTAAACCATTAAATCCAGAGGAATAAAATTGAAGGAAAAAGAGAAAAGTTAAGGCTGTAGAAGTAAACTTGGGTTCAAGATGGTCATATATTAAAGCTAATGTCAAAATTATGTTACATGAGACCAATCACCTAACATCGAAAAAATACCAGTGCTCTAAACTGATTTCGAACGCTAGACCTTAGAGTATCCGAATCGAATGAACCTGTCTGATGAGGCCGATTTTTGGACTGAAACTGATTGCAAAAAGCGCCTTATAATTCGAAAACAAAATTAGTGCTGAACAAGATAGAGATTCGGCAAACAGTAATCGATCTCTCTTCAATGAGAATCCACTGTTGTCTTCATTCCACCCAGGCTTTTCTCATCGCATCTTTATTCCTGACTGCACCCTCTCACCCAACTAACTTCAACGCCTAACTTCCAGACCCCTAAATACAACCCCCCCTATTCCTCATGGTCCACAGCTACTTCCTAACCCCCGCTCTCCCTCTGCCTATATTTCTTTCCCCTTATCAATTCATTCCCATCGAAACATCCCCCCTTTCTCGATTACCTCTCAGCCTCCAAGCATCAGGCCCACCCTTGCGTGCACATTCATTTGCTGCTCTCCACACCCAGAGATCTATAACATCCCCACCATCGTCAAAAACCTAACCACCTAACATGGCAGACACACCGTTACCTATTATCGCGCAGAAAGCGGCGCCGAGTTAACATTTTTAAACATGAAAACTACCAATCTCCTTCCATTATAATAAAAGCCACAGATATTTGCCACATATACCGGACACCTAACTACTTTATTATGTGACACCTCCATAGATTTTAAAGCCTTCGTGTCATGCTGCTATGTTTTTATCAACATTTTTTAGAGTTATGTTAGAGAAAAAATGCCAGACTAGGTGCCTGTGTACCCAATAAATATACAATTATATTTGAAGAATATAAATTACGGCGATATAAATCGACATCTATTATGGTGGTTGTTCATCACACCTCTAGCTGCCAAACTTGACCCAAAAGTCGGTTCGTGCACATCTTTCGAGTTACGTAGCCAAGTTGGCCAATCGTGGAGTAAATTCTTTAAATAGATCAATGTGAATGCAAATCGACGAGTCAAAATGTACCAAAATCGAGAAAAAATGAAGTCCACAAGTAATCAAAAGTTCAGGCTGTTGTTGCTTCTCATCAAGATGTTTTTCAAGCAGACATGTGCGAGCAACAAAATATATCGCATTTATATTTCATTTCGAAAATCAAACGCTGTTCATAGCATGGATTTGAAACCAATTTTCACTTTAATTTTAAGATAAAAGTTGTAGTTAAGCATTTTTTCATGAACCAATGATAGCGTCAAGTAGAATAAATTGGCAAACCCCACAAGCCAACTTAAAGTACAAGATATAAACTGACAGATAAGGGCAAAAATGCGGGATTCCACATAGTTACCAAACCAACATTACCTCAGTAATGAAGCCATTTTTGTCGAAATTTACTCGTCAATAAACCAATGATATAGGTAAATAGAAAACATTTTCTTTTCATCATATTTACAGCTATTAAAAGAGAGCATTTTGATTAGCTTCCCTGGAAACACCGCCGATCACATTTTAAGCACCGTGTTACTAATAAGGCGTCCGTCTGCTCAATGCGAAGCAGCCTTTATTAACTGCTCTTTGTCTACCAAAATCCCCACCCTCACACCTTCCTTAATCACCATCAAGTCACTTTTAAATGGGAAAGGACCGACAAAAGAAGAAAGTGACATATTTGACAATCCAGTCTGACTTAGGGATTGACGAATCACGGCAAAATCCACTCCGACTCACCAGACCAAGTCACAGACTCAGTCCGACCCTTGACCCCATATCTTATCCCCACCTTCTTATCCCCTGACGCTGATGTGGCAGGCGGCTTCTTGACCCCACCCCCTGTCTCCGTCGACCGCCCGCGAAGAACAAACTTAGCTTCGCCCTCTTCAAATATTTTCCCTTTCAACTTTCCCCATTTCTCCGTCGGCTTCGCTTCGTGCTCCGTCTTCTTCCTCAGAGCACACTCCACTGCGCAATGTCGCAGGCCGGTCTGCGGAATATGCGCAGAATGATCGAAACTAAGCTCAAGTTTAGACAGGCCGCACCTAAAAAAAATGTTACGGACATCTTCAAACCAAATATTTTCCCAAATACACGCTTAGTGAAGTCAAAATTAGAGAGCTCAACGAGAGAAAGAAATAAAGATAAAATAATTATTCTCAAAAAAGTCATTTTAAGTATATTTCAACGCAATAGGAATTTTCCATGCAATCACACAAACGGAGAAAGGGTACCGATAAGACAGAATGCTCAAAAATAAATCGTTACACAGTAAAACACATTGAGCAAATAATATCTAGAAAGTGATCTCTATGTTTCAAAATGACTACGCCAGATTGGATGATGTCCGTGAAAGTCTTTATTTGATTTTATTCCAATCAATAGCTATTTCTCATACCTGCAACCCTTTAAGTACTTTTATAACGATCGATCTGATTTTCATTAATAATTAATCGAACATTGGATGTTTTAAATCAATTGGAGACAGTTCATGACAGCAAAAAAAAACAAATTTCATGATATCTCCTTTTTAAATCTTTCAGCATACTTGCATTGCCCTTTCAACTTCCATCCCGCTCAGATATTGATTAATGTATCACAGCTCAAGTTCAGACCTAAACCCCAAATTTCCCACTCCTCTTCCCCCTTCCCCCAACTTCAACTCTCATCCTTCCATACCCTGATAGAAGCTAGTTATATACTCATATACTTGTGTTCCCTTAAAAGAAAATTGTATGGTGATTGGCATCACCTGACGAAAATCTTGTGACAAACCGTGTCGTTAACTCAAAATAAATATATGAAAAAGAACGAGCGTCTTACTTGAGTTAAAAATTTAACATAATATAGCTATAGGTTAGTATAATATGAAAAAGGTGACTTAGAAGACATAAATGAAGAGCATACACTCAAACCAGCCAAAAACTGACAACTCCGAGATACGCCACTCAACCTCAAGCTCTGCTATAGAATGAGGGGAAATCAGAATTTTCAGATATATTTATTAAATATTTATCCGAGCTTTAAGCTCCACAAAATGCATCAAATTTAACAATAATAAAGTAAAAATGATGAAGATTACTTCTTGAGCGCGACTAAACAGAGTTCATGAGTAATAACTAATAAGACAAATTAATAAGCAGTAGACAGCCTGATTTGCTTCAAATGTTTTTCCTTTGGAAAGTACCGAATACACCTGATTCATTACGTATACTTTCATTGATTCGATCCAATGTTAAGCCAAGGGGTAAATTTCATGGAGTGCTTGATATTAAAAGTAGCGGAAATCCCCTTGAAAGCCTTTTGATCCGACTATCCCCATGATCTCACATAATCTTTCGCGTAAGAAAGATTACACGTAAGGAGAGGATAATTATACGTAAAAACTCATGGCACTGCAAATGTATGACTCTTATTATTTGAGGAATAATATTAATAGGAACTGAACTCTAAAAAGAAGCGGAAGGGTAGAAGAATTAGAATAATTAGCAAATTGTACTGATGAACGTATAAGGAATGAACAGAGGTATGTCATTCGTACTGGGCAGATTTACACAGAGACATGTTCTGATGGAAGGAGGTTTGAAATTAATACTCTCCCAGGTAACTTTATGGAACTCCATTTTGAGGGATTATGAGATTAAGAAAATGTTGGGTCGCACAGAAAATAATTTTTATTTCACTTTCAAACCAAGGCCTCGACTTGTGAAGTCAGTTTCTAGGCCTTAACAAAGTATTTAAAATAACTTCTTGTCACAAATTAAAATAAGTGAAACGAACATTGTCATCTATGTGAAGGTTATATCATTTCATAGTATAGGGAGATTTATGAAAGAGTCACTTCAGACTGGAATTTGCCCACAGCATATCTGAAGAAACGAAATTGTCATGAAAAACTTCGCGCCTAATATCTCAAAAAATATTCATCACAAATTATGTTCGCGTATGCTTACTTTCGGTGATTTATCGTAGGCACGAGTATATACGTTTCGCTATTTGACTCACTTACTTTCTTGCCACCATGACTCAACCACCAAAGCACTCTCCTTTCACATTTCCTCTTTACTGAAACTCCACTCCTTATAAGCCACTATAATAATAGCAATGATTCAAGTCTTTTGAAGAGAGTGTATGAAAAATAAAATAAAAATACTGGCGGTTATGTAAATTGAGCAATGCACTTTTACTGGCCTCCTCACGTCATCCCCAATTTACTTTCACGTTTCCATAAACACGATCCCTTTTCCTTTTCCAGGGCGCCCATTACGGTCGGCACACCCACCCAACACTCCGCCTCTCTCCGAGATTCCCCCTCACTCAACAACGGAACCCTTTCACTCGACGTCTTCTTGGTCCGTTATTTCATTTTTTTTCTTCATTCTTCGCCCACCCAACGACTCCCCCCGCTGTGCATTTCGCCACCGAAAGCGCAATAACCCTCCACGTCCCACTAAATTAATAAGCCAAACCCTTTCCACACCATATCACACCCATCTCCTTCGCCTCTTTCTAAACCATTTTTTTTTTACTTTTTTTCTTTTGTACCCGACTCTCTCGCTCTCTCTTTCTCACTCTCCAAAACCAGACACGAGTGGAGGACTTTTTTTTTAGGAGTGAGAAAGATCGGGAAATACGGCACGTACACACTAAGGTTTTGCTTGCAGAAGCAGCAACCGACCGAAAAGGGTGAGGAACGAGAAGAGGGGGTGAAAGGAGTTACGGGAAGAGATGTTTGTGACCCTGGCGGGACTCGAGTGAAGTGTTATAGAGAGAAAGAGAGGAAGAGGGTCAAAGGCTTCAAGTGGCGAGTCAAAAAGACACTTCTTTTTTTTCTTCGGTTTTTTCCCTCCATTATTCGGCCCAAAGGCGTTTTAACCGAGAGGGGTCTTCTCAGAGCCTCCTTCCTACTCGCCCTCTTTGACCTCCAGGGCTTGCCTACCTCCTCCTTCTCTCCGCACCCTAAAAAAGGGTGGGAGATGGTGAGTGGGAGAAAGGAGGGGGGAAGAAGCCAGGAGCGTGCCCTCGCGGGTGCGGCAGGCCCAAACAATCGTATCTACCCCATCTCATTGTCGCGCCGCAGAGACCTGTGTCAGGGTGGGGGAGCAGGGTGGAGCGAAGCATAGCGCAGAAGGGGGGGATGGGGGACATTCGTGATCCCATGGCCCTCTTAGGAACCGTTTCGAAAATATATTTTTTGAAAAAATAAATGATTGAAAGTCGAGGTGGGACCCCATGAACGAGCCCAGGTTCACTTCAACCCTCCCGCAACGCGCGCGCCACGTTTCGTGACTCGCCGATATCCGATAGGGCACCACAGGACCTCCTAACCCTCCCCCCAAGGGTCCTGAGCGAGGGGAGGGCTGGGAGTATTATCCATTGTTCCACTTCCCCCCCACGCGGGTCTCCACGGGTTGGACGTGACTCGCCCATTGTTTTCAGCCGCGAGTATTGTAGGCTACGAGATCATCCTCCTCTTCGCTTTTTTTCATTCTTATTTTCTGCCTCACTCCTCGTACGCCCACGTAAAACCCATTCGCGCCCGCTTTTATCACCCGTGACTCAACGATCCGCCCCCGTTACGTCCGCCGAATCATCCCCCTTATTATTATTTACACGAAGCCTTTAGGGAGTTCCATCTCGGGAGTATTACATTACCTTCGCTCGCGATGGCGGTTTTAAGTGGCTGGTTGTCCGTGCTAAAGGGGAACGAGTTGTGGTTTGAGGTGTACGCATCGAGGTGTCGGTGGATAGATTGGGTTCGCACGGCGTCCTGGATGGAGTTTAGGGATTGGCATTGTGGTGTAGAGTGGGCTGAAAATATATTTTTCCATTAGTATCGAGCGAATCAGGTATTGTCCTTTTGATTCGAACCGAATAAAGGAAAATATTGCGGAACAGAAAGTTTAAAAATGTCGTTTTTCCCGCAATCGATAAGAGACCATAATGGCTGCGTTGAAACTTTGGAGTAAGTCATTTGACAAGTAGTGGAGCTCATTAATTCATATGCCTCCTAATGCATGTTTCTATATCTGTCGAGTAGTGCTAACACCATGTTTTGCATGTTTCCTGCATGTCTTTTTTGTCACGTTTTCATAGTTATATTATAGATTATTTTATTAGTTTATGTAGCATTTGTTGCACACCCATTATGTGGTGCAAGTAAATTTCTTCACTGTAGTTAATGTTGGTGATAAGTCACCACCTGCCAAACACTTTTGCAGTGGCTTGCAGGGTAATAAGTAGAAGTAGAAGAATCGAATCTTCTAAATACATTTCCAATCGAATCTTAACAAATTTTTATTTAATTTTGAAGCGAATCAAATCATCCTTCAAAAATTCGCTTGCGAATCGAATTCAAATCTAAATATAATTTAAAAGCTTATGCAGAGTTAAAGTAATAAATATTTTCACAATATTTCAGGGCCTTACATTAGCCTAAACATCTATAGTGGCATAAAAAGAAGAGCACAGAATAACGTGTGGTCGTTTAATTTTTTTTTTTACGTGAGGAAATCATCCTGTAGACGGACGATGTGCCATTTGGGAATGAGCGCCATATTTGAATGCATTTAACACTTCGCAGGCGAATAAAATCGAATTAAGCCTGATTCGAGTCTATTCAAATCGATTTCGAAGCATTTGCGTAGCTCTAATTTCTATATTATGACCATACATTTCTATACAGGTTTGGTATCAAGAGTGTTCCGATTGTGGTACAGCGTCCACAGGGAAAGACTTAAAGCAGTGGTCAATTTTAAGACATTATACTGGCTTCAAAGCAGCGTAAATCCTTTCCCTGGAGAAAATCGAAGAACAAAAAAGAAGATATGAAGAAAGTGGAGGAATCAGTTAGAGAAAAATTGCTGTACAGAACCGCTGAAGAAACAATTCAGAACTTCAAATATACATTCATGGGAGTCGTTCAAAAGCTGTTCGTACTTCAAAGAAATTCACTTATCGGGTTCTAACTGCAGTAAAACCTGCTTCTGCGGCCTCAAGTGGTCATCTCTCTAAGCGGCCGATTTTTTTAGGAACGGAATGAATTTCCCATATAGATAATCAACTCGAAGTCACCTTCCCATCAGTGGTCATTATCTAATGAATCCGGAGGTAGCCGCTTAGTACAGGTTTCATTGTATAGTAAGCTAGCCAGCTTTAATAACTTTTATTGGTTAACTCACTAATGGAACAATTCATAGTATAAACATTTTCCAGAAATGAGACCTTAACTCAGATTAACAAAATTAATACCTAAGTTTAAAATAAATTTGACTACACAGGAATCCATTGACGAGATTTGGGTTCGAATCTTATCACTAGAGGGTGGATTGTTGATCAAAAATGGCTTATTACTTTATCGTCTAAGCGGGGGACGCTGCATAATTTATAATAAGTAGCTAGAATTTTTATAAGGTAGAATCCAAAGTAAAATTTGAAGTAAAAACCTACTTGCAAAGATGTTCACCAAAACGTATTCAAAAGAAGATGTAAAAAATAACTTAAACAAGCATGCGTAACAACAAGGTTTATGAAATCATTATCTTTTATTTCGTTCAATACATATATTATCGTTTAAAACTGATTTCAATTCGTTCCGCTCACCAATTACACGAATCAATCACAAATTTAAATTCACAACCCACTCCGTGTCACAAGCAGGTACTTCTCTGCGTAACAGATATACGGGAATAGAAACTGTAAGGTAATGGCAATTTCTTTTCGAAACCACTGACGGTTAGACATAAGCTGGTTATGAGAAGATAAGGTTTCTCGAGGGTCACAGCATAGACTGATAAGTTTTAATAATTAGGTACTATAAACCTATAAAGAAAATATATAAAACGTACAGGAATCAGATATTTGCCTAATTCTCTATAAGCCTACCGTGGCAGTGGGGTAGGCAATATGCCTCCTTGGCAGCCCAAATGTTACGGGTGCAAATATCGCGTCGGGCAAGGATTTTTTTTATTTACAAGTAAGGCCCTACGTAAAGCCGAACATATAAAATTAGCCAATTTTTTACGTTAGAACCGAACCCATATAGCAAAACCCAACCCTTACAACCTTCCAGTAGGCTAAAATATAATATAATCAATCAGGTCTTATAATGACAAGTTTTTACAATGAAACTTATCAGTTAAAACCTGGGACTGTATTTCTATAAATGAGGGAAAATATGGCTCTGTTTATGCCATGTAATGATTCGCTTCCACTAAGTACCTACAGCCCCCTATAGTATTATATTTATACTTATCATATAGTTATTTCTGACTCAGTACTCATATGAGACGAGAAGTATTAGATGTATAAAAAAACTTAATTTCCTTTCATTCAATTTAGTCAGGATACGGCGAGTTCTTCGAATAGGTAGATGTCAGCTATTCTAGTTTCCACAGGTGAACAACGAAAATCCTTTGGATTGTCCTAGGCTGGCTGTCAAGAGAAGACAAACGCCTACACTAGACTTCCCTACATCCTTCATCGTCTTAACTCGTTATCACATCAACCATTGTAACTGGAATAGCATTAATTACCTCGCAGCCCAGTATATCACGCCGCAAATGAGGTGCGTGCGTACGTGGTCTCCTAGCATCGCTAGACCCCGAAAGCGTAAGGCGAGAGATGAATTGAAAAGGAAAACAGAGATGGCCAGAGGAAGAGCAATGCGATCCGACGGCTGCCAGGCCGACCGTGGTTTGAGGTTGTCAAATGCTTTTCATCAACGCGTCTCCTCGCTCACCGGCGTCCCCCTGCGGCCTTGCGCTCAAAACCATTAGTCACCCGCACCAACCTGCAGACACCACCGTCCGGTGAATAGTGGTGGCGCCGACAATACCACGGCGATCCAGCAAGGCGATTTGAAAAGTTAGCACACACACAATGACGCCCTGCGGTCTGACTGGACATTGCAGGCGCTCGCGTCAACGGATTGAAAATAATTGAGGACGCGGGCAATGAACCCATGGTTAAAGTCACTGTGCCTGCAAGAAAATCTATTAAACATAGTGTTTCCAGATTTAGCTGTTTCGGTCATTAGAAAATGTAGTACTTCTACTTATCCAAATAGTTTAGTGTTACAAATTGGAACTTTTTATTGATGAGCTACAACCGGAAGAAACTATTACATTAGGCCTGAATAGCTTCATTTGTCTAAAAGTACAGCGCATCAACATTTGGTGAATGTCCAATACGAAATTGGTTGATTCGTTTTGAGTAAAATTTTATAAACTAGAAGACAAGTTCATATTCAACAATTTTTATTCCCCATAGACCATAGATTACGGCATGATAATGATAAATAAGAATTCAAGGATACATTCCACATTTGTTTTCCTAATAACCGGCCATGGTTTCCGAACTATGCACATTGATAATGGTAGAGTATTGCAAACATTTTGTTGGTTACCGGGAGGTAAAAGAGAGGAATAGAAAATAGTCATCTTACAAAGTAGAAACAACGTAACAACATATCTAATAATTTATCATGGGATAAACTGAAAATTTAACAACTCACTTATAGACAAGCCTCCTGAGCAAAAACATGGATGGAAGCAAACAATGGGGAAAATCGCCGAAGATAATCAATGTCGAAATACAAATATCGGCCCGTTAGTATGTATGTATGTTAATAGGAACACTTGTGAAGGAACAATGCGGTTAGTTCAAGGTTGAACTGAGAGAAAATCAGACAAATGCCAAGTATAAACCACTGCTGCTAATTTACATTGATGATGGCGCATAATTAAACTACCTTCTATGAAGATGCAACAGAAGAGTCCAAGAGCCTGTTTCTGTAACGTATTCTTGTATGCTCGTGATTTTTTTTACAAAAGCTTGCAAAGGAATATCTCCAACAACTGACTGCCTCTAAGATACGAATATACTTACATGCGACACTGAGACCTAACCACTGGGGGAATATTGCGAAGCCTCGCGATAAATGTCACGTACGAAAAAACCGATTGTCGCACGGTGTCTCTGGAGTATCGCATACTAAACTACATCACTTCAGACCTGAAGAGGATAGCTGCAATGCTATCGAAACTATCATCTACGACAATGGAAATACGCGAATTTGAGCCTGAAAAGGCTTCACCGGCGTCTCAACGACTCCGCGGAAGCCTTCGAGTTCATTACTTGATATTTTTATCCTAAAATATCGAGCATCATCATCAGAGTATGTAACAACTCAAAATTAATGAAACCATGCCATGACTTAGCTATCTTTGCAAACGATCACGGCGTTAGAGAATCGACCTTCAGGTTTATCTGTTGGTAGAACGGTTGAATGTTCTCCTGTTTGGAGCCATTAGGAATAATATTCTTGTTCAAGTAATTCGGCCGTAATGCTATGGTCGTTTTTAGAATTGGTCGAAATGAACTTGAAATGAAAAATTTTCGCACATAAAACTTAAATTCATAACCAACAATCAACAGAGCAATGAAATCGTCAGCCCTCAGCCACGATGGCCGGGCGATGACATTGTATTGTTGAAATCGGGTTGAGAATTAAAATTTGACGAGGAGAAATATCTCACGCAAAGCTCATTTCTGCGAATAAATTTCTCGTTATATATGAGGGATAAAATATTGAATAACATTAACCGACGCTCATAATTATTTGAGGGAGAAACCCAGCAATCATTCACACCACATTAAATATTTACACCATATAATTATGTATAAAACCCTAAAGCCACATTTATGAGCATCTGACAAGCTTATTACGAGGCGTGATCTCTACTACCGATATAATCAGACTTCGGATTGATTTACATGAGAGTCTGAATCTATATTTGCTCCAATTAATTTGAATGTAATGTCATTTTTCACAACAACGTGTCACCAAGCGGCAAGGTGGAAAGAATTATGTTGTATATTGAAATTTCCCTCAAAGCCACTCACGATGCAATTAAATTCAATACAGTTGATACGTTATCATTGATCTGGGTTGTGACTGGCCAAATATATGAGATATAAGTGACATTATTCCACTTAATACTTTATCTTTGGCATAAAAATCTATCCACAACTCGCTACAACTCTAATTCACCCCATAAGGGAGCTAAAACCTCTATAGCTGGAGTATTCACGCGCCTCATAATTTATTGTTAAACACTGTATAGGAGTAGTATTTATATATGTCACACAAATATTCAATTTGATGCATTGGTATGTATCATCATTGGAACGCATTGGGGGATTTGTGTTTCATAGGTCATCAATAGTCGGACGAACTATTAATTGATGTTATGCTATTCCTCTCTGTATTTTACCGATGTTTTTTAGGAATGTTTCAGGAAAATGTTTGCTTTGCTAGAAGAAATAAATTGGAAATAGATGTACAAATGTGTTAGCTGAACTCATGTTCTGAAAGTTGGGTCATCATAAGCTTCGATGAGTTATTTTTGGTGGAATATTTTAGTGAAAAGTGTTGTTACGCAACAATGATATATTGTTGCGTAACACACATATTTTGTTACGCAACACAATATATTGTTACGCAACAATATCATTGTTGCGTAACAACACTTTTCACTAAAATATTCCACCAAAAATAACTCATCGAAGCTTATGATGACCCAACTTTCAGAACATGAGTTCAGCTAACACATTTGTACATCTATTTCCAATTTATTTCTTCTAGCAAAGCAAACATTTTCCTGAAACATTCCTAAAAAACATCGGTAAAATACAGAGAGGAATAGCATAACATCAATTAATAGTTCGTCCGACTATTGATGACCTATGAAACACAAATCAAAATATTGATTCCGAATTTTGACAAAAACCTGCTTTCAAGCTTAGATTACAGTTATGTTTTCTCAGTTAACTGTAACTAAGGAAGGTTGGATTAGTTTTCTGCTCAACTCCACTGCTTAGCTGGAAATTTTCAATTTTAGCTGGATAAGAAACTTCCATAGTTTTTACCTCTTAGGGTTTCTTTTACGCCAGTGTTATGTTGTAGTAAATTATATTAATAAAATTTTGAGATGAAGTTTTTCTCAAGATACGCATTGGTTTTATCAATTAAAAGTAATATTTGGTAAAAAAAACCCTCACTGCTGTCTTGAAGAAACCGTATCTAATTCTCTAATTCCTTCAGTTCTTCCTAGTTCAACGCTACCAAATTCCCCATGAAAAAATGAAGGAAATACACTCTACTGTTTAAGTACTGTACTAGCGTAATGTCAGAGAACTTAGATTTTATGCTGCGCTATTTCTTCTGAAAATTGGGAGAATTTAAAATGCACCAAGCAAAGTCCGTATACGAATAGGTATTGATACATCGCTAGTTCGCATTTTGTTAAACACAAACGTATTGTATCTGATGATGCTGAAAACATTAGCCCGATGAGTAATGAAAATATATTTTTTCGGGATATAAAAATTCATTTTCCTTAACTATAATTTAAAAAATGCAGTTACAAGTATCATTGATGATTCCGCGTAAAATAAAAGTAAGACTTTTGAAGCATTTGCGATAAAATCTAATCCTCAGAGCTACACTTACTATTTAAAATATTCAGCAAACTAAACAGAAAATATGTCAAAATTATTTCTGTGTTGTGATAGACCTTTTTGACTGAAGCAGGAGCAGCACTTATGATAATAAAACGTTTAAAAGACTGTAAATTACACAAATTCTCATGCGCAAATATATAAACCTCGCCACAGAGTTGCTTTATTTACCTAGCAAAGCAATCAAACTCAGCGGAATTGAGCGGGTCCAGCAACTAGGCCTCTGCTCCAGATTTTAATGGTCCATATTATCGCTACCATTACCTCATACAGAATTGTTAATGCTGGACCGAGAAATATGGGGCAAATTGTATACATCATTAAGCTGATTGTGAGAGTGATCATTAGTATAATCAAGCTAATTACATGGTTGCCAAAATATTAGGGAGTTGCTTGCAGTACCATATGAGAAATTGATATTTTAGTAGGATTTAAGTAAAATTAATATTATTCCTATCATCACAAAAAATCAGTCGAGTAATGAGGCCTAAAGCAAATAAAAATATTTCGTCATTCAAACCTATGTGATTTAATACCAATCGTCCGTAAAAGTTTTATTTCGCCACGGAAGAGAATAATTGCTTATGAAAAGACCCATATGGCCCATGGCTTTGACAGGGATTTACCTATTTTTATTTATTATGAATTTTAGATAAATTATATTTATGGGTGAGAAGGACAATGTGGATGAGTTTTTATGCTATGGCATCATTAGTGAGTATGTGCATTAAAACGCAAGGTCCCATGTAATCTGAAAAAATATGCTTTTAAACCAAATTCAAACCTCACCTGTCCTGCTTAGTGATCCCAGAAATGCCCCGGATTTTTATAGTACGTTCCCTTCAAATTTCTTTTTTACCTCAAAATGATTAATGACATGTAGCATTGTTAGATGATAAGCTTAGGTTCAATTTTGGGAGATTTTGCATCGTGCTAACCTCGCTTACAAAAGTTTAAATTTTAAACAAACGGTCAATCGGCTGTATGTCTTTCGGTTACAAATACCTCAATACCTAAAACTTATTAAACAACGGTTTATAGTAGCTATTTGGCGAATCATGAAGGCATCAAATGGTAATCCAAGGAAATTAAAAATTAGCATCAATGATCCCTATAAACAGCAGAGTTAAAACTCCCATTCTTTCCAGTTTGTCACCCATGCCAATCTGCATATTAGCACTTCACTCTATCGTAGTAGTATGCTTTATTACAAATCAGTTGTTGATAATGATCCATACGACGAAACTAGCTGCGAGAAATAATTGTATAATTGAAATAAAATAATTGACCTGCAATTATCTCATTGAAATGAGTCGTAAGTATCTCAGTATAATTCATCTCAATGTTGATCTAACAGTCTGAGATTTCGGTCGGTAATTACATTTTCAAGGTGACCAGCGTTAAGTGATTTAAATTTATTTAGCACCAGGAAAAAAGGAAAGAGAGGGTACCTACCTACCCTAAAGGGAGGGGGAGGGAAATGTCCGTTGAATGCTTGCATTAAACAAACGGGAGGACTGAAGGACGGAGAGTCACGGTCAATTTTGAGACTGGTGGCGTGGTAATAATGAATTGATACATAAAAGACTTGAATGAATAGGCCATTTGATTGTTGCAGAACTGAATTTTGATGTGGCAATTCTAAGTTTTGCAATGCTAGACATAGTTCATGCCCAATTTGCATAAACTATAACATTCGTGGTTCAAAGTTACATCAATAGTTATCATCAGACAATTATACTGACGTTCGTCGTCACGGAACGGAAACGGAAACGGAATCGTCACATTTTTAAAAGAACAGCGCCTGTGTTCATCCATTCTCGTCTTGACTCTTCTCCCCATTTTTCTACTTTATTCCATTTTACCAATAATGCTAATGACAGTATTTGTCTTCAGTGTTGAATAACATTTTTTCTCACTTTGCTGAGTCGATTCACTAAAATACTTCATTTGCTCGGTCACTGGGTATAATTATTAATAACTCTAAAGAGATGTTGCCAACCAAAATATGGGTCGGTTTGAGGCATTATTTGTGGAGTTATTGTGCCACTTATATCTACATGCAGAATATACAAGATTTCCACAGAATATCACCAAAGACAGAGTGCCAAAGCCTTCCAGTAAATTAAATCAGTTTTAGCTCGAAAACACTTATATTTTGTTGTAACATCATGACAAAAAACTTTACTTTAATAACCCAAAATGCACAATTTATCAGATTGAAGCCCTCTCAAAGTGATTTGAAATCTTTCAAAAAGCGTTGATAACATTTTGTGACAGCCCAAAATCAATCAGATTGCAATTAAAATAATAACATTCCAAGTCATTGTATTTTGTTCTAACGACCAGGTTCACACAATAATTTAAAACGCAGTTGACATCGCCCGTGTGACAATTGCTAAATCGTTCTCAATTTCCCAGAGCTCTCACCTTTACTCGTGATATTTTGTCTGAAGGAAAAAAATAATCCTGCGTAAGATTACAAATTTATCCTTTTTCTAGTTGGAATCTGCGAAAGAAACTCTCTGCTAAAGCGTTAGCGCATGCACTACTTGAGACTCCTTTTGAGTCCTCGAGATGACACATCGAAGCCTTTCACAACAGGCAGCACGAAGTCTCGCAATTGCGCTCATGTTCCGGGATGGGAGATGGGGCTCAACCTGATCGCGAAGCAACATTCGCCCGGAAGTCATTCCGAGGTGTGTTGGTAGTGAGAGATAAAATAAAACCACAGAAGGAAAAAAGAGCAATCCAGACAGACGTGAAGTTCGGGGGAGAAAATGAAACTAGGCTGCCATAAGACTGAATCATCAAGAACTGTATCAATGTGTCCCCGGGGAAAAAAGGTCGGATAAACCGACCACCACACGTCGCACTTGCGGTGTCAACTCGCCAAGGCCAAAAATGGATTATTCTTTTTCCACCTTCGCTTCGTTCCCTACCCCAGCCTTCCCTCCCTCCGGGATGCTGATCTTCCACTAATGCCCACGTAAAACACATCCGCTCACACGGAAGATCGGGGCATGTAAGTCCCAATTACATGGCTCATTGCTCTCTATACCCCCAGGGCTGTGCTTTTCGCAGGCTCGGCTCCGAGTACCAATTCCTAGCAGGGTGGAAGAGAGAAGAGGGATGAAGCTGAGGTATTTTTTTTTCAACGCGGGTGAGAGGGAAGCTGACATTCCGCGAGATTGATTAAGCAACAGGGAAATTCCCCCGCCCTCCCATACAACCATTTCACTTTTGCAAGGACGACTGAGATCAATTTCAGCCACTTCCACGCTCGAACCCCGAGCCGTAAATGAAATAACATTTGCCGTTCTGACCACCTCCACAAGATTCTACACGCGTCTCCCCCGCCATCCCTGTAGGGCTTTACAATCGTCTATTTTCCGTATTGTATTATCCCTTCTATTAATCCACTCTTTAAGAATATATTCCACTTTCTTAGACGAGATATTGTAGAACAGCATTTTCAAATGATACACAAAGGATATCGTACTGCCTACTTTATTTTCAGCTTGTACTACACGTTCCCTACCATTGTTAAATGAACAACATGCCACCGTGTAAAATTAGAGAATCTACGATTGGGAAATACCGTGTAATATTTGAGAGCTACGATACAATTTTGCTGCGAAAATATAAGTGATTCAACATCACAATATTATAACTGAGGAACATCTATTTTTTCTATCAAATCATTGCAGTACATTGAAGTTCTGATCCCTTATGTCCCCTACAACGAACACTGTACAGCTCTATCCGCTCCTGATTATTTGCTCTTCACACTTTAAAATGTACCTCGGGTAAAATTACGTTATCTTTTTTACATTTCTCGTTATTTACATGTCTTAAATACGCCTCAACGATAGTTCTTAATATATGTCGTTACTTTTGTCCTTTCTGTGTTCGAAGAGTAGTTATATACTTTAGTAGCACGCATCGTATAAGGTAGCTCAAGCGCGAATCATGAGTCATCAGGTGTACATTTAAATAACTTTTAAAGCATGTCGACAAAAATTTTAGGTTCATACTTTACTTACATACATAATTTATACGTTTGAAATTACCATAATCGTATTATAAATTATGCAAGAATCACATTTCACAATTAAAGCACTGTTATGAGTTGGGTTTATGGCACTGAATTTGTAATTTAAGAGAGAACAGCATATAAATTCGTATTTTTTACTCAGGATGACACCTTGATATTTAATATAAATCATTATAATAACACTAAACGTATGTTTTTGCGTTCAGCAGAAAATCTGTGCATATGTTTATTGGAATATGAACATGAGAAAATATAAGTTACAAGTTGACCATGACCAACATACTACATTAAACTATTGAATTTTAGAGCAATAAAATATATTCATGTTTGTACTTATCAAAGACAAACTGCACAAGAGTTGTTCCTCATTTCAGTTTTTCTTGAAGAAACATACAATATTAGAGAGTGGACCGCAAACATTTACGGGCACTCCATTCCATACCATCTCAAAAACTTGGGTCTCTACGTATGGATCCCAAGGGAATTGATACAAAACCCCACAGGAGATATCATGGCCTTCAGTAAAGGTCATTGGACTATGCGTGCAATATATAACCATCGTAATAATAATATTACGTAATACTATACATATTATGTAATCGAACGAATTCTAAATATATGTCAAGTACCATGAGCCTAGGTGCTAAAGTAGTAATAGATTACCACGAAAGCGAATCGGTGTTATGCCGTTTTTTCGCTTATATCTATACATATAACGAACAATTACACACATTCTAAGTTTTACACAAATCTGTACATAAACAATAATCGCTCAAAATACCTTAAGGCAGTTTGAGCGAAATATCACTTTATCTAGATATTAATGAATTTGGTCCCATTTTAAAGAAAAATACCTCACCCTTCCAATGACGCCAAAAGTTCAACCCCTTACCACCTTACCACATTACTTTCGAAGATATTTGCCAAAAAAAATCCAGCCCTTTTACATAGAAAATGGTACGTATATGCACTCCAGAGAGGCACTGTTTATAAAATAATGAATTAATAAAACATAGATGTAGTAAAAAGTCTAACAGCATGTACTTGGTAAGTTTTCTCAACTATTTAAAAAAAAATAATTGTCACCGCAGTAGGTTTTTGGGTATCACAAAAAACCTTCCGTTTTGAAGGAATTTCAAACGGACCGCGCGAAAAAAATTAGTCAAGTTAAAGACTTATTTAGATATTTTCATTTAATTACTTACCATTTCTGTCATATAAAACTATACTATTGCACCATTAATAATGCAATATTTTATACATGTGTCCGACAGTTGGTAAAATTGAAACGTATATTTCGAATATGGCCTCTATTATGACTTTGAAACTATCTCGCTCGGACTACCTTAAGGCTGCGTACCTACTCAAAGTGCGGGCCATAAATCAGCACTCTAGTGCTTTGTTACGAATATTTTAATCTCCGCGCACGGCTAGCGCCATTTAAAATCATTTTGCGAGTTGGACCAGCAACGTGAGTCAATGGACTCAGACCGCATTCCCTCAGTAGAATATTCCGCTATGGGGTGATAACGCACAGTGTAGGCGTGGCAATGTCGCGAGCCACGTCCGACTGCAAAACTATCGATTCCTTGGCACGGGCTGAACACTCTAGAAGTCCTTGAGAAATGCTGACGAGTGCAATTCCCATGCACTTGATCCAGTGAATCCATTTCACTTGTTTTTTCTCTCTTTCTTTCAGTCGCTGCCATCTTGACGCGAAATTAACGTCGAACCCTGCCCAATGGATGATGAGCATGAAATGGTCTTCGATCCCTCATTACACATACAGTCCAGCAAATTGGCCAAAAAGATAAACGTCAAACGATTTATTTAGTCCCGATAGTTTGATTTAGTTCCGACTAAATGAATAGTTAATTCTGGAATTTTTCTTCAGAAATAATTTCCAATATCTCGTGCGTCTTTCATTGTTCATCTCAATATTTCAATACCATTTCAGGCAGCATCTTCAGAAATAATGGTTTGGTATACAATTCCTGAAGATTAAATAGCCCGTGAGGTGGTTCGAGCAAAATTTGATTTCATCAAGTAAACAATGAATTTAGTCTAATTGTAAAGCAGAATAGCTCACTCTTCCAAAGATACCAAAATATCACCCCCTTGCCAAACTACTTTCCGAGATTTTCGACAGTAAATAACAGCCCGTTTACATGTGATATGACACCCCTATGCTCTCTATAAAGACTTTATTTAAAAAATGCCGAATTTTTAACAACTAATTCTCGTCAAAAAAATAACAGTCGATAGTTTGTATGGAGGAGTTTTACAGATAAGGCGCGAAAATCAAATAAGTCAAGTTAATGACTTATATTGCTATTTTTATTTACTTGCATAGAATTTCAGTCATAAAAAAGTGTCTTATTGCACCATTAACAATGCGATATTTAATTCATCATCCCTCCAGCTACTGAAACAAATAATTCGATTATTATTTTTTTACGAATTAATTAATTCGAATTATTAAAACGAATTAATTATTAAACGAATTTTTAAACGAATTACGATTAACGAATTTCGAACGAATTAAAACGAATAATTCGGATATTGTCTTGATTATGACTAGGGAACTATCTCGCTTAAACTACCCTAAGATGCTGTCAGCTATTGAAGCTAAAGGTTGAGAAAAAATCAAAGACGAAGCAGAACTCGAAGGCTATTTTAGAAGAGTTGAACGATTGCGAAAACCGAAGATCCAAAATAATAAAAAAAGCTAAAAACTGATTCGGTCATGGGATCAGCTAGAGTACTGTACTCTATATTTGATAAAGAAAGTCACTAGATGAAATATTAAATGGTCCAATGTTATTTTAAGCATAGATATTCTCCAGATGGTGGCCGGGGTTGCCCAGAGTACCACATTTCACTAAGCAGGTTCGAGGCAAAGTGAAGCTGCGATCTCGGAACGGTAGAACGAAGGCCCTGCCACTTGGTCACCCTTGCCCCAATCTGGAGAATAAGAACACATAAAATATCTTTTTATATTTTACGGAAAACATTTCCTGAATCCGGAATCCAACATATGCTACCCGAACTGATCCACTACTGAGAGGCAGCAGTCTAAGCAGAAAGAATTGATGGCACAGATCAAGAAGATCGGACCGGTATCAATAGCCACAGCTTCCGGCGGAATTGGCTGATGAACTGGGATGTAGAAGGCAACGGGGAAATCTCCATACTAACCTCCCTAGATAATGCAGCCTTAACAACGATTGATTTTGGTCGACCAGTCTTATGATTGAACGGCCAAGATGATGATTTTTCGGATTACTTTACGCATTAACTTAACCCTTTTATTCCTGGTGTACCTACAGCTTACTGCACATAATGTATGCTGCTTCATTTGTGCGTATTAATACTGTTAATATTATCATTGAGGATTTAAACAACATCTCAAGTGTTTTGTCTACTGCATTTTGGTCGTTTCCCAGCTCTGAAACATATACTTACTATTCCTCGGGTCCTGCAACCTATAAGTATCACCATAATTACCACCAATTACTCAAACAAATTCCAAGGAATTATAAAGCCATAAATACGAAATAATATGGATACATAAAATGTTTTCAATTAACAAAAATTCTGTTAAATTCTGCGTGGTTACTTTTATTTTGATATATTTTGTTTCCATCTTCAGGTATTCAAAAAGGGAACACCTCATTCCGCATGTACAGTTTACGATACCTCTTCTAACTTGGTTATTTACGATCGAAAATGAACGGAATATTCTGTTAATCTTCCAGAGAGACCTTATGTTTTAAATACGGGAAGGAAAAATTATTTGCCCTACTCAAACAATCCAGGTCTGAAGGGGTAAAATATCATTTAAATGCTCTCCGAATACTCTCCGTCTTCAAATCTGACTCGACGATTTAGTTATTTTGCATCTCGGGCGAGAAAACGAGAGGAACTTGAGATAACAATTAACATGTTAGATCAACTCATGTATCGCGCAATATTTTCCCTCAAGTCTGCAGCTTAGCCGAAATAATTCATAAGATAAATGTCTCCCGTATCGAATGCTTTATCTGTATTCGTCTCCATTAAATGAGAACTCCATAACGTTCCAAACAAGAATAAATAAGTTTTTACCACGAATATAATGCCGTCAAAAACGCATTCTAGTTATGGACCATTCGACATACGCTCACCTAGATTACAATAATTCCAATGGGGTCAATGTAGTGGTAAACTATCGGGTTTTTTAAAATTTCGGGTCTTCTTAAATTTTACATCAGCTGATAATGTTCTTTGCACCCTGAAATAATAATTTTGGTTATGACACAAAGAAATCCATATTTAACTCTGATTATTTCCTCAGGTCTACAAAGAAAATGTAGCTATTAAGGAAGGTCATAAGCTTGTTTGAAATTAAATTTACATTCCAATAATTTTTCCGAGAAACGCATTATATTGTACATGAGTACACCAGAAATACTCTTTTTTAGAGCTCACTGGTGTACAAATTTAGGTCACATTAAATGCGTTGTTATTCAGAGTAGATTGATCTCCTTTGCTTATATACCCAAGCATAAAGCTCGGGTGGTGCCGTAGGTCATCTTTTGACTTTTTCGCGTTAAATGTCCAAACTCTAAAAAACGTTCGCGCCATTTCGCAATTAACCCTGCTCAATACCTCAAAGAGCAACCACAAAGTAAAGTAGCTGGAATTACATAGTTATTATCCGTTTTTCTGTGCTCGCGAACAGAAATAAATTACCATATGAATGCATGTATATAACTTGGTTTCAAACACCTAATTGGAAGCTTTTTCATTATTCTCATATAATCGCTAATTGTGTAACACAAAAGCGAATCCAAACCTTTCACACCCAGCTGTCAATGCTCCGTATTTAATACTAAAGAAGGAATTTACCGATATATTGAAGAAGCGCTATGTATAAATATGTTCATCTACAAATATTAATTTATTTTAATAAATATGTCGATTAGTAGACGCGAGGTTAAGATTTTCAGAGAGAAAAAGAGAGCCGGAGTAAATTTCCAAACCAAATTTTTATTTATAGCATTACGGTTCTTTTGTGTTGGTCAATAAGTACATTTCTCAAAGTAAAGCTCTCGAGTTTCCAACCGAGTGATGGTAGTTTGTGGTAGGTACCACCAACCGAGAGCTTCACATTCTAAGCATTCGCCGGGAGAGCCTGAAGAATTATATATTTCTCTATGTCTGCGTTTTTCTAATTTTTTTACATCTTCAGGGCGATCAAATCAGTCAAATTGAACCATAAAACAAATCAAATGTCAACTATTAGCAATCATATGCATGTAAATGGTCGAAAGTGTTCAGCTTGATTGTGTGCTATTATATTGATGGATGAGGTCTCGAATTATATTATTTGCAGATGGACATATATTTTGAATACAGCTTTCTCGGTAAATTTCATCAAAGGGGAATTCCATCAAAGCTCACTGAATAACTAAACCAGTAGCCATTCGCATTTTGGTGTTTTATATATAAAATTTTATAGATCGTGTGACAAATATTCGTATGCATGACACAAAAACAGGATTGGAAAAGGTCTTAGCAGGTGTATATCCCATTGAAATATTTGCTCACTAATATCCAACTAGCCAATTCATATAGTCACAACCATACATATTATTACTGTCGATGCTACATCTACATCGACATAATACCCCACGAGCCGCCGCATGGGCGTGTGTCAGGGGGTGTTAGGTCACCAGCCATGTAAAGGTTTAAGTTTTTTGGAGATGAAATGGTGACATGAATTATAGGACTGTATTTACTGAGATTAATTTTTATTGTTATCGCTTATTGTTCGCGGAAATAACGAGTTCTTGTACCTACCAGTTCGGCAGTGTATCTCTCTTATTTTATCGCGTCTGTCAGACCTAGAGATGTAGTGAGGAGTCATGATAATATTCTCTATGTCGCTCTAAAAAATATCAGTTCTGAATTTATCAAGCAACCTAAGCCTAGCGTGTTTGAGAGTAAAATACAAACGCTGCCCTAACGGCAACCGAAGGTGGCAGCTTAAGCTAGTACATAAGCCTAGAGTTTAGTCTCCGAGTCTCTTGGGACTCCCACCTTAATCCCTCAAAAAGTTGTGAGACACTATATGTTCGCTCGTAGCAGTTTTTAACGAAGCACGCTGCTTTCCTTTGTATATTATTAATTTTTTTGGTTGAATCTATTTGATCAGGGTCCCAAATGCTTGCGGCGTATTCGAGGTGTGGCCTAACCAGACCGAAGTAGCATCTCTCTTTGACTTTTTCATCCGAGGACCTTCCTATTATACGTTTAACAAAACCTAGTTTCTTTAATGCTTCGCTACATATGTTTTGTATGAGTAATCGCCATGATATATCAGATGTTAAGGTAATTCCAAGATATTTGACTGTATCTAAATATTTTATGTTTACTCCACCCACAGTATAAAGTACTACTAAAAGCTACAAGTTCATTAAGACCGGGAGTATGAATAATGGGCTGCCACCGGTAAATAATAGACACCTTCTTGCTTTATCTGCGCTTAAATTGTTTTTGATACGTTTTTATTGCATAACTAACGAATTTTAAGACCTAAAAATTTCACAAAATACCACAAAATATGCGCACTCACGACCCGGGTGCCTACGAGTAATCTTTATAGTAAAGTTTTAATTAGATTAAATACATTTTATGATGTAATACCTTCGGGATGAGTATTATTTTTTCGATAACTTCTTTATAATTTCGTTTTCAGATATTTTATGCACATGAAACATAGTTCTCGAGTAATCATTAGATATATATTTAACTTGGTGGAATATTTCCAGACTTAGAAGAAAAGCATAGATTTTATGTACTAGCTTAAGCTGCCACCTTCGGTTGCCGTTAGGGCAGCGTTTGTATTTTACTCTCAAATAAAGGTTAACTTTCTTTTCCCATTTCATTACTTCTTCATTTTTGAATAACCTTAATTTCAAATTGTCTAACTGAAACAGTTCCTCAATTTACATCGTTCATCATCATAATCCAGCAAGGATTTTTGAGCTACACCACAAGCATTATTTTCCTAATAGTTTTTATGCCATATCATTATTTAAACACCAAAATTCAAATTCATTTGTTCAGTCTTCCCTATTCCAAACTTCTAACCCCGCGCAACAACTATAACGGACTGTTAAATGGTGTAAATTTACACATCACAACAACGGGTTTACTTTCGGTTGAAAAAACAACAACTTAGAATGAGTGTAAAAAATAAGTGTTTAAACGCGGTTTGAACAATAATTGTCCTTCAAGCACACAATAATTATAGTTCTGTATGCATAAATCAGATTTTTATAGATATTGGCCAACTGCAATTTTTTCTGTGAAATTCCAAAAAATCGTCCACCCTACGGCTTTAAACTAACACATCAAAAGTTACTATAAACATTGACTCATTTGCTACATCTCTGGCTGCGCGCAGCCAACGCCCAAATTCTATTATGTGGATACATTATTGCATATATTGCTGATGATGGTGTAGCAGCCGAAACCAGTCATTATGAGTGTAATAGAGCAATACAAAATACAAATTCATGTTCTCAAACTAATTATAGACCGTATGAGCTATTGCTGAGATATATTGCCAGTACGCCACGTCATCGGGCAACCAAGACACCTACGTTATATACCCCGCTCGATTTCTTTTTCAATCACACCGATACACTACCCTTTCCATTTCAACATAGCGAAAATGTCTCCACAGGCGACCTCAATTCCCTTTCCTCTGGCGATGGGTCCTTCCTCTTAACGGTGCCACTCCTGTTCCCTCACTCTCTCTCCCTCTCCAGTACCCTTGGCCACTTCTCGACACGTGTTTTCTCTCCCACATCACGATCGCCTCGGCCACTCCGTTCCTCTCGTCATATCTCTCTCCCTCTCTCTCTCTCTTACCCCTCCTCTCCCACTTCCACTCCACAAGGCCCAACTCCCGAACACTTAAAGGCGACGGTAATTAGAGAGAGAGCGACAGGAGGAGGATGTGGAGAAGAAGAGGGAGGCTGACTGCACCATTTTTCCTCACGTGACCCAAATTGAGACCCTTCATTGGCTATCGACATTTCTTGACCTCCCTCCTTTTCTTTCTCTCCTCCCCCCACGGAGTTTTCGAACTCCCAACCACTTCGGACGAGGACGGTCGAGTGGATTGAGTGTGTGAGAAAAGTGCGAATCCCGCTGCGTATCGTTCTGACGCAAAGGAGTTTTCGCACGGAAATATGTTTCCGCTTTCTTCGCAGAGGTGAGTGCACCTCCCTCTCTCTATTCCTCTGGTTTTCATCTTGAAATTTTCAAAGGAGGTGACGATTTGGTAGATGCATTAAGCTCCACGTAGGTTAAACTTGCGAGCGTGCGAGGGCAATGAGTGTATTAATGAATGGCTGGAGCTTAATCGCGATGGAGTACCCGTTGAAACGTGCACCTCACTTAGTAGCCTCAGCTGCAAGAGTGGCGTTGGTGAATGCCGCAGGTGCTGCTCGTATGTGTGCTTCACAGGCCGCCAGCTGTGACTAAAACGACTAAGCAACACTCACTGAATACGAGAGAGAAAAGAATCAACCATAAAGGGAGTTTGGATAAAGCCGCAAAAGAAATTAACAAGTTCATGTCACGGAAGTGATTATGATGCATCATGCTTTTCAAAAGAGATTTGACGAATAACTTGCAACGATAACAGAGGGGATCATTGGATTCGTTGAATCGGTCCCACTGAATGTACCACTTATACACTCACTCATCTAAAAAGAGTCAAGTGTGTCTCTCTACTTACTTGTGGTTATCATAATTTAATATTTGGGGAGCTAATTGATTACGATGTTCTCAGGTCCTTTAAGTGGAAAATAGATAAATACACACTTCATTCCGTCTAGGAAACATGCTTTATTTTTATAATTTTTCTTTTTACTATTTTTAATTTTCTTCATATAACTTTTAATAATATTAAAATAATAATAATTATAAATTTCAGCCATAATTCACTCACCATGCATACCTCATAAATTTCTATTTAAACCAAGCATTGCTTCCTATACGCTGACCAATTCTTCAGAATCCTAAAATTCCTTCTCTTCTACCACATTCACCCATGACTTTCTCAATTTACTCATTCCTCTCACATGATCCACTCCGCTATCATACACGTATTTTTATCTGCTTGATATTAAATTTGGTAACGTGGCCAAACCTATGGAACTCCTTTCACATATATCCAATCCTGAAACTCTCTACAGTACGTACCTACGTACGTATAATACGTATCCTACCTACCTACCATACGTGTTCAAATAACATTGGTTAGCTGAAAAATTAAATCGGTATAATGCCATTAGTCTCTTTTTATCTATACATATCACTCATGAGAACATATTTGCAAATTTTCACGAAACTCTGCCCATTGAGGTGGATGCAGACGGCACTTGCTAGCACCCGCCCACAGCTTTAAGTGACCGATTCATGTTTCAACAGTTTGCTTTCCGTCCCAAACAGATAGTGGATACTCTTGCTTTACACCCGCTAATTCGATCATTCCTTCATA
Source organism: Ceriagrion tenellum (assembly GCA_963169105.1). Classification (NCBI taxonomy): domain Eukaryota; kingdom Metazoa; phylum Arthropoda; class Insecta; order Odonata; family Coenagrionidae; genus Ceriagrion; species Ceriagrion tenellum. The sequence goes on from OY720635.1 coordinate 77,917,965, forward strand.
TCATTCAATAAATATTACAGAAAGAGCAGGGATAACCATTATGGTTGTTATTTTGGTTGTCAGGATGCAGTTTGATGACGTATTTCTCTCTCAATCTACCTCAATGCTCTGTTCATAAACAAAAATCGATCCCACCAACTTAACATCTTACTGCCTTTTCCTGGACGCAGCTTCCACACATTTTTGCTTGTCTGACTACTAGATCGTTCTACCTGACGTAGAGATCAGTTCCTAATTAAAAATATCGAGGGAACATTAGACCAAGGGTTGTCCTTTAACTTGCTTTTTCGATCCACCTTTTCTCTTCTGTTTTTATTCAATAAATGTGGCAGTGTGGCCCTTTGTTTAATTCAGTCATCCCACCTCCACCTATTGATCCAACCATATATAGACCAAAAATGCGAGAAAAAGCTGCATTTCATGTAGATTTTCTGGATATTTACATAAAAGTGTATAAAAAATAATTTATTGCAAAATTATATTTCACCGCCACACGCCCAAGCGCTAGTTCCTTATTAAATTTTATGAGTTTCGATAATACGACTGAAGGAACTCCACATATGAAGACATTATAAGACAAAGGCAAGCTTCGATGAAAATATTGTTCTCACATTCGCCATCGGGGTAGAGCCTTGGTTTCTTTTTTGATGGAAAAATATTCAATTTGTCCCTGTCAGTAAGAGACAGGGCAAAGTTGAAACGTTCTCGGTTGTAGAGAGCAGTTCTCAGCTATCGATGCACGTTTAACAGCAACACCTCAGCTACCATCGGCTACCGGCGTCTCTATCAATTTGCATGACATTAAAAATTAATTAGTCCAGATGGGCCTTTTTCTCTTGAATGTTAACACAAAACAGGTATTTAAAAGATGTTTCCGAAGTACCACGCACCAATCGGTGAAACTCCCTGATTTTTACTCTGAATGAAAAAACATTGGTACTATATGACCGCACCTACAGCAAGAAATTAACTATCAACAATTTACTCAGTTACTTATGAATTGCGTGAAGAGTACGTTCTGGTTTGTAATAAACGAAGTTTAATACGACGATGGTATTGCAATGAAAAAAATATCGCGAAATATCGAGTACCAGACTTTAATACCACTTTGAAAGAGATATCTTTATATACATAATTCTTCTGTACGTGTGTATGTCAATAAACTCCTCCTAAACGGCTGGACCGATTTTGATGAAATTTTTTATATGTATTTAAGTGGATCCCTGGATGGTTTAGATTTACAAATGGACCCGGTATGTGGCGCTGCGATTAGGTTCTAGGAAATTTTTTGACGACATTTTTGAGGCGACCGTAAATGGTGCCATCGTGATGTTGCCAAGGAGGCCTTGCTGATTTGTTGATACTTATGTAACTAAGTCAGAGGACTGAGATTGTAGTGAACATTGATAAAGGCCATAATACATTGATTTGATAAACGTTGAGATCTCCTCACTTACCCCTCTCCACATTGGTGACCCCGACAAGGAGAATAAATAGTCAACATGTGGTGAAAATGGTTTTGCCGCGCGACGACGAGCTTCAACGCTTACGTGAAGAAAACGCCCAGCTCCATCAGCAACTAAATAATTCTGAATCAAGACGCAGCCACACAGACACCGAGCAGAACCCGCCTGCGGTTCAACGCGTAGCCGTGATACTACCACCATTTTGGCCCGAGAGACCTAGTCTTTGGTTTTCACAGGCGGAATCTCAGTTCGTGCTGTCGGAGGTCACAAACGAGGTAACGAAGTTCCATTACGTTGCCTCACATTTAGAGTCTCGCATGGCCTGTGAGGTTGAGGACATAATCACGAATCCTCCGTCTCAGAATCCTTATTCGACTCTACGATCGAAGCTTATAGAATGTCTGTCAGCCTCTGAGGAGCAGCGCATCCGCAAGTTACTGTCGGACGAGGACCTCGGCGATCGCAAGCCTTCCGAATTCTTGCGGTATCTTCGCTCCCTCGCCGGAACGACCACTCTTTCGGATAACCTCTTCCAGAACTGTGGCTGAGGCAATTGCCCCCGCACGTCCAAGGAATCCTGACTGCCCAGGTGGAGTTACCCCTAGACAAGCTGTCGGAGCTCGCTGACAAGATCATCGAGGTGTCAACTCCTCAAATGGCCGTCCATGCCGTTTCTCCCAACAGCATATCGACGGATGATAAGCTGTACCTAACCATCGAGGGTTTGTGAAGACAAGTCTTGGAGCTGTCGGTTTCACAAGGTCATCGTTCCCGGTCGCGCGATCGTCGGTAGTCAAAATCGAGAAGCCCGTCGCCCTTTAGAGGTGATAGATGAAGTTGGTACCATAACCCCAAAATTTCACCCCCTCATATTTTTAAAAGGAAAAAAAATCATAAGTTTATGAATAATTGACCGTTAAAACCTTCTGAGAAGTTCCTAAATAATTGACCATCTGAGAATAATTTATAGTTATGTTTGTGTACCATAGGTGGCACTGATGTCGAATTATGTGTTACTTGACGTACACATCAATACATGCGCAAGTCGTCGCACTTGCGTCGTAGCTTGCCGTTGTTTTGACGAAACTAATAGATTGAAATGTCAAACTCAATGTCAAATGTCACTAAGTATGTAGTTTATAGAAAATTAGAATATCGAAAAAACGTTTACTGAACCCGCTAATAGCTGGCAAGCCAACGTTTTGGCAGGACAACGTCTGTCGGGTCCGCTAGTAGTATATAAAATGATTGAACGCCCTTGAGTGGAAAATGTAATAACAAATTTACGTAATTCGCTTGGCGGCACAGCTTCTAATTGTCGGTCATGAGTGGAAGCTAGACACACCACCAAACTATCTATATCTGAGGTAAATATTAGAGGGCATAAAATGCATGTATCCATTAAATTCGAGACAGAGCAAAATCATTCACCTATCGTGAAACAAAAGGCCAGCACAAATAGCAGAAATGGTGAACAGTGGTTTATAATTGTGCCTGAACATTAACATGAATTCACGAAAGCTATCCTACCAGCTTAAAAAAATATTAAAATCTGTTTAAAACATCGGCAGAGAGGGAACACCCTAGATATTTTTTTGCTTGCAGATCAATAATAAAACGTTTTTTCTCCTATAGTTGACCTAGTAATCCTTTTAAAAATATACATGCATAATTAAAAACCAATGTGAGAACCAAATTGTGATTTAAATCAATTTTAAAGCATTTTTTTAAATGTGTTAGAGTGCATGGAAGGAAAAAGAGGAGGCCCCGATCACCTACCTACCACGATGACATCCGGATATGTAGATGTGAAATAAACTTTCCTCACTTACAAAAGGGAGAAGCAAGATAATATTAAACTGGCAGCATAACTATTGCAGTTAATTTAAATGTGTGTTGGATTTCCGAGGTCTAGTGTCCCTCCAAGCATGGGTTTGAATGTATCCATGTATCCATGAGGTATTTTGGTTTTCTAAGGTCTATGTACCTTGGCCGATTGGTTTTCCAAGGCCTTGGGTGCCTTGAGGTATGGATTCATTTTAAGTGCTTCGCATTCCAGGTCATTATTTGAGTCGGACTCAGAGAAAGTATGGGTCCATGGCATGCCAGTTCTGATGTCCGCTTTGTGCTAACAGTAAAAGCAGCAGCTTGATTATTGGAAATCGCTACTCATGCTGGCAGAAACGTGAAGTCGTTTTCGGTATTTATTTTGACCTGTACTAAGTTAATAAATTTTAATTCCAGACCTCCACTCCTGGCAGTTCCGAGAACCTAACTGCATCAGTATGGCCGTGTTTGTGCCCATTTTGAATTCACGCCAACGGAACCTCACGGCGGAAGGATACCCAGCAGATGAATCTATCTGATGCGGCGGAACTGACGCCACGAGCATGCGCAAGGAGATGGAGGAGGAGACCAAGCTACCAGTCTGGAGGTGGCATATAGTTATGTGAGCCCTGGCCTGGGGAGACGCATGGTCTATTGTTGTATTTGATCTCACGCCAATGAAGGTGTCTGTTTGAGAAGACATGGGTCTCATTTTTGTCTCCACGACTGATTTCCTGCTCTAATCCCACCCGATATTTAACAATATATTTGATATGAAATGATATATCTATGGTAATACTAATGATGTGGACGAGAAAGGAAACATCTTATGCTACCGCTCTAATAATTTAATGAGGCCATTTTCTTGGTTTCAATCCCATTTTTTGCAAGCCTGTCTAGGGTTCTATTAGTAATAAAAAGACTGAAATTTATAATTCCGTTTTTGCAGGGTTGTAAAGCAATACATCTTCTACACTTAACACCACCATCTTAAGATGAAATCATTTTGGCTGGCTGAAAAATGTAAATCACCAGGTAGGCACAGCAAGTTAAAATAAATACCATACTTGAAAATAAATGACTTCATATTGATATGCATTGAGTTTCATAAGTGCTCTCATATTTAACAGTAACGAGTTGATAAATTTTAAAAACGCTTTAGATGAATGGATAAACATTTAGGCTTAAGCTTGACTGATAGATTGGCAATGTTTAATTATATGGAAAATTAAGAGACATGGCCTCAGTCAATAAATAATTACTGTGACTGCGATTAGACTGTGACATAGCCCTGATTCAGCTCTTGCAATCCCTTCAATTCGTCTGCTAGGAATTTTTCTGAGTTTTCGCTGGTACACTTCTCCTTCGGCCTTCATGTATTTATAATCAGTTTAAGAAAGCTAGTGCACTCTCTACCTCTCTGCGCTATGTGACTTCAAGCTTTGGAGCTTTGCTTTCAAAAATGAAGAATTTTTTTGTAAAGGGCGATGTTGAATCCGGGTGGGAATGTGAAAAGTGCTCGTTCATTACCTCAGCAAGATGTCAAAAAAAAGATGGCCAAGTAAACTAATGATACACGATGGGTAGACTTAATAAAAGTACCCGATTTTAATGTATTTCTAATGCTTATCAATAAAAAGTTTCTCAAAACCTTCAGGCGTAACTCTGTGGAAGTATTTTATATTCGATTCAATACTGAAAATAAGCCTTGTACTTTTGCAGTTATTTATTGTAAATGTACGCGTTTTGCTGGTACCTGAAGATGCAGCAAGTTGCAAACCGCGTTGTACGTTTACAAGAAATAACTGTGGAAAAGTACAAGGCTTACTTTTAATATGGATTTGAAAAGTTTCCTTTTCTGAAGTACTCTGAGTACAAAGTCATCGAATTTTATACCGATGTGTGGTATAGTTTTTGCAAATAATGTACAACTTGTGAGGCGAAATTTTGGCTGATCATTTTTTCTTCTTAATTTATTTTTCATTGAATGTTGAAAATTGATGTAAAAAAGGAAAATTCTGTCAATAAATACATTTTCATAAGTAATTTGTAAATAAAGTAGCACTTCTTGAGTCACGCATAATGCAAAAGCCACCTTCTTGTATGGAGGAAGTCTCAGAAGCTCGTTTTTTTGGCCAATACGAGGTGTGCGGTGACCAGGGCGCATATTTAAATGTACTCCTCTCCCACACGGCTTGAGTCAACATCTTTAGACGGGAACGCTATATTGAAAGCTGCCCCAAAAGATGAACGTAAGTGTTGAAAAATTGTACCGAATTAGATAATAGTAGTAAAAAGTGTACGTTAAACTTAAATTTTGCAGGCTTGCAGTTGCAGCTTAACAATTGAATAATTATTACCATTCTTCTTTGATAAAGATAGTATTCAGCAGGAAAGAAAAACCTATATTCTATATACAAGAATTTCAGCTGCGAACGGTATCAACCCATCTAATAACTCGGCATACGATGTATCAAATATACTTGACAACATCCTTGTGGATAAAAATCCAGTTTCGTCATAAGGATTTGCAAGGTTAACTTCAAAATAATGTTCGCCCAGTTGACTTCTCCATCATAGTATCTTTCCGTCAAGAGTACGATTTTCATGACGAGACCATGCACTCAAGAAGGGCTTTTGTCGAAGAAAAAAATGAGATACTGTTATGTTTTCAAAAATTCAAAAGGGATATATCAACCGCCTAACTTCTTGACCTCCTTATCGATCCCCATTGAATTTTGGCCCACGCGGAAGATGCTCCGCGCTCCGTCATGCTTCACTGGCCACATGTATGCCGAAGGGGAAGAGATATTTCTATCTCATCGCTAGGATTCCATTACGGAGATCTGCGAGAGATTGGTTGCGATCCAGAGCTGAAGGTGCAGTGCATCAAAGCAACGGATTCTCGAGTTCAATCTGATGATATTGATATTGGATTATGCATTTGCTGCTCAAGATTAAACTTCCGTGATCCATCTAGATGGATCATTTTTTTCCGATAATTACACATTGAAAAGTAAATACTGACTTTATTTAATGTCACGTATTATGATGAAACGAAACCCTAACTTAGAGCGGAGTCTTTGGTTCAAATACTTGGTCACTTCGAAAGGAAAATTAGTTAGAATGGAGGTTTTTGGAGACGTGGAGATGGATAGAAAGAGTAAGGTATATGGATATCAACCCAAGGGCGCTGTCAAATGAGTTGGATTAGAGTAAATGGTAACGTTGTGTGGCGTAAACCAGTACACTTGACGCAATATCCATTCCTGATGGGTAAGACATCAGGTATGGGACCCCTCCCCCAATTTATTTCTAAAAATTTTTATCTTGGACAATTTCCCCTAAGCAAACTCTTTACAATCCGGACTCAGTCAAACGACTAAGTGCGACATTGTTGGAGCTCGTATCTCATTCCATTTTTAGCATTTCTGATTATATTCCTATTCTGATTATAACCCTGATTATATTCCTAATCTCGTATGATTGTTCTTCCTAATGCAGTACCACCAGTTCAATCACCAAAATGCGCCCACTATTACCTTTAGTTTTCGGGATACAGGGAACATACCTATAAGAAAAGAAGGCGATTTGGTAAGAGAAGAATTTTAATTGGCTGCTGCAAAGAAGACAGGTGGATTGACAGATTGCTATGCTGGTTCTTTTGATTCCGATAAATCAGCTCAACTCACTGATAATTTATTTATTTCGTAAGTTAAAACATTTGTTGTCGCAATATACTGATGATCTCACCCATGAACTGAGAGTGGCATCACTAATGACTTATGAGTGACTTGAGTTAACTAATATTACGCCAATTCGCACTCATCCGTATTCTCTCTCGTCTCCAAAATCTCACGTAATGAAGAAACATTCAGTCGCTGCAAAGATAAAGGCGTTGTGGAAGTTTCAAACTGTTATTGGTCTTCACCATGATTTTTAATTCCCAAGAGAGATGGAGCTGAAAGATAAGTTGTCGATTATAGAAAAAATAATAAGAAAGTCATTTTTGATGGGTGTCCTTCACCTTATGTGGAACATTCATTTCAATATACATCCAGTGCCATGTTTTTTACCATTGTTGATCTTAACTCCGCTTTCCGTCGAATTCTTTACTCCGATGAGTCAAATATTATACTACATTCGTTATTCCTTACGGCGTGTATCAATATAATAGATTGCTATTTGACTTCACAAATTCTCCCCAGGTTTTCACTCGGCCGATTAGTGAAGTATTGGGAAAAAATATTTTTTTGTAACCATACATTGACGATTTGAGTATTAATTCCAAAACTCTCAGAAACCGTATAATTCAAGTGAAAGCCGTTCTTACGAGGCCACCAGCTGGATGGCTTCATGTTTGTGAAGAAAAGATGATGCTCGGTACCGAGTCACTCACTTTCTTGGGCCACTTAATTTAAAATGGAACACTACAAGTTGATCCGGATTAAATCAAGCCGATCGAAAATTGTCTTGTTCCAAAAAACTTGAAAGAGGTTGTAAGATTTATCGACATGTGTGGTTTTTATTCCAAATTTATTCGAAGGCATACGGAAATTTCAATTCCTTTAAATCGTCTAATAAGTAAAAATATTCCCTTTTTCCTGGTCAACGGTAGAGAATCAGGCTTTTTAATGGATTGAAAAGAGCTTTGATAAATCCACCAGTGCTTTCTTTCCCTAGGTTTGAGGATGAATTCTATTTATTTATTAATCCCAATACTCTGTACTTGTAAGATGAACGGTGATTTAATTCTTGTGTTATACGCTAGTAAGGCTTTACTCGAACATTGGAGGAAATTCTCTAGGTGTCTGTGCGGTTTCGGTATCTGCGGTCTCATAGCCCGGCTAACTAAAAATATATTTTACTTTAGTCGCAATCAGCATCCAGCATTGCAAGTCAGGTCAGTAGTAATTGATTCATAGGTGTTTGTGGCCACTAAATTAGTTCGCCCTTTCATCGCTTTCTTAACACGTTTCGCTTAATCTTCGCCCTCAATCAAATTTACTCTCTCGCCTCACCTAGCATCAAATTTCAATTTCATGACTTTCTTGTTTCCATTGCACTCACAGCTGTTGCCAATGAGTAATCGTTAGAGAGAGATAGAGGTAAAACTTTTAGTATCGAAATGGATTTTTTCATTTGTATAATTTTCAATTAAAACCAATTATTTTTATTGACGTCTATACACGACATATAATCTAGTTTTAAGATTTTGAATAATAATAGAGTAATTTAAGATTGTGAAGGACCTAAAAGATCAGTGATTTGCAAGAGCCATGCTAATCTTGAAGAAATAGGATACAATATCGAAACCACACGTTACACTCCCTAATATTGATTTTTGATAACTTTATGAATGAATTTACTAAATTACCATGCCCTAAATTATTGATTTTGATCGTGATACCTGCACTAATTTATAATTTAGTTTATAAGTATAGGAGCGCGCAGGAGATGCGCGTTCCAACATTAACGGACTTACGACTGCATCGAACAAATGACGACGACCTAATTCAAGCGACCCAAAAAAATCAGCGTCTCCTGCCAGCAACTTGGGCCTGAAACTCTTCTATCTGCAACCTTGAGCTGCAACCGTTCCCTAACTCTCACTTAGTAGCTGGCACAAGAAGACTCCAAGGACATTCTAACACGATTAATCATGGCTCAAAGGCAATTTCTCTCTTCCTCGGTTCGAGACGAAAAACAGTTTTCTAAGCTTCAATCCTATACCACATATATGTTTTCATTCTACTAATTTCCTCCTCTTCAAGGCTACCGATCTCCGGTAGTCCATACATCCCTTTGTCAATTTCTACTCTCAACCTTGAGGAAACCTCCCCTCCGAGGCTACCATTCGTCTCTATTCCATAGCTCACCCATCCCACCTTCAAACTGGTCAACCTCCCCCCTTCCAACGGCATACCTTACTGCTTGCTTTCTTTTACCTGGATAACGCCGTGGAGTGCACATCGCTCAGCTGTTTCCCTGGCATTTTTGGCACTTATAACTGATAATTGACTTTTAAGCTTTCGACCACCGAACACAGGTTGGCGGACCCTGGTAAAATTTTTTTGGTAATTCGTTTGCTGGTGAAATATACTTATTTTATTTATAGTTTGTTCCTATTTGGATAGAATTTGTTTTGAAAGACGATTTCGAAGAGATACTTCCAGCTCTCTCCCGTAGACGCTTATTGGGGTGTTTAGGACGAGAATTGGTTTAATATGGACCTATGGCAAAGGATTAATATGGCAAAGTAAATACTGGTGAAAAAGTATAATATGGTAAGGATTGATAGGAGGGAATACATCTCAAAAAGGTAAATTTATAAATATTTAGGAAATGGTAGATATCACTGAATGGTTCAAAAACTAGTGTTTCTAAGATAGAAGGGTAGGGGTTGTCCAGAGGTATTTAAGACCTCGGAAAGAAGGATGGACAGAATTTGTTCAGTATGAGTTAAAAAAGGAAGAAAGGACACGAAGGTAGTTGGAGAAGTTTTGAGAAATTAATAAAGGACAACAAAAGTGGCTGGAGGACGAAATGAGGGGTAAATATACGTGGAAGGCTATAACGGGTGGGAGAAAGTCGGACAAACGTAGAAGAAGAAGCTGAAGAACATGAAAGTTTTGCTTTACGAAGGGAGGGAAAATATATGAGAAGATGTTTAAGGAATTAGTTACTGGAAAATGTGCAAAAACATAGAAATATAATATTTGAAAGAATGATTGGCGAAGTAAATATAAGAGGAAACTCCCATCCCTCAGAGAAATTATGGGTGACTCTCCTTATATATACCTACACTTAATTTATTTCTTAAGTACTCTACCGGTAAATGTGGGTTTTCTTGAATGTCAGATATTCTATTTCTGGTTATTCAATGCATTCCTGAAGAAAGGCAGTCAGTATAAATATATTTTTAAAGGTTAATGAAGATTATCACGATACTGCTGTTTAAACCAAATTAAGGTGAGCGATGGCTACGAAGATAAGAAGTGAAAACCTATTAGTAGACGAAAAACTGATTCCAAATCTTGACTGTAATCATGTTTCTCCCATCGTGATATACCTTGATTGCCCTAAAATCTCAACTACTCGTCAAATACATTCCCTTTGATAATTCACCAGCTGAATCGTATGTTGCGTATCGCAGGTTGCATGCTATATTTGATTATCTTTCAAAGGTAAAAAATCATGTCCACGTAACTACTTGGGATAGATAAGCACCCAATTGTCTTTGAAGTAACATAACACGGAATTACTATAGTAAATTAATAAGCAGTTTTTTGAGTGCATAATTTGAATTTTTTAAATAATTTTATTTTTAATTGTGAATCTGGTGCATTCCTGCTTCTGAATTATAAAAAAACCCCGCGCTATTGTGGGTTTTCTGCCTAACGCTTTAGGAAATTCAACCAAACATTCTAAGGAACTTTGCAAAACGTTCAGAGGAGTCCTGAAAATATCCATTTAAAAAGCGTTTCAATACTTTTTGTAATGTTTATAGAATTTCCCAGGAAATTCTCTATTTAAATATTTTTCAGGAAATTTTGAGGAATTTTCTAGCAGAATAAATGTATAATAAACATAATTTCCGAGGGAAAAAATACTAGAAAAATTTCCTCTCGCGATAAATTATTTTCGACTCGTGGAGTCATTTTTAACGACGTGTGCGAACTACGGTCGGTAATTGATTTGACTGGGGACATTTTAGAACAGTTATTTTACCTCAGTAGTATGAAGAGTTATTTTACAGAATGGAGTTGTGCTTGCTGCTTTTAGACTTATACATCCCTCAAAAGTGTTTTGTGAATATTTTTCTAGTTTTACTTACCATTTTACAATCGCTCTTATGTGAATATTTTTGAAAGTGGTACAGAAGTCTACAGATGTAGAGCATTAGCAAAAGAAAATTTGAATATGTTATCACCTAAATTTTGATAATTTGGATTGTAAATGAGAATTCTTCTGTATTTAATCATGAAACCTCCAGAGAAGGTGAGGGAATTGAACTATAAACTGTTCCTCATTCCTAAGTTGAAATTACCAGATAGTTTAATGCAAGCTGATGATTATTGTTAGATTGAAGAAGATTACTTCATTCATACTAGAAGACCATTCAATCAACTGCAAGCACTTAAAAACTATGTTTTTTTTAATCTGGCAAGAGAGGTGATGAAGATTACTTGTGGCATTAAGAGAAGCTTGCATAGATACACCTCACACACTACAAGAGTTCAAATTCTAACTCACAAGGTTCACCAAGATAGAAGGGCGCCGCCGATCAAAAGAGGAGAAAGGAAGACCTTTGAAAACCTTCCTTCCTTCCGCATAAGACATCATTCTCTCTCCTCTCCACCCACTCTCGCCAATTTCCCTCATCTGCTGCCACTCCCCCTTCTGATTTATACATTCCGCACCACTCAAATTGTTGCATCGTTATGCGAGAGGATGAAAAAGAAATAAACAAATAAATAATGATAAAGAAAACACAGAGACGGAAAAGCGCGAGAAGGAAGTTGTGGATGGAAGGGGAATAAAAAAACTCTCCTGAGAGGAAATCGGGTTCGGAGGGGGAAGTTAGAGGGAAAAAAGAATGTATATAATTTTTTTAAATGGCTTCTTTATAGGTTTTATAAACAAAGAGTAAATATATAACCCATAAATCAACCTCCCTTTTTCGGAAACCCGGGAGTGGAGCGTCGGAGAAGGCGGGATGGGGTGACGTGAATACCAAGTAGCAGAGGGAAGAGAAGAGCTGGCAAATGGAGCCCAGGGTGGGGAAGAGTCGAGTCAAGGCACTGCTCTAACAGCCAGTGCAAATCGTACACGAGAACATAACGTAACTTAAACAAGTCTTGTTGAGTCAACGCAGTTGAAAACTTTCGAGAAATTTCAATACTCTTGCATAAGCCGCTAGAGAAGTACTTCTGTCCATAACAACAAGCATAAGCAATTTAAAATAAAAATTAGTCTAAAAAAACGCCGACAATCAAAGAAATATGTTTTTGAAATAAAAAGATATTTCATCCTTAAAGAGACAAATGTAGCTTCTTTTCTATACATATATCAAACAAATTTTGAGGAACATTCCTGCATTTATCATAATTCGAAAAATGGCAATCATTGTGTTGACTTCAAAATACGATACTCTTTGTATTTCCTTCATATTTTTCCTGGAAATATACGCTTTGTTTTAAATTAATTCACAACAATGTCAGATCCACTGTAATTAAACTTTTTATTTGTTCAATAAACACAAAGGTGATTGGAAAGTTAGAATTTGGATGTCGATCTTAGTTTAAGACGTTTAATTTACAATTAACATAAATGGTTACGTTTCCAAAACCTTAAATCGGCTACTGTTTTGGATTTTTTTCAAAGATGCAAAACATACTGCATTGCGCATGAGGTCGGTTGCGAAAATATCAAGGAGAAGCGACTTTATCCCAAAAGGCTTCCATTTAGCCCGCTTACACAGGAATATATCAACTTAATAAATCACATTTTTTTGCCTTCACCCAAGTCAAGAACATGAGTTAAGATTTGAATGAGAGATTAATTATATGGTAAGTTATGTACTCAAGGAGCAGTTTGGATGCTCGTCGTCTGATTAATATGTTCAAGTCCAACCAAATTTCAAAGACCCATCGCTACTGTGAGAGACAAATCCTAAAATCCACCATATTGTATATACTAAGTTCAAATAGTAGTATACTAAATATTTCTCCAAAGAATAAGTATTCATATCTATAATAAAAAAAGAAAAAAGAACAACCATTTCGAGTTTTTACAATATTGTTATATCGATATAATTATTGCGGTTGTATTTCTGATGAACACTTTTCTAACTTTATGAGCTGTCTTCAGCGGCATGTCTATCGAACTAACATAGTAAATAGGCTTCCATTTCAGTAGTTATTTGCTAACACCTCAAATACTAAGGGGAATGGTTCCCACATGTCAATATTATCTACTCCCTGAGAATATCTTTTTTGCACTGACAACTTCTCGCGGATAAGGCATGAATATCAAAGAGAAAAATGGTATTTTTATTCCTATGTCATACAATCCTGCAATTAGAGTCGTGTTTTTAAAATTTCAATGCGCGAAAAATAGTGTATGCTTTAAATGGTGGGCGAATCATTTTTAAAGAATTTGAGCATGATAAGGAATCAACCACTAGAATATTCAACGCTCATTGTCCGGTATTGATATTATGACATCATTTTCATGGTTAAAATATTTTAGAAAGCAGATATTTAGTATCTGAAGGCCATTTTAAGTCTAACATCAAAACCGGTCCATATGTAAAACCCATGCTGGTATATTACCAACTGGTTAATATTTTTACATAGTGATATCGTCTCGTCTCAAGAGTGGAATAGTCTCGTCAAAGATGGAAAAGTAGAAATTTTAAATCCACATCAAAGAGAGCACTAGCCTTTCTATAGCATTTATATAAATTAAATCAAATTGGAGTAATTTTACCGAGGAGCCACCTTAAGTTACGTTCTCAGGTTACGATGTAACGTTTACATCGAAGCGCCCTCAAAGGTCGTCGAGTGGGAGAGTAGGGATGGAAGACGCAAGCAAGCAGGACGAAGAAGAAGTGAAAGTAAGCGAAAGTCGAAGGAAGCGGGCAAAATAATGAGCCGCGGATACCACGCCTCGCATGCGGATGCTTTTACAAAGCGAAAGCCGAAGCAATCACCATCGACTTCCCATAATCTTTCACGGAACAGTAATTCTTCCCCAAAGTATACGAGAGATTTTATTCCTAAGGACGGGCTTTAAGGGAGGAACGATTTCAGAACCACATTCATTAGCCCTAAGGTTTGTCTGATGGAAGAGGGTGGAGTTCACATAGCTCTTGAACTTACATTTGCAAAATTAGGATACAGCTCTTTTTTTCGTAGGTACCGCAAGTGTGGTTTTGTAAATACTTTCAAGTGCCTCTTTAAAATTACTCAGCTTCATGATTTCCTCGGGTATGAAATGAAAAATCACTGAGAATGATCATTTGAACTCAATATAAATATATAGGTATAACTTATAATAAATAAGATGCACATTTCCACTGTGCTAATAATGCTGTCTACCGGTCTCGACGTCTATTGCGTCATTTTTAAGACAAACAGCCTTGTTTCATCGGCGTCGTCCCTTCACAACATCGTCTTTATTATGAGTTATTCTTTCTCATCGTTCCACAACGAAACGCCTCAGTCAACTGACTTAATTATATAGGTATACAGATTTCACATTATTTAATACACAGATCCACTATTTTGTTGTCTAAAAATATAATTAAAATCAAATATTTCTATTTACTAATAAAAAATACAGTTCATCGGAAACCCGCTTCATTAGCTTTTTTCAAGTGGTACCATTCCGTATAGTCATTAACTTTTCATTAGCTTTTTTCAAGTGAAGTTCAGCGGCCTGGCCGAATACAATCATATCCATTCCCTTTATTCCCTGCATTGCCTATATATAATCTAGTAAACTAGCATGATCATATGCTTCCAGTAGAAGTACCCGTAAAAAAAATAAATGCTACCATGAAGTGACGCTAAATCACCGTCATGATCTTTTGTATCAAGTATGTATGACTTTTTGAGAATGCAATGCACTTTTCAAGAGCAATTATGAATACCAGCATTTGAAGCATGTATACTGGATTTTACTCTCTTCTCTGACGTATTTTATGATGATATTGTTTGAAAGGATTATTATTTCCATTGAATTTGAAATAATTTATCGATTCCAATGAGTTCAAATAAGAATAAGTATTAATTAATTTATTCAAAATATTTCAGCAAGTTCTCAAGATGTTGTGTATTGTATGTGTTGAGATTCTAATGTTAATCAGTGACGATAAACGTTATGAAAAAAATAGGAAGTATGTATCCGGTGTGAACAGTTAAATGATAAACGATGATGAGCTGAATATGCATGGTGAAAATGTTTTACACGGAATGACTACTAATTATAAAATAATGTAAATAAGACGACAGACCATGGGTTTGGGTCCAATTTATAACCAATTTTACAACACTAGTCGACCAATTTCGTATCCTAGAATCTAGACCTTGTAATGTTAAAAAAATGTACTTAGGAGGCTATCACTAAATAATACACCTTTCCAACTAGTATTGTAGATCTATAAATGCATATGTCATAATGACAACTTCTGGGAGTTCCATATCTGAAAAAAGGAAATTCTCAACGCCATTTATTAAATCTCATAGCATCTCCTAAAGAAATAGATGTGTTGAGGCAATCAAATCAGAAAAAGAAAACTTTTAAGTAAAACTATTAGTATAAAATGGGTTTTTACCGATATGAATCTACCATTTCATGATATTTTTTCACACATAAATCCATAAATCACTGACAAAAGTACCTAGGTTTAAAAAATCACTCAAACAGCCCTAACTCCAGGGGGTGGATTCTCTGATGTCATTAGCAAAAGACAAGATGTCATTTATTATATAAACGGAAGCATAATACGCATTTTTGTCTAAGTTAAACGAAAAAATAAGAAGGAATGACCGCATCATGATGTAAAGTGCTCTTCTCAATTCAGTATGAGTTCATCGAGTACAATGTGTTAGTTCGATAGGGATTTAAACTACCTACAACTACTTATATACGTTTTGACCCCAATGACTCGGTGAGATCTCACCATTATGGACTAACGAATGACCTAAACATGATATTATTTCAATGCCACGCTTTTCAACGGTACGATGAAAAGGTCGAGTTTTTGCCAGTTATTTTTCCTCACATTGTCGCCAGATCCATCAACCTCGATGGTGGAAATATGACAACAATGGACGTCACATCACCCGATACCTATCGATCGACCAAACTCCTACGAATGCAACTTCATGCGCAAATCCACAAACAAATCCGATTCGGGTTCAGACCCCTTAATGCTCTCCCCTGCCCCCTCCTCTCCTCTTTAACCCATCCACATCCAAAATATCCTTATCTCCGAGGAAAAGAGGTTTCATCCCATGCATGTTCCTACTACCATTCCCTTTCCAATCCCTTCGCTGGGTCCCACCTTTCGCACGCCACCCCTTCTTCACCTCTTCCCACGACGAAATCCCTTGACTCGCGTTTTGAATGCACTTGAGTGATTCCCTTGTGCTTTCCCCAAGACGACGATATGCCACTGGCGTCGAAACGGCTGTAGTAGACATTTTTCTTGCCCCACCCCGCCCTCTAGGTATCCATCCTTTATTTCCATGCATCTGTTCACCTCGCCTTTTTCCCTCATCTCCGAACCATGTATCAGCAAATTGTGCTACCCATTGATTCTCTCACAATCATCTGCTTCGAGCCCCATCATCCATAACATCAAGCATCTCCTCGGCTCAAGTGTAGCAGGGTTTCAATGAAAAGTCTTCCAAATCTTAGAAAAACCTTACCATTATCATCCCGACTATAGCAGGTTGACTTACAGCAGTCCAGTCAATCATTTCGTTCAAAACGGTTGAAAAATAGTATTTTTCGTCCCTTATAAGAATATTATCTCATTATTTTGAACATTAGAGTAAGAGGAGGGATTGCTGAAGGATATTCAACGATTTTTTTATTAATAAATATCATGGTTTATTTCTAATGAAACTAATGAAAGTAAAATCATCATTGGTCATTCAACCCTATGATTAGTTTACTGCAGCCCTCCACCATTCCCTATCTAATGCTAGTTCCTTTACCTCCTGGTAACTCTTTCTATATACTTTCCTCTTTATTTAGTCCATGAACTTATTCCTGTGTCATCTTCTGGGGACTATTTTTATATTTTGTCTTCAATGATGTTCTTCAAAACCCATTGCGTCTCAGAGTGTGTCTAATTCATCTGGTTCTTCTTTTCTGCATATTTTTGGTATTCAATATGGTCCTTTCCTCTTCTACTCTTCTATACACTTCATAATTTCTTATTGAAAGTAGAATATTATGACATTTGAGAAATGAAAGAATTTAACACAATAGAATCTGAGGCAGTCTTATTTCATGTCAATTACACGCGATGGCGACGAAACAATAGGAAACCTTAATTTGACGATCACAAATGGAATACGAAAGTGACTTGTACCATTGAAAGCCCAAAAAAGGTAATAAAAATATTTATGGAAAAAAATTAGTTTTATTTCCCGAACAAAATAAGGCAATAGCAGCTATCAAGTTTATGTGTTTTCCACTCATAAATAGCAAGACAGGCTAACGAGGAAACCGATAATAACAAATTTCTAAGGCAACTCAAGTATCTTTTATTGTAATGCAACAATATTCATTATTATTTGCAGTTTCATTCATGAGTTATCACCACATTTTAAGCCTTGCTTATAGCTTTTCTAAAATACTTCAATTCTTCAATATACCGGTCACAATTTCCAGCTGATTTAAAGGGAATCTTACGTGGTTAATGTAATATGTCCAGCACAATAACCGATACAAAAAATTGTAAAAAAAAGTTAGCAGAGACATTAAAATTTGATAAGCAGACATGATAATATATTCAACAAGAATGGAACAGATCGTTAATTTTACAACTTAATCCAATGTAAATCCACTTCTCATAAGCCGATTTAATTACAATTACTCGAGAAACAATTTATTTCAAGCAGTTCCCCTTTAAATGATCGGCTTAGTAATTTAGGTTATAACGGAACGTAACCGTAGATTAACTTGGATACATCTTTCGCTTTGAACTTAACCAAGAACAGTTTAGCCAATGAAAAAAAGGATTATTTATTCGTGCAAAACTGAAGCTCAATAAGCTAGTGTTTATACGAGAAAATGAAAATGATACGCCACTAGGACGTATTGATAAGAGACATATCAGTCACAAATATAGCAAACAAGACCCAAAACGAATGGAATAACTGTCGGCGCCCGGTGCGAAATTTGGCATTGGAGGTATTGTGATGACCGCTGCCAGTCAAGTACTTGCAGAATTTCCATGAGAAGAGAAGCCCTCTGACTAGTGTTTGCATGGCTATCAACCTCACTGTCCTGAGAGAGCCATCTAAATGCCTGGCAGTAATCATACTATCCGGTGGAAATCCCGATGTGACTTTATGAGATATTCTAAGGCAATGAATGTTCAAAGATTGCAAGATGAACTTTTTTTCATGGATAAGAGAATAGTTTAGCAATGATATACTTGAAGGGCCAAGAGCTTACCCGACAAATTCCATTAGTAAATCCTTCTCGAGGGACCAACCAGGTCAAGACTCAAAATTTGATTCTTCGATGACTAGTTCTGCCACAGTAAGTCATCGACATAACAGAGCCTAAACTCCTCATTTGGTTGAATAACTGAGATTAATTACAATTTCCCTAAAATTGAAAACTAGAAACTCTGTGATTCCACACATCTTTATTTTAAACGACCGGAGTTTTATCGTTCGTTCAACGTCTTCTTTTTGGAGGATTTTCTCTTCGTCAAAGGGAAATTGAAAATTTCAATTTTACAACGTTATCAGTAATCATTATACTATTAACAAATTATATACAGTTAGGAATAAAAACACGAATTATAACCTTTTCCCTCCTAGGATAATTAATCACGAAGTAAGCTATTTCTGTCATCTGAAATTATTTTCAGAAGCATAGCACAGTAACTCATGCTAATTTATACTTATATTATGATAGAAACTTCCAAAACAGCGCTAATGACATTTATACGTTCCATAGGCTAGTTTACTGGATGCGTGTGCCAATTTGATGTAGTGGAAGCATGAGCAATCAACGGTCTTTCAAATTACTTTAAGTATACATGTCAACTCGCCAAAATGCGCGAGCATATCCCCACGATACAACTCATTTTATGATTCTGTGAGTGCGCTCAACAAAACGTCAACAATTTTATTCTCGCGGGGACATAAACTATACACTCAGACCTTAACTTTGCATTTTCCTGTGAGACAATGACTGGTTTTTTGCATCAAATGATACGGATCATAGTTCAGTAGAGCCGTTTAATTACTGAGGAAATTAATATTTTTCCAAACGATTCCAATTATTGAAATGTAAATTACGCTCTCTCTCTCTCTCTCTCTCGGGTAATATAAGCTTTTCAATTCAGCCTCGGTAATATAAAGATTGAGCAAAAGGCAACTCTACTTCGTAGAATTCCTTCCTAAAGTTAAACAAAATTGCTGGCTTTCTCCACTTAATTGCTTTACCAAACTTCGTAGGACTGGGCTTATCATGACATGACAGGACATGGGGAAATTATACCAAACTCCTGTCGTTTTATGCCGCCATATAGCATAAAGAAAGGTTCACACATCCTCCAGCATTTTCAAGACAAGCACTTAAACCCTGTGATGAGAGTTCGAATCAGCAAATGCGTATCATACAGTGAGTGGACATTAAACGACGTATATTTTCCACTCAACAATATCTCTTGCCATAAAGGCTTGGCAACATCTATAAGATACCCTCCCACCTGAGTTTTGTTAGCAGTACATATATCTACAATTGCGAGTAAGAGACACATATAGTGATCCTTAAAGTGATACAGACCTTAAGGGCCCAGCGTGTAATATATTGTCCCTTTAAAAACTCGAGAGACTATGAAGAATATGATACATGAAGAAGTTTTCTGTTAGTAAGGAGCAAGAACATTGCAAGAGCCATGAAGATCAATTTTCTATTACGCAATTTGAATGCTTAATGATGAAAAATGATGTAAAAGTGATAAACAATCCCGTTATTAGTAAAAACAAGAACAATCTTTGAAAAAAACCCTCTATTTAAAAACCCTGAAATGAAGAGAATAAGAAGTAGCAATACGGACTCTTGATAGCAATAGGGGAGGAGAGGAATTTATTTTAATGCTCCATCCACCACGAGAGCGGAGGATTGTTAGGACTTTTGGGGGGAAGAGGAAGAGGAGGAAGGAAAAGTAGCGAGGAGGAACTGGAAAGTAGCGAGGGGAGGAAGGAACGAAAGAAAAAGTTGGGAGTGGGGAGAGTAAGGGAGAGGGGGATGGGAATTTCGCCATGGATAGCGGTCGCCTGCCCTTAAGTGTATTGAAAAGGACCGATCGGGAAGGAATGGCGAATCAGGAAGGGGGAGAGGGTGGGCGCAGAACGATAGGGTCGGTTGAATCCCAAGGAGCGGCAAAAGGGGATGAACCCTTTGATAATTGGTGCAGAAGACGGGACACGGTGGGGCGAGGGGCCAGGAGGGAGCGCGGACGATGGGGAAGGAGTAGGCAAGACACGCGGCAGAGGCCTGGTAGGGTGCGCGCTGCAAAAGAAGGGATAGGGGAATGAGTAGGGTCCACATCGGGGTACTACAGAGGTTCAGGGGTAGGTCCAACGTGGGGAAAGAGAGTGGGGTGACACTTGGATGGCTACGGAAGAAGAGAGGGAAAAAAATGAACAAGGGAGTGGGAATCGATGGAAGAGGGAGGAAACGGTTTATAGGGTCGCTGATGTGAAAGAGCGAACCCGTACACATATAATTCAATCCATGTGCGGTGCAATACTTCGCCAGGAATGCAATGTTTTGTGATTCGTTGAAGATGGCTGAATATATAATTAAAACGATACCACCGGAGTGCATTCCTTTGAAATATTTACTACAGATAATCAATTCTCTCTGATAAATTTCTCATGCCCTTTTCAAGAATCGCCTTCAATATGGCTAAAGAAGAGGTTGAGGTGGTTCAAACTAAGTAAACATTAACATACTTAACAACATTCAAATAATTAAATATTTACTGCAAAAACTCAATGCTCTCTAATAAATTTCTAGTGTCCTTTTGAAGAATCACCTTCGAAATGGCTTAAGAAGAGGTGGGAGTGGTCCTAACTCAGGAAAATTACCATTCGCAACACCATTCAATTAACTGCAACAACACACATGAACATTTTTGAAGTGAGTATTAGGTAAAATATGGCTTTGTGAAGAATACGAATCGAAAATGTAAGCGTAATTCTGATCATGTCTGATAATTCTGAAATGGCTAATTTCCGTTCAGCATTGTAATATGTCTGCGTGGATAATATTGACATCCGTTTCTTAAGGAAATTAACTTGATAAAATTTGATGCTTCCAAACCATTTAAGATTTTGAGTTCATTGTGAATTAATTAATGATTACATAATGAAAGTGCAAATAACATGAAAAGGTTGGAATAGAATTTAGCCATCTTGGCTAAAAATTGATTCATGAAAAATAAGTTATCCTCAACTATTCATTACCTATCCTATATTAATTTTACTTTTTATCGGAATTATTATGCTTTAAGTAAAACAATATTTATAAGCATGAATCAAAGGTAATAGTTTTTCTTCGACATTCCTTACGCACCTGTGGTGCATGCAAATCCACTCACGCGAATGGGCAAAACTGGAAATCAGAAATATGTAAGTGACTCAGAAAAGTAAGAAAGTGACTCAGAAATATCCTGAATGGGTAAAGTCCTCACCTTCTAACCCGAGGGTCGCGGGTTCGAGTCCCGCCTGGGTAAGATTATTCAATGCCCAGGACATGGGTATTTGTGTTCGTCTAATGATATATTAAAATACTTGTAATTGGGGAAACCTGTAAGTGTTAAAGAAATTATTATTATTATTATTCGTCGAAAAGAGAGGTTTCCAATGTATTGGTGAGAATTAAAAGGTTCGGTGCACTATAAGTGTTATATAAATTCCATGTAGATATGATATATATATTCCAAGTGGCTAAATTAACAATGCCAACCATTATCTAGAAACAATCCACACCTATATCAGAATTACTTGAAAAATGACTGTTTAATTAAAATTATGTTACCTCAAAATAGTCGACATAATGCATTCTGACATCAAAAGTTCAAGTGTTTCATTCTGAGTTCATTAAGATGCAACTCAACTTTTTAAATGACCCACTAAAGATCTTAAGTTAAATTCAATACATATTTAATATCTGACGGGTTATGTTGACCGGAGACCAAAAAATGATGCATTTTTAGGCTGAAAAAATGATAGGTTGGAGTTTTATCGTTTTAAAAATGGATTTATAACATTATGGAAAAACTACTGGTAATGTAAGTCAAGACGGAAGTAGAGTTACTATTGTTAATCACTCAAAATTGGTGTTCCTTTTCTCAATACGCTTTTTCGTTCCTCCGCTCGATATATGCGATAACTCTCTTCATCCCAACCACAGAGCCGATTCCTTTACTTCCCCTTTACGCTTGGCCAGTATACTCCACTTTAACGCAGCCGTCAGCATACCCTCGCTTCCTATTTGCTGTTCAACTACCAACTCACTACATTCTAAATCATTCTGACTTCCTCGCCCATCATGCCGTGCACGCCCTGGTTCGTCTTTATTTCCGTCCACCTCACTTCCTCCATTCTTCTCCCCACCCAAATCTCTACCGCCAACATCCAATTCTCGTCCTCTTTCCTCAAAGTTCATGTTTGTACTCCATGCATGGTAACACTCGATATTAACCTCTCAACCAATTTTTGTTTACATTCTGACACAATATCCTCATTTTATGCTCCCTTCTATTGCTGAAATAATTATTATGTGTTATCAGGAAAAAATTGTGAAGATAAAATAGCCGTCGACATGTGCACATATAAATTCATGCGTAAGTAAATTTAAAATAAATCATTCGTCGTTATTTCCACATTTTATTGAGTTCCTCGATGGAATTCAACGCAATCATGATCATTAGATACCTCACATAACCTCTCTTTAAAATGAATAAACATTATGAACCGATCCAGGTCCTCATGTCGTGTGGAATACACGACACAATATTCTTTTGACTTTTGAAATAACGCAGGGTTCTCATTCGGCTAAAATATCTCTACCAAATTTGAATCTAGGCTTTCGTAATGAATTGTCAATACTCAAACCACCAATCCCATTCGATCCAATATAGCTTTCACGATTGTCATCAAATTTGAGCAAACGTAGAAGTAGTGAAGTGCTTAAAAGGAAATCAGCGGTAATCGCATTTGAGGGGGAAGGGGGAAAAGAGGGGCGTAAAAAATGAGCGATAAACGTAATTCGGAAGATTTGTCGAGAAAAGAAAAATAAAAAAGATGCTGAGTAGCGCGCGATGAAGTGGGTCTTGATTGAGAGAGAAAGAGAGGAGGGAAAAAATAAATCGGACGAGAGACACCAGCATGATGCGGAGACATCTGTTATATGAGATGTGTGTGATAGAGGGCGCGGAGGGTATTTATAAGTGAGGAAGGATGGGGCGCGAAAGGAAATGGGTCGCTGTAAGGAAGGAGACTACGTAAACGGGGTAAGGATGCAAGGGAGGTGGGAGAGGAATGGGAGGGAAAGAAGAGGATGGAATCACTACCACGTGGAACGAAAAAAAAAACCCGAAGACCCAAGCGATTTCTCCGAAAGATTCGGGAACATCACGTGCCTCTTCCTTTTCTTAACAAGCATTGAAGAAAGCGGGTTACAGAAAAAGAAATATTTTTACGGTTCCCGAAGCTTTCACCCTCACTCCATGCCGCTCCCCCTTTAAGCACTCAGATTCAACCCCACCCTCTTACTTTCCCCCCAACCAACCATTTTCCACTCCTCCAACCCTTCCCCTCCCTTTCCCACTCCACCCTCCTAAAGATGTAATGGAGACAAATTCGAACGAATAAAAGAAACGGGAATCCCTCATGTCGGGAAAGGGAGGAATTTTATTATTTTTATGCAACTTTTTCCCAACCTTCAGCCAGATGAGGGCCAATAAGATGGTTCCGCCCCCTTTCGCGACATAAAGATGGAGACATCAAGGGAAAAGGACGCACAAATGAGAGATATTCGCGAACTGAAGGATCTGTGTAAGGCCAAGGAAAGGGGGAGAAAAAAAACAGATATTTTTTTTACTCCAAACCGGAGGGAAAAATCGTATTGAATACGTTGAACGGAGTTAATGATCAAATTTTTTCCGCTCCTTAACCCCATTGTCTAGTTGCTGAACTAAAAAAAGGAAGTTATACTGATTTTCTTGGCCGGAATCGATCACTTGACGCATAAAATAAAATCAAATCTGTCTGTGAACAGTAAAAAAATGTATATCCTGGGGCTTTACTTTTTAAGGCAGAATGCTATTCGCCTCAGAATGGTAAATGGCTTTCTACAGGTGAAATTAACAATGGTTTCCATTCGAAAATAAAATCTCTACGCTCTGTATCTGCATCTGTAGAATGTATGAACAGATAAAAACATGATCACAATAATTTAAAAGTAAGCGAGAGCGCGATATAAATAGTGAAAGTCATTTCGGGGAATTTTATCCAATAAAATTTAATATTTGACATTGAACGAGCAAGAAAAATAATCTTTTTACGATCGATTTCAATAGTTAAAATCTGTTCCCCGTTTTTTGTTTGCCATTCAATACTCAAGGAGTCCACGTAAATGTTGGATGCATTTATTATATCCGCAATCCACTACAGTATAAAATTTCCGATGTTAAATTCCTTTTTTTGGATATTCTCTTTGCTCAGTTTAAAGCACTTTGTTTCATCCAGTAGGAGATCCGAGTAAATCTATACGTATGAATAGAATTTTTTTCAATTCCACCTAGTTTACAAACAAAAACGCTTTAAAATTGAAATGTATCAAAAAACGTATTATTTTCTTAATGCATATTTTATTTTGTTTTCGAATACCCCTAGGGAATTTTGGATTAGTCTAGGATACATTTTTAAATTCAGGGATAGTGAAGAGTCTCTCAGTTATTTGAAAACTCTACTCTTGAAACAAAAATGCCTGTAAAGGGATCCTAAATATCAACGTCAGCTATAATAAGCTTGCATCGACTTAAACGTGGATTAATCTACTGGCATTTTAATCACAGCTGCCTCTATATTACAAAGAAGTTCTATACCATAAATTCAGACAAAATACAGACATTACATAGTAAACTGATCACCGATTTTAAAGCTTTTTACCCCATGACCAAGAACTAGGTTTCAGTCACATATTCAGGCGTGATTTTTTGGCAGAAATAACCATCTCAATGCTCACACAAATTTTATGCCTTTTGAAAGTATTTTTAAAATGTCCAAAAGTATTATTTATTTTATGATAAAACTCAGGTCGTTAACAAAAATGAGCGCATCTAACTTTTCCTTGCTTTTTTCTCATAAACCAGCCCATCAGAATCATTTTACCAAGGGTATCGCATCCAGTTAGCTATTCTAATCCCGCTGGCCGTCCTTCCCGCGGTTACTAATCCAAGTTTTCCTTTGAAATCAGCCCTTATCACCGCCGCGCATCACTTTAATCCTTCAAGCCAACACACCATGGTAACACATCTTAGGCGACCCTTAACACGTCTAATATTCCAATATTAATTTCTTTTAAAACTGCTTGTACCTTTAGTCTACTCTCATACTCTCAAAACTTCCAATTCACCGCAAACCTCACCCGCGCAGGCCACCATCTCGCCCTCACCAATGTGATGACATTTTGTAGGTCAAAGAAATGGATAATGATTATTATAGTTGAAGGTTATTTGCAGGAGGAGGAGGATCATTTCAAATACTTGGATATTACTGTGGAAGAAAATAGAGATTTAAGTAAGGGAATTAGAAGAAGAAAAGCGTTAGCAAAGGAGATTTCCATCAAATTGATTGAGCTGATAACAGGGATAATTTTAAAGAATAGGTTGAGAAAGTTCGATTGGGAGTGTACCGTTGAACGGTTCAGAAACATGGACTCCAAGGGAATAGAACCAGAAAAATCTAAAGGTGCAAAAAAAAGTTGTTGCGGAGAATGGAGAATATGGAATGGATAGAAAAGAAGACAACTGAAGATGTGCTCATAATGATGGGTCAGGAGAGGAGTCAAGTGATAAAGAACATAAGAAGGCGCCAGTGTAGGTGATGGAAAGAGGTTATAAGAGTAGAGGGAAGAATGCTCAGTTAGCTGAGAAAAGGAAGAAAGTGGAGATACTTTATTGAAGGAATAAGGAGGCAATGGACGTATTTGCCACTGAAAATGGATTCAAAAATTAAAATAAGGACCTGCAGGTTTAAAGAATAAAGAAAATACCTCTTTTTCTATTTCACCTTCTTTAACCAGTAGGTAAACACTCATCATAGCAACAATGTACTGCGAGGAAATAATTCTAAGGCACTTGCAAACCCCTTACCTTACGGTCCTTAAACCATTCGGGAAAAAATTCCACTTCTCTTTCTGGAGTAGGAAAAGAAAATTAATTATTTTTATTACACAAATTCTGTAACTTCTATTCAAATGCAATCTTTCCTGTCATAGCATCGAGTTTGATGACACTAAATCTTAATCGTTGATACTATTCTGGTCAATACGCAAAATAATTAATTAATGGATTCCCTGAAAGCTCTTATGAGCAAAAATTTGATTATTTTGGCATTTTAGATTATATGAAAATGATTTTTTCTTCAGTTTCCTTTAATAAAACCGTAAACTAAATCTTGTTGCGTCTCATTTAAATGAAAAAAATCAGAATTATCTTTCCAGATAATACGCATGACACTGAGCTAAAACAATAAGAAAGTATTGATATATTTAAATAAAATTTCCGTTTTTTGGGGAATTTGATCCCTCAGATGTATATTTTTTGTATTAACCAAATTATATTCCCATATTCATTCCATTTCAAAAGTGTATCGAAACAATAGGAATAATTAACCTCCTGAGGCATAGGATATACCTTAAATATACGCGAGTTCCGGTTCAGCAGTGTAAAACAGAATTATCATGCATATAAACGGCCAATGGATATCACTTTTAATTTTAAAATTCTAGCCTTATCCTACCAAACGCGTTGTATTTTTCTCCATATCCTCCATTTCCAATTAACTTTTATTAATTTCAACAGATTCAGGTGAGATATCGTGGAAGTTCGTCATATTACAACAGAAACAAAAATTGCACTATTTCACAAGTTATTTATTGCGTACGACGCGTTTCAACTCACAAAGCCATCATCAGGTACAAGACCTAACTTCTATTAATTTTTAAATCAACACTTTATATCACGCAATTATAACAAAGCCTTCCTAGAAAGCACATTTCTTGAGGAAAATCCAGGTACATGACAAAATACTTTCGCGGAGGATATTTGCCAAGTGATAAAGACCCCCTATCATTCCCTCCTCGAAAGACCCGACGTCGAAATCACACCGTAAATCGGTCACGTGGATTCTCGCTTCCGTCGTTCCACCCCCACACGACGGTGCAAGAAGTCTTCCGGAGGGCCTTGAGGGAGGAGGTGCGAAAGGGATCTGTGACAAGTGCAAGAGGCAAAGAGGAAGCAAGTGCCGGCAGCGAGAAGCATTTGAAGAGTGTGCGAGCGGTGGCCGAGAAATAAAAAATATATAGTGTGTGTATATATATCAGGGAGGTGTGGCAAACAGATGCACACTGTGGAAGCGAGCAAACATGCACGGGAAGGCACGACAGCACCTGTTCGGCTGAGCGGAAAGCTCGCCCGACGCCGGGGAAGTGTTCGGAACGTCATTACCGTAATGGAGGCGCCCACCACCGGCGTCAAGGTAGAACGAGCGGAGGAGAAGGAGAGAAGGAATTTCGAGGCTCGAGTGAGGCATGGACCAGGATTGGTGGGGGTTCAAGGAGGCGAGGAGGAAGGAAGTCGGACTGAAGAGGAACAAGAGGTTCGGTAGGGCGGGGAAAGGAAATGAGAGAGCTCAATGAAAGAGATTGTGAAGATAAGGCATTAGCATTTACAAAATGAGAAAGGGAAGGAGGAGAATGTCCTAAAGCAAAAAAAACAATACTGAGAACTGTCAATCAACAAAGAGAATCGGTTAACACATTTAATCCTGGTTTTATAATCTCTAGTTTATCGATAGAACATTCAATTTACAACTTTGCGATTAATCATCAGCAGTCATCAATCTGAAGTTGATTTCTACAGTTCTCCCGTTCACTCTTATCTCAGCCAATTGCTTCGTTCTTACGTGAGACTTTACACTGTCACCCTTCATAATTTTCCTGACACACCAATTACATTGCTAGACTTCCTCTACATTTCTTCCCATTCATTTCTCCCTCTTTAATTGTCTTCGATAGTTGTAAACCGATCCGCAAAAAAATATTTGCGAATACGTTTTAAACTCAAAAGCGAAGAGACAAACTAATTGACGACCTGTTTTTCTAACCTCTCCAACCTTATCTACTTCAGAACTACTTCAATAGTGATTGTCTCCGTCCATTTGACCTTCATAATTTTCCACTAATTTGTATCCACTGCTCCACCAAAAAGGGTTTTTCGGTGATTTTTTGTGGAATTTTTAAAAGTTGAATAAATTTATATCAGCTTAAAAAGCCAAGTTGCAATTTAAAGTTGTACAAATTTTGCAATCTAATAAATTAACTTGAAAAGTCTAAGCATCAACTATCACTCACATATCTGTTTTCATCTTTCTCTATGCGAAAACAATGAGAAGTGGAGGTGAGGTTGAAGAAAAGAATTAAGTGACAGAGAGAGAATAAAAGACCTCAATGAAAGAGATAAGTGCAGGTGAAGAACAACATTCACAGGAAGAGAACAGAAAGATGAATTATATCAATCCAGAGAAACGAATACTGAGAAATGTCTATTAAAGAGGAAAAGAATAATTAAAACACTCAGGTCCAGTTTCATAGCCAACTGAGACGGTGACTTAGGATTCAGATGCAATAGAAATGAGGAGAGATTGGCGAGTTTAACATGGAATATAGAGTGGTATGAAGCAAAAGCGTGGACAATTTGAATAAAAGACGAGAATGGGCTGAAAGTGACTGAGATGTGGAAGTGGAGGAGAAGGGAGATAAAGTGTTTGCAAGACAAACGAGGAAGTGCGTGGTATTGTGGGTGAGAAGAGGAAATCCCTAAAGGAGATTAGAAGGAAGAGTAGGTGGTAGTAGAAGATAATGGCTGTCTAAGGGTATGATGGAGGGGATGGACGGAGACAATCTATGGGTATGATGGTGGGTAAGCGCGGAAGGGAAAGGTAGAGAATAATTTTTATAGACGGGAAGATAAGAGATAGGATGCCTGCTGAGATGAAGAGAGAAATTTCGCGTACTGGTCTTCACCTGTAAAATCTTAAACTTACACTAACCGTTAGACATAACTAACTGTAATTATATCATGGTGTTACAGAGAAAGAGCACAGCCAAACAATAAGTTATGGTCATTTAAAAAAAACATACGGTCTATAACGTATGTTTATCAGATTATGATAATGCCGACCATTGCATTCAGCGTAGCCACGCGCTGGCTAGAAAGTTAAAAGACAAAGGGTTTGAATGTTCCCACGGGTGTTAAGTTTGTTTTAGATTTAATTAATTAGATTACACTTCATATTAAAGCCTATGCAGCAGGAAATATTGTTCAAACTCTAGAGCCCAATTTATTATATACCGAGAAATCTTTGCTGCAATGAAAGTCGAAGATTACGCGTTCTCACATCGATAACGCTCACGTTAACTAGATGTTATTGCCAAAACCTGAACTCTAACTTAGCGTCACGTTAAATGTCACGTCACGTAAATGGTACATCATCATGTCACTAACGTATGCCAAACTTAATAAACCCGGGTCACTGAATTAGTATACTCAGTAGCTTTCACAGATGAGACATTTTCCTTTGTAAGAGGTTTTCCAAACTAATATTATAACTGGACCTCAAGAGAACTTCAAAAAGAGTATTCTACGGTTAGAATAATGGATATCAATGTGTTTTCACTAGTCTATCACTTTTACCATGAATGTACTCAATTAGACTTCGATATGAATGCTGAATACCCCTCCAGTAACTTTTCATAACGTAGCTCCCAATGGTTATTTACACGAACGCATATTTTAACCCACCGGTTAATTAGCAGTAAGACTAAGGGTTGAAATTCGCCTCGAATGAAAAATGCAGAGCATTTGTATTCTTTTTTTCCTAAAAATAGCTAATTATATTTAAATAAATTTGCTCCCTTAAAAAATGAAGACTTTTTGATGTAAATGAATCACTATAATAAGGAAATGGATACCAAAAAAAGGACTCGGCAGAAAACTTAAAGTTAATTTTTCTGAGTCTCAGAAAACGCTTAAATCAAATCAATAGTAAATGATTGGGCAATAGTTAACCAAGGACAACCCTGATTCAAAACAGTAGTAAGAAATTATCCAATCATTGCGATCGCCTGAAAGATGTGATATGCATCCAGGCGCACGTGTCCAAATGCATGCATCAAACGGTGAAATTTTCCCTAAAAATCATTTGACTTAACCGGGATTCAAACCGGGATATCCAAATTGCCGGTCAGCAGTGCAACCCATTTCGCGACAAAGTCCTCGTAATTCAGAGCGAATCTCGGCGAGGGTTTAGATAAACAAGATATTATCGTTTCCAGTGTTTATTGTAACATATGAGACATCGTACATATTATGCCAACGTCGCAGAGAATAAATCGAATAGGCTTTAAAATGGCTGACCAACCGGCATTGTGGAGATCCTGGATCGAATCTCACTCGAGTCAATTTCACTCTATTTGGTCAATGTCTACATCGTGACACGCCGGGTCTGTATGTATGTATACTGTATATCTACTGTATGAAACTGTAGGAGAAACCGCGAACTTCATCGCATTTAACTTGCCAATAATGTATCATTCAGTCTCGATCACCAAAATTTTTTATGAGCACTTCAGGTGAGGCACATTTGAGTAAAATACCAAAAATTCTTCAAAATCGCAAAAAATAATTTTTCTGGGCGGAAATATGGTAACGTAAAACTTTTGACTAAACAAATCCATTGCATGAAGGAATTTCTGGAAAAACGTTCTTGGAAATCAATGCTGAGGAAAATAGGATGCACTTATACCTTTTTACATAAGAAAATCTGAAGGTTCACTAACCGGCCATAATAAATTAATATAAAGTGAATGTAAAAGGATGTGCATGGAAGACGGCGAGGAGGCGAGAAATAGATGGAGACAATATTGTTTGTGAGGGAATTCCTTTCCATGACGACCTTAGGAAACACGTTTTAGGTATCTAACTATTTGGGGTCACTTTTATTCGTGATCTATTGGCATTAGAACAAGCGTCGGAGTTCGAGGACTTTTTTTGCACTTTTAAGTCATCCAAAGCTGACTGTTCCCTACGCCTCTACAAGATTTGCCTGAAATGGGACAAGGCGCGGGGGGGGGGGTGATGTACACACAATTAGAAACAACGCCACACTGAACGGGAGACCGCGTGGGTCACCGTTTCTTAACGTGAAATTAGCAGCGTGGCCACATGGGCGCGCCGACAAAATCCGACACAACCGATGGAAACTGAAACTGATGATAACCGTAATCTAGGAAAACCGAGGTATTAGTGTATTTGAATTTTTACAGACTCACCATGGTTTTGTCCTCAAGTTGTCGGGTTCTAACAGATCAGCGAAGCCAAGTTCTTCAGATTGCAATTTTCCCACACCTTTGCATCGCAGTAAAACCTTCATGCAGAAAATCTGCCGTAAGATGAAAAAATACTGCCTGTAAGAAAATACCCGCAGCATGAGGTATCAATCATTCACATCAAACTGTACCAGTGTTCATGACCTTACCCTTGCAGGGAACATTAAAATAATAATGCTATCAGAGCTCTTTAAGTGCATGAGAACCGATTTGATAAAACATTAGCACGGTCATTTTTAAAGAGATACAACTGGCCAATACGTACGACAATCCTTGATTCTCAAGTCATACAGCCAAGAGATGAATAAAACACTAGATTTTGGTTACCGTCTCATTACATTAACACGTATTATGATCTGCGATAACCAGATACCCGGAAAACTGGGCATTAATGTTACTATAAAACATTAGAGATACCAAAATATATTAGATGAAGGCCGAAGGCAAATGAGAAGAAACATTTGTGAGCAATAATGACATATGAAATGATTTAAATTCGTTTACTTCACCAACATATACGCTCGCTGAGTATCAAAAAAATATAGCATTTTTGCATAATATTGATCAACATAAACAACTTCTTTCAGATGAAAAACAAAAGTTTAAGGGGAAGACTCTCTTGAAATTTTTGACATTCCCTCTATATTAGGGTAATTATTTATTCAAGTTTTAAGTAATAGAGCGTAGATAAGTATTAATCTGTTCATTTTTCGTGCACGCTGGCCCGAGGGTAAAGTAGTTAGGGAGATCACACTAAAAGGATGAGAAAGAGAGAGAAAGGAAAAAAGTAGAATGGACCGAGTAAGAGGAGAATGATGGTCAGGGTGGGAGGCGACGAGGTAGCGAGAGGGGGGTGAAAGGGATGGTGGGCGGGAGGCGGGAGGAGAAGGTGGTGAAGGAGAACGAAGTCACTGGCGCAGTGTGAGAGCACGGAGCCCAGACCCGCGTGACGACACGCCCCCACGGGCACGGGACGGAGAGAGAAAGTAGAAGGCGCGCGAAAAGCAGGAGAATGGCACGAAGGAAAAGGAATTTCAGGCACGGAACCGAGAAGAGATTGAAACTGGGGGAGCGGGGAAGTGTGGGTAGAAGTCTCCGGGCAGATTTATGAGGTTCTCTTGCCAGAGGGGTTACTGGGGTACGCTCTAGGAACAAGATATTTGTTACTAAACAAACGATTAATAAAATACCACAAACTAGATGGAACCATGCAGTGCTGGGAAAATTGCCCACAAAATATAATTCAGTAGATTACAAATACTTCAGCAAATAATTTATTAATTATCAGTAAATATTTCTTTTAAATAGTTATCAAATACTACTACGTGTAGATTACAATAGCTTTTTATGCAAACCTAAACTCTGGGAATAGCACAGCAAGCCACTTTTGGTTTGTTGAACTTAAAAAAATAGCGTTACGTTACAATAATGCGCGGAAAATGATCACGGTCGAGACCCGGACAAGAATCGAAAACATGAGTGATCAAAATTACCGTTGACCGATTACAAACCGTTAACAAACCGATCACAAATAAATAAGTTAAATTAGGACTCTTCAGTCCACCCTAACAGTTAACTCCATTGTTACACCAGTCTAAGACGTTTTCCACCCAGACGCCATCGTTTGTTTTTTTTGCGTACCCTAAGAGCTCCGTACTCCCTACAATGCGAACATCCTGAGAGATATGCGTCCCAAGTTTGGGAGCAAAGAGTCTATGGTAATAGTTTAAGGTCGATAATTAGTGAAAATTTAGTTTTGAAATGTTTGCGCAATGGGCATAGTAGGAAGGTCATAAGGAGGAGAATAGAGTTGGGCAAGGAAGTGTTCAGTAATAGAAGGGAGCTGATGACGGGGACCTTGGGTAAGGATATGAAGACGAGGCAGGTGAAGAGCTTGATATGGAATGTACTGTTGTATGGAGCAAAAACGTAAAACCTAAGAAAGGTGGACGAGAATAGTCTGTAGGCATTTAAGATGTCGACGATCAGGCATTGGTTCTAGTTGATCTTCGAACGGACGACAAGTTTTAGCAGATGCTTGAGAAATTCAGTACAGGAAATTCGGAATGAAGATAAAACAAGAAAACAAAAGTCATGAAATTCTATAGGGTAAAGAAAGCGAGGCTGGTGATAAAAATAGGGGGGGAAAACTTCTGGATTTTAACTACTTCAGCAGTAGGCTAGAAGAAAATGAGGAAAGTGGCAAATGCATAAGGAGGAGGGTAGCGTTAGCTTTGGAAGCGTTTAGTAATAGAAGGGAGCTGATGAAAGGGACATTGTGGGAGGATGTAAAAAAGAGGTTGAAGAGCTTGATATTTAGCGTAGCGATGTATGAGGCAGAAACTCGGACCCCCTGAAAGGAGGACGAGAATAGCCTGTAGGCATTTTAGATATGGGTGCGGAGAAGGATGGAGAAGGTGAGATGGACGGAAAGAAAGACTGACGAGGAAGTGCTTGAGATGGTGGTCGTGCTAGCTTCTGAATGTAATCCGGGATACTGTTATCCTAACTCCGTTAAGTTGTGGAGCAAATGTTCAGTGTGAGTGAAAACGGGATAATAAGGAAACTATTGAGTCCATACTAGAATCCAATAATGGTAGTGAAGAGGAAGGATGCTATATTAAGGGTGATTTGGATGCGCGAAGGATAAATTATGCGGAAATTCCTAATAGAGACGTCCCACTGCGAGGTGAGGAAGACTCTGTCAGGTTTCGCAGCATAGGACTCTACTCTAGCACAGTTGTGACTGATCGCACTGGCAGATCAACCCCGAAGATTAACTGAGTATGGGCTTTATTTTTAGTAATAAACTTACAAACTCTGCCAATCACCATTTCTACTGAAAAACAGCGACGCCGCTTTGATGTACCACATGGGCCAAATATTAGGAAGTGAAGTGAGAGAACGTGTGATAGCCTAAGTTGGTGACTTGATAATACAGTCAAGAAAATGCAAGTGCCGTATGGAGAACGTGCACAAAATTTTGAAAAAATTTATATTATCGAATTTCACTTTGAAGTCAGAAGTTTTCAAATAGAAATGCCATTTCTCCGGCGAGTGAGCCCAATTATGACACCAAATGGAGTTGTTTTAGACCCTATGAAAGAGTAGGCGATTTTAATACCCCATATCCTCGAAAAATTTTAAAACTGTGAAGCTTCTAGGATTGTGAAGTTTCTATTCACACTCCAAGGAAAATTTTGCTTACGTGGCTTACCCTCTAATAAAGTTCCTAATGAAGGGTAGTAAATGAAATGGCCTGAGTGTATGTGGCCTTTGAAAATATAAAATTGCTCGTTCTGGAGGCCATCATTCTCTCATATACGAGCTTCGACAAATCTATATTCCTCCAAGCAGACCGCTGCCGTCAAGGCATGGTGGCGGTTCCTATTCGAAGAGACTAGGATAACCACGATAATGAATTATATAAAGAGTTAAAAATGCAATATAATCTGTAGACCCATAGTTGGCTCAGGGTCGAAGAGAAAAGGATATAATAAATAATATGTAGGTAGATACAAGAAAATAATTATATTTGCATAAATAACTACATTATTGTTAGCACTACAAGTATTTGGTCACTGTTACTATTGGATTGAAATGATAAATATAACGTTCTTGAAGAAATATTTCATTGGGTTTGGAAATAATAAAAGTATTTTGTGATGTATACTTGTAAACAGAACTCAAAAGACGAATAAGCTAGCACAAAAAGGGCCAGATGATGAACCAGAGAAACCTACTTGCAGATAAGTAAAAGATTACTCTAGAATTTTATCGCTGTATAAAAAAATTAATACATTAACCAATTATATTATTCAAATAAATGCATGACTCATTGGCATATCTAATATAATTTTCCATTGATAAAAACTTGAAAAGGGATAATTAAGCCTTCAATAGATTATACAAATACATGCATTTATTTAATCTCTCTGAGTACATGCTCTAAGAGTGCTAAGCTGTACGTTAAACTTTTTCTGAAGGATTATTACAATCGATGACGCACTCCGTTAGGTAGGAGACACTACTCATTAATTCGTCACATACATTTACTGAAGTCACTTCAGTGGCTTAATTTCCTACAAAAATAATCATTATTTTTTATACTACGCATTTCACTCATGTTTACTTAGCCGTAATTATCTCAATTAAAAACAAAGGACAAAAATTTCAACTGCGCAAGTACGTTTTGCTAGCATGGATCACTATTGTTAATTTATAATTAACGGAAAAGTCCACTTGGCCATTGAAACTACGACAAGCAAAAATAGCTACGGCTACCCGCTTAATCTTGGAAATCATTTTTATTTATCTCAAACCATTTCATCCTTTAGAGAATTTTCTGGGGAGGTAACATAATCAAAATATAATACATCAAAACTTAATTACTAATATCAAAATACATTGATGTTACTTAAATCAAACATAATTAGTCCATATTTTGAAAAAGACGCATACATTTCACTTTTCCATTTAGAGAGCTAATCAAGAAAGACAAGTCGTGTGGTAGTCAGGATGGGAGACTGCATAGGCACGAAAATTATAGCTAATACATGCATCACCTTTGTTAACTGTACTGTACCTCATAACAGCGTTCTATTCACGGAAAATGAATTGTAACTATTGCCATCTGCGAGGATGCCATCCCTCGACGCGAGTTTGCGGCAATTACTTTATCTCCGGGTTTACGCCATCTTCGCGCGCCGTCTTGACGACCTCCCTCTTCCCTCTGACCCCCATCCCCGTCGATAAGGGCGAGGAACAAGGCACAGAGTGTGAGCGGGACATTGTTATCGTCCTATTCCTGCAATGTTGTCATCAGAAGAGGCAATCGCTGCGCCCTTAGGCTTTATTAAAGAGTAGGTATCTCCCCGTTGGAATGCATTACGCCCCGCTGGGCTACGGGGAGAAGCTGCGAATGTGGGAAGATATCTCTCCATCCGCACCTTTCACGTCCTCCTCCTCCGCAAGCTTTAGGGTTACCAACTGCACGACCTTTACTCCCGAAGTTATTGGTGTACGAGCCGGAGATTCTGAATAGGCAGCTCTTTTTTTTCCAGGTGACAGCTTACGCCGTTATGTAGGTACGTACACAGTGCTGGGCCAAAGCCGACACAAGTTTGGGCAAAGTTATATTTCGTTGCCCCTTTGCAAATAATGAACTCACCGACGGCATTATCAGTTATATGACTTATAAAAAAGTGCAAAGAACATAGTTGAACATAAATATGAAGAGCATAATTGAACCAATTAATTTGTGAAGAATATAATCGAAGGCAAAATAAAGGGACTTACAATCCTCTATGGATTGGAAGCATGGAACATTGGAAAAGCTGATTAGAAAATACTATAAGTCTTCAAAAATTGGTGCTGGAGGAGGGTGCTGAAGACAAAATGGACGGAAAAAATAAAAAATGATGAATTGTATAGAAGAGTAGAGGAGAAAAGGACCATATGGAACACTATACGGAAAATAAGAACCAGATGGATTGGACATACTCAGCGATACAATGGGTTTGTGAAGAACATCACTGAAGGTAAAATATAGGAAAAATTCCCTAGAAGAAGACCCAGGAATTAGTTCATGGACCAAACAAAGAAGAAAGTCCATAGGAAGAGATACAAGGAGGTAAGGGAACTAGCATTAGATAGGGAAGGATGGAGGGCTGCAGTGAACTAATCTTAGGATTGAACAACCAATGATGATAAAAATCATACGTTAACTTAAGTGATACTCAGGATTTTGGCAGCAATGCTCTATGCGCTGGAGTTTCCTTTCTCATATTTTAATATGGTCGATTTTCCTCTGAGCTTCGAGTTTTACCAGGAAGAAGGGATTCTCTTTACCAAATTTGCTAGAGGGTGAGTGTAATTTCAACCATGCATATTGGTGAAATTTCAAAGTCGTCCCTTTCAACCAAATGTTGACACCAAATCTAATGAAGGAAATTGTTGGTCCATTGTCTTTATTCCGTTCCATTCCATTCCATTGTCTTTATAGTCGAAGTTAGTTATGAGCGTCCGTCATTTCTACGATGTACCAAGGATGGTCATTTTGCATAGAAGAACATGCATGAAGTTAAAAAATTTTTTCTGATTCTCATATATTATGCCCCCTTTTTAGTTTTCATAATCATAAATTAGTCGCTTTTGCTCTCTTCTTCAACGACTTGGGCCGACACTAAAAGTAGCTAGTAGAGAACTGATTGACTAAAAGATGAAAATTTAAACGATATATCTTTCATATGATAAAGTTTCATTCATTATTAATGGGTGAACATTTGAAAATGGATTCTGTGATTTAAATGTATGGTTTTTATCCAGCCTGGGGGATAATGAATACGAGTGGACATATTGTAATGTGTACCAAATGGTCCTAATTTTTAACAGCGGAAAATGTTTTAGCAAATTATTTTCTATGAATTTACATATTTTTTCAGGTTAAGGAGTCACCGTCCTAAGCCTAGTAAGTCACAAGGAAATGGAATAATTTGACCAAGATCTCAATTTTTATTTATTAAAAAAAAGAATTTCATGATGTAACTGGTAAAAATATAATTTTAATTTACGCCAAAAAAATTTTTTTGAAAGAATTCTGCGCAATTAATGTAGCAACTGGACTTGTGTAACATTTACTTTGTTATTTCGCACCCAACACTGGCCAAGAGAAATTGATATGAAACCGAGATCCTGGAGAAACATCACATCCACCCGGAGTCTCCGGGTCAAAATGTCTCAAGTTGGCAATCCTAGCAAGCCTCCTTACTTCCGTACGCCTTCCTGGGTCCTCATGAAGATGCAATTCTCTCTCGGGAGAAGGCGCTGAGCAGGGATATCGGGTTATCGGAACGCATAAGCATATACATATTCCCCTTCCCCGGTGCCTTTATCTCGCATTCTTCGTCGGGTAAGGGCGGTGGGCGCGGGGACCGGCGTTGGGGGCGGGGGCCGGCGATGGACGGGGGCGGGACGATGGGGGCGAAATCCTGGCAGGGAGCCCTTTGCGATGGCGCGCGCGTTTTTGGGATTAATAGGCATTCCTATTGGATAGATGCTCACACGTGTAGGAGGAGGGAGCGTGTGCAATCGGGCGGCGGAATTAATGTCCGCTCATTCTCTCCCCTTCCTTCCGTGAATGCGGGTACCAACTAACTTTGTACGGTACAGGGTTGTAATTCACGACTCCAGTATAAAGCAAAATTCCGTTTCGATTGTTTTCAACTTTGGAAATCAAATCGCTACTTTGGCACGGCATCAACAACAGCCATGTTTAATAGATTGTCTATCATTTCCCTATACTGGCTGGAATAAGTACCTCTGATACTTTTGATTAATATGAAGACTATTGTAAAAGAGGAAGATAAAGTTCCTTTTTCGTTACAGATATATTCAACTGTTTCAGTACTGGATAGTCATAGTTCCCGAAGACGAAAAAAGAGGAAAATTTAAAAAATATATAGAAGTAAACATCTTGCACGTAGAATCACTTATAAGGATATAAAGTCATTAGGGCAAACTTAGAAAAAAAAACTTTCGTCGAGCTGTAGGACAACTAATAGTGCTTGAAAGGAAACAAGAAAGGGAGAGACAAACTTTACCCATAAATGGTTCTGGAAAGAAAATGGACTCGTTTGACTTTTACTCTGTGCACTCAGTGAACCCAGAAAAGGTTATTGGGAACAACTCACCGAACAAGATTACCAGAAGTAAATTAACTTTTTAAAAATACCTCTAAAGTATTCTTTCATTCGGACTCAATGATAATTAGAACGACAAGAAAGCTAAAATCAACAATGATGAATTATGCAGAGCTTGACTAAGGAGTATTTAACGAAACAAACCAACGAGATCAGGCAGTAGATATATCCTGTAACTAAATAAATCCATGAAAACAGTAAAATCAACACAAGAAGGGTACGATATAGTACCCATAGATTAGAAATAAATATACATATATGTAAAATGTAGAATTTCAGAGCAGGATTAGTAATTCCACACATCAAGCTAATAAAAATGTGTCAATAAATTGTGAAGTACCGTGACTCCGTATGCAAAATAGATTATATGACTGATAGACGATTATAATGGCTCATGAACTGGAGTACGATGAACTTGGCAACAATAAATTCAAAGGGTACACAGCAAAAGACAAGAGAATTTACATATAACGTTCAAATTCTGTGCGTCACATGAATCAAAGAACACAGCCATCAAGTAAGCGAACAGCCAAGAAAGATATATAAGTGCTCTGTAGAAACGAATGAGGTCAAATTGACGTAATAAAAATGCATAAGTGGCCATTTTATGAAAAAAAAAACATCTCTCTATAGC
Organism: Ceriagrion tenellum; assembly: GCA_963169105.1. NCBI lineage: Eukaryota > Metazoa > Arthropoda > Insecta > Odonata > Coenagrionidae > Ceriagrion > Ceriagrion tenellum. The sequence continues at coordinate 77,958,044 of OY720635.1, forward strand.
CATTAAGGGCTAAGCATAGAATGCAAAAAAAATAAATTTAAGAATTTGTTCAAGAAATTGGCATCAGAAATGATCACAACTCGACGAAAATAAAGGAGTACACTATGGTTCAGATGTAAGCGCATTGGTTGAAAAAATTTGTCAGTATTACAAATGCGGGTGATATTCTTGAAAATATAACAAATCAGAGATTTACAGTTAGTAATTACGAGTTAATTAGGAGGGCGATAGATTTTAGCAAACATCACAGGCTGTATTAAAAGTTCTTCTACTATTGAAAGTACTACTAGTATCAAACGTATTTTTATTGACGGAAGTGTAAGCAAATTAAATGAAGTGGCTCCTGCGCTCACATATCAAAGTTTCATTATGACTATAGCCCTTCAGTTGCTTCACAGTATAGTGTATCACTCACCTGCCTCACTTTAGCAACAAGAAATGTCATGATACATACAATAGCAAATAGTAATGTCATTTGTACTTTCAGTTATTGTGTGTTAAATTTCACGAATTATTTGCGTAAATTCAAAAACTCACAGAATATAAAATAACGAGAACTCTTTTCACCACTAGGAGGATAAAAACTCATTTACTAAAGCGTAAAAACAATTTCAAATTAGAGCGCATTTTACCAAAATCCATAGTAATGATTATGACGAGTTTAGATGAGTGAGACTCAAAACATGTTTGGAAACTGTAAAAACGATTTTATTCCCCGAACCATTCCCAGAAAAAAACTGTGCACTTTTTGTTTTCCGATTCCATTCTGAAAGTGTCTGATTACCAAAAACTCACTCTGCTGTGACGATTCCTTAATCATGAAAGAAAAAAGGGCCAAGATTTACATGGAAAAACCTCGCATAAAAAAATAAAATTACGAAATCTTCTAATACCTCGTCTTAAGGGAAGAAAACTGATTACAAAATTTTCATGTTATTAATATAATGGCGTATTTCAACACCTTGATTGTATTTTCTGATATGCTCAAGAATGAAAATGTTGCGTCTTTCGACATATTTACCACCCAAAATCAATGTATTAATTTTTAACTCAGTGGCGAGTATATCTGATTCACAGCACACGTGCGGTAGCGTAGGTAAACATTTCGCGATGATGTTCCTCCGCCATTACAGGAGTCGGCTTCACCTTGAAGTAAATTTGAAAACAACTCCGGTAGCCAGGGAAAAACGTTATCACAAAACTCTGATCCAGGCAGCTGTACAAGGAGGTGAAACTAAATTATTACTAATTGACGCATAGAAAGTCTACGCTCCGACTGTGAGGTCTGTTTTAGAAGAAGCATACTATCACAATGCTTTGATTTCTTAGTAGGAGATGCGGAATCAGATGAACATTATATCAAAGTTTAACAGTAAGCTGTTCAGCCATTATTTTTTGAGGATTTCTCATAAGTATTTGTAATACCAAACAATAGGAGCACAATATTACAGGATAGTAAATAATTCATTAGTCAATAGTGCCATATCATTCTAATGAAACTGCCTCTAAATAGTCAGCAAAAACACATACACATACATCCCAATACATCCAAAAATGGCCATCACAAATTCAGATGCCAGAACATAATTTTTTAAATTGAAATTCCTTCATAAAACAGATTTTAATATGTTCAAAAAGGATTCAATATTTAACAAAATATTTTCTGAGAGCAGCCAAATGATTCAGAAGCGGCAAAAATAAAATCCGTAGCAACAAAGCGGACCGACTCAATTAACGGGATCTTATAGAGCCCATTAATTTTCCAATTCATTAGCCAAAAGCACCGTAGCTTAAAAGTATTATTTTCACAGGGTAACAGAAATCCTAGGAGAATTTATCACCCACTCACAAAAATATGATCCAATGAGCCAGTGCTAATACTGCAAATCTGCGAAAAGGAAGTACAGACATCAAAGAAAGTAAAATGAAATGGGATGGAAACATGTGCTGGGAATAGGTAACAAGTTAAAGCGGGCGAAATTGATCTACTGTCGAATCCAAGCGTCTTCTCCTGTTGGACGGAAGAACTTCAAGCATTAATATCATCGTATTAAGGTCATCTGTAAGAGTAACTCCCGAGGTTCCAGCCTCTTCAGAGATAATGTTATATTGGACTCCAAAGAGGTCAAGTATTGCATTAAGGTCATTGCAATGGCGTGAGCATTGCTCGAGTATCTATACCAGCGGTTCCCGAATGGTGTTCCGCGGAACTCTGAGGTTCCGTGAAAGGATCCCTGATGTGCCCCGAATAAGGCCCTACTGTCTTAGAAAACAGGCAATTACACACATTTTTAATTTTCCTAATTTAAAAGATTTCAATCCAAAACTCCATTTCTTACATACACCTTGCACCTTAAAATAACATTATAGTCGAGTTAATTTGCAACTCTCGAGATAGGGTTCCGCCAAAAATACGTGGATCAATAAGGGTTCCGTAGGAAAACAAAATTGGGAACCGCTGATCTATACCATGACCATGATCGAACAGTAACAAGTAAAAAATTTGCCCTTTTTTATTTCAAAGGCAACGCAATCGGTAAACTTGTAACCATAAGCTTCAATAATAAGTCATTTCCGTAGATTTAACCATCTACAATTTCAACGGCTTTCGCCACGTATTGAAAACTCGCTTACCACAAAAACTCATCAGCAGAAATTATTTTGAGATGTCGTCCGCAAAAAGTAAGGGATAGAAAAATATGAACGCAATTACTCATCCAGCCAGACATGAACAAAAAAAGTCCAGTAAGGTCTTCAAAGTAGACACCGATGATTTAGAATACTGAATCCGATTTGGGCATGAATTCGATACGCTATCTCTTACCATACCGATGAGGGTAATAGTATATTTACATTGGATTTAGCAGCCGTCGCTGGAATTAGAGCAATAAGATACCAGATGAAAGTGTACATTAAAGGGCATGCTCCACTGTAGGAGGCAATGCGGTGCAACGGTGTACAACTGAACTTAAACACGGAATATTTTCCTTAACTATTATAACCACTGGCTTATAAGAAAAGGGAAGATGTATAAGTTTATAAAAAATTAAATTCATTCGAAAAACCAAGAGAAAAAATCTAAACCAAGGCAATTGAAAAAAATAACACGTATTTATATTTAATAAGAATAATAAATCTGTTTGCATAAATAATTTCAAATGTTACTTTTTGAAAGACCTTCGTCGATGAAACTTGAAGAATGCAAATAGTCGGTGATTATTTGGCAAATCAGGAAAAGGGAGCATGAATAGCTAAAAAGCTAATAAATTTAAACAATTAATATTTATGGTACAACAAACAGTAGTCAAAAAAGGCGAAAATCTATATTTAAATACGCTCGGAATTTTAACATTCACTAAGAAATAAATTTGAAGACTCTGTGAAGTGATTATAGAGGGTTGGATTGAGTGCAGAATTCCAGCATTGGCACCAAAAACAGAATAACAACCGAACTCAAAAACGATTCATACAAAATTCCAAATGCCAGCCGAGTGTATCCCATGAGCCGCACTTCTACTAATTAGCTAATGGACAAACACTGCGTTGGCAGAGCGAATCCCCATTAATGCGATAAGAACTATCGCATTTTGTACGATCGATTTCATCTGGAGCGGATATAAACGAAAATCCTCTCTCCTGCTTCCAGCTCCAATACATCCCGCACCCTAAGGTAACGCAGTCTCCGTTTGACCCTTCGAATATCTTATTGAAGCAACCCGTGCGATATATTATCATGAAAACAAAACGGACAATTTCCCTACACCACCACTGACCCACTACGATGCAGAACAATTTTTTCCCGCGAACCAGGGAAGTTTACAAACGCGAATAAAGTCCAAAGCGGGTGTATACCGACGATATAATCAGAAGATACACGACCGGATGGTCTGCTTTGGACTGTTGCGGCGGTGGTGACTGTAGGTGTTTGCACTATATTAATTAGCCGATACGCAGGACGGGTAAAACGGTGGAAGGGGAGGGAAAGAGATGTGGGAGTTGGAAAAGCAGGGTTGCGGGAAGGGATCCAAAGAGCAATGCTCCATTTCCTTTGGGATCAAAACTCCACGCAAGTGTGTTATGTATCTATATTTACATATATATCTAAATCTCATCATATTTAAATCGACCACGGAGAACTTGGTACCCTTTTCAGTCAGGCGGGAAGCGTCTTTCTCCCCCCCTTTCCACCTCCCTCCCCCGGTTGGTATGGATATTAGGAAAGCATGCGATGAAGTGGGTGAATAGAAGGATAAGGGAGGGGAAGCTGGGACTGTACCTACAGTCCCATCGAAGTGGAATGAGAGAGAGACCCGTGAGCTGGAATGAAAGGAGCGCGCCATAGCGGAGAAAGGGAATGGAAGCCATTGTAGTGGTGGGAGGACCTAATTGAATGAATTCGACCAGTTCCGTTTGCACGCGTAACCTAGCACTTTTTAAAGGAAGGCAGACGTGTGCCGATGATATTTTTCCCTGGCACACTGCGGGAAAATAAAATTTGTGAAATGCCAAATTTCATCTCATGTAGGTACAATAAGCGAGCGTGGGTAAATTTGAACACAAAAGGATGATTTTTAGGTTTTATACACGCCCATTCAACGAGTATGTGATTGCAAAAAGTTTTCAGGTCCCTTAAATACAACAAGCAGAAAATAAACTTTTTTTTCGTATTTTTTTTATTTTTTTATTTAATTTAATTTTTAATTAAATCAAAAAATAATTAATAAGGTAATTTTTTTCGGTACAAATGTATAGAAATAAATACTCAGGAAAACTATGTTTTCTCAATATACCAATTCAAAAGGCAAAGCTTTTCTATGGTTTCAAGATACACAAATCAAAAGTTGAGCAACGTTATATGACCCAAATAGGCCTCTTTCAATTCAAGCCATTATAAATATCATCTCCGCTACTTAATTATTACCATCTCCTTGTTAGGTTTACAAGACGAAAAACAAATTTATTTACAGGATTTATTTAAATACATCTAACCGGATTTATTTACACCTAGTCGCCTTTTACAAATCACATGATGACATCCAACTAGAAAAATAATCGGCAAATCCTCAAAAACTGTGCTTATCCGGATATTTGCAATAAAAAAACACATTTTTTATCTTATAATCAACACGATAAATTTCCTCAAGATAATTATATTACTTTCTGAGGAAATGAAACGTTCGTAACATTATATAAATCAGCAAAAACTATAAATAGAAGCTGAGACCAATTTATTGAATAGTATTTCATAAGGAAGAAGTAATTTGAAGGCTTATATTTAAAAAAATTTCTTCTACTCGGTCATTGTTAAAAAAGGCGTTTCTCCGCGCCGCCGACAAAATATCAAGTAATTTTATTACTACTATTTGCATGGACCAGGCAATGGAAACTTGAACGAATAAAATTAAACGTTTTGTCATCTATGTGAAATTTACAAAGTTATTCATTTCAACATGAAGCAATTTCACGAAGTCACGCCACAAACCATTCAGTTTCAAAACTCAGTTAGTGTTAAAAGGCCTCGACCTCTTAGGAAATTTTAATTGCGATTATTTTCTTAAGACAATTTAACATACTTTCCGGCAGCTTGAAGAATATCTGATACAGTATAAACTTGAGAGCATTTACTTTAAAAGTCTACGATAAACGTACTACGCGAACATCCTCTTATAAACCTACACATTTATGTTAATTGGTTAACTGATTTAGAAAAATTGATTTAACATTTAAAACGATTTATTCAAAACTGATTTCAGCAAATGCACTCTTCCGAAGGAAACTGAAAGGGATTGGAAGATTGTCAATGAAAACATACCTTTCATATAATTTTAATTGCATTTAGATGGAATACACAGCTGAACGGAAACACGATACATAAATTGTCAAGATGTGGTAATTCAAAGTAAGGGAAAAAGATATAAAGTACCTTCAGCCCGCTTCAAAGCTTTAATTGGCCCGCGTACGTCTCAGAGTGATCATAACCATTATTACATCACCATTATCATCCTTATGAACGCTTTCGCAGCGTGATTAATAAAAGATACAAGTATCACGGGTAAATCTTGGAGGAAAATTCCCTCGCATTATCAGATACACTATTTCACAATCAGACCCACTCACCAAGAAAAATTGCTCATGATAGTTATGAGAAAATATTTCCATAGTTTAAGCCATGGTAGGAACTCTCCACTAAGAAATTAACATTTGGGTACGTATAAACGCAATATTATTTACTTAAAAATAAAGTTTAAGAGGCTGAACGAACAAAAATATACTCAACCTTGATGCGGTTCCCTTCATTGGAAATAAACAAGAAAAACAAATATCGTATCCATTAGAAATGGATGGGAGAGGAAAATAAAGATAAGTGAAGACACGGCATTAGAGAAACGTTTAGTGCCCGATTATAATTATAAGAGATCATAAAGAGTAGGAACTTTTAAAAACAATTGATATTTTGACATTTAAACATACTTCTCTGTCCTCCAAAAATTGCACCAAGAAATACATAGAAGTTTTCTTACGAAAATAACTATTATGCTACAAATCAACAAAGAGATACATTATATGAGATCTGGATTATGGTAATGTAGAATAATAACCTACCACAAATGAATCCAACAAATTTAATTAATATCTCCGACAAAATTTAAAATCATGTATTCAATCACATTAATTATGTTCCACAAGTTACCCCGGGAAACATTCTGAACTTGATATTAATGCAGTTAACTCAGTGGGGAATCAGCTCAATATAATATACAGAAAATAGATACACAGTCAAAGATTCCGAAACCAGGAAATAGGAACAAAAGCTGAACGCTATGAATAAACATGATGAAGCAGTTTCCTATGATATGCCAAAATGAGAGGATACCACTTCAGAGCTCTCCAATCACTGTACAGAGAGAACAATCTATTGGAAAATAATTTTTCATCCACGAATCAACACGGACACGCGAGCCAATGGATTTAAATGGATATTATTTATGAATAATGAGTCTAACAGGTATTAGGAAAAACCTGCAACGCTACTAATGCACAGTAGGTAAATAATGAATTGAAAATATTCACAGAAAAAATAGTATGAATGAAAAAAATTGCCAATAATTGCACATTAGAATCCTATTCGTTTTTGCCGTAACCTTCAGCTGAATTTGCTTTTAATGCAGTTAATCACGAGAATTAGCTCCATAAGTTTATCGCAGGAGGGAAAGACAGGGAGACAAAGAGGGTAAGAGAGAGAGAGAGAGAGAGAGAGAGAATGATGGGGAAACAAGATAGGGGAAACAACAGATGAACGGGATGAAGAAAAATGTACCGGGATGAGCCCAGGAGAGAGAGGGAGAGAAACAGAAAGAGGAAATGGGAGGAAAGCGGGCGGAAAGAGAAGCAAGATGGGGCAAAGGGAATGCTGTTCGCGAGAATGGCCCCGCAGAGAGGGGTCAGGGATTCCCCGGAGAGAGAGGGGTGAGACGGGGAGGAGGGATGGGCAGATGGGCGAATCCGGGCGAGAGGGCGAGTTGATCAGGAAGGACGAGGCTCCGGAGTCATTTCCTCGGACCCCCCCGCTCCCAGAACCGTGAGAACTGAACAAGCCTCCAATCCAACCGCACCTTTCCTAATTCCCTCGGCCTGGGCGAAGAGGCCGCCTTCTCTCTCTCCCCGTATACACACTCGCACACACAAACAGACCGGTGCCCCACATACTACCCTGACCCCACCACCGCCTGCCCCTCCCCCCCTAAATCCTTCCGTCCTCCCAACACTTCTCCAGCAACACGGCACCTCTCCTGGAACCTCCTTTTCAAACCTCTGGAACCCCCGCCGCCCACCTTCCTTCTCCGATGTTTCTTTTGATTTCGCCCGGGTATATATCCATCCCTCTCCTCCCTCCTCGACTACACTTTCCCGGGCCCGGGGAGGCCGTGAGGGGGAAACGCTGATGTTAATCAACCGAGGAGAATATCCCCCGCTCACTGCATGCAACGAAGGATCCGTAGCGATATAATTTTGTCGGAAAGGTGTTCTCCCCTTATTTTTTTAATTAGATGCTCCCTCCCGCGTTGCGGACTCGAAATTAATGAAGGAATCAAGGAGCTCGGCGGGCCAGGCGGGTTGGAGGTGTACCAACCTCTCTCGGAGAAATGAGCTGTGTGCACTGAGCGAGTGTGCTTGCCGAAGGAAGTAAACAACGGCCTGGGATTGCTGTTATACATTCTGTTCATCTACATTTTTCTTTTTTGCAGCACTGCAGTTGCTCACACTAGAAGAGCTACGAAATACAATAATAATTACACGGTTTAAATAAATGTATTTCCATTTTAAATTATGCATTAAATGATCGCTTTCCACTCGGAAGAATGCAGATAATCTAAGTACAGCTAATAGTAAGTATTAAAACGCAAATTAATGAGTAAATGCCGGTAGTATTTAAACCTTCTACAAGGAATGGATATATGTATATTCAATTCTTGAACATGCAAACAACTAAAGGTACTATATAAATATTAGACATTATATGAGAAGCGTTCCCAATAAAGCCTCTGTGATTGACCAGGATTTATAATTTCGAGAATGACTGCAATTCTTCAAACCAACGCTTAAACCTTTATATGTATTGGAATGAAGTTTTTACAAAATTTTACCCTTAACGGTTGTCAATACGAGGAAAAATTTACGATGAAAGAGTAAACATTATATGATATGCAAAAGACATCTTGTGATAGAGACACGTAGAAAAGTCTGTGTGATAATTTCTTTTAAATCGCAATTTATATCCAACACCTACTAACTATAAAACCAGATAATGAATAAATATAATTGGAAAAAAATAATGTTATATCTATTAATCTGAACGAAAAACATTAAATTATTCAATTTTTCTGTAATCTGTCACAATTTTTAGCAATTTTTGAACAATTGTTATTTTTTCGAATTCATTATTGTGTCTACAAAAAACTCCAGGCATATTCATGGCACCTCATGAGTTTTTTATGAAAAATGGAGTGAAAAAAAGCGAAACTAAGAGCTCGATTCTTATTTATTCTTAAGAGTACCACCAAATACCGATGATCATTAGATATTAATGCTTGGAGGAATGATTAATGTCTAATGTTTATGGTCCTGATATACAGTTCACGAGATTTTTTCCGAGAATATCAACCAATTGTCTGGTTCGATGAGACGGTCTGGCTACGCTTCCTCACAACTTCTTTTTACAGAGATATGCTCATATCATTTTCCAAGAATATACCAATACCAAAATAACATAAACGTTGATTTGAGAATAATCCAGGCTATTTTTTAATTAGAAGAAGACAATTATTACGCTAATTTTCAGTTTTAACAACTGTGGCTTGGAATTCCGAGGATCAGAGACAGATTCAAAGGATTTTGGGCTCACGTTCCATTCCTCCAGCTTGATTTTCTCACCGAAAAATTTCACGCACTCTAGTCCTGACATTGATAGCGCAAACGGGACGTGTGGGAGGATAGAGACGTAGGATACTCATTCCTCGAACCGCACCGCCTCCGTATTGTAGCTGCCAATTTGCTGGTCGAATTTTTATAATCTCCTTGTAACAAAATGTAATCCACAGTTTTGTAATAAAGGAAATTCACTTCCAAGGAATAATTACTTTCATTCACGCAAACAAATTCCTACCACCAGTATATTATAATTTGTATTATTATTATTACTACAAATTTATTATTTAAATATGTAGAATGAATGTTCAATGTCCCTCCCAACTGCTCAAAAAATAAGAAAATACTAGATCATTTTCGGAAAGGCGAAAACTTGGTTAAAAGGCATACGTTTCACAAAACATTTATTGAGTAACTTTCGTGAAATAAACTTGAGGTTAAAGGGAAATTAATTTTTTCAAGTATTATAATGAATGATAATGTACCTATTCTATATAACCCAGCATTTCATTTTTTTTATATATGTACTAGTGCACAATGATGTTATTGTGGGAGTACATATTCGATGTAATGATAATTTTACGCTAAGAGAAGAACATCAAATTTTATATTATAAAACAAACTTCGTTATATTTTAGAAGAGCATTTTTATGCATATTTATTTCTCAACGTAAAGATTTTTTTAATATTTTGTAATACAAGAGTCAACATGTTTAAACTGGCAGTAATCTTGCGAGATGTATACATTAAAAGCTCTCAACTCCTTCATTTTTAAAAATATTCCTCGTTCTGTAAAAAAACTGAAGTATTTATCTTCATTTTCCTGGTCTTACACCTCTTTCTTGAGCCTCAAGAACGATTGGAATTACTTCTTGGAGAGATACGCAAACCCCATGCTGGGGGCATCCATGTTGTATTTTTTTCTAGCGTCAGCTCGTTCACGTTCGAATGTGTTTCGACGGGACACACGTTCATGCATGCCACCCTACCGTCAGCTTCGCGCTGCCTTCTTTATCGGCGTATATGTTTTTGAGCGTATGTGTGTGTGTGTTAAGGCGAGAGTATGCGTACGGAAGCACTGGATCGAAGGAGGAAAAGAGTGAGGGTGAGCGGGCTACGGAATGCGGCGTATCCCGATCGGGATTTCTTTTATTCCTGGAGACGAAGAGAGGACAGCGGAATTCATCCGGGAAGGATTTTGAGGGAGCAAAGTCAGGGAAGGAGAGCGAGGGGGATGGGAGAGAATAGGAGCGGGGGAGAGAATTGGGAATAAGCTGCTGGCGTGGAAGTGGAACGGGGTCTCGCGACTGAAAGGCTGGAGAGATCGTGGGAATGCTCACGGAGGAGTGGTGCAAAGGGGACAGTGACTTCTCCTATGAGAAGGAGGATGGAGCTTCCCGGTAGGCGCTTTTTCCACGGTAGAAATTTTTTGATTCGAACATTTTAAAAGCTCTTGAATAGAATAAATATTATAAATATGATCTATGAGGGAAGAATGAGAATATTTTGCTTCTGGAGTTTTGATCACGGTTGAAATAAACTCCAGCAGTATTTGTCTGGATGGTATCGATTAAAATTGACGTAAAGTTGGCAAAGCCTGATTGAGTTTATTTCAACCAAGTGACCAAAACTCCAGGAATGAAATGTTCTCATTTACACATAAGTGGCCGGGAAAAGAAGAGATTTTCTCTCGAGATAGAGTTATAAATGACAATCAGTTAAAAATTACGATTAAGTATTTTTTCTACACAATATCGATCACAACGCAATTCTATTTGTTTAAACGCTGCATGGAACCAAACCCTTAGGCGGATAAGAACAAACTTTGGTACACATATTCCTTTGAGCCTAGAAAGCTTATTAAGCAAAATTAGAAAGGGCCAAGGACTCCAGGAGGGGCAACTAGGACTGATAGTAAATGCATTTTACGCGTCACACTGAGAGAACTCTATTAATGACAAGTTTAACGTTTCCTTTTTTCACTTGAAATTCAATATACACTATCTTTTAGTTATTGTTTAAACTTCAATTGACTCAGGCTTATGTTACTTAAATAACATTCAGACCAGGCAAGTTCTAGCTGACATGAACAATATTACTTTATGCCTGCGTAATAACTCTATAGCTAAGATGAGTAAAAAAATAAAGCAGTTGCACCGCCGAGCAGAAAGGAAAAAAATTCACTCTTTCCTCGCACCACGACATAGCATGACACTATCCTAAGAGACATCGTTAACACTTACACTTCATCTATTTCCTTTACTCCCTAATATACCTTTTTTACCCATATCCTTTGGTGGTATTGTAACATCACCTGCCACATACCTCCACGGTGGCTCAATGTGTAGGGTGTAAAGAAGCTAGAAAATTAAAGTAATCATCCTATCATTATTTTTTATACAGGCAGATATTTAGGAAGTTGTGTTGGAATAATGTACTTAATTGCCTCTTGCCAAATTTTTGCAGTTTAATTTATGCATTTTCTGGGCTTGAGATTTACTATTGACATGAGTTCAGAGATAAAGCATATATCCATGAAATTTTGTCAATAGTCAATTGCAAGCCCCAATAATGCAGAAATTAAACTGCAAAATGTTCGAAAGAGTTGATTAAATTGATAAATTCAAGACCTATTCTCCGAAATAATTGAGCGCATATAACATTGGTCATAATCTACTCGCATTGAGTTTTTTACGTGAGAGAAACATTGTGTATTTTCCTATTTTTTTATTTCACCTTGTATTTGAATGGAATGAAAAGACCACACATGAGCTTAATTTAAAATTTGTGTGGAAATATGTTTGATTTCCATCCATTCCTTCTTCTTACGCTGGAAGTTTGCTTGAGGAAGAAGAGATAGATGGGAGATGTTTCGAAAAGAGAGCGAGTGTTGAAAAGAGTGATAGAGGTGAGAACACTGGAGAAGCCTGGAAGAGGATATGAATTCTGGTCGAAATTAGGAGAGGAGACGATATTAGGATTTTAAGAGGAATCTGATGGGGGATGACGTATAGGAGGAGAAACAGATAGCAAACGCTAGGCCATAAATTAGGACGTTAGGATTAGTACTGTCCAAAAACCTACCAATCACCTGAAAGAATGCTAAACTGAATGAAAATGTGTTGCCCCAAAGAAACAAGGCGGCTATTGACAGATCGCCCCAGGCGGCTAAAACCGTAGCTGTAGTCAGTGCACAGGGGGTGGGTTTATGGTGAAGGAACGAGGGTTGGAGCAGAAATGTGGGAAAACGTCGGGATGGGTTCGAGCTGAGGGAAGAAGATGGGGATAAGGATACGCTGAGAGCGCAGTGGGCTGAGTTCCCTGTGGGGGGAGGAACTTGAGTGCGGGGAGTGAGACGGAGGGTTATGTTGTGGGACAAGAGGGAAGGTAGAGCAGAGGGGTCTCAGCCCAAGGAAGGGATTGTTGGAGGGGTTCGGTCCTGAGGAGCTTTAGTTTGGGGGGGAGAATTTTCTAAAGGTCTTGGGGAAAAGGAGGAAAGAAACATAAGCTGTGTGATGCGGAAGGGATAAAAAGGAAATGGTTGAGGGAGAGAAGAGAGATGGTAATGGAAGAAAAAAAGAAGTAGGAGGGAGGATACGGGGTGGGATACAGGGCGCATGAGTGGAGAAAGGAATGGAAAAGAAGTTGGAATAATGAAAACGGTAACCTAAGCGGAAAGAATGGCAATAAAAAGGGGAAGCATGGGATGGAAATAAAAGCAAGGAGGAGGAGGGATCCAAATCGAAAAAAAATACTTTTTATTTTACTCCAAAACAGCGTACAACCTAGGGAATGTCAAATATATCTGTATATGTGTGCAATTCGAAACCGCAGCGTGCTCTTATTATTTCTTTGTGACTATCGAGAGGACAGGCATGAGATTTCTACGGAATCACCAAGTGATGTGGCATTTGAGCTTAGCCCCTCTTTGTCAAATAGCACCAATCTTTGCAGACTGCGAGAAATAAGGTGCGTGAAAGGCTGTTGTAGTTGAATCTCAAAATAGCAATGGGCAAAAATTAATTGTGTTGTCTTAGGATTGATATCGTATAACTACATCTATATAATACCCTGCAAGCTGCCACAAGGGCGTGTGGAAGGGGGTGTTAGTTATTAACTAAAGCATGACAAAATAATGTTTTGCCGTTATTGATTGAGTAACATTGAATGCAACTAGCTGCGATATTTTACATATTTATCAATCAAAAATAAGACAAGATGATGATATGAAGCACAGAAATGGGTCGTATACAACATTTCTCAAAGGAAAACTGCAAAAAAATTCTCCTTCTATAGCTTAAAAAATCGAATAAAAGCAGAATATCTCCGTTTGCTTGCGAGGCTTTTGCAGCGATATGTATTTAAAACGATAAATATTTCGTGCTTTCCTGCTGCGTAGAGCATATTTTTAACAGAGCCGCCCAAGCAGTGTCGGGAATAGATATCTTTCCACGGGCATGTTCGTAAATACCATTATAATTTTCAAATTTTATTTATTTTTAAGCAATATTAACATTGGTCATATATTGAGAAGCAAAAGAAACAAGTTCTCAGGAGGAATGAAAAAACGTTGAATTTAAATAAAAATACTCTAAGCAGCAGTAAAACTAAAAAATGAATGATATTGGCAACCGAAAATCTCCATAAGTTTGTTCGCTTCACACCTGTACACACATATCTTAATCTTTCATTCTCAGTACCATAGCCTCATTGATCTAAATATGTACATAAGTTTTATCTGGTGAGTAGATACCACGATCAATCTTAAATCAGCGTAAATTATTTTCAGGCAACTTGAAATGTTCTTTAACCAGTGATCTCCGTTAAATGCAATTTTGAGCGATCGTTCCAGGGTGATAGAGTGGAACCATATACTTAGTTTAATATTTCTCAGTCAACGTTGCGCGGACTGAATTTATAATACTCTTTTTCCGGATTAAAAAAGTATAGATGATACATCTCGGCAATATGTCAATGATTTGTAGGAGAAGTAGTTATCGAGCTCATGATTGACTGTGATGGATTGTACTTTCGGTTAGGAGTGATACGAATCCAAAATTTCCCATTTTCAGTGTTTTACTCATTATTCTTTAAAAATCCAGAGTCTAATAATAAGCTTTAATATATGATACAAAACACATCTAGATATAGGGATATCACATAGTACTTTTGGCTTTAAGCGCGATGCTCTGAAATCACCACATTATCCTCCCAAATAGATGCAGCCCAGTATTCAAACTGTATGTGGCATGACGGAATTCCACCCGCTAATATATTCTGGAGGTAAATTGGATCACCGGAAGGGACTACTTTGAGGGATACATCAGTCAGAAAAGACAAATGCAGAATAGGGACATGGAACGTGAGATCTTCAGGGGTGAGCGAAAAGCTGGAGAATACGAAGAAGGAAATGAAGGGGCTGAGAAAGATATACTGGGAGCAGCGAAAACAAGTGGACGGGAGCATTCGACTACTAGAGCGACAAATATTGAGATATCCTCGGGAGACGACCTTAGAATCGCATGTGTAGGTATAAAGACAGAATGGGTTAGAAGAGTGCAGTACAGTGAGGAGGCTCTGATGGTGATGCTGGAAGGGCACCCTACGGACATCGTGGTGGTGCAAGTCTACATACCGACGTGTAGCCATATGAAAATAAGAGGAAGAAAAAGTCCTCAAATAGTTGAAGGAGAAAGAGAACCTCCTCATTTTGAGAGAGGATATGATAGTGAAAGGGGGAGGGTAAACGAAATGCCAAAGGAGAAATACTAGTAGGCTCCTGCAAGAGAAAGAATATGGTTGTAGCAAACACTCTCTTTGAACAAAATTGTCGCCGGAGATACACACGGAAAGTTCTAGGGTACATTGCCAGGTATCAAATAGACTACTCCAAACAGGTAACAAATAGATTATAGCCAGAGTGAGATACAAATACCCATGAAGCAGTGCAAGAGTTATCCGGAGCTAATAAAAATAATAATCACATTCTAATAATTATACCGGTCCACCTTCGATATGAGCAAACAATGAAGATCAAACATGAACCAAGATGGTACTCTACATGCTTGAGGAACAAGGGAACAGAGAAGGATTCATCGGACCCGTCAGCAGTAAAGGAAGAGGAGTAAAATCGCAGAAGGAG
The DNA here is from genome assembly GCA_963169105.1 of Ceriagrion tenellum. Classification (NCBI taxonomy): domain Eukaryota; kingdom Metazoa; phylum Arthropoda; class Insecta; order Odonata; family Coenagrionidae; genus Ceriagrion; species Ceriagrion tenellum. Next base: position 77,973,612 of record OY720635.1, read on the forward strand.
CAGATGAGTACCACGTGAGCATGATAAATGACACAAAGAAGCCATGAATTAGGACGGAGATTAGAAAACCAACAGAAGAAAATACAAGAACCTCAGAAACGAAGATGAGGCAACGGTGGTGAAAAAGAAGAAATTCCTACAGATCGCATGTTTTCCTTTCTCCAGGATGAACTAACTACATCCAGAGGTATAAAACAGAATACGAGTTTTGTCCATGTCATAATGGAGTCGAAGGTGAAAGCATAACACCAGCAGAGTTGCGTAGTGTTGAGCTATATACGCTAACTCGACGTGGTAACTGATTTCGGAGAGGTGACTTAAAGTCTCCAGCTTGGCTCGGCGCGCCCCGAATCCGCGTCGGAAACCTACCTCTTCAATATAAGGCGGCGGTGCACGAGGCTGTTTAAGACACTATCCTGTTATATCCTTATCTGAATATTACCTTGCAAGCCGCCTCAAGGGTTTTGGCAGCGGTTGACTTATCACCAACATGCATGGTACGTCAGAATGAAACCCTTGATCTCGGACATCATACCGGCGCCCCGCGGCGGGGCGAAAGAAGGAAATCGTCAAGGTCTTTGATTGCCCATGCTTTTCGGTATTTCTATAGAAATATTCATGCATGGGCTTATCAGTATGCGTGTTTGGCAAGGCATTTTGCTTGAGGACGTTTGCCTTTAGCAACAAGATGGACGTTTCATCGTCGCTTCCGTCGGATGACAGGTTTAAGCCAAGATCTGTTTCATCCGCTGCCCTTTCAAACGCATGGAAGAGAAACTGCCCTCCCCTTAACCACGTGCTTTCTAACGAGACTAAGAATTAATTTACTTCTGAACACTTTTCATGCTGCACTAGGGACAACTCTGAGGTGAAGACACTCCAAACTCAAAGACCTCTATCACCTACGTTGCGAGGGAGATACTATCTGGCGACGGCAGATATCGGATAAAGACTTCTGAAGATGGCCATCACCTTCCTCGTTTCCCTATTGAGGTTTTACAACTCTTTTTACATTCAATTTCAAGGGTCCAAAGGTAAACCGCAGAGTAGAAACCACGAACATGTTCGCTGAAAAAGCTTGAGAGATTTCTAGTATTCATAAGACTTACGAATAATTTTTTGAAAAGTTTTATCATAATGTGAAGGAGTTTTTTTTAACATAACCTGGCCCTAATATTTTGAAATCTTAAACACTTATCATTGCATTATTTTACTGTTCAATTCATCTTCCAGGCCAAAAAAGAATAACAGATTGAACACTTCACTCTCATAGTTCCACTGCCTTCAAGCCGCTTAGCTGTAGCGCCGATTCGTTAACTTAATTAATCTTTAACTTATAGTACGCAGGTTCCTAGATTAAATAATACATTGAAAAATAATGCACATAAGAAGGGCAATACAGTCCACTTTTTTCAGTGATCTCTTCGCATTGCCTCGCCTTCCACAGAGGAAAATCCGAAGAAGAGGCAGCCGTGGAAACTGGGGAGTGAACGCAAAAGGGAGAACACGTTGAGATGGGTCGAGGATGGGAGTTGGGAATCTCGCGCTTCTAACTGCAATACACATGTTCCTCCCTCCTCGGCCCACTTTCTTTCCTCGCAGGAAATCCAACCCTTCCGCACACTCTCTCCCTCAAACGTTATCACACCCTCGGCGAGCAAAGGGCGTCGTGAGCAAGAGGGTGGCCGGCCATCCCTCCTAGGTTCACCCACACAGCACCCCGTGTCCGATACCCGCTTAATCTCACCCTCACACTCGGGGAACATTTCCCGGGATTACGGGCGAGAGGCGACAGGGGGTCGAGGGATGCAAGGGGGTTGGCTGCGCCTCGGCGCGTCGCCGGGTGCATTCCGCATGACGTGAAGTACGGCGAGGGATGTTCCCCGCTCGCCATCTCCCGGAATAAAGCGACGACGACTTAAAAAAACAAAACACTGAGGAAAGAAGTACCGGTTCGATTTCAGAAGGCGAGAGAGCCAACATTTATCATAAACATACGGTATAACACTCAGGAGTTAACATCGCTCAGTCCAAAAGAGAGGTATTTAATGATAAAGAGGATATCCGGATTACTACAGCCTTTAGAAATTAGATTTAATAGCTAGTGCAGATACCTATTAATTTCGAGAGCCAAAAACATACTTATGGAATCAACTCATGTGATGGATGAAGGTTTTTAAAGAAATATCAACAATTTTACTAACACCACAAAACTATAGCAACAACTTGGCTGGATATCAAGGTTTTAATGCAATTATAATGGAATTTGTCATTCATTGAAGCCGATACTTTTACGGAAGCAGAGAAAAATACTTTACAGCTTGCTATAGCCATTTATATCATAAGTATGCTGAAGATAAGTATTAAGTATGATATAAATGGCTAAATGTAAATAGGGAACCATTCTTAAGAGCAGGTTTGTTTAAAATTCATTATTAATTGAAATATATGTCATTATGACCGCTTAAATAAATTGCTCAAGTAGCATACTTAGATTTACTTCTGAATAAGGCTCACATGGCTGCGTTACATTAACAAACCCACATATCCTTCCCATGAATGTACCGAGCCTATTTAGGGTTCCTCCTAGTGTTTTAAATTCCTTAAAATGAGGCCACGATACATAAATTATCTGAAAAGAGTCCCGACTTAAAATTAGAAAGCGAGAGAGCCATTATTCTCTTTATCTTAATGCATTACGCTCACAACAAGTCATACGCCATACATTGTTGAAGAAGGATGGAGAATTTAACGATCAGACATAAGAAGAAACAATTGATAGTTTTATTAAACTGAAAAAATTTGATGTTAATATCAGCAATAAGGGAGTGCTGACGTATTCTTATGACATTGCAGAGGTCTAAGTACATTAGAAACCACTCCGAAACAGCGGATCGATAACGCAAACCTGTCATCCAAAAAACTCTCCACCAGAATTTGTTTCAAACTACGGGATTATCTTCATACTTCAAATAATTAAAGCGTATTAAAATACGTTTGACATGCTTTTGTGCACCAATTCATCGACAGCCCATACGTTACAGCCTTTAAAATGGACAACGCTCAAACGTGGCCGCGTCGAGCCGTTCCTAAAAAGTAATATTTTTCACTTTTGAATAAAGTGATGTATTTTTAAATGGAATGGAGCTTCACTTTAAGGGTTAAGCTGCATAGCCTGTTCCTGAAACAATCTCAACCTAGGCTGACCAACATTGGAATTACTAGGCTGTATTCTAAGGAAATTTGGTAGGGAACTAGGAAGGAGAGATTCATAGTGGACACTTTCGTCCGAATGATTTTTTTCTTGAATGGCTACATTTGTCACCAGTTGCAGACTTGTCCCTGTATCTCAATGCGCACAGAATAGTTGCCACTTCGGAATGTATCTAAATTTGATTTCTCGACGAATGCCATTCTCTAAAATTTTCATTACTTGACCTTGTATTCTGAGATATTTTTCGCACAAATTTTCCCACAGGTGTGATCATTTTCTCAGATTATTCTTATTCTATGATGTAATTAAAATCCTGCTCTGTTCTAAAAAACTGTATTTCAGCTAATGTGTACCCTATCTGAAATGGAGACGTAAGTTCCAAAATATTCGCTCATGTGATCGACTTAATTAGCTCTCTTTCACCACTAGTGTCTTCCTAAAAATCCGTATGGGTGATTAACCTCAATTTATCTTTTGTTTACAAATTGTGTACCACCTGGTCGACGCTATAAGATAAAGAAAAGAGACGGTCGGTTAGTGGAAGGAAACAGAGGAAAATGAGTGGGCGTAAGATGCAAGGGGCATCTGGATGAGATGGTTTTATGCTTCATCATCCAGTGGGGATGAAATGCTGGAGGACGGAAAAGAAGAGGGGCTCTGGTAGAAGGAAATGACGCAGTGCCGAGAGGGATGATAAAAGTGAGACTTCAATTATCGTCCTGCCCACCTCTACCAGCGGAGCTTAGCGAAAGTTCGGGTTATTTAACAGCGGGATTTTCATTTTCAAAATCTCCCGGCGAATGGATTTCCTGAGAAATTTATGACCTCGCAGAGCGTGCCAAAATGAGTTATGGTTGAAGTACTCTGTAATGGATTGCTAATTTGAAATGATACATGAGTAAAATCTTTTTTTAGATGACGGGAGTCGTGCGTTATGAATGACCACAAAATTTTCGTATTTAAGAGTGGTGTTATTTTTTCAGCTTTTATGGAGTGTATTTATTCCGTTTCGCATTTGTGTGACGCTTGATTGGTTGGTCGTTTGCGGATTTGACTGAAAACTGAGGTGCTTTTCTTTGTTGGGGAAAACTGGGGAGTGTAATTTTGCATTAGCACGACCGTATTTAAAATATTTGACACTAAGAATGTCTATTTATTTATCAATATATAGAACAGATTATTTCAGACTTCCTCACTTGTGTATCTTTTCTTTATTTCCTAATTAGTATGAACGAACGCGCATGATTCCAGTAAAACTCTCGTACCCCTATGAATTTATGTTTTTGTAGCGTTCTTAATACTGACATATTCTTTAACACTGGCAGTATGTATGGTAGTTAATCCTGGTAAGTTTTACCGCCCAAAATGTGCAAGCAATCTTTTGTTTATGTATCGAAAGGTATCAACAAGGCTTTTAGTTTAGGTGTTGGTGAAACCCAACCACAAACCCCTGAGATAGTTGCAGCATTTAGTGGGTCCAAATTTTATCTACGCACAGCATCAAACCTAATCGCTTAGAATGTATGTACATACTTGACCACCTGTAATCATGTGTCGGATCCCATTCGATGTTTTCATGTGCTAGAATTTTTGTACTTTGTAATACCAAAAAGGAATTTCACTTCTACAGAAAAAGCTGGCATTTAAATTGTTCGAATGGTAATGTGGGGAAATCAATATGCAGATACGCAGCGAAATTTAACCATTATCTATTAAAATTACGCTTGACCACCATTTTACGATAAAAAGAACGGTTGTTTCATAATTATTTGGTTTAACCGTTCAGTCAATAAACTTGGCGACTGGAAGTAGTAAAATCAGACATAAAATACTGAATTTGGAAATAATTGGACTGAGTTTACGCAGTTACTAAACATGGATGCTTGATGTAATGTAATTAAGTCGACAAAAACACTTAAAAATGAGTTATTGGGATTATATTCGTATTTTAATATGACGACAATTCCATCAATTTTATTCGCCTCTACCTCTGTTACTTGCGTGGATAAATTTTATCTCCTTATAGAAAAGAGCTGCCGCAGGAAGGTTGAAAGCATTAATTTAGTCAGAGAACTTACCAGGTTACCAGGAAATGTCTACGGAACAGAAAACAACTTTTGACTTATTACTTGATAAAAACCATTGATAGGTATCTGAGAAACCTTATTAGGCAATTTGAAACATGAAACACATAAAAAGCTCTTCATTGTAAGTTGATATAAAAGAGGAAGTGATGGGATTCCGTTTCCCATTATTCGTGAAAGCCATTTAAGATACTTCCCTTAAACCGCAGCTTAACGGCGCATTCTCTCAGCGTTGTTTGATGAAATGTAACTATTTATCACCGTTTTATATTTTGATGAATTTTGGTTTTCACGAGAGATTCGGATATTGCAAACTTTGTTAATAATCGTAACTGAGGTACGTAATGAAGCTACAAAAGGAATCACTGAAGTGATTTCCTATCTAATAGCTGATGAAATAATAATTTAATATCATTTTTTGCATCTAAAATCAATCATGTGCTCAAATTCTTGACAATTTTCAATATCTAATGTCATTACCACATATCATTTCAAATTAAATTTTCGCACACTTCTCCGACAAAATCGAAGTACTTTTCCACAATATAGTTAACCGTAATAAATACACATAGACGACGACATATGATTTGACATTTAAAGATTTGATGATTTGCTCCACAGCCACCATAGACGGCTGGATTTATAAAATCAATTGATAAAATAGTCGCATATGCATAGAAGTCAAATTTCCTACAGGATTTCGTAGGGCTTTACTTGAGTAAAATTATTGTTAACATGAAAAATTCGAAAATAAAATTATATCCTCTTTTCACATCATCAATATCCGTATTGGTACGATTCTCCTTCGTATAATATCTCTAATATAAATGATGGAAGTGCATTTTGCGTATTTCTATATAGGTATGTGGCTTAAGGATTTAATTAGTATGAATCATGTAATTACTTAGAAATTTTTAAGCATTATTTATTCACTAGGCATAGGTTTTGATATTTTAGATTTAATATCATGTTTTACTTACATTTACAGCATGGGTATATGCTAAAGCAGAATTAGGACTCTATATCGTTATATCGCTACTCATTGAATAAATGAAATTTTTTCATTTTTTTGTATACTGTATCTGAAATACGTAGTTCTTTCACTTAAAAAACAACTATATGTATTTCAATTTTATAAACGGTCACATTCAACGCAAAACTTTAACATTTTTACCGTGGTAATTTATTCGTATTTATTTATCCTTACTTTACCTATCCAGCGTACGAGATAAAAGTAACATCAGTGATCTATTTCTTTTCGTACGATACGAGTTATCCTGTTTGAAATATGTCTTGCTTTTTCAGGGTAGGTTGCTCTCATCCAAGATATCTTTTGGGAAATCTTGGTGGATCCAGCGAGAAGAATCAACCGAGAGTAATCATGAAGGGATAACACCGAGTAAAACTGGTACTGCTATTGACGGCAGCAAACAGGGACGCACATGTAACGCAGAATAATAGGAATGGATACCGTGACAATCCCAGTGTGGATTTAAAAAATTCATATTACATCTTTACCCAAGGTTGAATTTCAACATGCACACAGCTATCTTTACCGTGAAAGTCACCGGCATGTTATAAGAAGAAGTGCCCCATTAATTTCATGTAACTTTTCCGTGGCGACTTGTAGAAAATGCAAGATGTCACGTTCAGTCATACTTGACATCATTCACCCCCGCCGTTATACAATTTTAATAAGATTTTAATAATATCGATACAGTGGTGCCATTAAAGAATTGTGACGGATTCGCGATTTAATGCTTAAATTTGAACGTTGCACGCAAAGTGTGCAAATATTTGGTGTTAGGCATGGAGTTAAGGTTCCTAGATTTGGTTGAAATGGTGTAAACCTATTTATCCAGGGTTGCGAGAAATTAGGCTACTTGCTGAACTAGCCATCGATTCAGCCCACGGGATAGCAAGATGATCCCTGTTTGTTCGTGGCCTCTACAAATTATTATGCATATCTTATAGTATACCATATTTTATATACATTTATAGATTAATTATTCAGAAAATACATTTTCATTTCCTGAATGGATATAGGTGTTATGGCATACCTTCACATTTTTATCTTTTGCGGCTCCGAAGATGATTTTAAAATAAAAGCAAAACCTTTGCAACTTGCACTTATCGTACAGAGTATATTTAACTTTCATGTAACCATCGACAATCTCTATGTTCACCATCAATGGTGATCAATCCTAAAATCGATTAATAGCAGCCCTACGTCCTTCCTTCTCTGACACAAGTTCCCTTTGCTGGTAGTTCTTGGGTACTTTCCTCTCAGTTTGGTTAATATATTAATCACGTGGCCTTCCGCATAGGACTTTTGCCTTTATCTTCCCTACAATTATATTCTTTACCAGCCCATTGTGCTCCAGAGTGCGCCCATTACACATGGTTCATTTTTTGTTCCATAGCGTTCCAAGGTCCTTAGGAGTGTCAGGAGTCAGGGGTCATAGGAGTGTTCCATAAGGTCCTTTCCTGTTTATCCCTTCTGTAAAACTCTTCAGTTATATAATCCACCTATTTTATCTACAGTATCCCATCTGAATTCAGGTTTCGAAAGCACCAAATCTTTTCCGGTCAATTTTTCCAATGATACCATTTTTATTATGGTATTTGGTTTTTACTGCATTTTATAATACACCACTAATGCCGCTTGAAAAATAAGCATAAATTCCGTCCCCAAATGTTTCTGGGCACACTTTTCAAAACCCATGCCTTAAGATTCCGTTTACAATTGCGTTAGTGGTAGCCTGGCTCCGAGGAAGAAGAGAAGGGATGGATATAAAAACAAGAGTCAGAACAGTGGAAAGTCGAGTCCGGCCCCTGCACCTCGCCTATTTCCCCATTTTCCTAGGCATTTCCCAACCATTCCACAATCCGCACTGGACTTCCACACCAAGACACCCTCATCCACACATCCACATCTCACACAAACCTCGTCCCCTTGGTAACGCCACCCAATCCTTCCCAACGAGCCAACGTATCCCCACCCGAGATGGGACAGGATTCGTGTCCCCTTCCACAATATTCCCTGACCTTAGCTCTCGCCCCTCCCTCCCCTCTAGGAACCGTACGCATCTCTCACTTCCCACATGCTACAAAATCCTTCCTATGCCACTCCTCTCTCTTTATCTCGGCCCTTTTTCCCTATTCATCCTTCGCCCCTTGCCCGAACCCTTCCCGCACGTCCTTCGTACCCTTCCGGGCCATCCTTTGGCTCCTCATTTCCTCTCTCTCTTTTTCCCCCCTCTCCGTTTCCACCTCATCCAGACCGCACTTTTCGACCTGGCTCTCCCTACTCGAGGCGAAGTACACAAATACTCTGTGTCGAGGTAGCTTGAGCGAGATATTTCTCTAGGTATTTAAATATCATTACATTACATTGAGTTGACTAGCCTGTTAAATGTAGATTTTCTTGAAAGTGCGAGAAAATACTCCTGTTTAAATAACATTACATTACATTAAATTGATCGAAATTTTTAATGTAGGTTTCCTTAAAAGCAATAGAAAAACCTCCTAGTTTTTAGAACCTCACAGCCGAAACTACCCCAAGCATTTCTTTTGTCATCTCCCTGTACCACCTACCCTTCTTCATCCTGTCCAAAAAACCTATTCTTTCTTCCCCCTTCTCACTGGCCAAATACCCTTCCCTTAGTAACAGCCTTAATTTAACCATCACTCCTCATAACTTTACACAAAATTAATTTTAAAATTTAGGCATTTGCAGAGAGCATTAGTCAACTATAGTAATATTAAATACAGATAAAATACAATTTGGCTTCACATCTTACAAGAATACTAAATACACATATTTGAGGGTTTAACTCGACTAATTTGTTTAACAACGTTCACTGGAAACGCCTTCACAACGGACACTTATCATGCAATTACATAAAAATTATACTACGGTCACTTACTATTTTACATTTTTATTTATTAAAATGACTAACACACTATTACCATTATTATGAGGTGTTGCGTGGTAATGTCCTCATGTTTTTTTTATAAATTATGTATCTCCAAGATGCAGAACTGAACCATGTGCCGTAATACCATCCACCGCTACGAATGCGGTAGAACATACTCTCAAAATCAGTATTTGGAGTCTTAAGGTGATCGCAGATTTTTTCGTTTACGCACAGATTTGCGCGAAACTTTGCTTAAGTGTACTTACTGGAAATATGTATTGATAAAAAAATATATAGTGCACTGAATGACGCATATATTCTCTATTTCAATTATTTGAGTCGATGTCTTACTACTACCACTCCTGCCTGTTATGCAGTTACCGAATTGGTTTCTTGGCAATCGGATGCTATTTTAATCAGTAGGCTAACGGCACTTGGCATTTATTTCAAAACAATGTGATAAAATATGCACAGAATTTCTCATAAACACACAAACATATGTTTCTTAGTATCATTATGGTTCCTCAATAATATCAAGGTATCATGCCGAATTAAAAATACATATTTACATATGGTTAACTCTAAATTTCGCACTCCCACCATAAACCCAAGTCATGACAATGCTTCAATTGAGACGAAAACTTTAAAATATGATTCCTGTATCCTATAAATTACTTGTATAGCTATTTTCAACGTATAAATAGATGTGCTTGAGTGATGTGTGGCCCAAGAATACTTTTCGACGGACTTGAAGGGCTATAAAAATGTGCACTCAGTAACACACTATTTGCGTTCCAATCAACTTAAGAATAGGAGAGCATATATGAAGCAGGGTATGTTGCTGAAGCAAAATAAAGGCAACAGCGCGGAGGGTATGTATGGATGGTGCCCTGATCAGGTGTAACTTAAAGGTCGACCTTATTGATCCATTCCAAATGGATCTACATCTACGAAATACCGTGCAATCCACCACTAGGATGTGTGGCATACACAACAGGCATACAGCACTCATCCCTGCTGAAATCAGAACCGCAGATGCTTGCCTGGATGCAAGGCGGAGGTCAAAAGCAGTCAAGATGACAATACGCGGTCAGACCATAAACTAGGACAGTGCTACGTAAATGAACAGGCTGCCATTCAGTATACTATTTAATATACAAAGTTTATTGGTCGGTATTATTAATGCGACTAATACAGAGTTATACAAGGTACAAAGTCATGCAGGAGCTATATCTTGCCGGATATTTCATGCGGGGTTAGCGGAAAATAATGATATTCAGACATTTAGCGCTACTGTAAAACCTACTTTACCCAGTGAGGGTCAAATTTTCTCAGAACTGATCTATCGTAACTATTATGGTCCCGTATTGTACGTGGGAAAAATTACATTTAAAATCTATTGGTTCTACAGTCTATGTACTTGATTTTACACCTGTGGTCATTTCTACCATAATTGTTTGACTCTAGTTAAATTTGCTGAACGTCCGGCAAAAAATAGTCTGCATCAAACTTTTGTAAAAGATTTAATCTATATTTTTCCCACCTATCAGATAGAGGCTCTCACCCTAAGCCCCTCAACAATTCAGTAACAGTACTATTCTTATTGTAACAAATTTTCGCAAATCTTGCTGCTCTCCGCTGTATTCGATCTATATCTGAAACTAGACCTCCTTCGTAAGGGATCGCTTGGAAACAGAAAATTATTTTCGTTTATCATTTTTTTAACAAATTAAATGAGTCTTTTATCAACTTTATCTAGTGTGTGGACACATTTCACGATTAATTTTTCCTATAAGTAGCATAAACCACGGGTTTGAGTGAAAGATCATCGCCCTTTCAGGCAGGAACCCGGCTCCTTTCTATAATACCATCTAGTATGTGTCACATTACGTAGTGCGCTGACTGACGCAGACATTTTTAACTCCATACATTCACATCGATGCTTTACTACGATCTCTCCTGCCCCATATGCAAACACAGATAGTGGGAACACAATATTCCTAGTACTTATTATTAACATAACAGTGTGCGTTGAACAGGAAGGCGCAATGTTAAAGGGTGCGTATGGTAAATAATTTTTACAAAATAGGTCAGATTCCTGACCTTTATCAAATTTCAAGTATATTATGTGTATTTTAATCTTTTAAGTGCTCAATGTAATAGCGAAATAGAAGCGCGGTTCGCGCAAAAATTGTTACCGTATTATACATGAAAATGCGATGGGTATTTCACAGCAAAAATTTCAAATTTAGATGAAAATAAGGCAAAGTTATATTAAAACCATATCTGAGGAACTAAAAAGCGGAAAAAATACAAAACATGAATATTTTTCTCGTCATATAAAATTTTAGCCATCGGAACAAGTGTCGCTTGGAGTGAGGCTTGCACTTTTGTGAAAGTTTGTCAGCATAACTAACAGAGGATTTGGAACTCAAAAGGTTTGTTATTTTTATAACTAATAAAGAATATCATCTTTTACTAGATCTCTAACTTTATTTTCAAACCTTCTTTCCTCCTCCAAGCGTTTTTCCTCCTGGAGCTAGGAGATGATCGGATTTGTTAATCATCCTCGGCTTCTGTCGCTGGCTTTTAGAGAGAGTTCAGTGGAGCTGTTCGATCGAGAGAATTATTTTCCAGCCGTCATGTGACGCAATGCTCGAACGTTCAACAGGGAGGGAAGACTAGGCAATGTCCAGCGGGCCAAATTGTCTTCCCCTCCTCGAATCGAATACCACAAGACGAGAAGGTCCGATGGGTAAAATGATTGGGAGGTCATTTTACGACCCCTAAAAGTTGGGTTCATGCGAGAGCGATAAGTCTAATTCGGGATGGGCCTTTTACGCAGGTTAAGTGGAGATTTCCAGGGTCACTTGCATCGTTACCTACTTCAAGCATCTGGGAGCTGGATGGACTGAAGAGCAAGAGTTTCCTTTTAAAGAGTAACACTTCTATACCCTATGGTGTAAGCGAATTCCATTTGAGGCGACGTACATTGCGTTGAAATCGAAAAAAGCTGTCCCAAATTTCCAAATTGGATGTTTTCCGTCTGAAATTTGAAATTTGGCAAAGTAACTCTCCTTTTATTTTTGCATATGGTGTTAGATTTTATTTTCAATAGTTCTGGCGCATTACCAATGAGCGAGGCCTTCAATTTGAAAAAAACTACGACAAAAATTCTGAACTCAGTTTTCACTGAAAATCTCCAAAATGAAGATATTGCAGAAGTTTAATGGAATAAAACGTTACAAATGTATAACAAACAGATCTCAGTCTTTGTCGTTTGTCGATCTCAGTCTTATCTTTGATATGTCGTCATTCTAAATGACGGGGAGGGATGCTCCTTAAATAAGACATAATAAGGGACCTAATTTTACACCGATTTTCTAATTTTTGATTGAAAAAAGGTTACTATTAGTCGTACTGGAGGGACACGGAAATACCGTTAGTAGCCTATTCCAGGAGATTCACTGAAGGTTTCAGAATTTGAATCCGTTGAGAAAGCCTGCGACTGTCTGAGCCGCCGATAATGAACTTAGTTTTCCGATCGTGCGGGGGGTCCAGCCTTGCGCGCCAGGTATTATTCCACCTTTAGCGATCCTTTACACCGTTCACAGTTAGCAAATCGCCATAAGTAATTTCAAGGCTGTATATCGTGTAATCATACTCGCCGCGTAACTATATTCCCATTAGATGGCGCATAAGGCTGGACCCCGCCGCGCATTGTTAATGCGGAAGAGCTATGCCAAATGAAATCACACATCTTACGCGCAAATAATAGGAGAGTCACTTTACAACATTTCAGCTTCCATACTGAAAAAAACAAATTTTTGGAACTTTTGGAGCGGCTTTTTTCTATTTCAGCCCACTGTGTGACAATGGTAATCACCTCCAAAATACCCTGAACACTAAGACATAATTCTTATACACATTTATTTTTCCATTCGCACGAGATGACATCACCGCTACCATATCACATAAAATTCACCAGCTGACTCAACTTGAGAGTGCGTCTTAGATGGAATGTCTCAAGTGAGACTGACTATAATCTTATTGATGGTGCAGATAACCCAACAGGAGGAAATACATATAAACTTGAAGGTAAGAGAATGATATAATGTTCACAAATCTTACCCTCGATTATCTAAAAAATTATGCCATTTCTGATATGAACGTATTTAAGGTTGAAATTACCAGTTTAAAATATGCTACTGCGTTATGATTTTACTCACCAATATCAGAAGCAGCTTTAAAATAATTAATGTGAAAATTTTATTTTTCCGTATTCTCAGAGTACTTTACATTTATTATGTATATTAAATCAATTCGAAACTTATTACTTCGCACTCCCACCACCCAGCAGCAAAAACTTTGAACATAAAATACGTATCCTTCAGCACACATCGAATGAATTTCGGTGAGAATAAAGATGGACAGAATAATTTTCACGGGTATGTTATGGGAGCAATATTTTTAGTTGAATAATTGATTCTCTTAACTTCCGATACGCTTATCTCAGAATTAACACCATTTGCAAGTAGACGGCCATTATGTTTGTGAAAAGTGTATTGATTTTTTAAAAAGATAGAATCCCTTACACTATCATATGGTTATTATCACCAACATAGTGCCCTTGTAATAGAAGAGCAAAATAGTGGTTTCGTCAAGCGTAAAAAAGACATTAAGTTCTTGAAAATTAGCATGGAACTACAATATTCATATTCCGTGAAAGGGAAAATTATGAATAATAACATGCCCATAGACAACACTCGGGAATTTATGACAAGTGACTTTTGCGGATGAAAATGATTCTGAGAAATACTCTGAAAGCAATCACAAAAGCAACCACGTTCACAAAAACCTTTGGTCCTCATACTCATTTCGGGAAGAGAGGCGTGTGTTTTGACCACCAGACTCTCATAATCAGTCGATTCTCAAATTCGGTCGACAGATGGGGAAGTAAAGTTATTATAAAATTCTTAATTTAGGAAGAGATGACGAAATACTTAAATAGGGGTAGGTACAAGTCAACGAGAATAAAATTGAAGTTTTTCAGCTCCATTTCAATGTTGTCCCCTATGCTTATGCCTTTAAATCCACTCAGCCGCGTCTAGTTAGTAGCTGGAAAAATGCCTAAGCAAATCAAAATTTTCAATACTGTTTGTTTAGAGCATGCTTTGTCTTGATTACATTTTAATATAACCATATTGACGGAAAGTCAAATATTCCCAGAAGCGAATTTATATTGGTTTTTCGGTTTGGCGAATCAGAGTAAGGACGAATCCCTCAATATTTCACACACAATAACATTTAAAAAATGAGAACGGTACTGAGTATAGCTCGGGGTATATTTTTCTTGAAATCCCAAGTTGTTGAGCATAATTTGTCTTCTTTTTTATTTCGTTGACTGGGTTCTGGAAAAGCGAGTCCAAAAATCTATCACTTCAGCAATTCTGCCGTTTTATTACATCCGCATGCGCCACTCTTCTAAGGTAATACTTGGTTTTATAGTCCCCTTCGTGCCCAGAGACTTGAATGGCTCGAAGAGCTCTCGCCTAGTTTATGGCCAATATTATTATTCAGAGAGGTTCCCGGGCTCAGCCCTATCTTATCGATTATCGGGATCATCCTGTTACTCTCCTTGACCGTATCAATATCAATCAATTTAAGAGGCTCTAATTCATTTGCCCTCTCTCATATAATAAGTTTACGTCATTTTATTGCAGAAACTGCGGAGATGATGTGTATCTACTTTAAAAAATAACGATCATGATTCGTAAATCGGCGATTCATTTTTCTTACATTGCTCTAATCGCTCGTTTATAAAATTCATTCATGAACCCACAGCATCATGCTGAGCTGTAGTTCGTATTAGAAGCATTTGAATCTCAATTCCAGCATGACACTCCCTGTTGGTTCAAATATGGAATGGAATAGTAGAATGTATTACCAACGTTTATGAATGACGTTATCAATGGAGGTAAGAACATAGAAATAAGGAGGAACGACTTTTGATCAGTTTTTCAGCTTGTTCCATACCGCAAGATAAAAACTTTGGATGGCTAAGTGATACGATGAACAGTAATCATATTCATTTTTATAAGGAATATAATATACAGGATGCACTACAGTTGAGCATTTAGTACAGATGAAATCTGCTAATGAAAGATATACTCCCGAGTATTACCCAGAGAGAAGATACACTTTATTTGGCCCAAGTTATATTTTTTATGAATAACCTCTCGGTAATTTGGGGTATGTTTGTGTTTAAGTGGAAATATTAGCATCTCCAGATATTTTTTTTTAAATTTCGAGAAAATTTTACCTCCGTGAAGGCATTTAAAAGTATGTCAACCAGACTATAAAAGTAGACAATCAATCTATCCATTGATTTTTGACAGATTATCCAGATACGTTTACTATACAAGAGATAATAAAACAAATTAAATCGCACGACATTGGTCTCTCTCTTACTTGAAGCCTAAGTAACGAAATCCTCTTGATGCCAATATCTTACACGGTTTAATATCAAAGGCGTGAAATAGTGCTTCTTGTCAGCCAATGTTTTCACGACGCCCTTGAGCCAAATTTTCAATTTTCCTTCTATGATCTCCCGCAGTTTCCTTTCTCTTACCACCGAGTGTATAAAAATTCGTGGAACAGCACGTATTTCAACGCCAGCACAAAATTCACTGCTAGAATTTATTAAAATTAGAAAAATGCGGATTTTCTCTTCCCCATTTTACAGAACGTGCCATAACTAAAATCCATTCTCAGTAGATGAAAAATGTAAATAAATAAAACACCAATCCGTTTACCGAGTTCCTTTTTTCCTACCCCCTCTCGATAGGGCGTTATCCCGTGTTTTTACCTCGGAACAGGAGTCGTTGCAGTGTACGCCGTTTCGCAAGGGTTTACTCGGCCTTCATTACACTTTTAAACCTATTTTCAATAAATACACGGATTCCTCAGTGGGAAAGATACAATAAAGGTGTTCTACCCATTGTTAGGCTCAGGGTGTATTCCTACTTACATCCCAAACTACTCAGTCTCGTTCCATTCAAATAGAATTTTTTCCCGAATCTATGTATATAAGTACATCCTGCCTACGCCCCCCCATACTTTTTACCCTCTTTGATAGTGCCTAAGACCCTCGCCTGCTTACAGTATCTTTCACTCATGCCTTACTTTCAACCCTGATTTACTCTTTTCACCTGACACACTCTTTCTCATCATCGCTAGTAGTCATTTATCCGAAGGATACTTGATACGCTTTTCCCACTCCCCTCTCCTCTTCAGTAACAGATACATTCCAAAGAAACTCTTCACTTTAGTTAGTGTTGAGTTAGACATCCATCACAATCTACCTGATTTATTTTATGATTGGTCTTCCTCTGCAGTATATGGCCTTCATACTCCTTTCCAAAAAATTGTTCAACAGGCTCCTGTGTCGCAAAATTCTTCGAATATTTTTGTCTTCCCTACCGCATAGTTTTCTCTGCACTTCATTTTCTCCAACTCTTCGTAAGACTTTGTCGTTATTTATTCCGTTATTAACTCTATTATACACTCCAAGTCATTATTTCATCCCCTTTAAAATTCCGGCGCTACTCAGGGCCAAAGGAAAAAAATAGCGGAAAATTTAAATAATTTAATTAACCTGATTATGGTGATTAGCGGCCGATGGACTATTAAGAGAGTACCATAATTAAATAAAATGCTTTATCTATAAATTGCAACTTATTATCTACCACACATTAGTAGTTACATTTATTTCATACGATTCAATATAAATTATGGTAAAAATGTATTTCATTCTATTGCACAAATTTGAGGAAATTGAATTAATTTCTTAGGAAGTGATTATCCACACCTCTTTGAGTAATAAGAATTAATTTTATAAGTTTAGGGCCCCAAACATAATTCTTCGGAAAATTCGTTCAAACAATCGACATTTTAAAATAAGATCTATCCTATCACCCATCCATTTCCGCTGTAAAATGTTTACTAAAAGGCTACTGTTTTTAGATGTCATAGGTGAATGAATCATAAACATGTGGTGAGTCAGGAACTAGTAAATTACGGAACACAAGGAGATTTTTAAGATGATTATTTGGTACATCGATAATAATTGCATGGCATGAAGAAACATGAACTGAAACAAAGAAAATTAATCATAATGCTTAATAAATACCGTTGATAAAAGGGGATAGAATAAATTTCGTGACGTGAATTGCTTCCACTTTTCTTCGACTCTAACCCAGTAGATATTGACGCCTTACTAGTAGTAAAAACCAATTAGCGTTTCCCCTCCTTAAAACTATATTTTCTAAATTGTTTTCAGAAACTAATAGTAAGAAAGAAGCAAAAATGAAGAAAACGTGAAAATGATGGTTAAATTCTTTGTACAGGGCAGCAAATAATCTGCATCGTTGTAGCGCGGACATGTTAGTACAAAAGAAATAGATGAATGACTTCACATAGAAATAGTTTTTGTTTTGGTTGGTGTATCTGGCACACTTTCTCGGCAATGGCGTGCTTCGTAGTACGTTCAGTCCTCCCGAACATCCCCACCTTTCCCGGCAGAACGTCCTTTCCGACCAGCCGTCTTCCCACATATCCCTCCCAATTCTTCCTCCCGCTCTCCATCCACCCGATAAGAAGAGGAACGTGTCGGTCGTTTTCGCGAGATAGGTAGGCACGATACGTGTGTGGTGGAGGGGTTTCCGCGATTTAACCCCGGACAATAAAACTTATCTTGGATTCAACCGAAAAGAAACCCATCGTCTCTTCCCACCGTCCTCGTCCTCTCCTGCTCTCCTCATTCCCCTATGCTCTAAACCTCCTACTCGTGCCCTGAGGATCCAGGTGGTTAACCGCATTTAATTTTTTAAAGCTCACGACCCACAAGACCGATAGGAATATCCCCACTCTCGTTCAGGAACGGTTGTCTGGAGAAAATTTAGAGATATTCTAAATTCTATCGATGAATTATTGAAGGGTCTTTCAATGCATTCTTTTACTTGGGTAAAAACCAGAAAACAAATTCTCTGAAAAGTCATGAAGGTAAATGAAAGTCACCATAAATTATTTTTTTCCAAATACGTTGCTTCTAATATGAATTAAAATGTTTTCATGTATGAATAAATTCCAGTTGAAATGAAAATGGTAATTTAAAAATCCATTGTAATTTCAGCCCGTGCGATAAAATTGGTGGATATTTCGGGCAAAATCGACTAAACAGGTCCTATGACACGTGTACCAAGGGGCTTGCTTGTATCACAACTTGCAACATATTTCCATTTTCGGCATGTAACGCTGCGGTATTATAAGGCAGTAATAGGTCTGACAGGCTCCTTAATTATTTTGAGTTCAAGACACCAAGTTTTACTTAACTTTATCTCTACCACCCGAACCACCATTCATCTCCGACTTCCCACCTTACTCATTACCATGTCGGAGTAAATTAATCTAAGCTATCGTGCGTCTTCCATTATTACAAATATCTGACCCGTCATGCAGATACACCGTCTTGAAGATAAAATGAATTCCCGGGCTAAACAAGTATCAACAACACGAAAAGGATGAAAGATTATAACAGTAAATGCTAGATATCGACATTTTCTTCTCTTATATACAATCAATCCCCAAAGACACGTACGTGTATTCTACGTTTGCCAGGCAATTTTGTCAAAAGTAAAATCTCACTTTAAAGACGCGATATGGCATAAAATATAATAGCCTAAAAATGAACATTAAAAAATTTGCCCGAAAACGTGATTCGAGGCAATATCTAAGCACGGTTTCTTCTTCGCATATTTATCTCAATTCATCCAGACTTCAGGCATTTGGAGTTTTAATGAAAGAAAAAATAGGTCACCAAATAAAATAGCGTAGTCATCAAAGAGTGTGTTCATGTGCTTATAGATATAAACTTCTAAATAAAATACCTGCCTGAGTCCGAAATATAAAAATATAATTAAAATATAAAATACTCATAAGAATTGCTTCGCAAATAGACAGATATTAGAAAATGACATTTTAAAAGGGGTTTTGGAACCTTGGAACAACAAGCACTTAACAAGAGTTATTTCGAAGACGAATTTTATTAGCGTTTGAAAGAATTCAATATGAAAATACGATCATTGACAATGGTCGGGCTTAATGCCTGAATCAATTCATTATGAAACCAATTAATTACCATAAAACTGGGGTTAGAATTGGTTAAAGGAGTGAAGATGATAGGTGTAGACGCGAATATATCGAACCTATAAGGAGTGAGCGAACTTACAAAAGATGGGTGGCAGACGACGGCGATTGGTTTATGTAGTGGACACTAGTTGTCAAAACCAGATAGTGATAAAATCACAATTGTGAGTTTCACTTCCAGCTTTTAATATTATTTTTGTCTTCAGTATTTCCACGCTATCACTAAAATTTCACCATACCTTTAGGTTATGTGCCTTCCTGGTTAATAATATTCCCGAGTATTTTTCCTTGCTGAAAAAGAAAACAAACGGAGTTTCTTTGTCGAGAAAACATAAATATATGATTTGAATTTTTTCCAATCTCTTTAAGATCTAATAAGTGAATTTATATGGGTAAATATTGTGCATCGATATTTTAAATTTATTGAATAACTATTTTTGTTGTTCTAATCAATTATTTTCTGGAGGCCGCGGACTTACCAGGAACACTTGGAGGCCGGAGTCAAAGGATTAGGCGTAGGTTATTCGAGGGTGGCAAGAGTTTCAGTATTCCTCGAATATTGTATTTAATTAAAATCCCTAGTCCGTACTGCGCCTCATGTTTCATTTTACACATTTGAGACTCATTATTGTTTGTAATTTACCGTATCTGATGACAAATAAAAAGAAGAGTAGGTCACTAAAATCAAAAAATTAACATATTTGCTCGCACTGTGTAGGCTCATTAAATTGGCGGTCCTGATCAAAACCTACGATTCACTGAACGCGCCCAACGAGCTTTTTTGGTCTTGCAAGCATTAATTCTTCACATTTAAGCATATAATTATACAAGGAGGAGCAATAATTCCAGAAAACATGAAAACTGTAATCACTCAAATGTTTACTCCGACTAATAATCTAAGTGCACCGAACTAGAGCTTTCAATTGAGTGACCATATTGATAAGCAAAAAATGTGACAAAACAAACGTTTCTTACACGCCGAAGTGTTTCATTGCTTTCATTTTTTTATTCAGGGTAATTTTTCTTCCCACCACCCTCTACTTTTATTGGAGCAGTTATCCGCTGAAAAGTATTGAAATACTCAAGGCCGCATTGATCAGTAAAGGGTATGACAAACAGGAAAGGTATTTGTAAAATATGTGGAGTTTATTGGCCAATAATTATGACGGAAATCGATGGACTTAACGGGTGACCTTTGGAGTGCCGTTTACTGGAAACGATAAAGAAGTATTGATGATTCGAAAAAGGAAACCAAATGGACATGTCATAAGGTTTCTGGAAAGCACAATGTAAGAGTAATGGAAGGAAAGGTCAAAGAAACAAGACTTCAGGTCAAACCAAAGGAAATACTCAGAAAAACATTCATTGGTTGAAATAACCTAGATCACAAGTAAAGCAGACAAGAGAGTGGATAAAAGCCACCGCTAACTAATTGGGGCAAAACGATTAAATTCTGTGATTTTAGTGAACTATTTAAATTACTGTGGATATCTCGTGATCTTGTATTCTTTGTTTATAAAATAGCATAAAAATTTCAAAGTAATATCTATTACATACATAATTTATATTTTTACTAAAATTATAAATAAAATAAATCAACTAAGCAATTGCAGGGCTTTTCGAAAAGTTAAATAATTTGAAAATCGAAATAAACTACTACAATTCTAAGAAATGGGTAAAAAATGAAAATGAAAAAAGGGTAAGGTTATTCTTTTCCTGGCGAAAATTTTATTACTCCAAAAATGTTATTTTAGTAAGATGAAACATGGTATGCTCACTATTTTGTCCTTTCCTCACTGGATGGATATAGCCTCCCGAATTTTTATAATACTTCATTTATAAGTAAACATGCTCGTTCCTAAAGAACGAAAGTGTCAAAGATATAAGTTTCGCAAATAATTTTAATTCATAGAGTTCCAAGCCAGAATCTCGCCGAAAATGATTTTTAGCCTGTTACACTATGTATTTTTTGCTTTGAATATTGTATTCGAGCGTTTTTTATAACATGCTGTTCTATCTTTTCCTCTAAAAAAGTAATGTTTGCTCGTTCTGTGTATAGGTTAAGCAAAATTTTTGGGCATTTGTTTAAAAGACACATGATCATTTGCATTATACTGTAAGAATGATGGCCGAAACAAACACTAATAAACATGCGATTAAAACAGGGTGATTTCTGTCGAATTCCAATTGCAAATATCTCCGTCTAACTATTGGAAAAGAGATTAAAATTCTTTCAGTCCAAAAACGAGTTATTCAGAGATCTTCCTCTTGTATCATATCACTTAAATTACCTACAAATTCCGCAGCATCATATAAATACATTGACAAAGCTAATCTCATAAATAAAAATCAGTATCCATTATGCACCCACATTTGTTCTCCGGAACCTTAATTCATTCACCCACTGGAAATTTAGTTTAGGAATTTGATGACGCACTGAAATTATTTCCTCGGCAAAGCTAATGCTTCAATATGATTCGAGGCGGAAAAGATGATGTTCTAATGACGATTACTCAGCAGTTTCGTCTGCTTAGTTTAAAAAATAGAGTTTAAATTAAAATTATCGGATAATCATGAAATAAATTAAAGTTCAATCTGTTTGCTGATCAGAAATTGATGAAATTTAGCTGCTAAAGGGTAAATTAAAAGAAAGTTCAAAGGCAGACTATGAAAAAATACGATTGAATCGAACGGAAAGTACAGTACCGCCAAAATTGAAAGGAAACGAAAAGCCAGAACAGGATGCTGGATCCTTGAATCGAGTGCTGTGAAAGCTGGTTGAGCGATCAAAGTGGACGAAATATCTCAAAAAAACAAATACCACTCTAGTGCCGCTTGAAAAGTGCAAGATACGTACAAACAGAAAGTGGAAAAAATCAGAAAATGGATCATTCCAGTCTACCGGATGAAAAGAGATGCTGGAGAGAAGAAATCAAAATCAATAGCAGAAAAAATATGTTAAATCAATCACTGGAGCTAAGAAAGACATTCTTTTATTATTTCTATAGGAACAGGAAAATTTCCTAAGCAACAATGTAATCAAAGCTCCAAACAAGGAATGTCCATGTTAAAATATATAGGCAAACTAAGAGGAATAAATTAAATCAGTAGAATATCAAATATTTTTTACATTAAGCAACAAAGAATTACAAGCGTCTACTTATTGAATTTTGCTGAACTGAGAATGAGTTGATCGTGGAAAAGAATTCTTCAAGGAAAACATTTGTCTATAGCTAAACGCAGCATGGTGACGTGAGGAAAGTATTATTGAATGGTTTTACCTTATGGCACCACAACATAACATCCGTAGCTTAACAAAATACGAATACGTGTCCTCTGGATGTTCAGATGTCCTTCTGTGTTTTTAGTCCTATAGATGATAAATGTTGCAAATGGATTTAGCCCTTTGGATGGGCTGCACTTGGATTCTCCTAATTAACTTTGGGAATTTTAATACGCCCAACGTATGATTGTGAAGAAAAAATATTCATATCTTATTAACTCAACGATTGCCGATACCGAAAATCATAATTTACAGAGTTCTTATACAGTATGACCAATTTTTTCCTGTGAAATAGTCTAAAAAGTAATTCACGGCCTATATTTCTCCATACCCCCCATCAGGAAGTATCTAGATTTTCTCCATTAGTAAACAGTTCGTCACTACTAAAAAATCGGAATCCAAATTTCACTGTGGAACATTCCAAATACAAGTTAACTTAGCACAAATATTTTTTCGCAAAAATAACTTCAAATACATTATATTCTATCCTATTCATCATCAAAAGATCCATCGCCAAAATAATAGTTTTTGCACATGAGTGGCGGGATACTCAGCATTGACAATTAAATGCAATACTGTCAAAACTTTTCCACCTTAAATTTATTTTCCATTTATATTCAGAATTTATTTTGTTTCGACCTTTATAATCTTTAAAAATAATGACCATTAATACAATAGAGAAAACTGGAGTAGATAGTTGATTTTTCAAAATATAACATACAAGGAAAACCGTTTAACACAGGTAAAATGGCAAAGAGCTAAAATGCAATCATCAAATCTGCCAAACTTTAGGAAATATATTTAAATACAACATGCAATGAATAAATTTTTTCAATCCATGGCTGAAAAAATCCCCAAAACTTCCCCTTTTCTCCGTGGCCTGAGAGAATTCATTATCTTTCATTAGCAAAACACTCATTACAGGAACAGAGACGATAAAAATACCAAAATTTTGCCAGCAACAGGATTAATAATAAAAAAAACCACACCGAAATCGATGAAAAACAACACTCACAAACTTCCACCCAAGGAGAGATGTTTCTGGCGCTATATGCGAGACTTTTAATCGGTTTAAGGAATGGAAATACTTAACAGCTCTCCTCATCTAGGGCACCAAAGCTTGGTGCTCCCTGCAGTAATAGCTTGAGAGTGAAATAAAAAAATGTAACACACTTCTTTTCACCAGAATGGGGGTCGGGGTGGGCCAACGAATTAGAAGACGCAGGACTTACTGACAAAAAAATAATGGCGAAGAAAAGTGAGCCCAAGACACTAGGTCAATCTTTTAATCCTCTTGTTAATAGGAGGATGCTGCTGTATCGCGACAAAGGGCTCTCTTTTTTTCTAGGCCGAGGGTGGAGCGAGCGCAAGGGCTAAGAAGATAAGCTGTGGAAAATTGAGGAGGAAGTGTGAGGTAGTGGTGAGGGGGCTGCCGATGAGCTGAGGCGAGTCGGAAGAAATGAGGACACTTGCTACACGACACAGGAATGGAGAGACTGTGTGCTGAGGAGACGTTGGGAAGTTGGTGTTAATGGAGAAACGGCACGTGGGCCGACAAGGGGACGGGAGAGGGTCAGAGTTAATTAATAGACCGGAGGAGGAGGCGAGAGAAGAGAAAGAATTTAAGGGAAGAAAGAAAAAAGTTCAAGCGATATGAATTATTTACGGCTAAGTGGCGGGGATTACACGGGAGCATTCCTGAGGAGAGAGACAAGATGGCTGCGTGCATCGAGGAAGACAAAGATGGTGCGAGAGAAAATAAAAAAATTCAACTCAAAGGAAAGAAGAAGCGTGTCTCAAGTAAGATGAGAGTAAATAAAAGGTTTATGAATGGCCCGAAAAAAAACAAAATATTTATCAGTTCATTTCACGTGAGCATTAATACCATGCTCAAAAAATGTACATACAAAAGTCAGGTTTATGTGAAGGCAGATAAGACTGGAAATAATTCAATTGATGGTATTCATATGTTTAATTTCATTTCTATCTCACTGTTCCGCCAATGAAATACATTTACTACTTAATTAACAGAGAGTGATAAATATTTAAATCTCATACAAGGATGAACAATAAATTTTTTATTGCTAAAAAAAATGCAAACAGAAATCAGTACGCGCCATGAGGTTAATTCAGGAAATGCACATTATAACCAGTCTCTGCCTAAGTTGTGATGTTATGAGCCATTTCACCTAGTATTCTCATACAAATTTTTGCATTCTATGCCTAGCATTGAAAATCGATCTGGTAAAATCTTCGTCATAATAGTTTATCATTTTCTCAAGTGGCTAAAAAAGTTTGCCAAATGGAGTCAAATGCTTGGTAGATAATTAAAAAACTAAAATGACGTATGCGTTAAAAAAATAACAAATCGACAAAGGATGTCCTAGGCAGGATAATGTTAGATAAAATCAATACCGATTCATTGAAATAAGTGTTCCAAAATACATTAGTTTACGTTTTGCTCACTATAGCATAAAAGGATGTTAGGTATTTGAGCTTTAATCCTGTGAGATTCGGCACCAAGCAAACGCGATATGCTCGTAATAATTGGTAATTATTTAGAATTTAATCCAAAAATCCTTAAATTAAACCGCATTTAGATAAAATATACACTAATTACTATCGTAAGATGGTCAGACCTACGCTGAAAGTAATCCCGGAAACAAGAAGAAAGATTAATCTATGAGAATTTAGGTTAATCTGTGAGAGGCATTATCAAGAGTGGAGAAAACAAATGAATTTGAAGGTCCTAGACACTAAACCGAGTGCATAACAATGTGTGGAAGAATAAAAAATAATAATACATTTTAACAACATTTAGTTTTGCATGAAAATTGCAAGAAAAACTATAAAAATAAACATCCTCGCCACCTCGCCTTGATAAATGTCCTAGCGTCTGTCTATACTGCAGATCTTACCTATGACTCGATTAATTTCCATGTGCATTATATTATAAGCCCTGTTTTTGGTATGCGTTACTGTAAAATTGTCTACTACGGATCTGTTTGGAAGATGAAAGATATTTTGAAGATAAAATTGAGATGGGCCCGTTAAATATACACGACTTTTACCCTCTTCCGTGTCATAAGCGTTAAATGACCTAATAATAAGGATAATATTGACCGCGGGTGAATGTGAATCCAGTCTTTCCTTCTCATTAATTAAGACGTATATCCGGCCATCAAAAAAGCCATCGAACAAGCGTTATCTTTCTGAGAGTTATTTGCCAACCTTTATATTAAGACCAAGTAAAGGAAGTGTTTTGGAGGTCTCCAACATTGCCTGGAACGGAGGAAGAATCCACCGAGCGGTTACATGGCTCACGCAAGAATTCGGGTGAGATTAATTGGCTTCCGTGTAGGGACCGATGTGAAATTCACGAAAGAACGCGGCAGAATGTCGGAAAAAAGAGGACAGGTTCCTACATGCGTGTGCGCGCCTGCGAGGGCCATGGTTCCGGAAATTCGTGTTTTCAAGAACAGAGCGGGCACCCGGAGAAAATAAACTGAATTCAAAGACTTCCGTGTTTCCATGCGGAATTCAGAGGAAAGAGAAGAAATTAGTACGGGGAGAACTGAAAGAATGTTTTTTTTTAAGATGAAGGGTAAACAGCAGAGGCATTGCGGACAAAACGGAAGAAAAAGGCAGAGCAGTTTTCATCAATACATGCATAGATGAATGTTCATGAATTGGGAAGTTTAGAAGCACCGTATCAAAAATTCTATGATTCTTATGTCTCATCATTACATTTCATTTAATTACGAGTCATTACTCAACTATAAGAACTAGGCAGTGGGAACTGCAGACAATTTATGCAAACGACTAATGCAGTGGTCGTACTTTTACATTCTACGAATAGAAAAGAATGGTATCACGAGGTACTTCTGTTAAAGCTAAATTTCTAGGATATATATATGCTGCAGCGAGCTCAAATTCATACCTACAACACACAAATAAAAAAGCCTGCTTTTCCTATTCTGAGATCATTTCTTATATCGCCGGAGTCATTGGACGAAAAGGGGGCTAAATTCCGCTTCCGGGAATCTACATCGCGTAGGATGTTTTTAAGACAAGTTTCACCTCACATCCTGGGGCGTCTTCAGGTCAGCGTCGAAGGTCAAACGTCGATATATACCACATGAGATGCATTAACGGTGATTTCATTCCTTCGGGAAATGTAAGCACACACTTTTTGAGCTTCTTGATTTTGGTTGAATTAATCTGCTGATACCAAAACCTATCCATAAAATAAAACGACGTAAGCTCAACCATTTTGCAATTCGTATCTATTTTGCATTATTTGAGTTATTCTCTCACTAATTTATGATATACACTTATAAGCACCGAAGTTTGCAGAATTCCGAGGCAAGACTAATGACAATATGCTAGGAGGAAAAAATAACTATATCATGGTCCCTGAACAGGAGTTATAATTCGAATTTTTTGCCATGATTGTTAATGTTTATTCTAAGTTATTTTCGACTTCATACGTTAATCTTCAATTTTAAAGTAATAAATTGGAGCCTAGTAACGAATACAGGGAACATAGAGATCACAGTGATTGGAGCTATGGATCAAAGGAAAATATATCACATTTAATATTCCCACGGGGGATAGAATACCTGAGTTGGATACCTACAGAATTAAGATTTTGCCTCTTTTTCCTCCATTTGATATTTCCAGTAAATTTCAAGCCTACACATTAGTGGGACTCATCGGAAAAGAGTATAATGTTTCCTCTGGTCCACAGTGAAAATCAATATAAGGGCCCTGCGCACATTAACTATTGAAACAAGATAAGAGGTAAAATATTTAAACCTAAAAAATTCCTCTGTTACGCTTAATGGATGGATAGAGCTCATTTCAAGAGGGATTAAATCACCTTATTACAACGTATTACACCGATTAAATACCTTAGTACACCGTAAGAAAAAACATCAGGCATGTATCTAATAAAATCTTAGAGTAAAAATGGCTATGACACGGCATAAAAATTAAACACGAAAACGCCTATTTTCAACGTATCTCGAAGTAGCTATAGTATTTGCGGAACAATTTTCAATTTAAGAATAATAAAGCTCCGTATTCATGGCTGAAAATTATTCGTGGAAAATATTCACTTCATAAGCTTGATAAAATACTCTTCAGAATTTAGACTAGCCAAACGGGGCCTGAAAATGACTGCAAAATATTTGCATGCAATCAACAACAAAAATAACGACGGACTTAGCCTAAATCGTGGGGATTCAAAACATATGTGGTGCAGCATTAAAGAATCTAGGTTTTGTTAAACGTATAATAGGAAGATCCTTGGATGAAAAAGTAAAAGAAAGATGCTACTACACTCTGGTTAGGCCACGCCTCGAATAAGTCGCGAGCATTTGGGAGCCTGGTTAAATAGATTTAGCCAAAAAAATTAATAAATTACAAAGGAAAGCAGTGTGCTTCGTTAAAAACTGCAACGAGCGTATATATAGTGCCTCACAACTTTGAGAGGGATTAAGGTGGGAGCCCCTAGAGACTCGGAGGCTACACGCTAGGCTGAGGTTGCTTGATAAATTCAGAACTGATATTTTTCAGAGCGACGCATAGAATATCATCATGACTTCTCACTACATCTCTAGGTCTGACAGATGCAATAAAATAAGAGAGATACACTGCCGAACAGATAGGTACAAGAACTCGTTCTTTCCGCGAACAATAAGCGACCACAATAAAAATTAAACTCCCAAAATACACTCCTATAATTCATGTCACCATTTCATCTCCAAAAAATTTACACCTTTACACGGCTGATGACCTAACATCCCCTGCCACTCGTCCATGCGGCGGCTCGCGGGGCATTACATCGATGCAGATGTAGATGAGAGCTCTGACTTACATTACGCAGCAGATCATACATTGTGAGACGCTTCCCATGTCATTTTGAAGTCGTTCACGTGCCCTATAAAATAATAATTAGTAGTGGCTTCCAGGTCATTTAGAAGTCAGCCATGTGCCATAATTAATGATTAAGAAGTAACATAAGTCGGTTTGACATCATGTGTGGTCATGCGGCCCGCGGGGTATAATGTAGATGTAGGTGTAAATAAAATACCAGATTTATTTATAAAGAGGTTTGGTAACTACCATGAAGGGATTTTATGAATCGCACCACGGTGATGGAGTTCACTACAGGTCAGTAAAGCCAATTTTTCAACAGCATGAGTACAATTCACTATGGACAAGCTCCCGTGATGTACAGTTTCCGCTTTTCCCCACTCCCACACTTGAGATTATGGCTCCATCACCAGTTTCTCCCAGACCACCAGCAAAACTGTGATTACTCTCCGCTGTTGGACTTCCTGCTTCAAATAACTCTTTCAGAAATACCAACTCGAATTACCAGCTAGGCTTCCATGCAAGCGTTTCTGGAATCTCGTAATTGTCTCAAAAAATATTTTTATAGAAACATCTCCGTTTTCTGGAATTCTAAACAATGTGACAGGAAAATTAGGCTCGAACGACCAATGATATACAGCGATAAAGGAATAAAAATAATTTATGAGAACGTCCTTCAATTATCGAAAATATCGACTAAAACGGTCTCCATCCATTTTTATTTATTTCACAATATATTTGAAATCGACTATAATGCACGAACTCACCAACTGCCAGTTTTCTGCATCACCAATAATGGTCCAGCGTAATGTAAAAATGTATACTTACCTTCACTACTACCATTTAAGCTATAGATTAGAATGAGTGGATATTTACTGGGCAAACACTCCCATGAGAGCAGTTTTGATATTCAGCTAAGAACTATTTGGATATGGATCCAGGCGAACATAACAATATCTTTCCATTATTTATTCATTTCTTCTTTCTTTCCAGAATTTTTTTATTTCTCCTTTCGTTCTATCAGTTTTTTCATCTTTCTTTTATTAAAATATATATTAACGAACCGATTTCTTTCTTTTATTATTGAAAACCATGTTCTTGCATTACCATACAACTAAATTTCCGACCCTGTGCTGACCTATCGATGCACATTTTTAAATATTTATTTTAGTAACACACTCTCTCATCTACTTTACATTAAAGCCTATTTAATAGGAAAACAAAAATTCGCAGGGTAGGTGGAAGGCAATATTGAAATAATATTTTAATGAATAGCATATTTAGACTATGGAATATTTGAGCTAAATTACGAAAGAGATTTTTCGATTGATGAAGTAATTAATCAATTGATTCTGCACCAAGGGTAGAAATTTGGCATGAAAAAAATCATTTGACTTCACCGGTATTCGAACCCGGATCTCCCCATTTCCGGTTATTTCGATAGCGAATTTAAACCATTTCTGTACATGCACCCCTGCAATTGACTTCGTACCATATCATTTGTAAATGCAATGATGGGATGATCGATTCTGACTTAACTTTAAGAGTATAAATATAGGGTCACTATTTCAATTTCAGTGACACACAATATATATTCAAATCGTCCATAAAAGGAATATGTGAACGTATTGTACGGAATCGGGACTGTTTCAATATGTTTCTGAAAACTGGTATGGACTATAAAAGAATTCCCAATTTTACTAACTCGGTCATAAATATTTTTAGTTTACACTACACGTTATTCTTCTATGCGAAAGATAATGCCGAGACTTCTGAAAAATTATTTCCATTTTTCTGTCAATTTCCCCAACCTCTCAACTATAGGTTGTATCGCCATTTACTTTCGTAGGTCATCAAAACTATTTTCTCTTCAACCTCTGCTCCTTTCATACCATCATTCGCTTCATTCACCAACTACCATCGTAGGTCATCAAAATTATCTTCTCCTCAATCTCTGCTCCTTCCATGCCACTTCTATTCTCTCTCACTACCCCTCCGACGCCACCTCTAGCCCTTCCTCCCTCCCCTTTCCACCGAAAGTGAAATCTATGTCCTCGGAGTGCGGAAAGCTTTGACCTCGCATCCAGCGCAACACCCCTTCAGAGTAGTTATTCGTCCCACGGGAAACATCGAACCGTAGTCCCCACAGATAGTCGCAGCAAAGAGAGACCCGGATTTTACCCTTTGCCACATTTTCAACCCGTTTTTCCTCTACGTTTCGAATCCCCTGAAGATAATCCCACGCCTGTTCGCCGATCTGAATTTTTCTACTTGCATGCTGTTCGAAGAAAACACACGTCATTTATAGGTAGTACTTATTTTACAAAACACATGAATGTATCTCGCTAAATCTCTGGTTACTCCAGCCAGCATATATTGATAAGACGCAAAATTTTCGCATTGGATATTATAGTAGAAAATGAAATAATAGATATCATCAAAGGATTTGAGTGAATGAGTATTGGGTAGGAATTTCATAAATATAAATAATATATTTTAATATATTATATAACACATTTTGGGTAAAAATGTTTCCACATGTTAGTCTCCGAGTTAATTTCATAGTAATTCAAAGTCTGTCACACTGCTAACAAAGTCAAAGGTAAATCTAAAACGGATGTAAAGCATTAAAACGTGGGAGGTGCCCACCCTGTATTCAATGTTTACTTATGGCCGGTTGCAAGAACATTTAGTAATGAACAGTTATGTGATCCATGAAATTATAGATCTCATAAAAATACTCGGGTTGCAAAAGCAAATCTACTAGTTACATAACCTTTTTACCGACAGTTAATAACTTAAATATTTGATCAGATCTTCTGCCGCCGGATAAAATTTATGAAAGTTTAGTCAATGAATAGTTGCTATAGTACATAATAATTAGTCAGTAAGAGTAAATTAACAAGACATTTGTCTCAAAAGAACGCTTTTATCAAATAATTAAATTTCCAAGCGGTTTATTGCGAATCCGCCACCTTAGCTACTTATGGAACTCAAGCAATAAGTTATGAAATAAATAAATTTATCGAATGTTTCTGCAATACTTCTTGAATGGTTCCCATGGTATATGGCTCAAAAAACTTAATACAATGCATATGTGTCGTTCCTGAAACTGGCCATTGGTCTAACGATTAGGCCAAATATATCCCATAATTGCAATGCACATAATTTCCATGCAGTAATGCTGACTTTCCCACACATTTCCAACTGATATAACATGACTACAGCGAGTTTCCACTTTCACCTGTCATCATGGACCATATAGAGATCGCTCAAGCCGAATTTACGCTACGCGTGCTCTCATTCCGGTCAATATCGTAACCATTTATAAAGCACCGCGAAATTTGATTTATTTATGAATATAATAGTTACACATTATAAGGATATTATACGTGCAATAGCTTGCATGCGACGGGTTTTTATGAACAAAAATCAAAGAATTGCAGTTCCTAAGCCTATGCTTGAAATAGAAATTAATCAAGTGTAATTTTCTTAAAATTGTTCCAATAAAAGGGAAGTGAGAGAAAAACAAACCGCGTAAGAATTTGGCAGCTATTTTTAAAAACCATAATGTTTTCACATTTACAATCACTGCGATTTCATAAATAGTGCAGCTCGCAGTCGCTTGCATGGAGTGCAAAGATTTTGGTGAATAAAATAATGCTTCCTGTTGGTGTCAATGGCGAGTGTAACGTTTCATATTCCAACAATGTAACTTAATGACGGACATGTTTCCATATAAAATTATGGCAGATTTAATATAAACTAGCTAGGGAACTTCTTAACGGCTACAGTGACGTCACATTCCTGTCCTACTGAGCAGAAATAGCTATGACCTATTTTTCAACCATTTCTGTAAAGAAAAAGAATTTTCAAACCTTGAAAAAAGGCAATAATTAATGCAATTATCATATTTCTCCTTCCATATACGCGGTCAGATACTAATTGTCTGCACGTTTACTGAAAATCATAAAGTTAATAGCCTTTATACATGGCTTTGTTGCTGTCTCGAGTTCATGCATGAATACTTGCGCATCAAAATTCACCGAATTAGAACATGATATATTTTTTGGACGTGAGACCATACTTGCATGCAAAGGTGGGTGTTAATATAGATAAATATTGTAATGGACATGCATTCACGCGTGAACCTAAGCAAGTTCGCGCATTTAGGCCTATATATGTCTAAACAGAAAATTTACTGGGTTCGTAATCTCTTGACGCAAAATGCTAACAAAATTCAAATGATAAACCAAAAATTCTAATGTAAGAAAAACGTTTCCTCATTACTGGCTATAAAGTATATTCCGCCGAATGTATTGAACATTTGGGGCATAATTGCGGTTTTAACTCACATTTATCCATAACGAGTGCAATTGCGTAATCGTTATTCGTCAATTGCGATCATGAAAACAAAATTTGGTTGCAATTCTGCAAATTTTGTCAAGGGCTTTTGACTACTAGTGGTAACTAATGGAATGCGTTCTTAGGGAGGTTATTGTGGACATTGCCCTTCTGGAGATTTTTGCGTTTTGAATAACAACCATATCGACGGAAAAGAAGGAACGGTGGTCCCAGCCCTTTTTTATGTCACTCATCATGAGGCTGATGACGAGAAAATAACCCACATTATTTGCTTTTCAAATACACTTCTACGTTTTCATAGAATAAAATAATAAACAACCTCGACTAACTATAACTCCCATTTCATTATCAGCAGTATCTCAAATCTCCAAGAGCAACCAACCAACACTAGAATTTAATTCGCAAAAGCCATCCAAAAATAAAATTAAACAATCATCACGTGCAAAAATGAATTTGGGTTTATACACCGCGACAGGAGCCTATTAAGCACAAACATTCTCTCCTGTGTCATAATGTGGACTTGAAACGCGAACACCTGGTCCGCTCAAACACCCGTCGAAATTCCCCATAAAGGAACATGTTCGTTGGGCAACTGGCTTACACACCTAAACGGAAACTGGGAGTTCTGAGTTCGAATTCCGGTCAAATCAAGTGATATTCATGGCTAATTTCATCCCTTTGTGAAAAATTGAAGTTTTGGAAATAGAGTTATTGTTCCTAATCATCTAAGTCGATATATTTTAAGAAATATAGCAACGATCAAAGTTAAAAATATAGCTGCACACGAGGAAGAAAATATTTTCCATCCCAGCATTAAGACAAAGGTAGCATGCGTCAATGGATGAATGCTGGGTGTCCATTTTAAGCCTCCTGACTAACTAGGTATGCTACGTCGTAAAAAGAGCACGAAATATAATCCTCACGGTTACAAAATCCATGCCTAATACAACTGCGGAACAACCTCCATGATGCGTACGCAAACTCATTTCTCAATGGTTCCAGTTCTTAAGCATTTCTTTCTCCGTCGGCTCTATTTTTTTCGAGTCTCCTAATCGAATAACCCTATCTCCTGCACTTTCCATTCACTTTTCACCCCTCTGATTCCTCTTCCGATCTTCATTCTGGACCCTCGGCATAAAGTCTTAGTCGTTTTCCACACCACTCTCGTCTCTCTAGACTACCGAAACAAACCGTCTCCCCAAGGGTCTCCCTTTTTCTATTATCATCCTTTAAATCGCTTCCCCTAGAATATAATTTATTCCTCCGGGTGGATTCGTTTTGCCAGCGTGCGTGCTCAGTGACGCGATATGTAACGCCTCTTTCCAGACTCCCAGACCCTTTCATTTTCTTTCCCATTCAAAAGCACACATTTTCCTGAAGAGGCGTTTACACTGAACAAACAGTATTTTAAGAAAGAACGTAGCTTAAGCAGAAACTATAAACTGTCCGGGTCTTCAAACAGTAGACAAGTACGATAAATTATTCCTCTCTTTCCATGATATTATTTTATTCTACATTTCCAAATTTTCAAAATGGTCCCGATATTAAACCAAATTTCAGTTTTCATTGAGGTATTTTTCAATCGCGATCCTTTTGCGTCAGATAAATTAGGTAACTTGCAAACCATCTCGTAAAGAAGCGATTCCAACTCGTGTGTACCTCTCTCCGTCATACGTAATTTCCACGGCTCACTGTTAACAATCCAGGTGTAAGTAAAATCAGTATTATGAACCTGATTTTAGATCAAATTCTGTTATGCCGGAGTCCAACTAGATTAGTTTCAGCGACCGTACTACTAGCACATACTTGGACATAGATTAAAAATGGGGATTTTTTCATTTTCAATATTCTGTTTCAAGTTGATTTGCTCGGTTGTTTCCGAGGTTTTTGGAGGTGAAATGGTGAAGTGTATTTTGGGAGGGTTTTGAATGGAATTCAGTTTTTATTATTGTGCCATATTTTGCAGGGAAATATGATTTTCATCGGCAATTCTGTTCGGAAATTTCCTTAACATAGAGGTGTTAAACGTATTCCTTCAAATTCTGTAGGATCTCTTTCGATTCTACAGTCAACTATTCTGTCTAGCCAGTTTTCGTTCAAATTCCTAATCTCTTCCCACCACTCGTGCTTAACTCGTTTCTATACAGGGCTACTGTGTCTCTTACAATTGTACCCATTACCTCTTTCAACTATCTACCCTGCTTCACCCCAATTCCATCCTTAATTTTTTCTCCTCGCCAACCATGTTGATAGCAACAACGTTTTGGTAATGACAAAGTACAATACTATTCTTAAGAAAATCCCAAGAAAGAAGATGATGATCAAATGGTGTCTAGAAAAACTGAAGGATAATAAAGTTGTGGAAAGTTTTAAAAATAAACAGACAAGTGAATAGAAGATAAAGAAAGCTGGAAAGATGTAAAGGAAACTTTAGCTAGAACAGCGGATGAAGTTCTCGGAAAAAACAAGCTGGAACCGAGAAAACCGTGAATGACCAAAGAAATATTGAATCTGATAAATAAAAGAAATTCATATAAGACTAAAGATTTTGATGAGTACAAAAGAATAAAGAATAATATCACACAGAAATGTAGAGAAGAAAAAGAAAATTGGTTGAAAAAAATAAGTGAATAACTTACAGAAGACTTATCAAAGGGAAGGACAGATAAAGCTTATAAGACGGTAAAGTATTTACAGCCTAATCATAAAACAAAATCTTACAAAGTAAAAGATAAAAATGGGAACCTGCCCGTTGATACTATTGAGGTGAGAAAACGGTGGAAAGAACGTATGGAGGACTTATACTTGGGTAAAGACATCATAAATTACTACAATTACAAAGGAGCTGAAGACTTGATAAATGAGGAAGTGAGAGGCCCCACAATAACTAAGGATGAATTCAAAAAGGCCCTAAAAAGCCTAAAAGATGTACAGGCGACGGGTATAGATAGTGAACCTGCAGAACTGTTAAAGAAAACTGGGGAGGAAACAAAAAATTAATTGTTTAAAATAATTTCTAACTGCAATGAATATGGAATATTGCCGCCAGAATTTACTAACCATCCCCAAGAAAGACGATGCAACAGACTGCAGTAACTATAGAACTATCTCAATCCTAACCCATGCATCTAAGATTCTAGCTAAGAGCTAAAGACGAGAACTAAGATCCTAGTATGCGGAAGCGAAAAGCTGAATATAGAAGTCACTCTTAGAGGAGAGAAATTGAGCAAATGGATTCCTTCACCTATATCGGAAGTACCATTACATGGGGCGGAAGGAGTACAACGGAAATCAAGCGGAGAATAGCCCAAGCTAAGAAGAAGTTCATTAAAAAAAACAACTACTGCGCTCAAGAGATAAGACTACAACCTAGAAAACCGTATGTGAAAACATTCGTCAGGAGCATAGGATGGGTTATGGATCGTAAGCATTGACCATAAGAAAAGCTGACCAGAAAAGACTGGAAGCCTTCAAAACCTGGGGCTGGATGAGCACACTGAAGATAAAAATGGACGGACAAAATAAGAAATGATGAAGTGAATAGAAGAGTAGATGAGGAAAGGACCATATGGAACACACTATACAGAAAAAAAGAACAAGATGGTTTGGACACACCCTGAGACACAATGGGTTTATGAAGAACGTCACTGAATGCAAAAGAGAAGAAAATGTCCCCAAAGGAAGACCCAGGAATAAGTTCATGGGCCAAATAAAGAAGAAAGTACACAGGAAGAGATATTAAGAGGTAAGGGAACTAGCATTGGATAGGGAAGGGTGGAGGGCTGTGGTTAACTAATGTTAGAATTGAATAACCATTGAATAAAAAACGACTTTTTTCACTTTTTCATATATAACAAAAATTAGAACGTGTATTTTCAAATCTACACACTATTCCGTGCATGTACAAAAAATCATAATTGTCCATGTGTTGACGATATGAAGAACGCCGAAAAAACTCTTCATCTCGACTTCATTTTAGTCGAATCAATCTTCCTCTTGGTTGCGTGGATTTTTCACGACCTCCTCATGTTCATTTTCGTATGCTTTATTCTACCCAGCTCTCTCTCTTTATTTTTTTCCTTCTCTCATACTCTCTCTCTCCCTTCTTCTCTCTCTCTCTCGCGCGCGCGCACACACACACACACACAGTTAAATCTCCTCCAGACGAGCACTTAATTTTACTCCACCGACACTGATCTGCCTGCTTCCGTGTCACATCATCCAACCTTCTCACTTCGTCGAGACATAACTCCTTGTGCATCATGCACAGCTGTGGTTGACAGAAAG
Organism: Ceriagrion tenellum; assembly: GCA_963169105.1. Classification (NCBI taxonomy): domain Eukaryota; kingdom Metazoa; phylum Arthropoda; class Insecta; order Odonata; family Coenagrionidae; genus Ceriagrion; species Ceriagrion tenellum. The sequence goes on from OY720635.1 coordinate 78,010,851, forward strand.
ATTGTTCCCAACGGATAATTTAATTCAGATGGAATGATAAAAATGTTAACAAATTATTTACCTTATATTTGGAGGTTTAAGAACTTGGTTAGTTAATTTGTCAAGGAGCTATACCTCCCAGTATAAAACATCACTAAAATAATGATGTTACAATGATAATAAAATAATAATATCTTCCAATATATTCGCCGCGACATCACCTCATACATACATATGCAATTTTAAACACAAAAATAATTGAATGAGAACGTGACCTGACAAAAAGATTAATTAAAGAAATGATGAACACTAAAAAGTATGCAGGGACTCGATATTTTTTTTTAAATTTATCACAAATTCAAAATCAATTATAGTTTTATTTGTTCATATGAGCTCTGTGATTTTGTAGCAACTGCAAAAGTAAATAACGTATAAATACGTCAATAACCAAATATCTCTCTCTATTAAGAACCCCTGCGTATTATGCTAGGTTTGATCAGATTAGCAAGATTAGGGAGATAGATTGTCATACCGATAGATTTAAAATGTCATTTTTCCCGCGTACCAGAAGAAAGAACAATAGGCAGCGTAGCAAAGGGATAGGTAGGTGAAATATAGTTAGAGTAGTCTGTAGTGTATGATGCATGTAATAACAACCAATTATCCCTTTTTTATTATGTAGATACTAACCATCTTGCTGCATGTGACCCTATTATCTAGCATATCTCCCTTTAATCTTAAATATCCTACTTGCATGGCAATAGTGCATGTTTGGTGATCTTTACCCCCTGCCACACACCCTCGTGGTGGCTCGCAGGGTATTACGTAGATGTAGATGTAGATATCTCCTGAAATATTCCTAGCATGAGAGGAAGTAAGCAAAAAGAAACACGCACATTCCTTTGAACAAGTGCTCTTAAGATAATATTTTTTTTGAAGAAATATTAAACCACAGTACTTATGCAGGCATCAATGACGATGAAATGAAGTCCTCGCCTGCACACTAATGATTCGTTAGTTTGAATCCAGCCTGGGAAGAATTTTTTCCTCCAAGGATATGGTTGTGTGTGCTCCTCAATAAACTAAGTAGGTATGATCGGCGTAAGCTGCTATATATTGTGAAATCATTATTAAACCTTAATATAACTATTCTCCCAGTAACATTTCCAGTAAACTAAAAAGCTGTTCTTTGTTAGTACCATTAATTAATTACAATCCTGAAGAAGCAACAAAACATTAGCAATGACTTTATAATGTATATTACAAAACCAAGACCAAACTCATCCTATAAACACAACAAATAAACTGATGAAAATATCTTGAGAAAATACAAGATCTGGAAAATAATATTTAAACGCCACGGAAATCGTGTCTTACATTTTCTCTAAACGCGACTATGTGTCTGGCAAAACATTATTTCTCTTTGAAAATCCAGGAAACAGATAAGTCTTAGGAGAGATTAAAATAAGGGTGATGAACCGTATGAAGAAACTCTGATGGCGATAGACTTATGATAAGTATCATTATAAATAATATACAAAAAATCCAATATCGTTAAAGTATGGCTAACAAAAATTTGTTAAATACCAGTGTATATTTTCCAGTATCCATGAATACCTTTAATTTATCCCCATAGAAGTGCATATCAAAGATATAAAATATATTTTTGTAATTTCTTGAGAATCTTGTGTATTTCATTATAAATAAATCTCATGGTAACACCTTGATGCCTCTTCCTAAGGTTTCCCAATGCCTCTATTTGTAAAACTAATTTTTCATGTTCTCTTTCAGTCTAAATATTGCATTTAATTAATACACCGTGGTTGAGCATATCTGATGATGATGGAGTACATTGATGTAAGAGTCGTCATTAAAAGTGCTATTTATTTTTTGGAATTTTGAGCATCATGCCATCAATTCTAGATATTGTTCTTCTAATGCTGAATGTGTTCTATTTATTTGCACGAAAATAAGGAATTCCAATGAAAGAAGGTTTTCGCTTTTTTGCAAAGATAATATCAGTCTCCCACTTTTATCAGTCGATCAAGAAAAAAATAATTGTTTACGCACACCCCGAAATAAGAATAGGAACTTATCATTACTTATTTCACGCTCCATTTTTATATTCTCTTTTTCATTCCCAAAAATTTCCGCAAAGGAAGGCGAAGATTTTTCCTTTCAAAGGGAGTATTTTCCAATTTCGTCTCCTTCAAGAATTTTGGGAAATGAGGGCGAGAAATATTAATCACTTTCTACGGTCCCCAATCAATGTTCCACGAGGAAGATCAAAGCGAGCCAGTTTCCACTGAGCGAAGGCAAAAGAAAGTAAACGTGAATTAAAGCCAGAAGGAGAAAATATTTAAAATATCTCCCTTAAATAATGATATCATTCAAACGAAAGAAATAATGAAGTGCTTAACAATTTATCCTTTCATTTCATCCTTTTTTATACGTGGTACATAAGATTTATCAAGGCATTCAGTTTTTTCGGGGCACTTTGGCATAACAATTGCAAAATAATGTTTTAAAATATATAGGGCCAATTCATTTGCTGAAAACTAAGATCAAATAATGCACATGTTTAATTTAAAATGTAAAAACAAAAGGCCGGCTAAAAATGAGAATACACCAAGTCTTCATCCCAGAATGTTAGCCAAATATAAGCAAAACCATGTTTTTTCATATGGTTATTGGAAAATTAACTCACTCAGAATGACTATTCTATATTAAATACAATTAATACCTTAAGTAAAATTGTAAATCCTTCTAAAAAGATTTAAAACTGGCGACACTGCTTCACTTTGGCATAATTTTTTGCCTAATAACAATAAACTCATTTTTTAAGTATTTTCAGGAAACTTCACGTTCTCGATATTACTATCATGTACAACACCTTAAAATGGATTTAATGCATGGGTAAAATCTACCATATCTTATTATAGCGCATTATCCTAGTAAAACCATAAAATCATGTTGTTATAGTTTTATATTTAGGATAATTCGATCTTTTAATAAAAACCATTTCTATTCTACGCTATAAGTAATACGTTTGATGGAAAATATTTTTCTGATGCGCACTGATATTAAGGATTGTGTCTACTAAGCTGTTAAACCAGAGAGCACCTATTAATTCAGATACACTATCGTGTGAAGCTCCCTCCAAAGCAGAGTAGCTTTAAGAAGGGGAAAAACATCTCCTGGCAATCACGGTATGAAATTGATAATTTTTACCCAGCCCAAAATCCCGCTCTTCATCACAATATAATGACCTTTATTCAACGGAATGCTTTGAATGGTTCCCTTAAAAACTCAACCCCTCCCCCTATCGCCACCTTGACCTCACACTCCGCGCTTTCTTCTACCTTCCCACTTCACATTCCATTGCTATTCCCCCTCGTATCTCTGCCCACCTCACCCTATCTTCCCATACTTCCTATCCCTGCCCACGCTCAAACCCCTACCCGTATTCCAGCTCTTCTTGAGCCCAACTCGATACCGCGCTGCGTCAGTTATCGCAATATATCGACAGCAAAATTTGACAGGATGTGTGATGTCACATCAAGTTATTGAATCAATGAGCAAGGCAATTCATCGCTTGGCGATATCAGGCGATGCAATATGTGAGTACTAATAGAATATCGAGCAATATTCGATTTTAATGTGGTATGCAAAACGTATTCGATGATTTAAAAGGGAATATATTGCTCATAAGTTCCCCGCTTGGTGCAATGTCCCACACTTGGAACGTATGATGAAGTCTTTCAGTACTCAAACCATATTTCTCACCTTCAGATGCGGTATCCTCAAAGTAGTTGTCAAGTCAAGTAAAGTGAGCTTTTTTAATTCTGATACATCACCGAAACATTAAACTACAGTTCATATTAAACTCTTAAAAAACTATTAAAATTATTCGTAAACTTGCTTAGTTATGGGATAACATAACTAATGTGGGTGCCTAGTATGAAACGGTGCGTCGGTAAATTGATATTCAGACAATCCAAACGCGAAAAATTGGGATTCTACCGTACAAGCCGCAATGCGATACAGGGCTTCGAATATCGCGAAGCCTTTTATGGCGTCAGCCTCACACCAGCCTATCCCTGCTTCCTTCTTTTTTTTCACATCAGCCCTTTTGTCCTCCTCCCTACCTCCGACTCCCTCCTTCTGTACTTCCCCACCGCTCGCTCCCCCGCCCGTCACGACCTCCCGCATCCTTCCTCCCCGGTTAAATATTTGAGGCGGCCAGCCCCCGGGTCGAGAGAAGGACAGGGAGGGGAAGAGGGAGAGGGGCCCGGAAGGAGGGAAGTGAATTTTTCAGCGGGCCGGGTGTGTCCCGTTGGACAATGGTCGCGGGGAATTTCGTAGCGGCCTTGTGACGAAGGAGGGGGATGCAGTGGGGGCTCATGGGAGGAAGGGGGGCGACCCTGTGTACGGAGGGGGAAAGAAAGACTAAAAGCGTGGGAATGGGGGAGGGGTATCTGGATTTGGGTGGGGGCAGAAGGGCATTCCTTGTAGAAGGGGCAAAGATGTCTCTTTGCGTGCGTGCGTGCTGGGGTGTGTGCGTGAAAGAGCGAGATGGAGAGGGATAGAGAGAAGGAGAGAGAAGGGGTCTAGTGGACCGTATTTATATACTCTGTGTGTCCCTTGCGTCCGAACTCTTTCTACCCAACGAGCTGGCGTTAAAACAAAAGAAAATGTTGAGAATAAACCGGCTTAAGTCCGTAACTTCAAATTAACGCAACGACTTCAGGTAAAAATATTGGTTTGGTCTTTTACTAAGTGGAAGTTTCTACTAATTTGTAGAGAAATAAACTTGGTATATTCTACGATATCAATCTCACAACCCTGACCGATAATCGGCACGTTTCTGGAGAATGACAGCATAGCGTAGCAACCGGTCAGAGTTACTGATGTAAAGTGTAGAATTAATGATTCATACCTGTAAAAAATGGCTCCCCGAGTTCACACCATTAAATCATTTATCTACATAGGAAGAGATACTAGGTGAAAAGGGAGCTAGCATTAGATAGCGAAATGAGGAGGGCTGCAGTCAACCAATCTTAGGATTGAACAACCAATGAATGAATGATGTTGTATTACAAAATGTATGGTTATTTCCAACGTATATATAAATGAAGTGAAGAGGAAGTGTGGTCCAAGAATATTTTTTGGCTTACTTGGAAAGTTATTACAATGTGCTCTCAACGACTCACGATTCGCACTCCAACTACCTTAAATGAAACACGGTACAAGATTCTTTTTTGACTTGCTCAAGACATTTTTGAAATGTGCACTCAATGACCGACGATTACCCCTCGAGACACTTCAAGATAATCTCCCCAAACATCCCACTTCCTTCCCCCTCGTATTCCGTGAGCCACTCCTCTTAATCCTTCACTCCACCTAGTTCCCTCAGCCTCCCCACCCCCAGGATTTCCTCACCAATGCCTCCTGACGTTGCCCCGTCATACACATAGTCCTGCCCCCTACTCCCTATCCATTTTCTAACCTCACTCAAGAACTTACTCAACCTTACTACACTCTTACAAGACTCTACCTATATTTTATTTTTTTATTTCATATTGCTTATTTTATTGTGCCTGAGAACTCTATAGAATATGCCCGATGATGACACCTTGTATCAAAACCGGTCGTATCATTGGGATAGATGGAGAGGGCGCTGACTATAGTGACCAATGCAAGAAGCTGTTGCGTGGTCGTGGTTTATCCGCCAACTTGGTTAACTCCGGTTTTCCTCTAACGCCTAAGGGCTAATGCAATAGTTATGCAATTTTACGATGTTTTCCATCGATTACTTATTAGAAATCAGCGCTCATTTTCTTATTTGAATATTCTTTATATATGAGTGCATATCCCATTCTGTAAACAATGGTAACTATAATTCAGGTTTACCTTCGTGACTACCTATAGTTACTCCCCTATTTAACCATAGATATTGTGTTATAAGGATTCTCTCTGGGAATAAAAGGCATTATTAGTATTTATTAAATATGCATTCTCCCCTCACGTATATTTAATTATTTAAATTAATAACGGATGGTGGATATTCTTGTTTTACATCCGCTATTTCCTCCATTCTATCATGCTATATAAAGAAAAGCAAGGAAAAAGCTCAGATAACCAATATGGTTGGTAATTTGGTTGTCAGGGTACAGTTAAATGGCGTAATGCCCTTTTCATTCACCCCAATGGCTCGCACCAAATATAGAGTGAAAACTGTGGTGCGTAGCAAGTGCAAGTCCTTTTTGATGAACATCAACGGAAGCGACGAGACGCACGAGGGTCAAGCAGTACAAGTGAGAGGAGAAGACGCGGGAGCAGTTCCTCCACCCATCCTCCTTCACCTGCTGCGACTGCTGCTGATTCCGCTGCTTTTAAATAGGGTGCGAGAGAGAGAGAGAGAGAGACAGAGGGACTCCACCCTTACTCGCTGATCCATTCACGATTCATAGGGTAAAGGCTTCTACTGCAGGAGGCGGAGGTGGAGATGGAGGAAGAGGAGGGCTTTTGGAGGAGGATACGGAAGAGAGAGTGAGACCGGAGTCTACCCACCTTCCATTCTATCTCTGCCTACTCCATGCACGAAGATGGGACACTACTACTCGACCATCAAACGAGCACATCCACCTGCAACACAATATCCTTCTCACTCCAAACTCTCTCCTCGCCATCTCCTCTAAGCCTTTCCTCTCTCACTTTCTCTCGCTGCCTCACTAAGAATTGCCGTCCTTAAAACTTTACCCTCTTGTTTTGAGGCAGGAATAGTGAAAAAATAGCAATAAATTAGCTTAATTACTTAACTTTACATTAAGCTAATCATGTCTTTGTTACAATACTCATATTGTTCTATAATACCCAAGCAATTTAACTGCTCTACTATTACCACTAAATGGGCTGAGATATTAATTCCTTCAAAAGAGCCTTTCCCTCTATAGCATTAGGGAAGTGGAGTTAACCAAAAATATCATTAACTTCTCCATAAAGTGTTATATTTATAATTTTCGTTATCAGCAGATACAGTAGTGATGTGGGGGGACCGTTTCATAATGAAAGAGATTAACTAGCAGGATACCGCAAATTAAAATATTTAAAACCGACCAGCTTGATGCTACAGTATCATCTTAAAGTGAAGATTTCGAGTAAAAGGTACAAATATATTATTTAAAATATAAGAATTAGTGAGGAGAGAGAAGCCTAACAGTACAAGCTAGTAAAGGGCAGGATTTGGAAGCAATAACCGTTTAGGCTAGGAGAAACGACAGGTAAACGCAACGCAAAATATACCAAATCGCGTTAGAGTGAAATTGAATGATAGTAAAACTCACTCACCTCCATTCAAAGTTTTTCCCTCCACATTTCGCTATCTAATGCTAGTACCCTTTTCACCTAGTATCTCTTCCTATGTAGATACTTTCCTCTTTATTTGGTCCATGAACTTTTCCCTCTATTTCGCCTTCAAACATAGGTATACTTCACAAATACATTGTGTCTCAGGGTGTGTCCAATCCATCTTGTTCTTCTTTTATGTATGATGTTCCACATGGTCCTTTCCTCTTCTACTCTTCTATACACTTCATCATTCCTTATTTTTTCCGTCCATTTTATTTTCAGCATCCCCCTTCAGCACCAGTCTAGTCTCTAGTCTTTTCTGGTCAGTTTTTTCAATGGCCAACTGTTCCGATCCATAGAGTAATATAACAAGTAGAATAATACAACGTAAATTTAATTTTAATATAAACGTTGTATGAATTATAATTATTAAAATTTTCCTCTCTATTAAAGCATTTTTGTGACTTGGGTTTATGCCACAGAATTTGAAATTTAAGCAAAATTCGTACGTAAATACGTGTCTTTTATTCGGTATGATGCCTTTATTGGGAGCCATCATAATAATATGAAATGTAATTTTTGGCGCTTTGGAGAAAATATGTATACATGCAGTCGAATTATCTCGAAATATGTGTCAAATACCTTAAGGCAAAGTGTTAAAGTTGCATTAGATTGCCATGAAACCGATTCCATAACACGCTTTTTTTTCGCTTCTATCTAATCGTATTACTGATAAGTACACGAATGCAAAATACGAGGGTAAGTCAATAAATAAGTCGCAAAAGTCAGCATTTCATCATCAAAATCAGTCGTAAACATTTGATTGGGAACACTTGGAACATCCACCGTACAGTCCCGACTTAGCCCCCCAGTGGTTTTCATCTGTTTGGGCCCCTAAAAATTCATTTGGGTGGCCGTCATTTTGATACAGATGATGCTGTAATCTATGAGGTTACACGTTGGCTGCGACAGCAACCAAAGGACTTCTTTGCTGCTGGCTTTCAAGGACTTGTAAAGAGATGGGATAAGTGCCTGAATGTACAGGGTGAATATGTGAAAAAGTAAAATAAATGTCAGAAAGTTACTTTAATTATTTTTGCCTCAATTCAGTTTTGCGACTTATTTATTGACTCACCCTCGTATCATGAAAATCTATACACAAACGAAACTTGTTCCACCCAACTTGAATGTACCCGTTTTTGCCTTGGAGCACACCAAACAGGCATTAATGGATATAATTATAGAATTATTATTTATTTTTTCCTTAATTATAGGATGTTATAACGATAGGTTTCGGCGCGTCATCGAGTTTTTCGAAATTTTATTGAGTACGTGGCTTTCGAATAATTTATTCTACTTTACTAGTACCTTTACATTCTTTAGCAGTAGCTAATATAACGAGTAATGCATTTCTGTTTAACGTTTCTGCGGCGAGCAGACATTTTTTTTCCATTCCTTCCTCCGGGATTCGGCCGCGTCGTTGTTTTTCTGACATCGTTTCTCATCCTCTCCTGGAGGCATCTTCAGGTCGAAGATCTGAAGATCGATCGATCAAAGAGTGCCCTGAAGACGCCTCCAAGATAGGAATAGAAATTTTGTCGGAAATACAAAGACGCAGGCAAATATCAGGAGAATAAATGGAAACAGTAATGCATTATTTCACGTTGAGAATAAAATCTGCACAGACGTGACAAATTATAACAAAGCATATGCCGTTAAAACAACATTGAATGACCATAAAACTAAATCGGTATGATCCATTTTTTTCACTTATACCCGTGGATATTACAAATCGAATCGCATATGCAGATTTTCACGCCAATCTGTGCATCAAACTCAATCTCACCACCTTTCACGCTCCGATAGCGCACAAGAATGTATTGCGAGCCGTTACCACCTCAATATTGCTCCCTTCCACGCCTCAAGCTCAAGTCCTTTAGATCACTCATTATGAATTTAAACTATGCTAAACGGAATTTATAAAGTCGGTTATAAAGAGAAAAACACATTTAAAGAACTATTGGTGCAAATTGCGGCCTCTGGCATCGCAAAAGGAGTGAATCATTTAAGTAAAACAGTTACATCGTGAAGCAGTAGAATTTCACTCCGAGAGAATAAAAAAACTGCCGGAAATGATAGTTTTAACGTTACCTCAAACATCCCTACTGTGAGATTGTGAAATTCGTATTCCTTGAAGTATATTTGTATTAACTGCCAGCAATAAATTTTATGGATGGTTTCACCTGAACAAGAATAATTACCCTTAACTTGTAAACAAAAAGACATTATAAAAAAAATATACACGTCCTGTCAGTGGTCATCAAAGTGCCAGTTTTAAACTCCTCACTCCAAACTTGGTATTTTACCAACTCAAGACGATATGTGTTCCTTAAGGAGCTTTTTCGTCGGCAACATTAATTCCACTACCCAGATTACTCAACCCCACGGCTTGTATCAGTTTTGCACCATGCCATTTTGAATTCTATATTATAATTAAATGAGAAATGTTGGTAGGATGATAACAGTTGGTGCTTATGGTAGATATGCATGATTATCTTCTAGATTAAAAGCCTAAAATAAAGTTGCGCTTCCATCTTTCTACCTTATTACCACCTAGATCTACATAATAAATATTTTAATAATGGAAATCTCTGTACAGGTATTGAGTCAAGTCCTTACACCCCGGAAAAACTAATTCAGATTATTTATCATTGCTTAGTACTTCAAAAGGATAATATTAAGCGTCGACATCTGTTTACTAAAGTAAATCACTAAAATCATGAGTATTCTAAAGTAAAATGTCATAACATAAATGATATCATGATGACTTCGCTCTCTTGTGAAACGGCATAAAGTCAACAATTGCAAGGTATAGTTTAGAGAAATGTACAAAACAATTCAGAGAAAAACTACGCAACTAGGAACAAAATTATAGTTCCAGGAAACTATCCAAATTCATAATAAATAGATGAGCCAATACGTTCCCACTGTGATCCGATTATCTCAGAATTCATGGCAACAACTGGCGTAGAAATTAGCACCGCGAACGCTATTATCGAGTAAAAATCAGCAAGTATGGCTGCTGCGGCTCTGCATTTATCTCCTGTTTTGTTCCAAAGTTTCCGCGTCCGCATGCTTTTCCGTAGGTGGGTTTCCAAACGACGCCTATACATAGAGTAAGCAATGGTTTAGGAATTAAGAAAGCGGAGCGTAGTTGTCGTTATCCGTTGGGAATTTTCATGGTGCGCGGATGCAAGCGGCGGCGAAGGATTTTAATTTTCAGGTTTCCGGATTAAGGCAAAGCCTTGACGGATTATTTTAATGCGCCACGCCGTTAGCCACTGCGTTATCACTAATGAAGCGGGCTCGCCCGCTTATCGCTTATGAAAATTCACAGCCAGGTGCCTCTACACACATTTCTCTCTCCTCCGCCTCCTAACGAAACGCTGCCGACTCCTTCATCCGGCCCAAATGCCAGTAATTACGCTTAGCAGACGTGGCTCGAGCGATAATTAATAAACACGGGATTAGAATACACCAAATAATTCCTCTGCGTAAACGTGACTCGTTCGTGGCTCAAGAGAACTGGGGAGCTCTTTTGGGAGTAGCTACCAGCCGTTTCATTTTTAAAACGTGCTGGCGGAGTTGATATTTCGAGGTAAGGCGTTCGTATCAACATCTTTCGCTCCCTTGCACGGAAACCTATATCATTCATGCTAACGGTCGGAAAATGTAGCCGCAGAAAGGGGTGATAGCTCCATTTTGATGAAGACGAACATAGCATCAAGGCGTCAATTATAGTTTAACCTAGATTGAGCGAGCGTTAATGATTTACATGGCTACGTTTAAGAAAAATGCTTGTTTTGATACTCCTCGGCACATAATATGAAAATATTATTCCCAATAAGTAATCCAAAGCTTCGAAAATATTCAAAGAACCTTCATATCAGAATAGCCTTTGAGGAGTCATCCGTTGAGAATATTCGGGTGCACAAAAGTTTCAAAGAAAATTTCATTCCCCAGGACTTCAATCATTAACCCCTCTAAATAGTAATAGTAGTTACCTCTCAAAATTGTATTAATTTAACAATTGAGTTCATCAAACGCTGGGTTGCTTTTGTGGATACTTCCCAAAAAGGAAAGAAGGGACAAAAATAGACTGAATAATATAAACTAATTGAATGACTTTCATAATTTTATGAAATTTACATTAAAATTTTTCCCAAATTACAATTTTTCTTTCGCACCCTTTGAGATTTAAAGCTTCACTATGGCGAGTAGTTCATTTACTTAGCAATAAATAATTAAAAAATTATACCTGTAGGAGGAGCAGCATAAATTACGTCAAATATCCCATTTGCCGCATTAAATAAATAACATATTATAAAAACTGTTCTCATAGCCTGAATTAAATAAGAAGTCTTGCTTTTTTAATGCAAGGTATGACTTAATCACTGAAATTCCAAAATAATTTTTTTAACATTATAATTATTTCAGTCTAATTGAGCTACTAAAAACAGAAATAAGCAACATTTATAAAACAAAGGCAGGAGTACGCCATATTAGTGGTTATATAATTTAAAAAAAAGATAGTATTACGAGATGCTCAATCCCTTTTAAAACACTACTGATGAAATAACAAAACTTCTAATTACCCTGAGCCACGCAAGCAAACTACCCTGACGGGAAGAATCATCAGTATCCACCATTTGATTTGCGTTGCGTTGTGAACGCGACGTAAATATCAGACGATGTATCCTTTGTTTTCCTCATGGTCTCCCACGCCACATGGTACAATGCTCCTTACATGAACATTGCATTGCAGTAAAAAACGCAGCTGGAACGACATTACAAGCCTCTCTTAAACTCACGTCCTTGAAATAATCGCGGGAAGGGAGTGGAAGAAAACCCTGGGACCTCCGCTCTGCACCGAGACTCAACGCGACTCATTGAAAAAATAAGAAAGAATTGTACCCAAAGAGTATTTCTTGAGTGTGTACAAAATAATGCATCCTTCCTCTCGGCAGTGGAAAACTCAAAGCGAATCGGGCCGAGCGGACGAGCTCGCGAAGATAACCGCGCGTCCGCCATATCCGCCGCACCCCTCTAACCCCCCCCCCACCCCGCCTCCACCCGCCTCCGCCCGCATCGCCGGACTCGCCCCTAACGTCCTTCTCACCACACTTCCTGTTTTCCTCCGCCGAAACACCTCCACTTCTCCCTTAACCCCTTTCTCGGCTAAACAATCCTTTTCCACTTTGCCCTCCTCCTCCCAACCCTCCCCCATCTTCACGTTTGAAGATTCCCCCCCTTCGATGATAACGCCATCTTGTGCCCGGTTTAGGAACCAGGAGCGTGCGGTCGTCCGAGAAAGTGCAGAGCTTTGGAGAGATAGATTGGGATGACAGAGGCGATGATGAGAGTTGAGAGAAAGGAGATGAGAAGGGAGAGGCGTGGACGGAAGAGACCTACTGAAGATGTTCCATTCTAACTCATTTTTGATCGTATTTTTCAGAAATTGGTGCCATGATTTCGCTCATATTCATTTATTTAATCAACCGGTCAAGGAAGGTTTTAATAGAAGTCTGTGAAAATTCTCTAGATTTTCACATGTGTCGGGTCCCATAATATCTCTGGCTTTCTCATCTCAGCATACGTCTTCCCCATTTTCATCCCGTCCACACAACCTATTCTCTTTCTTTCCCTTTCCCGTTTGCCAAACATCCCCTTCACCCCTCATTATCTCTTCCAACCACCAACTTTGACTCCCATAAATCTCGTCCAGACGTTCTCTTCTCGCCAACCATACCAGGCACTTCCTCTTTTTTATTCCTCTCCGTTAGTCGTATTCTCCTACCCGGCCACTTCTCAGACATCATTATCATTGGTCGTTCAATCCTGAGATTGTTTGACTGCAGCCCTCCACCCATCCCAGTCTGATGCTAGTCTCTTACCTCCTGGCATCTCTTCCTGCGTACTTTCTTCTTTATTTGGTCCATAAACTTATTCTTGGCACTTCCTCTGGGCACCTTTTCCTGTATTTTACCTTCAATTATATTCTTCACAAACCCATTGTGTCTCATGGTGTGTCCAATTCATCTAGTTCTTCTTTACTGTAAGGTATTTCACATGATTCCATTCTCTTCTACTCTTCTGAACACTTCATCATTTATCATTTTGCCCGTCCACTTCTCAGACGTCGATAGCATATTTTGCCGTCCTTTCCCAGAGCCCAAGTCGCTATCACATGCAACGATACACTCCATATTAAAATATTCACATGAATTTTCTTCATATTCTTACCCTACAAACCCAATATCAGCCCCCTACTATTGCTGACAGCTTTTTTTGGTAAGCCGTATAATCACAATGTCATTGCTACACTCCTCTTACCCACAAAGTGGTTATATAACTCGGTGGCAGACAACCGCACGTACCGCGTCATCAAGGAGGGAAAGGCTCTTTCAGGAAGAGTTGGCTTGAAGCTGGAAAGGAGGGGACAGCTAATGGTTGGCTAGGCTAGGAACATAAATATGATAAGAGCGAGATGACAGCATGAATTGTCATCAATGTGCTTCACGGTAATGACTACATCTCAAACAAATCTGAATCAGAATATAACCACCCTACGTAACCGATCGGTGACGTCCATCCAAAGAATTAAATTAATAGCTCAGAAGCATTGAATTTTGATTATGATTGAGCATTTGTAAGCTGACAACGAATTTTGTGACCTTGAGAACCCAGTAAGTCAAACATCAAGACATCTATGTAATACCCTGCGAGCCGCCGCATGGGCGTGTGGCAGGGGGTGTGATGACACCAGCAGTGAAAAGCTATTAGTTTTAGGGAGGTGAAATTATGGCATGTGTAATGGGAGAGTATTTACTGGAGCTCAGTTTTTATTGTAGTCTTTTATTGTGCGCGGAAAGAACGAGTTTATGCACCTATCTGTTTGGCAGTGTATTTCTCTTATTTTATCGCATCTGTCAGACCTAGAGATGTAGTAATGCGTCATTATAATATTCTCTGCGTCCCTCTAAAAAAATCAGTTCTGAATTTCTCAAGAAAACTAAGCTTACCGAGTAGCCTTCGAGTCTCTAGAGGCTCCCACCCTATTCCATCTAAAAGTTGTGAGACACTATATGCACGCTCTTAGCAGTTTATAACGAAGCGCGCTGCTTTCCTTTGTATTTTATTAATAATTTTGGTTTAATGTTTATGACCAGGGTTCAAAATTTTCGCAGGGTTCCCCTCGATATATCAGAAGTTAAGGTAGTTCCAAGATATTTTACTGTATCTGGAGATTTGATGTTTACTCCACCCACAGTACACGTATGGCATTTGTGTGATACTTTTGGCAGGAAGTGAACTGTGGTACATTGGCTGATATTTAATTCTAACCCCCACTCCTGGCACCACGACTGAACGTTGTTAAGGTCAGATGACAGACCTTCAAAGTCCGCGTCTTAGCTTATTTCACGGTAGATATCTGTATCGTCTGCAAATAATCTTAACTTACTGCTAACTCAAGAACCTAGGTCATTAATATAAATAATGAATAAAAAATGGCCGACCATGCTTCCTTGAGGAACACCACATCTAACTTCGACCATATCAGAGCTAAAAACATCAATAACTACTTTTTGTTTTCGACCACTAAGAAAGTCCCTTATCCAATTCACTATTTTTCTCTTAACTCCGCGTGATTTCAATTTATGTATGAGTTTTTTTGTGAGGAACCTTGTAGAATGTCTTCTTAAAATCAAGGTATATCCTGTCGACTTGCTTTTTTGATTCATCTGATTTTAGAATATAATGAAGGAAGAGCGCAAGCTGTGTTTCGCAGGACCTGCCCTTATGGAAGCCGTGCTGATTACTATTTTTACTGCTTTTTAATCAGTCGGCGGCGTTGGCGTTAATTTAGCAGTCTTATAAGATGATATTGACTCTTTATTTATGAAATAAAATATTATTTAATATCGGGATTTTAATGGTAAGTATAAATCAAATTTATTTATATTATAGAGTTAAACAGCTTTAAACGCCTATCACGCCCGTAAGGATACAAAAAAAGCTCCTGTCGTTGCCTGGTAAAACCATAATGGCGCATGGAATTTGACCGTCTGTAACTTATGAAATTTTGACCTTCGAGTCTAGAAGTTTGAAGAAAATTTTGGTGACATTATCGTTATCGTCTTACAGAACCGCTATTTCATAGGCTTTCATCAGAAAATATGCTGAGCTAGGGGCACGTTATTCCTTTTTCGAGACCATAACGTTTCAAAGCATTTTGCAACTAATATTTCCGCCTAGGAGTACAGGTATTTTGATTGCATCTTTCTCAATTGGTTAATCTTTACGCAGTCAAAAATTACTTGTATTTCAGCAGTCGGGATGTTCCTTTAACTGTTGTAAACAATAAAATAATTGAATGCTTTCAGCCAGAAAATTCCCTTTATAAATTTGCTCAGGCGGAGCCTCTTCAGCTCTCGACTGTGAAAGATATCCTCGGTTGTACCCCACGATACTAAGAAAAGGTCGGTCCATTGAAGAATGGAAAAATATTCTCCAAGTCAGACAATCTTATGGCAAAGTTCTGGAAAACTCTACCTCTCTCGGTCCCTCAAAAGGCGTGCCAACTCGTATGTGTGTCAAAAGACACTCCTTCAAATGGCCGTTTCTACCCCTTGTAATAATTTCTTGATGGACTAAAGGTGTGTTAAAGAAATACATGTACCCGCGCTAGAAGATGCATGAACACAGTAAAATTGCATGGTTTAAATACCCAAAATCACGCAAATGTGTCGTCGCATAGCCATTAAATAGCCCATGTAATAATTTGGAGAATTGATTCGACCATCTGTCCAGCCAAGTACATGCCCGGGAACAAGCAACGTGTAAACATCCTATAGCTGAGTTTTCTGAGCTGTTGAACTTAAGCAAGAAGTTGTAATGTAGTTTGCCAATCTATAATCACCACATACAGACGCCCATAACTCCTGCCCAACAAATTACTTAGAGGCATACAAGGTAGGTTCTGAATGGTAACATGCGTGGAGGAATAGCAAGGATTAGGTGCGTCAGCACATCCGTCTTTGACCTCTCATAAGCGAAGGAATAATAAAACCTTTTGTGAACGACTGCTCCTTTCACAGGCGAGAGAGAGCCAAGATAAGCTCAAGATAATGAGAGCAAATCGACTAAGGTGTAAGGAGAGCGCTTCGAAATGAAATAATTATGTCGACCAAATCAGAGTAATTGATACATAACAGGATTATGCATTTCTGTGCTGAAAAGACAGAAATCATCAGCGTGAAAAACATCGAAAGAATTTTCCTTGATTTAAGCAATTAACATTAACCTAAGCGACAAAAAATAATCACATTTTCTCCCTCGCTTTCGAGATAAATCCAGAATCCGCACTGTAACAAAATTAATCGTCTTATCCGGGGAAAACCTAAAGAACAACCACTCAGACGACCACCTGCGGTGCCGGCCGGTAGTTTCCTCTGTCACTATAAAAACATGTTCCATGATTGCTAAATATTTCTCTCGCTGCATGAACCATGGCATTCCCATTCGAAACTTTTACTAATTAGTGGGATTATTCATCGCACGAAGATTTACAAAGCGGTCATCAAAGAGATATGCGATTGCCTTATTTATAAACTATTATCAAAGAAGAGAGAGGAAAACCTAAGGGAACATTTTAGTGATGGTTGGTTCACTCATGGCAAAGTGAAAATGTTTGGGAGCATTACTGGCCCGAGAAAATCTAAAAAAAAAATAAACAACATCTGTGTAGAAATTTCTTAGACTTGACAAAAGTTACCTACCATATGGAGATGCGTTTGCTCAATATGATGGCAATTCCCTAACCATTTAGTCACAATTTAACAACATCTCAATTTTGGTAACGTGTTGCTTAAAATGCCCAACGCTGCATGGGAAAGATTATGCCATTAGAGCTAATAGTGAAGTGAATACGTTGATTAGTCTTCCATACATTGCAATTATACGTATCCTCCTGCCACCTCTTCCACCATATTCCTCCATGTATTGGAATTCTGGGCAGCCTTCTGCTGCCAGCTTTGCCGAGCTATGCACATGATGTATGCATACCAGGGCGGTGGGCCTGAATTGAAACAGCCGTGAAGGTCCGCTCGGTCCTGAACCAGCCTCTTTCCCACCTCCGTTGATGGACAAGGTAGAGAAAGAGGTGTCGTGGGCAGGGGATTGAGAATGAAACGGAGTTAGGGGATTCTCGCGGAGAGTCACGTAAAAGGAAAGGGACACACACTGAGTTTTAAAAATAAAAAAGTGGGAGGAGATTGGAAAGAAAGAAAACGAAGGACGCGGGAGGACGGAGCGCCCTAGCGATCCTCGTCGCCACAACACCGTCCGTCCCGCGCAGCGAGGAAGACAAGAGACGGGGTGGAGTGCGCGCGAGAGAGAAAGAAAATAGAATGGGCAGGACGAGAAGTAGTAGCGTGAGGAGAAAACGCTGAGGAGTAAAATGGGGCAAACGACGAGTAGAAAGAGGATGGGGAGACTAGGGGGCAGCACGGTAGCGGCGGCAGCAAGCAGCAGCAGTAACGCCATCTCTGAGTCGAGCACTTGTTTTTTCGGACGAGGACGGCGCAGCCGAGGCTATGAAATGACAACGCCACGGGAAAAAAGAACGCTCCGGTGCGAAAAGCGGAAGTCTTTCCATTTTAATGAGCACGGGATGGGGCGAGAGAGGAGAAATGGCGTAGAGAGAGACGTGGCAAAAATAAAAACGAAAAAAAGAAAGTGGACGACACGAGGAGATGAAGAGTGTGAGGAAACGGAGCAAGAGAGAGAGAAAGAAATGGCAAGGATCCTGGAGATGAGCGCGTTGGCAGTTGTCACAAGAGTGGACATACACACCAACACATACATACACGCACACGAAGAAAAAGGATGGATGGATGAAGAGGATGGGGTAAGGCCCTGAAAAATAAGTCGACGACTCCGGAGACTCAAACACTCCTACCACCCTGCTTGAAGAGGGCAGAGAGGGGAGGATCCACAAAAACACGAGAAAAATGGGAAGGGTGCACACACAAAGGAGGAAACGAAAGGGAGTGGGGAGGGTTGAGAGCAAAGAGAGAAGAAAAGGAGGAGGAGTAGACATGGAAGAAAAGAAGAAGAAAAATAAGTGATCTAAAAAAATTGGAAAGAAATGGCGATGCCGGGGCGGGATTTAATGAAGCGAGCGTCATAATGATAATATCCCAAAAGAGAGAGAGTTTTTGAGTGCGACGGACGCGGAACGAGCGCTTGGAAACTCGGACCAGCAGTGGGGAGAACGCTTTCCACTTCCTCTGCCGCGGCGCTAATGTCCTCCTTCATCCCATCTTTCCATTCGCCCTGCCGAAGAAGAATTAATAAAAAAAGATACTCATCCTCCTCCTCCTCCTTTCTTTTCGTAATCTGGGGCAGGTCTTAGAGGGGAGGGTAGCTTTTATTTTTTAAGGTTAGTCAGCATCCGACTCAGAAAGGTTTCGGTTCGAGCCTCGTTCTCTCTGTGTCAGGACTCGGAATTAAGGAGATAAAAAAATCCCACGGAAGTACCAGACGCACAAAATTACTGTCCACAAGAAGGAGGATCGTGGCCTCGAGCAGACATTTTGGAGAACTAGAACAAGAGCTCAGTGTTTCCGGGCTCTATTTTTAATGATTCAGGGACGGTGCTTTGCAGCTGTGATGCGGCCAAGGGCATTTGCGACCAAATAAAAAGAAGCGTTTAATAGGGCCACCCGACAACTTTGCAATTAAGACCCAACCACCGTCATAATTGTGAGAAAACGAATTAATAAAAAAATCTATTTCGTGCGGTAAGTTTAAATTATGAGAGATTTATCTGCTTGACAAAAGGCCTATTCGAATAAAGGTAAGAGTCGGCTGAGGCTCAATGGTTTATCTTTGGGCACTTAGGTCCACGCGTGATCGTGATTTTGATGTATCACAGACTCATTAGCGATTGGATGAAACTACAATTCATTCCACCTAAATAGACATCATGCAACCTTTAAATTAAATGTCACTGCATGATTCTTTCATTAAATTGCTGCATAATGAATATCTTGCACCGTGTCTCAAAATTACGCATAAAATATTCATAAAAATAAATTCATAAAATTTATGAAATATAATTTACAATCTGTCTCCAAATTTGATCCAACTCTTTGTAGCATTTAATTGGTTGTTGAAAAATCTGTTGCATTCATCAAATAAAATGTTGAGGTGTGGAAGGCAAATTTATTAATATTGTAATAAAGCGCTTAGTTAATTTTTGTTTTTTTTACTGTTGATTCAAATTTGATTTTCACTAAGGCAATACATGCATATCTACTCAAAATATAAAATACCGGAAAGTTCCACGCAAGTTGACGATCACGGTTTAATGTTTAGCTAGCTACATCGCGATTTGAACCCACAACTTAATAATGGATGAGTTCCATTTTATAATTTTTATCTCATCATAGTAAGATGAGTCTTCTGGCCTGCATTGAGAAATGACTTCCCATATTTACCTAAAAAGTAAGCGCATAAGTTTCAGCGATGAAAAAGCAACGGAGAATTCTTGGAACGTAAGTTTTTACTTCTAATTCAGAGTGGTCCTGAGAATTCATTAGGAAAGAATAGCTCTGGAATGAAATTCTCTGAATTATTTTTCCCAGTTCTACCGCGTCGCTGCACTCGGTCATCACCCCTAACTGTTTTCCTTCCTGGAGTTAATTTTTTTCTCTGTGGATCACTCATCCAGTCAGTAGAATATGTAATGAGCAAAAGAGTACAGTCACGGAATGACTTGACCTTAACACAATCGGAGTAAGTCGGTTTGGATATCTTAGTAATCCCTCGTTATAAGGTAACCTTTCTTCAGAACGTCTTCCCTTTGCGTGGATCACTTCAAACAGTTATACATTCTCATCTAATAATTACTCAAACAGCAAAGTTTATGTAGTAAATGCAGAACATAATGGCTAGCGATAGATCTGGTATCGACGATACTGTGACCGCAATCATCATTTTTTTATGTACTCAAAATGTGCTCGGTATCAACGCCATTGGAAAATGAAAGGCGTTATTACTGGAATTGAACTTTAGACTTTGTCTCGCAGTTTAAACGCACACGTCATTATACTACTCACATTTCCTCATTCTTATCGCAGTTCTTTTAGAAATCTAGGAAACTAGATCGATCCAGTAACCAATGAAATACAATCCAATTAGGGGCATGGATGTCTACCATAAGTTTACTTCAAGCATGTCCAGGTTATAACAGATATCCGTGTAGCACAGTCGTTGCAAAATTGATTATGAAAAATATATTTCTATGCAAGCATTAATGAATTGAATTTCATCCAAAAATAATGAATTATTAGAAAGTTTGAGAGCAAGGGAAATTTGACAAATTCTATCTCAGCATTCTTTTATATACTAGGGGTATTTGTTTGCGGTCTTTGCCCAAGGAACGCATTCCAATGCGAATGTTGGTGGTCGTAGGAATCGCGTTTGCGGCAACACCGAAATTCCATGACTTGCTATGAGTTGATTAAAGATCCGCTTTCTTCCACCTAACTTTTGTTTTACATTAATAAGTTTTCTCATTCGTTTGTTCAACTCTTGTACAGATTTACACCTATATTGGCGGTTCATTGACGTGCTAATAGCTTTCGAAATGAAGGAGATATTAAGATATAAATACTGAAACGTTTTAGTGTAGTGAGCAAGGAGAGGAAAATGTTTTACAGTGAGTATATCTAACTTAGAGTCATCTCTCACAATCTCCTATACAATTCCCATTATCTCTCCGTCGACGTATCCTATTGGAGTATTATCATATCCAATACAACTGGTCTTAACCGCTATTCTATTGGTAGTTTCCTTTTACTCATTTAAGGTGGTCGCCATGACAGCACTCATTTTGCCATAGGTGATTTGCGATAGTTACTCTTGAAAATATAATAATTTCTGTAGTTTTTCTTTCTCTTCTTCAGTCATTCTTCTGATATTTTCGTTTTAGGCTCTTTGAAAAACATAGGAACATTGAAGCAAAGCACCACGTAAATATATTCCTGTGAATTGGTTAATGTTAACTATATTTTAACAGGCCTCACGTGCCCAAAAGCGATGCAACTTAAAGCGATATTAGTGTTTCAAGAGTTAGAATCGGTTTTACTGAGTTACTGGTACATTTTGTCGCCCTTTTATATTTTTGGATAATGTCTCTCTTCAATAAGGCTTGCGTCGAAAATCCCAAATGACACATAATCTGTCAATACTTCGTTCTACTCAGTTTCTTATACCAAGACGCGTGCAGTACCTAATCTCCTTAATTACCCACTCGATTTCTAGACATCATTGTGTTTATCAACACTGCATCATTTGTCATCTTCCAGTATTTTTAACTCCATTCATCCTTCAGAATGCTAATGCAAAAAAATCATCATGGTCAACGATAACTATTAAGGAAAATTTATTCGAGCATAACTTGAAGGTTATCTGAAATATCACTACATGTTCTAACCAAACAATTTTACAACCATCAGCCAATCACATTATCTGCGTTTTCATGGTAAAGAAATAGTCAGTAAAAGAGACAAAACCTCTCTTTTGGGCGGTTTAAAGAGCATGTTTACTACTTTTTGTAACAATTCATTCCTCGTAAAACGACAATTAAAAATTTAATTACTCAAAATTGAATTCATGGTGGGCAAAAGACTTATTCTCCAAGACTTTTTTCGTAGCTAAAGGGCATGAGGAGCTTGAAAAACTCGAGGACCAGAGTGAGGCTGTAATTACTTTTATGAGATCATTGAGTCCAACCCCTTTAATGTTGCGTTTCTCTTTCCGTTGAGTTCCCTTGGGAATTTTGCTAGTGAGTTGCTTCTAGGCATGAGGTGAGAGACTGAATATAGGAAATACCACGTTAATTAAAGGGAAACAGCAGTAAATAAAGTCATAGTCACATTGAGTTCATGAGATCCTGCGGAAGACTTCAATAAAATCAACTTGACTGAGAATGGAATTTTGTAACTAGAACTACGATTTGGTCCTGCTCCGAAGATTTCTTAAATAACTGAACTCCATTATCGTCAAAGCGAGAATAATGAGCAGAATCTAGAGCACTAAAAGACATAATTGATGGCCCGAGTTTTTTTTCAACAAAGTCGCCGCGGGCGTCCTCATTACTAGAGACGTCAGTTTTTTTCCTACCTTTGACTTCTGCTCTTAGACATTTTTACGCAAAGCTATCAACTTCACATAATAGAAAACTAAACTACCAAAATTATGAGATCAAACTGATTAGGAATCACAAAAAACAATAAAAGTAATATAAGTTTAAAAAAAATAAATCGCCATTTCGTCTCGGAGATCAGAAGAAGAGGTTTTAATACCACTCAAATCTTCCCATCATTTCCATCTCATTTTACTCCGCAAGATTTTCGGCGCTGATAGCACCCTTTCTACTCTTCGCTTTTATTGACAAAAATTAGTGCTTCAACGACAGATATTAAAAGATGCGGGAGAGAAGAGTTTTTTCTTTTTAGAATCATCATCTACATTTGTGAGAGTGAAAGAAATGGAGAACCTCATTCCACTAGCATATTCCCGTTACCATTAAAAAGAGTAATTTGGTTCAGCTTCATTTATAAAGCACTCTGAGCTGCTTAATCGCCCGTCCTCAATTTGGACCAAAGAAGATGGTGAAGGCACAGAGTAGAAAATAAAACTCACCGGCCCTACTCAGGTTTTGGACGGCCCGCCACCCTGTCCTGTATTCTACGCCAAATCTGTGCTGCACTTGTCTCTTAGTCTCTTGTTTTGCAAAAAGTTAGCAGCAAGCGGAAGAAGATCAATTTGAACTCGCCACTCGAACTGAAAGGCTTCATTTAACTACGTCAATACTTGAGAGAAGGTTGAAATGGGTGAAAAACTAAAAGAGCACTCTATTCTATCTCCCCATGTTTCAACGATGCACCGAAAACGGCCAAGCCACTCTCTTTTACTGACATTATAGTCAAACGAATTAAAGTAGTTCAAAGAAAGCTATCTCGTAACCTTGTTGCTCACTTTAATAAAACATAACTACTAAGCTTAATCTATATAATTAAAAAATATTCTTACAAAGTTACTCATTAAGATATAAAAGAGAGAATGGAAGTACGATTCAAAATTATCAAATACGTGGACATTATCACTACAGGAAGAGATTCACTCATTTATAATATCAGTTCCATTGATTGAAATTATTTTTATATTTCAGAAGGAGATAATAATAACCCTCCCAGTGGTATATCAGTTTTCTATAAATTAAGATCCCAAAAGAAGCATACAGCATGTGTTTAAAAAGCTAATAACACAAAAGTATCACCTCAAAGCAACTTGAAATTTACGTATTATGTAGTAAGAAACAACAAAATTACAGCAGAAATCATGTTTGAAACACCAAAAAACTGAATTGTTCGTGCCTACATTGAAATCACCACATTACTTAACTAATCATGGAATTATATTTTTACAGGAAATGTCAATCTTGTGGAATTTATTTTAGTATTTTTTATTATTTAGATTATTGAATTATTTTGGGTGAACTGTTTTTTAAATAAGTCAATTCTCAACACACAATAGCGCGTACGCATAATTAATTAATTATAACGAGATACTTCATAAGCGAAAAACCTGAGCCAAAGGAAGCAATCGGAAATGTGCTCAATTTTAGGTAAAAGTATTATGATATCTGGCAATCAGATATAAAAACAATAATTCATGACAGTACAACTCTTAATCTTGAATTTAAAGCAAGATAGTTAGCAGTATCTACAGAAGTACTTTAGTGTAAACATCAATTCCACTCTTATGTTTGATTTCTAACTACGAGTAATATTAGTAATTGCAGTTGCACTTTTCTTTTATGTCCTCCAACAGCTTAGGTTATTCCGCAAGTGCTGACTACAGCTGGCAGAGAGGGTCATATGCATACGAAGTGACTCGGACGATCACCCATTGCAATTCAAGCCGAGCTAAACGTTTCTATAATCCTATTATTGAGTATTTTTATCGAGGGATGTTAATTTCTTTTACCAGTGAAAAATTTTGGGCATAAACGAAGAGGGAACTAGATGGGTTCGCGATTCCTTATTGTAAATCGTTATTCATAACGGAAACCGCACTAGAAAGGCAATTTTCGAATACACGGTCCCAAGAAAGCACTCAATTGACTGAAAATAGTGATTACAACACACTAAAATTCGTAGAAAGGCAATCATATTTTTACACTCGTAAGTGCTATTGAAAAATGACAATAACGCAAGCGTAAGTGTCATGAAGTGTCAGAGAAAACTCATTAGAGAATTATATATGAGGCAAAAAGCTGCATTAAAAATAAATGAGGATATGAAAGAATGGGTGGATCTTGGTAGAGGAGTAAGGCAGGGATGCTGTCTGTCGCCAACCTTGTTCAATATATATGTTGAGAACATGATCCATACATCTTTTGATGGGATACAGGAAGAAGTCTGCATTGGAGGTAGGAAGATAAGAAGTATAAGATTTGCAGATGACATGGTAATATTAGCAGATGATATGCAATCACTTCAAAGGTTGATAAAGGTTTTGGAAGAAGGGATGAAGAAATATGGGATGGAGATAAACGTAGGAAAGACAAAGGTGATGCCAGTAAACTGTGAAAATTATAAGAGTATGAAAATAAATGAAGGTGTATTAGGAAAAGTGAAAAGCTACCGGTACCTAGGAAAGATGGTGACAGACGACTGGAAAAGTATTGCAGAAATAAAAGCAAGGATAGCAATGGCAAAAGAGGCCTTCAGCCAGAAGGAAAACTTGCTATGCAATAAAAGTCTGGATCTGGAGCTGAGAAAGAGACTAGCTAAATGCTATTCATGGAGCGTCTTCATGTATGGATGTGAAGCGTGGACATTAGGTAAGAGGAAAAGGAATAGAATAGAAACTTATGAAATGTGGGTGTGGAGAAGGATGGAAAAAGTAAGATGGGTAGATAAATGAGAAATGAAGAGGTTTTGAGCAAAGTAAAAGAAGGAAGATCGCTCCTAAAGGAAATTAGGAAAAGGAAAGGAAACTGGCTGGGCCATGTGATGAGAGGGAAAAGTATTATAACTGTGGCACTTGAAGGAAAGAGCACTCAATTGAAGGAAAGAAAAAGAGAGGAAGGAGAAGAATTAAATTGGTGGATCAGGTGAAGAACATCAGCTATGATGAAACAAAGAAGGAAGCTCGGGACAGAAGCGGATGGAGACGACAGTGGTGTACGGGACCTGTCAGCAGACAGAACACCAGATGATGATGAAGTGTCATGAAGAAGCGAGATAGCCAATAGCAATAACAATTAGTTAAAGGAGTTAAAGCCAGTACTATTGCAATATAAATGAAAATTTTAAAACAAATGCGGCAGTCCAAATTCGTTTCGGTGCTCTTTTGTTTGTAAGGGAAATTTGCGTTCAAATCGTTAAAAACGGTACCCCCAAATATATTCCACAAATGAGTTGTGCAAGCCTTTATTTCTGATTAAGATGTTGCTAATATATATAGACTTGGGTTAAAATAGTAAGTTTGGAATATATCGGTATGAAAAATATCTTAGATAGGAGTTAATAATAAACCGTATGGTTTCAGGGTGAATTATGTGAAATTTTTCCATGATAGAAGAGAAAAACAAAGCAAATTCCATTTTGAGAAAAATTTAATGCACGACCCGGGTTTCAACACATTATATCATCTTCAGGTCCTTCTGGTCACCTGAAGTTGCTTCCTTTCTTCCTTCCTTCAGGTTACCTGAAGATGACATAATGTGTTGAAACCCGTGTCGTGTATTAAATTTTTCTCTAAGTGGAATTTGCATAGTTTTTCTTTTCTATCATAGGGGTGAATGAATATTGCCGAAAATTATGATCAATTTCATGGGTTGCGGTAAATTACGTAAAATACCACGCTAATAAACGAAAATTACCGTAGTGATTTTCAAAATGACCCATCTCTACTCGTGACTCCATAGATACGTAATCGGGATTATCTCTAACAGTTCAAATATAACCCTCCAGGTCTGCTCTCCAAAACCAACAATACTCACCAATACGAGAATGTGAAAATTCTCACCTAGTCTATTCGTAGAAATTACTTAGGCTGTAACAACAGAAGTATCTGGTGCATGCCAAACAGGGAATAAGTCTAGCACTTGAGCGAAATTCAAGGTTCAAGGACGAACCCAGCAACCTTGTACGCAGGTCTCCCACATGGGGCGTACACCAGCAAAAACTAAGACGCACAGCGAGGGGGGGAAACGAAAGGAAAAGTCGCCAAATGTAGCGACGAAATTGCTAAATTGGCAGCACTGGACTGCGGTGAGAAACCTCCTTCTTTCTCCTCCTCCTTTTCCGCTACTACCCCTTCTCCTCCTTCCTCCACTTCCTCACGGCTCCTCGGAGCGAAGACAAGACCGACTCGAAAGTTTATAACGAGTCCGAAGAAGTTTTGAGGCAGCGTGTTCAAAACGCGTTAAATGAGAGACTGAAGAGGAAAGACAGGCTGAGAGGTCGAGGGTGCACTGAGAGGGGGAGAGGTTGGGAGGTTTTGAGAAGGAAGTGGGGGGTCGCAGAGCCACACACACAGACGGAGAGCGGTGTGGGTGGTGAAAGTTTGCGGTGGAATCCGCTGGGGGATAGGTGGGACTGGTCCCCTGTCGCGTCGCCGGCTGATAAGGGAGGGCGCCAGTGTGGATGACGAGGGAGTGACGACCGGGGAAGTGGGTGATGAGGACATTGCAACAGAATGGAACACACTCGCAAGTGAATAGATTGAGATGTAGACTTACAGGTAGGTAAACGTTTGTATGGTTGGCGAGGAAAGGAAACTTATAGATTACATTAGTAGGAGGCAAAGTAGTAGTTGGAAGAGACTATGAGGGAGAAAAGGGTTGCTCAAGGCATTCACTGAGGGTAGGAACTTGAGTAAGCGGGAAAGAATGGAAAGAGAGTTAATTTTCTGGACGGGGTGTAGAAGGGTAAGTCGTGCGATGAAATATTAGAAGAAATGTCATCCGTAGATCGGTAGGGCGCTGCATATGTAACTCCCGTTTACACCAACCTTTACCGGTAGTTTACCTCCATAAATAAATAAATAAAGGGTTATATTAAGAGTAAATTGTTAAGTATCCTTACATACTGCCGGAATTATCTAAGGATTAAGCTAGAGGATGGTCATTTACGGTTGTACGAAAAATTAATCGTACTTGAAAGACAGAAACAGATGGAGAAAAGAAAAAATATTAGGCCGGTAAGGGGCAGCTCAAGTATTGCGTAAGACGATTTATGCCATTTCTGACCTCCTCCCCTCCCTCTATATAAGACAATGTAATATTTTCCCAAACCACCCCCTCTCTCTCGGTCTTTCGTAAGACGTTAGATAATTGTATCTACTCTTCATCAAATGCTCGCTTTCTGCTGTTTCATCTTTCCATAGAAGCCATCTTACAGCTATGAGCACTGGATATCATATATTATGAAGTGATGGAGTGCCACATTCATTAACATTAAGAGTCGATCATTACCACAGCAGATGAAGTTCTGAACACTCACAGAATATTTGTAAAAAAACACAGGATATTTGGAAACGATACAAAGTTTCAAAATGGACATAAATTTTACGTAATTGATTCCAGCCCCTCCCCCTCCCCGGAAATAAGAAAAGTTAAGATGATCCCAACCCCCTCAACCCCAAAAACCACTTACGTAATACTTCAATGGCTTCTAGTCCAGGTGAAAACTGAAATGAGGTTTTGAAAAATAATCAATTTGTAATTAATTCTTAGAAACATTTTTTTCTTTTCTAGGAAGGTGTAATGCAGTTTACACGTGCTTGATGATCAATGCAATGTGAATAGATTAGAGATTTTATAAGATCAAAAATGAAATTATGGTCATCCTAAGTAAACGATCATTAGCTTATAACTGTTGTACTTAAAATGAGAACACTTAAAAGATACTTATTGCCAGGAAAAACAAGTTAATTGGCATCAATGACTAACGAATCAAGACTCGAAGCTCCTCTAATGTCGAATTTCGTCGTAACAAAAGTAACCCGACGGGTCCCGGTTCCGTTTCAGCGGCAGAAACCCGTAAACACTATAAATTTAACAATAGGAGTTACAAAAATGTCCTTAATTTTTCTCAAAAAAATATGTAAGAAGAAAGTGAAACATTGAAGATGAGAAACAGACAAAGAGGAGGAAAGGGGAAGAAATGAGAAAATAGATGAGATACAGATAGGCGGTGGTAAGGGAGAGAAAGTCTTTTCATATTGAACGGGTTCCACTGAGGAAATGCTCCGGAGGAGTGGTTGATGCACCTTGAACTAACGCGACCCACGCAATTCGATGGCGCTTTCCTCCTCTACCCACTCTCTCTATCTCTCTCTCTCATCCTTTCAGAGGGTCCTCTCGAAGTTTTGGTGAGAGATGCCCCCCACCCTTAGTCGTCCCCCCACCCTTCCCATCTTCAAGAAAGTTAGCGGAATTCCGCGCAGCACATTTTTGGCTCGCATTGGAATATTTTATGCCGATTGTCGATGGAACTTATGCATCAATTTCATTTGCCGACTGCCTTTACGTTGAATTCAGTTTCTACCAAGCGCTAGGAGTAGTTCCGCTCGGCGGCAGATGGAGGTAAAAAGATTACAGAGGTTTCAAGGAAAAACCTCAAGGTAAACAAAGAAGAAATGAGAATTGGTATTCATTCATCCTGCTAGGTTTCTTACTCGCCGATGACTTATCAGTTGGATTATTCTCGCAACTTGATT
The DNA here is from genome assembly GCA_963169105.1 of Ceriagrion tenellum. Taxonomy (NCBI): domain Eukaryota; kingdom Metazoa; phylum Arthropoda; class Insecta; order Odonata; family Coenagrionidae; genus Ceriagrion; species Ceriagrion tenellum. Next base: position 78,040,047 of record OY720635.1, read on the forward strand.
TATGGCTGGTCATTTGGCATAGGCGTCCGTCAAGATTTGCTTAAATTTACGAAGTCCAATTTCTAAAATATCAATCGCACGGATTGAAATACGAACGCAGACCTCTCGATTTTGTATCCGAGTGTTCTTACTAGTGAACAGGTCCAGGCGTACTTTATATTTACTTCCATGACATTAACGACGGAATAAGAGGTCTGAGTAGGTTAACTGTTTAGAGCCCTCAGAGCCACCCAAGGGACCTGAGTTTAAAAAAATATCCTACCTGGGAAATGGAGTATTTTACTCAATGTGGTCTTCACATGGCACCCAATCAAGGATATAAATCCGGAGAAAAACCTCTTCCACTTCTGGAATTAAAACAGGAAACCTCGGAGTGGGAAGTCAGTAAGCTAGTAACATCACCAACCCTACGCTCGTAAATCTCTCGAGAAAGGGCAGACTTTACACACTCAAGAGTTATACATCGTTTCAAAACGAAGGTCCGTTTTATCGAGAATGGTAGAACTCTCACCGCACACACTTAATATAACGGGTGAAAATTATACATCAAGATGTAAAAGGCAGTTCCTTCCTTTGATCCCCCAGCACCAGCAGTTTTTCGTCTAGATCTAAATTTTAAATGTAGGTACTGACAAATTAGTCCAGAAGATTTAAGCCATGATGTCAGTATGTCTCGCGCTGAAATTCAATGGAAAACTACGTCAACTTTTTTGAAAAAAATTAATTTAACTATTGAAACAGGGAATTATGGTAGACAAATTTATGGAGGTTAGGCTCAAACCTTCGCTCCCGGCAACATAACTTATCACAATTACCAATAGCCAAGTGGTAAAGAAATGAGATTTATTCAAGAAATAATTGACTCATTAATAATAGCTCATTAACAGCTTGTCACCACCTAGAGTAGTACAATGATTCAAGAACTATAGCGCTTCCCTAAATAGTGTATATCAGTTGGCTATAGAAGGGAAATAACCTATGTGAAATTGCAGGGAAATGCCACATGGAATGGTTGCTTCATTCATTTAAGTGTATGATTATTCAGTTTCAAATACTGTAACGTGAATAATTCTTTTTGAGGCGATAGAGGGACAATAGTCAAAAGATGCCTAAGGAGCCAATTTTTGCTGTCGACTGCCCCCCATATATGTACGTAAAACTCTTTACGACGCCTTTGACCATAATTAGGAGGAATTGCATTGCAACAAAAGGCATCTTAAGATAGAATTGAAACGTCAAAACGCGTCGTGTAGTTAAATACTAGTACACAGTACCAACTGTTTTATATCCATCAACAGTTTATGACACCATCTGATTCAAATAACATTCAAATATGTTTTCGAAATTTAGCTCACGGGAAATTTTCCATGGTTACAATTTTCTAATGAATCAATACCTCCTTAATTCCTAAAGAAAGTGGCAATATATCCTTGAGTAAACTCCTGTTTACTGAGGAAAAGCACGTTTTCTTAGTAATTATTAAGTACGAAAACGTACGTATCACATCAAATCATTATGTTAAATTCAAGTAGAGAATAAAGTCTCATAGTCGAAAGGGATTGAAGTATGTTTTTAAAAACTTAGTGGGGTCTACCATTAAAAAATTTGCGTAAGTATGCCAAACAACTGCACTTCCAATCAAAGTATACATGCGTGTGTTAGTTCACGTATATTTCCCCGGACTATCTCCCACTAATTTTATAGCCTTCACTAAAGGACCCATTCACAGTTTAACACACACAAATGAATAACTCACAAGAGGAGGAAAAGATCAGGAGTCTTTTGGATGTCCATTATGCACACGAGGAGCAGTAGTAACCGATTATGCGGATGTAGGAGAACTCTAGTTGGAAATTTTCCCGCGCAAGATAACGACGTCAACGAAAAATAATGGCTACAGAACCAGGGCCAAAGATTAAGACAAGGAAGAGAAGCCGCGAGCTGGGATGATTGATGCAAGGATGAAAAGACGGAGAGGTAAAAGGGAGCTGAGAGCAAAGAGAGACGGGCGTGGAAGGTAAGACGAGAGTTTCGAAGAGAAATAGCGTGAGGAAGGTTACTGGATAAGGGTTCGTAGGGAAGGAATGAAGATCATTTTCATTGCATTAGAGCGGAAAGGGAGTGGGCCTCCGGAGTGGGTGAGGGCATTATGGAAATTAAATGGGTGGGTAAGTGGCATTTTATTGGGAAAGTTACTCCGAGGCATGAACCTGTGGTTTTTGGTCTAGAAGATGGATGCGAGGAGAGGGGTGAGGCTGTTCGCGCAGGAAAGAAAGTGCAGGGGAGGTGGAGAGTTGATGCGCAAACCGAGAAAAAGACGAAAAAGGGGTAGAGGAAAAGAGGGAAAGGAGAATGCTGAAGAAAAAAATTCCCTTATTGTGACGAGCAGGGGTCATTTGCACCTAAAATGGCAGATATGAAATTAGACATTGAGAAGAAACCTATTGAATGAAAGACTAGGGGATGATGATCCAGTGGATTCAATAGTAATCGAAAATGATACTCAAAAAGGGGATTTCCAACGTTTTAAAGATAGCCCATGAAGACATAAGCCAAGTCCAAGGACAATACTGATGCAATGTGAGCAAAACATTTTCCGGCCGGCGAAAAAGAAACCTGGGTTACTGGAGAAATAAGAATGGGTGTGCCTACTTGCTTACGAAGGATGCAAAAAATATTAAGACTGAGGAAGACCCTGAGGAGCCGATTTGACTTCTGACACTAAAATAATAATTATTTCCCCACTGTAAACCGATAGGTTCAACCATATGGACAAAAATAAGGGAAAAACACCATAACTGTTCTAAAATCCAATTTTTTCCTCACACAGATCTTGACCATGATAGAAACAATAATGTATTCTTTAATGTGTCTATGCCAATATAGACGTGGAAACTCGTATTACAAACTGTGCACGATTAAACGGTCGCTGCTATGGCCTACTGGGCCCAACACAACTATTGGTGTAGGTTGCAGTGTACCCCGGTTTACGGTGTACTTAAAATTGCGGTTTACAAGATACTGCTCTAAAAAAATGAAGAGAACTAAAGCAGTAAATGGTCAAACTCAAACGTAGATAGTAGGCCTACGATATGTCTCGTAGTTTCCCGCGACGTTTTGAATGCGATGATTTCTCCATCTTTCGGGTATTCGCCGCGTTGCTTGTCATGATTGACGACAGTTTCGCCCGGATTCCACCAGGCGTCTTCAGGTCGAAGTGCCGCTGTCAGCGTTTTGGCCGTGCTTATATAGCTCCTCGAGCTCCCGCGCTGTGCTGTGATTGGTCGGTTTTGGGAAAAGTCTCTTCCATGTGTTTGTCAGGTGGTATCCATCGTCCCTATTGAAATTTCCAGGCGTTTTTGCAATTTCAATTGATTCTCTTATCAGCCTGGGATAATATCTTTTTTCTTTTGCAATTATCCTAGCTTTGTCGAAAAGAATATCGTGTCCGGGTTCACTCCAAGCATGCTCGGCGACTGCTGACTGGCTAAATTTCTTATTGAGGGTCGCCCTCTTGTGCTCCTGCAGGCGGATCTTCATGGACCTGCATGTCTCGCCGATATATGATTTCCCGCATGAGCAAGGGATGCGGTATATCCCTTCATGGAGATTCGGCGGTATCTTGTCCTTTGGCCTTGGAATGATTTGGCTTATTTTGGATACGCAGTTGAATCTCGTGACAATATCCTTCTTCTTCAGGACTCTGGAGATCTTCTCGCTTGTGCCGGCGATGTATGGTATGATGGCATGAGATGCGGACTTCTCGGGTTGTCGTTCCTCCTGGTCTAGCGTCTGGTGGCGTTTTTCTATAATGGCGGCCCTTTTGAGGACCATTTCTTTCTTGTACCCATTCATCTTCAGGGATGTCACGAGGTGTTCCTTTTCCTTTGTCAAAGATTCTGCATCCGATAGTTTGTAAGCGCGATGCAGGAGAGTCGCCATCAGTGAAGCCTTCTGAGATGGATGATGGTGTGACTCGGCGTTTAGGTAGCGGTCAGTATGCGTGGCCTTCCTGTGTACTGCATGGCCGAGACTCCCATCGATCCTCTTCTTCACCATCACGTCCAAAAATGGGATTTGGTTGTTTCTCTCCGTCTCCATCGTGAATTGTATCGCTGGATGCTGTGAGTTGAGGTGCTCCAAGAAGATCTGCAATTCCTCAGGTCCATGGGGCCAAATTACAAAGGTGTCGTCCACGTATCTTAACCACAAACTGGGCTTCTTCCCGTGGGATCCAATCGCCATTTGTTCGAACCTTTCCATGTATATTTCTGCTATCACTGGGGAGAGGGGCGAGCCCATAGCCGCTCCTTCGCGTTGCTCGAAGAAACTCCCGTTCCAAAGGAAGTAGGCGCTCCGTAGGCAATACTCAATGAGTTGTGGATAATCTTCCGGTATTCCAGTATTGAGAAGCTGCGCAAGAAGAAGGGGAGGCTCCTCTCCTCCTTGGCCTTCCTCCAACGCTGTCGAGACACCAACACTCTACCTTGCTGTGTTGAAGTAAAACATCACATCGATACGAGAGCGGCCAGAAGAATTCTTCGCCGAACTAGCGAGGCACTACTCAGGGAACGGGTACGACACACACGCTACTCCCTCCACCTGTGCTCGGAAGAACTTCTGCGCATTCACTTGGAACTGGGTGCCACTCTCAACGCTACTGACTGGGACACGATCGACAAAATAACCCACGACTCATCCCGCAACACTGGAGTAGCCTTGAGGGAGACGCAGATAAAGAAATTTGAGAAATTATCCAATCGGCAACATCCTACCAGCTTGGATGATGGCCCTGAGAAGGGCCTCGCAGTCATCAACTTGACGGACTCAGAACTGACCAAAGCTGACATCTCAGTCTTGTCAAAAGGACTGAATTTCGCCATCGCACCCACGAAAATACCTAAGGAAGAAATCGTAACAGAAGTGGAGCACGCCATACGGAAGCTTCCAAAGGGAGACGCTGATGAGGTCAGAGAAGATGTTGCCCGTATTCTCCGAAACTCACGGCCACCCAAAACGAACATCACGGGAGCCGAAAGAAGAGCCTTAGCAGATCTTCGCAGGAACAAGAACATTGTCATTCTCCCGGCGGACAAGGGAAACTCAACTGTCCTCATGAAGAAGGAGGAGTACGACAGCAAGATTTCCCGGATGCTGGAAGACTCAACATACAGGAAACTACGATCTGATCCTACTGCAAAAACGGAGAGGAACACCCGGGAACTGATCAAGAAGTCGTCAATCCCACGGGAAGAGCAAAAACGCTTGTTCCCATCGGCCGCCAAGCCACCAAGACTGTATGGATTGCCTAAAGTCCACAAAGAAGGAGTCCCTCTCAGACCGATAGTCAGCCAAATAGACGGACCCACCTATCGGCTGTCGAAATACCTGGCACAGTCACTCCAGCCTTACGTCGGAAAAACCTCGTCGTTTGTGAGAGACTCCACCCATTTCGTCGAAATGTTGAAGAAGATCACCGTCTCCTCCAATGACATCTTAGTGAGCTTCGATGTTACATCCTTATTCACCAACATTCCAATTCAGGAATCCTTAGATATCATAAAGGAGCTCACAACATCTGGAATACCGGAAGATTATCCACAACTCATTGAGTATTGCCTACGGAGCGCCTACTTCCTTTGGAACGGGAGTTTCTTCGAGCAACGCGAAGGAGCGGCTATGGGCTCGCCCCTCTCCCCAGTGATAGCAGAAATATACATGGAAAGGTTCGAACAAATGGCGATTGGATCCCACGGGAAGAAGCCCAGTTTGTGGTTAAGATACGTGGACGACACCTTTGTAATTTGGCCCCATGGACCTGAGGAATTGCAGATCTTCTTGGAGCACCTCAACTCACAGCATCCAGCGATACAATTCACGATGGAGACGGAGAGAAACAACCAAATCCCATTTTTGGACGTGATGGTGAAGAAGAGGATCGATGGGAGTCTCGGCCATGCAGTACACAGGAAGGCCACGCATACTGACCGCTACCTAAACGCCGAGTCACACCATCATCCATCTCAGAAGGCTTCACTGATGGCGACTCTCCTGCATCGCGCTTACAAACTATCGGATGCAGAATCTTTGACAAAGGAAAAGGAACACCTCGTGACATCCCTGAAGATGAATGGGTACAAGAAAGAAATGGTCCTCAAAAGGGCCGCCATTATAGAAAAACGCCACCAGACGCTAGACCAGGAGGAACGACAACCCGAGAAGTCCGCATCTCATGCCATCATACCATACATCGCCGGCACAAGCGAGAAGATCTCCAGAGTCCTGAAGAAGAAGGATATTGTCACGAGATTCAACTGCGTATCCAAAATAAGCCAAATCATTCCAAGGCCAAAGGACAAGATACCGCCGAATCTCCATGAAGGGATATACCGCATCCCTTGCTCATGCGGGAAATCATATATCGGCGAGACATGCAGGTCCATGAAGATCCGCCTGCAGGAGCACAAGAGGGCGACCCTCAATAAGAAATTTAGCCAGTCAGCAGTCGCCGAGCATGCTTGGAGTGAACCCGGACACGATATTCTTTTCGACAAAGCTAGGATAATTGCAAAAGAAAAAAGATATTATCCCAGGCTGATAAGAGAATCAATTGAAATTGCAAAAACGCCTGGAAATTTCAATAGGGACGATGGATACCACCTGACAAACACATGGAAGAGACTTTTCCCAAAACCGACCAATCACAGCACAGCGCGGGAGCTCGAGGAGCTATATAAGCACGGCCAAAACGCTGACAGCGGCACTTCGACCTGAAGACGCCTGGTGGAATCCGGGCGAAACTGTCGTCAATCATGACAAGCAACGCGGCGAATACCCGAAAGATGGAGAAATCATCGCAGGCCTACGATATGATAAGAGAATTGGTGATCAGCATATTTTCTCATGGTTGCATTCCTATCCTGTCAGTATGCACAAAGCAACGATCATTTGACTTCATGTGAGAAATTAATGATAATATCAAAAACAAGCATCATGAATTATACATAAAATACGAACAGGTAGAAAGCGTAATAAATTACTCTGAAATGTAGCCCGAAGGTCTTTGGCATAGGGAAGCCACAGACTCATCGTCATTGCACGCAATCACCAGAGTTATGGAATAATACAACCTAGGCAATGCGTCACCAGTAATTAAAAGTCAAAATATAAGAGGTTGATGGCCACGAAGATAGAGTATTTGTTTCCCTTGGACTCTATTCGTGATCACAGCATAAGAAAACGTGACTCAGTTACATAATATGGAAAACTAACAATGATTTGAGAGACTCTTCTCCAAATCGGAGACCTAAAACCAATTACCACGAGCACTGACGTTACAATTAAGTCCACGAAGGATGTGCCAGTCACCTTAGTTATGTTCATGGAAATTTAGATTAGCAAATATTCAAAAACGGAAAAATAACGAAAGGAAACGTCTTATATGATGGTGGGAGAAAAAGTGATTCTTGAAGTTAAGAAATATGCACTTCGCACAAATCGCAGACTTTGAAGAAAGCTCCTATTAAACAAACGGCCGAAAGATTCCATTCAGTCAGACTGATTTCGTATTAGAAACTAGAATTAAAAAATAAAATGCAGCGCTTTGTCGGGAGGTTTGAAAATTAAAATATATAAGAGATTTCAGCCAAATAGATATAGAAGTCGTTTCCCTTGGACCCTACTATTGACTGCATACAGTAAATTTATATATTACTAGCGGACCCGACAGGCTCAGATTGAGTAGGACCAAGACGGAGTATATGGAATGTGAATTTAATGGCAAAAAGCAAGCCGGCTCAGATAACATCTCGGGAACACCTGTGGCTAAGAAGGATTCTATCAGATACCTGGCTGCTGTAATAGAAGAGAATGGAGACCTTGACCTAGTAATTAAGGACCTAGAAATTAAAAATGGTACCTGCAGCCTGGTAAAAATGGAGGTCAGAGACAGGTGTGACCTGTGACAGAAGGATGTAACCAAGGTTGAAGTGCCGGATATACAAGACCATCATTAGACCGGTGTTACTCTATGGAGCTGAGTGTTGGGCAACTAAGAGTACACAGACGTTGTCCTGCCCAAACGTTGGCTTTCCTGCTATGAGCGGGTTCAGCAAACGTTTTTTCGATACTCGAATTTTTTATAAACTATATACTAAGTGACATTTGACATTGAGTTTGACATTACAATCTTTCCGTTTCGTCAAAACAACGCCAAGCTGCGACGTTAGTGCGACGACTTGCGCATGTATTGATGCGTACGTCAAATAACACAGAATTCAACATCAGTGCCACCTATGGTACACAAACATAACTATAAATAATTCTCAGACGGTCACTAATTCATGAACTTCTTAGAAGGTGTTAACGGTCAATTATTCATAAACTTATGATTATTTTCCTTTAAAAATACTGGGGGAGATGTTGGGGGGTGAAATTTTGGGGTTATGGTACCAACACCATCTACCACCTTGAGAGGGCGACGGGCTTCTCGATTTTGTCCACCGACGATCGCGCGACCGGGAACGATGACCTTGTGAAACTGACAGCTCCTCGACTTGTCTTGACAAACCCTCGATGGCTAGGTACAGCTTATCATATATCATCGTCGTCGATGCTGTCGGCATCGATGTCGATCATACATCATCCGTCGATATGCTGTTGGGAGAAACGGCATGGACGGCCATATGAGGAGTTGACACCTTGATGATCTTGTCAGCGAGCTCCGACAGCTTGTCTAGGGGTAACTCCACCTGGGCAGTCTTGGACGTGCGGGGGCAAGCGCCTCAGCCACAGTTGCCGGAAGAGGTTATCCGGAAGAGCGGTCGTTCCGGCGAGGGAGCGAAGATGCCGCAAGAATTGGGAAGACTTGCGATCGCCGAGGTCCTCGTCTGACAGTAACTGGCAAACGCCCTGCTCCTCAGAGGCTGATAGACGTTCTAAAAGCTTCGATCGTAGAGTCGAATAAGAATTCTGAGACATAGGATTGTGATTATGTCCTCAACCTCTCAGGCCACGTGAGAATCTAAATGTGAGGCAACGTAATGGAACTCACCTCGCTTGTGATATCCGACAGCACGAACTGAGATTCCACCTGTGAAAACCAAAGACTCGGTTTCTCGGGCCAAAATGGTGATAGTTTTACGGCGACGCGACGAGCCGCAGGCGGGTTCTGCTCGGTGTCTGTGTGGCTGCGTCTTGAATCAGAATCATTTAGTTGCTGATGGAGGTGAGCGCTTTCTTCGCGGAAGCGTTGTAGCTCGTCGTCGCGCGACAAAACCTTTTTCACCAAATTTTGACTATTTATTCTCCTTGTCGGGGTCACCAATGTGGAGACGGGTAAGTGAGGAGATCTCTACGTTTATCAAATCAATTTATTTGAGCCTTTATCAATTTCCACTACAATTTCAGTCCTCTGATTTAGTTACATAAGCATCAAAAAATCAGCAAGGCCTCCTTGGCAACAATATAGAAGATGATGGCACCATAAAAATATTGTCAAAAAAAATTCCTAGAAACCGATCGCAGCGCTACCTACCGGGTCCATTTGTAAATCTAAACCATCCAGGGACCCACTCAAATACACATAAAAAATTTTGACAAAATCGGTCCAGCCGCTTAGGAGGAGTTCAGTGACATACACACGTACAGAAGAATTATATATATAAAGATTAAAAACAAATTACCACTTTTAAGACTTGGATATCGCGCTCTGAAAAAAATTAGACGCACTTAGCTTCGATTTGGAAGGGCCTAGACGGTTTAGCATCAATAGACGATGAGTCTTGTAACTTGACTACCGTCCTTTAGAATTGGTCCTTGATGCCGAAATTCCGCTCCAGCGTCAAGCAAGTCAGAGATATTGATTGTGAGACGCGCCCTCAGTGGCACAAGCGAGAGCCGACCCTTGATGTCCAATCGGTGACGGCTGAGTGCACTTTCTGGTCTTGTACTTGCTCGTCCTATAGAGACGCAGCAACCAAATCCAAACACATCTGCTCCCGATGAGAGCTGCGAATCACAGGAAATCCGCCGGCGGGCAGAGGAGAGCGTGCTAACCGAATGTATGGCTATACTATTCCGTCACCATGGGCATTTGGACAGTTTTTCCCAGCACTTCCATCGCCCGTCGTGAATAAATTATATCCAATCAACACCAACGCGATCCTCCTTTCTCCTTTAGAGGCAATTGAAATATATAATGAACACAAAACGACAGTACCGCTTAATTGATGAAAAACCCTCTGACGACTATTTCTTATTCTTACTCATATTATTTAACCCTTTCACCGCAATAGTCGACAAAAGTCAATGTGCTAATATTTGTGCCTCGCCGTGATGATCGACTTTAGTCCACTACCTTGAAAAAACTTTTTCTTTGGCCGCGACAGACGCCCGGAGTCTCTCATGCTACGTCCCCGACTTTTAACGCGGCAGTGCGGGAGTTCTGATGCGGTATAATTGAACCAAGTGAACGCATGGATAATATGAATACAAAGAAAATAATATGAATATGACTTTCGTTTTCTCATTGTAACATGACATTTTCTAAGAACGCTTGTTGAAAACCAGATACGCTGGGAAAGGGTTAAACGTAGGGAAACTGCACTGAGAGCACAATTTTCGTCACATATGGCGTTAGCCACGTAGTTACAATTCTTCGGAATGAATTTAGGAATTTGCAAAAGAAAAAGCCGAATCATCCGAATCAGAAGTTGGTAATTTTAACTTTTTCGACGAGTAGACAGTTCCATACTCCGTTTACAATTAGACATCTAAATTCAATTTCATGAAAAGTTTATTAATACATAACATAAATCCAAAAATGATGTTATACGCCCATATAACCTTGAAATATGCGTTAGTAATTGATACTATTCTTCAAGTTCACACAGAAAAAGAGCTTATATCGAAATTAAAGACAAAAATTCTAAATTTCACACCATTTATCAATATTATAACGTTTTTGTAATGTGACCTATACAGAGTCTGACTAATTATTTTTCATCAATGAGGACTTCGTGTATTTTGAGCGAGATTTTTTTTGTCATGATAGGGAGACTACGCAGATTAAATTTAAAAATCAAGCAGTAATTGGGAGCATAACGTAAATACCGTAAAATACTCACTATTCAAAAGCCTAGTTGTTACTACTGATGCTTTCGGTCATTAACTAATTAAATATAAATAAATAAATATATATTTTTTTGTGACTTGCTTGACGGATTGCTTTAACCAGGAACCCGAACTACATGCCTCCAAATGGAAGGCTTATTTCGGGTGTCTAAAAATAATATTGCAGCTGGAGTAATAAATTTATTTATTACTGAAAAACATACACAAACTGCACTTTGTCACATTTCTGGTGCATCCTGTGAATTAGACCCTCCTAATTTTATTCAAATTCTTCCGTTCTGGAGACTACGATCGTTCATGTACCGTGGTAAACGGTCTCTAGTTTTTTTTTATTTTGAAGAGAAAAACGAAAAGTTGCTAACGTTTATTATCTGGAAAAAACATACTATGCAAATTTTTATAATTATAAGCGGTATCTTAATAAAACTAATCATAAGAATTGGCCGAACATTATCCTGCAAAATTCTTTCCTAAGAATGGATGAAAACTGTAGTAAGCAATAATATATCACGCAATATGTGGTTTTATCATTTCCGCCATAAGCTTAATAAATGATTTTTGAGCACCGCAATGAAAACCTCTCGTTTTCAGAGCAGAGCTCACTGAAAGCTAAATTGTGGGGAGTATCCCATCGTTCCCTTATGAGCTTAGGAGGAATATCCAGGGGTGGAATCACTATTCCCCATCACGCGCGCGGTTGCTTAACCTTTATATATCAAGTTGCTCAAGAGAGCAAAACCGTGATTTTTTTCTTAAAACTTTCCCAGGTGTTCTAAATCGCGAGAGGTAATTCATGAAGTGCGTTATTAAGACAGTAGCTACGACCATTGCCCTTCTGAAGCGTTTTGCGTTTTGGATAGCAAAAATGACAACATGGAAGAAGAAACCGTGATCCCACCCTAGTTCTATAATGAATTCAATGAGAAATTTTGTTGGATTGCCCTGAACTGCATCACCTGCTGTGACCGTGACCATGTTGATCTTCCAGCGATGCTGTAGCCAGCAGGCAGTCAAGATATTTCGCTTGCAGAGATGAAGGAAACGCGCAGAGATGACGTCCAGCCCTAAAAGCCGCCTCTTTAACTGAGAGTTACCTCTCCTTCGCCCGAAGAAATGGAAATTTGATGTCCTGCGCGGCCATTCTCGCGCGTCCTTAATCCACTTGATCGAGGCAGCGACGAGGACTCGAAACTAGGGCACGCGAAGCGAGAGAGAGAAGCGTCTATTTCTGTACTTTTTGAAACTGGCAAGACGGCGATGCATTTTATACGGTTCGTTTGCCCGGCAAGAACGTATATGCGAGTGATGACGGCAGAGCTGCGCTCCGCGCCGCCGAATGACTCGGTCCCGGCCTCGATGGCACCCCGGGGAGCACCTAAGCCAAAACCACCGCCCGGATCCGAGAGAGCAAACCTCCCCAATTGCCGCATCACCAACCCCTCTCTTCCCCCAACAGACTCATTCCCGCAAACACGTGGAAACATCCACTCTTCTCAGGGACATTTAAAATGACGTCGGATGAGAGGTTTTGACCGTGGTCGGGCGAAATCCTTCGCAGGAAACCGACTAGCTGGCGTAAGAGGACGCAAGATTGACGCGTAGTGAGGTTCTTTTTGCTCCCTACTTGTAGAGAGTTTCAAGTTGTGCAAAACAAAACGGTATCAAGACGAGGAAATACGGGTGGCAACGTTTGGTTACCGGTTTAACGACGCCTTGACTTAAATAGTGCCGATCACGCGCGCGGTCCTTGCCTCGCAATTTGTAATTCGAGAGGTATTAAAATATGTCATTTGCGCGCTTTTCTCTGCTTCTGTTTCCACCTTATGGAGATGAAAACATATTTTTGTTCCTATTAGTATTATTGTGCAAGTTATTTGGCCAATTTTTTACAATGGATGAACAATTATAGGGTTTATACTTGATATTTTAGCATTGTTTTACGAATAATCTTAAATTGCGCTGTGGGAAGGATTACTTTTTGTATGCATAAGGTCTGAAATTTCCCTTCTTTTGCTTGCGGCTCAAATCTGTTAATACGGTTCACCTTCCTCAAAACTTCCTTAAAGTAAGAAGTAGACTCGTTTGCCCTTAACAGTCTATAGCGCTTAGTTTGGCTTTAATTCTTATTGAAGCAGGGGCACTTACGTCGGTTTCATCCATCAAACGCGCAACTTTTGCTTTCCTTTCACAAAACTTTTTCAAATTAAATTGGGTATCTTCTTCGAATTTCGCCGTAAAATTCTTCCCCTCGATGGTATGCAAGTCTACTTATGTTTTTTGCCCTCTACTTGAAATGCCTTCATTAACTAACAGTGATTTAATGCTGGAATTAGGAGGTACTACTCCCAATAGGTCGACCGGGATACCTAACCCATCGAAAGTTTAAAATATAACCTATTCCTCGTTTACGAGACCGATTTCATTCTATTCTTCTTAATAAGTTATGTCCATTGTTTTAAATAGCATATCAAAGGAACCTTGATGGTAATCTTATTTATTTTCATGACATTAATTTTACTAAAAGTATTGGCTCTGTTCCTAGAGTTCCTGAGAAACGCCTACTCAATATCTTGTTTAGCCGGAAGACATGGTTGGGTACATGGGTAACGTCACAAGACCACTTAAATGTCTCGTAGAAATTTGACACTGAACTGTCCAATTCTTCCGTGCTTTTTCTTGATTTCCGTGGAATAATCTGATGCTTGACCGAAGCGTGGAGGGAAATCCAATTAAAACTTTTGAATGTTTCTCGCCGCCCAATGGCAGAATATTAAACATCCTTTTAATTTGAACATCAGACTTAAAGAAAATCGGACAGACAAATCGGGCAGGCACTTTATATACAGAATTAATAGGGCTATTAAAAATAAAGTAAGTCAGAGGTCAAATAAGGCCTTTATGGTTTTGCAAGAAAATGCCTCCGGTCCCAGCGATTGAATAGTTGAAAATTCATCTTATAATATCCACATTTTCACTTTCACAAGTTCGATCATGAAAACTTAGTTTTACCGCAATTCTAGAGTCTCAATCTTTGAAAAGTATTTTGAAATGGATACATTACTTAATATATGTCATTTCAAAAGGCACTGTAGGCATTTCACCTAATTTTTATGCGGCAGAATGATCAACCTCCCCTGGCAGCTGAAAACCATAGCGGCTGAACCGGCGAAATAGGCACTATCATAATATATTTCTGGAGGACTTATATATTCAGGGGTGATGGAGAAAAACAAACTCTTAACTACACTACTATAATTGAATAAAATATTTCCCTTCAAAAGTGAGTCAATGAGAGTCCTCACAATAGATATTGCCGGAAGCTCAAAGAACTATTTTGGGATTCGAATGGATATCTTTCGAAAAACCCTCCAATGGAAAATAAGTGGATAGCAGCAGTGCACATTTCTCTTGTTTTTGATGATCTAGCGTTAAACACTGCCACAAGTCTTTCTCAATGGCTTATCAGATTTTCAAAGGACAAGTCTTTTCTCACAATCTCCTTCCCAATACTCCACCCACTGAACCGACCGTCTTCGTGACGAAGCATTCTGCGTACCCGTCCTTCAACAGCTTCTATGAGAGATGCACTCATTGGAGCATTCACAAGCAGTGAGAGAGTATTCCCATTATTTTAAAATCCTGAGACAGACTTGTTCATTTATAGCACTGAAAAAATGTGTTTTTCTTATAGAAAGGAGTCCCATGAAGATCAAATATTGTGGAGTCCGAAAAATATAATCCGAAAAGTAGATTGATTCATGAAACCTATGGACATGACATAGACCATATTCATTGTGTTTTGTTCGAAATCTATTCATCCAGAAGTAATAATTCTAACCCTCAGTGGTTAAGAGTGACGATACAACGAATTATTCACTGCGCAATGAATCACTTATCTAACCAATATTTGGACCCATATAAACAGTTCTCTTCTTTAAACTTCGGCTTATAAAACGTTAATACTGCTATACCCCATGTTTTTTCTATACTTATCAAGTAGAATTTTATTAGGATTCAACTCGTTTTGACATAGTTACCCGGAGAAAACTGTAATTGAAATAATTATTCAAATATACAGCACAAACTTGTCGAAAATTAGCTGCGAGTTTCAAGAATGAAAAAGTGAAATACCGTGGAGAAGAAAGGATAAAGAAATATATGCTTCATAAGTAATATCAGATATTTATCTGTACTTTTATCATTTTTATTTTCTTAAATTTGTATTTTCTTAACATTAGTTTAATAATATAAATAATTTTGTTTCGATTAAGAATACTTAGATATTATACGAAAAGATGCCTAAAAATAGCAAAGTTCAATTATTTTATTACTGTGTTGTATGCTTTGACGATCTAAGTGTCTGAATCCTAACGTCATAGTGACCCAGAAATCCGAAGGATATCATTTGCTACCCAACCGTAGAAGAAAGAGGCGGTAGGATAATAACCTCAGTAACCATTATACTTCATCGAATCAATACAGCTTCCATGAATCTCCTTATTGATCGACGCATGACTCGAGCCATTACTATTAGAGTATAGGCATCCCTAGCAGCTACATTATCAGTGGATTGGCAACGTTGTCGAACATCTCTCCCTGCCTTTCCCACCCTACTCACCCTCCCAAGCCCTCTCCTGCGCTTCAATCTTCCCACCTCGTCCTCCCCGCCACTTGGACGCGTCCAAATCCCTCCACCCTCTCCCCTTGCCCATTTATCCAGCGTTCCCCTTCCATTCCCAAACCTACCCCCCCAATATCCCACTCCACCACCGACGCACTCGCCCTGGCCCAAACAAAGTGGCCTCCCCTCGATAGATCAGGGAGAGGAGAACACGATAGCTTACGTCCCAGCGCGACGATGTGCTCACGGGAAAAGATTTACGGCGGCGAAGAGGTGTGTGGAGAGGGGTAGGGGAAGATGTGAGCGATGAAAAGAGAGGGAGAGGTGTTGGGAGGCAGAAAGTTGAGGGGGAGACAAAAGTGCGATGGAAGGCGAATAGAATAGAATAAACATATATTATGCACTGGTTCAAGTCCCCAAGAGCAAACAAAAAGATTTAAAGAGTAGCGAGGCATTTAAAAATGATAATATTCAAATCAAAAGAGTAATGGAACACAAACAACAAAGTGCTTCCTCAGTTGAGAAAATTCGACCGAAATGGAAAAGACTATTCAAAGAATAAAGTGTACTTTAAAAATTACAATACACGATTTGAGAACAATTTAATCAAAGATAAGGTGAATAGATCGCGAAATAGATGTTATTTAGAAAAGTTTATAAAATAATAATTGGACATTTTTACAGACTTAATTATTCAATAAAACATTCTCTTTGTAGAATGTAATACAATTAACATATTAAAATTGTCAGTGAAAGAAATTTACTGTAATCGGTTAAAGGAATATACAGGAGTTGAAAAGCGGCCACAACAAAACAACTAGTTTAAGGAAGTGGTTTGGAGGGCTGAGAATTCTGGGATACTAGCATCTGCTATAGTCAGAGTTTTACTGAACATAATTTACTTATGAAACACTTCAGTAAAGTAGGATTGTTTAGGGGAATGGAGAGACACATTTGGGGGTGGTATAATGCTTGGGGTACGTGGGAGGAGTGACGTGATTATTGAGAAAGAATGGAGGCGGGGGAGGAGAAGGAAAGAGACGGACTATATGGTAAACTTCCTGCATTCGATAGAAATCCTCAACAAATCAAGGCATTACCAGCTTAATGCATCCTTGGCAATGCAGTTATAGTGATATCCCCTTCCCTCATTTTTGTATCCATTTATCTTTTCAAAGCATTCTTCCTACCCCACCAATCTACTGCTGAGCATATAAAGCGGCAAACAGTTCTTAGATGAGTTTCTAGCTTTTAAAAAATTGAACTAATCTGCTAGCTCGTATCTTTGCAGGAAATTAATAAGCTATTATAAATTCAGAAGATCAACAGAATTAAGTTCCCTCGAGCAAAAGTATAGCTGAATGGGTTTATGTCCTTTAAAGTGTTAAGTATTAGATATTAAACTACCCCCGTAGAAATGAAAAGAGCTAACTTCATAAAATATTGATCGAAGAGGATATTTTTCACCCGACACATTTTCACCATCCATCATCATTTCCATCATCAGTTTTAATGAAGTCGAAGATTTATTTGCAGCAGTATCCTATTCCACTTTCTTCTCTGCCGATCGCTTTATTCCTAAAGAACTGTATACTTTGACGTCCATCATGATTACCTTGATGTATTCCATTCTTGCTCTTAGTCTATAATTCTTACCATTTATGTGAATCTTTTTCTTGAATCAGCTACTAGATATTCATGCTACTTTCAGAAAGATTGTGCCTAAACGAAATCCGATCCCATGGGTTACTCCTGAAATAAAACAACTGACTAAAAAAAGAGATGCAACACGTCAAAAATACCAAAGGATCAGAACTCAATACCTTTTCCATGAATAGAAAAGGTTAAGGAATGAAACACGAAGGTTAATGAAAAAAGCCAAAGAAAGTTGAAAGTTGATAATGATTGTTTTTCCAACGAATGGGACTCTAAAACTATATGGAAAGAGGTTCGACGAATAGGACTTGTTAAATCTCGAAATGATCATTTTAATTCTAATGTCTCTGTCGATGACCTAAATAAATATTTTACCAGCTCATTCGTCAGTGTAACTTCTAGTTTGATGGATGAGTCACAATTATGTAATGAAGCTGGAAATGAAGTTAAATTGTTTAACAGAAAAGAATTTAATAACAACGTATTATATTTTCCCTATCTTACCCCTGAACGGATGTTGAAGTATCTCCGTAGTATAAAGTCTAATGCTGGCGGATTCGATGGAATAAATAGAAAGACATTAAACATAATTATTCCAACAATATTTTCTGTCCTGCGTGACATTTATAACTGCTCATTGAACTATTCAGTCTTTCCTGTCTCTTGGAAGACCGCAATAATTAAACCTATTCAGAAAATTCGAAATCCGACCGAGCCATCACATTATCGTCCCATTTCATTGCTATGTACCCTGTCTAAACCGCTTGAAAGATTTGTGTACAAGTCGGTAGTAGACTTTCTAGCAACTAATAACCTTCTTGATAAATACCAGTCAGGATTCCGGAAAGGACATAGTACCGAAACTGCCCTCATTAGAGTAACGGAAGATATTCGCTACTCTACAGATAACCAGAAAGTGACCATTCTTGTACTATTTGATTTTACAAAGGCTTTCGACTGTTTATATCACGACCTCCTACTATGTAAAATGGGGAAATTTGGATTTTCTTTCCCAGTTATTCAATGGTTCCGATCTTATTTACTCCAGAGAATTCAAGCAGTAAAAGGATATGAGGATGAATTTCCCAGTTTTTCCGCAGTGACATGTGGTGTGCCTCAGGGCACTGTCCTTGGACCTCTACTTTTCTCAATATTTATTCTTGATTTACCCAGCTCGATCACTCACCCAAAATATCAATTGTATGCTGACGATTTGCAAGTTTATCTAGATTGTCATCCATCTGAAATCCATAGCGCCATCGAAAAGATAAATGAAGATGTTTCCCGCATATGCAAGTGGGTTGAACATAATATGTTGAAAATCAATCCCGTTAAAACAAAATCTATAATAATTGGTACTGTCAAATTTATAAATAAACTTAATTACGATATTTTACCTAAAATCATAGTAAACGGTACTGAAATAGATTATACAAATAAGGTTGTAAACTTAGGAGTTAATATAAATAATACATTAACTAGGAAGGAGCATGTTGCTTTCATTTCCAACAAAGTGTACAAGACATAAGCGCAGATGAAACAATTTATACATTTAATTCCATTTGAACTGCAAAATAACTCATTAATCATCTTTTAATTCCTCATATCGATGATTGCCTCCTTGTATTTGTTGATTTAACTAAGGAATTGCAAAATAAATTACAAATCTTGTTTAATGCCGGAGTAAGATATATATGTAATACGAATATTTACGAACATGTAACTCCTTATTATGTTAAATTGAAGTGGATGAATTTGGAACATAGTATAATATTTAAATTATCTGTGTTCATCTTCAAGATATTATCAACTAAAACCCCTGATTTCTGTATAATTATATTATCAGAAACCAAAGTGTTCCAGGGAGACAAGTAAGAGGATTTAAAATTCCACGGTGTAGAACTAATATGTATCAGTTATCCACAATAAATTGTGGCCTAAGAATATGGAATGGTATTTCTGACAATATTATAAAATCAAACAATGTATATAAATTTAAATCGGAAATGTTATCTTTCTTGTATAAAAAATATTATTGTAGCGCAGTGTGAATTTCATTGTACACTTCATTTTTTGTTAATTTCTATAAAAAACTCTCTCTCATCCTTACTAATTGTTTATATATTTTATTAGCTTGCACTATAGTAATAGTAAATATTATTGTACTGATGAATGTCCTATGCTTATTGAATGTTCATATTTGTAAACTGTAGTGTCCTGAAAAAAATACTATTTTTGCCACAGAGTTTTTCAGTTAAACTGTACTTTGTTCCAAAAGATATGTAGTCCTTGAACAATAAATATTATTATTATTATATGAACTACTCTCTATCTCTTCGTGGGAGTTCTCCTAAGTGATTCTCTCCAACCAACTCATTCTCCACAATACATTTAATTATATTACACTTCTGGAATAACATGTGATCCAACACTCCAATTGAAGAAAAAATAATGTGAGTTTATTAAGAACCAATATGTAAGCCTCTCCTCTGTCGGAGTCGAACCAAGTGACTAAAATACGATCTTGGAAAATCACCCATGGAGTTTCCTCTTGAAACTTCTCAATGTCTACTTGCTTTGCCACTGCTAAGCACGGTTCAACACCCACTTGGTATCCACTGAGTTGACGTAAGAGAGTGTGACTAGGGGTTTGAATAGGACTATCATTAAAAAGTAGGAATGAGAGAAAGGAGAGATAACAAATAAAATTACGTATATTTTGGCTGCTTTGCAAGAAAAAAGGTTTGTCACAAAAATAAAGGAAATGACCAATCTCGAAAAATGGGATAAAATCCTGATTTTAAAAACATTTACTGATACTCCAATTTATTTCAGATGGTGTGGTCCCCAATATTGATTGCGTTAAGTCTAAAAAATTCGATGTATTTTATTGTTTAAAATACACACCTTGGGCTAAACCGTTCCCAAACAAGCCAGAACTTCTTTTGGATGCGGCCGGTCCTCCTACGAGACTATTGAATCAAATATCCTAAACTCACAGTTAATAATTTTTATTGCAGTGCTTACGATGGAAAACGACAATTACTACGTAGAGTTTAAGAATATTTTTTGTTTCAATCATAAGTCAGTATTATTTATATCGGATGAACGAGTATATTTTCGCAACTGTCATTCACAAGAGTTGAAATTCTAACAGTATAACCCACGCCCAAAAAAACACCCTATTCTATTTATTATTACAAAATGAAATTCAGTAACGGCCATCGTAGATCAATTCAGTTTCCAAACGAATATAACTATCCGATTAATCAGTGCGCACTCCGTAGGTAACACTTCCACAATGCCCAATATCCAATTAGGATTCTACACCATTTCGTACGAGCCGAAGCCTGCAATTAAGACCTTTCCAATATCACACGTTCCCATATGATCCATCCATTCCCGATTTCCTTCAAATATGAGCATGTATTAACAGTACCTTTCCATCCCATTGTCGCAGCTTGATAATGGAGCCATGGAAGCGAGAGATTACCAGAGAAATAGACCACATCAATGGAAATGGATGCAGCGGCGGATGCTTTCCTAACTATTCCCTTTGAGTAAATGGAGGTAGCAAGCAAGAAACCTTAGTAAAGGCTTAAGCCTTTGGACACTGCAGATGTGGGTTTCTCTAATAATGCCAAAAGCATTAAGTTGCCTCACATGAATACTTCTTCAATAGTTTTTTTTCAAGAACAGCTACTTCAAAAGCTAAACGACTTCTCATCAGCATCCACAAAATTTTACGAGCAATCGTTCAACATGGCCTAATTAATTATTTTTGAAACATGCTGATTAATCACTAACCTGATGAAAAGTAATAACAAAATCTCTTGTTCATCTCTGCAATGTCATTCACGTTTAAAACAGAGTGCAATAAAATGGCATGATGTAGCGTTTCTTTGCAGAATAAAAAATGTGACGCATTAATGAAATCGCGACTGAAAAAACCAGATGACTTCCTTTGGAAAACCGTATACGACTGCGTATCTTTGAATAAATAACTACAAATCCACCTAAAGAGTATGACTAAAACTTTCTCGTTGGATAAAATCAAATTCCGGAAATTGCAATAACTCTCGCGTGAAGATAAACTAATTTTTTTCCATATGTGACAGGCTTTGAAGCAGCAGTGATGATGCATCGATGACGGAGGCCAATAATTACCGTGATCGATATGTTCGAATTTACGTAGTTAAGGCACTCATTAATATATTCTTTCGCCAATAAAACGAGACACATTCCTGAGCTATACAAGGGTAGGGTGAAAATTTATCGGCCTGGCAAAGAAATACTGTGTTATTTAGTTCAATATTAGATGTTGGAAGAAAAAACAATGCTGGCCATAAATTGCTTGTTATTGCATAAAATCATAAGCGATAGTTTTCAGCACGCATAAGCAATTACAAACTAATAACGCATGAGGTCCTAGATGGGCCCTCAAAAAGAAAAAATTCTCTCTCACTACTTAGGGAGCACCAATAGCGTAGCCAATCTTTAATTTGCTTACATAGAACTCCACAATCCACACTATTTATTGACAGAAGTGCATCAGAAGTGGTCACCTATCTATCCCCAGCAGACTTAGTAAGTCTTGAGTTTTAAGCTTCAAATGTCACCTTCCCGAATATAATTACTATTGAATCATAATTACAAACATAATTTCTATTGTACTGTATGGATCTATATCGTAGTTACCATTGTATTATCTATCACATCAATATATCTAGATTTCATAGTTTTTCCAGGAAAACTTTTCTATATTAGTACGATTAAACGTCAACGTGAGAACTAATTCATTACGATTACATAGATTAAGACAATTTCTTTTTAAATCCTTCGTATTACTACTTTTAGGCTTTTTATTTAATGAGGGTGGCGAAGGTTCAACAATCAGTTGCTCTAGAACTTATTACCTTCGAAATGTTATACATTAACAATGTGTCCCTCATGTTGAAGAGTCAAGATTAAAAGAAAAGTTATCACTCACCACCTTGAAGAATTCCATTACGGTGTAAGGGCCTTTGATGTCCTTGAATACCTTCCATATTGATCCAGGAAAACCTGAATGAAGATAAAGTAATAAGTACATAATTCTTCCAAGCTGTGAAATACTATTTATGGCTGGAAAAAAAAACTTCATTAGGAAAATTCTCACTATTATTAATCCGTGCCATAATTTCCATCACTACATCTGACAAAGGATTTCAAATGGGATGTAGAGTTCATTCGTGGAACAACTCCAAAAAGTGAAGAATGCCTCTCACCATATGAGCTAGATTAAGAAACGACCAGTACTTCCCAAAAAATAATAAGTCTTCGGAAACAGAAATTATCGAAGTGATATGTAAATGCACATAGAGACTTCAGCGTACGCAAAGGGAGTGACAAAAGAATAATCTTCCAGCAATTGACCTCGATTTGGATTCCATCGCCTGGATTCCAGTTGATGGGTGGTTAGGGAAACGTCAAGAGGCTCCTTCCACAAAGAAGAAAAACCCTAAAGCAGGCGTGATGTGTTTGCAAAACTAAAATTGATCCTAAAGTAAAAGCCTTTATCGGACCAAAGAATTTCTCTTTCTGTCACTATATTCATGGAAAAGCAAAACCAATTCGCCCTCTCCTCTCCCTCTACCTTTATCTCTTAGCAATTTATTCTTGTTATTTTGAGGTTGCAGCTATCAACTGAAGTCATTAGTATCTTTGAAAAGAGCTCAGTGGCTGAGTAAAAGATTGATTACTATAAGAATGACAGAAGGGAGAAGAGAATTCCTGGAGGGTTTATGCCCACAGTGGCTTCTAACCACAAAACTTATGCTACAGCGAAGATGGTACGGATACTAATTTTAATTTAGTAAATAGCCACATATCGTCTAAAATTAATACGATCGTGTAACTGGTCAACGAATCTAAACGGAGCCATAATACTAGATGAATGACTTCTTTCCTCAAAAATCTTCTGAGTAATTATTTCTTGCACTTTTCACCTGGCTAGGTTCGCCATTCCTTCTCTTTCATCACCTTCAGATTGCGGAGATTTGATTATCTCTGGGGATAAATTTCCTTTGCCAAAATATCACGGTTTAACATCTAACGGATGAAATTAGAAAAAAAATCATTTACCTACCCAGGAATTCGAACCCGTTTATCCCAGTTGCAGAGCAGATGTGCTGGTTATTCTGAAATAAAAGCTCTTAATCCCATGCTTGACGTTCATATAAACACGGCTATCCCACTTACGGTCCATTTTACCTAAAAAAAATGATGCCATGCTTACTAAATCACTGTTTACAAAGGAATATTTCCACCTTACTACATCGGATCCTAGCCGTTTAGTGATTTTTCTGTGAAGGATTCTCTCAATTTGATAGTATATAATTACTCCGGTGCCAGTAAGTGAAAACGTCATAATACATGAATTTTTGCGATGAGTATTGTTTAAATTATCGTCATTATAAATAAACATTATATTCAGCTGGGATTATATATTTTACATATATGTAAAGTCTCTTCTACTACTTAAACGCATTCAATTGCCCGAGGTGCTACCCAAAAGTTCGGGGAATTTGAATGTCACGCACGAACCACTGGTGGTACGACCTGCTGCCTCTATATGCGGCTAACAGTACTCTTTGTTAATCAGTGTTCCAACAATTGTGAAGGTGAGAGCCTGCATTTTTTAGTTTCCTGCTGTTGTGTAACGTTGTGTTTCGGCGATTTTCTAAATGGCAGATTTTCAAGAGCAAAGAACCTGCATCAAATTTTGCATCAGGCTTCAAAAAAATTCTGCAGAAACCTATCGCATGCTTGTGAAAGCATTTGGCGACAGCGCCACATGTAAAAGTAAAACTTTTTTGCGGTAAAAACGAATCAAAGATGGACGAACGACAGTCGACGACGAAGAGCGTTCACGACGACCGTCAACAAGCACAACACTGGAAAACATCGTAAAAGTCCGACAGGCTACTGTAGCAGATCGTAGACGAACAATCCATGATGTTTCTGCAATCGTAGAAATGTCATGCATTACTGCAAAATTCGTTCCGAGACTGTTGAACAGCGATCAGAAAGAAAATCGCGTAGCTGTCTGCAGTGAATTGAAAAATACAGCAAAGGATGACCCTAACTTCATCTCCAATATCGTAACCAGTGATGAAACATGGGTGTACGGTTATGACCCTGAAACTAAGCAGCAGTCGTCGCAGTGGCAGTCGCCACGTTCACCGCGGCCAAAAAAAGCACGCCAAGTTCGCAGCAACGTCAAGTCCATGATGATTGTTTTTTTTGACATCAAAGGCATTATCCACAAGGAATTTGTTCCTCCTGGTCAAACTGTCAATGGGAAGTTCTACTGTGAAGTTTTGAAGCGGTTACGTGAAAGCATTAGGCGCAAACGTTCAGATCAGTGGGCTAACAACAGCTGGGTTCTGCATCATGACAACGCGCCCGCGCACACATCGCTAGTCGTTCGGAATTTTTTGGCTTCCAAAAACACGGTAGTGATTCCCCACTCACCCTATTCGCCTGACCTCGCCCCGTGCGACTTTTTCCTCTATCCTAAAATAAAATTTCAATTGAAAAGCCGTCGTTTTAACACAATTGAGGATATCCAGGAAGAAATGCAGAATGTACTTGGAACACACTTGCAGACTTCCAGGGATGCATGGAATCATGGAAAAAACGCTGGGATCGCTGTATCAATGCCCAAGGGGACTATTTCGAAGAAGACGGTGGAAATTAGAAGTTATGGTAAGCTATTTTAATTTTATGGTATAATTCCCCGAACTTTTGGGTAGCACCTCGTATATCATATGTGAATTTGATGTATATTTCTTTAATTTATAATCTGCAATATGACCTGTTTTAATGTGAGGTACTACTACGATCTATATCTCTATATTATGTTTTATTTTCTGTGTGTTTAAGTTGTTTTTTTACTATTTTAATTTTAATGACAAATAAATTTCAATTAAAAAAAAATTGGAGAAATCCCCAATCTGGAAAGTCTAAGAAACGCCGCCTCTGAGAGACAAGAGTTCGAATTTCGATCCAGGCTGCTGATTTACATGGAAAATTTCCTCACAGAGGATTTCGTCATCTTCCATTATAGCCATAGTAAATCTAGCATCTCCTTCTGGACGAGATTCACCAAACCCTTGTCTTCCTTCGACCTCCTGTCCGCTTCGCACCCATCCTCACGGAAGCTCAACCGCAATCCTTTCGAGCAATCTCTTCTCATGCCCAGCATGGATCTCGATTTCCGCTCCAAAAAGGAAATTCAACCGCCCACACGCCCTTCTTCCTATCTTCGGCGCCCATTTTTCCCATCTCACGCTCCCAGAACCTCTCTTTGCCCTCCAATCTGTGACGCATTCTCCTCACCACCTCCACCACGGGATGTAAGCCCTCTCACATTCCAAAGTACACCACCCCGTCCCTAGGCTTTAAACTCCGTGACAAAATGTGAAGGATTTTGCAGTGCGATAATAATGACTCTTACTGTTCCAGAATGTCACCCTCGAGAGACGAGGTTTCGCCGGCGTGGATTCGGCACATTCGGAGTCGGCACAATCAAGGTTCTATAAAACTCGTGCGGATAACTATGATACATTTATTTTCAATTTAGCTCCTAAGAGCAAAAATTTGATCGCTATTCTTCGAATTTTCCCAGTACTTTATGTCACTATTTTCGATTGATGGATTACGTAACTAAAAAAATAGCTGGAGGCGTTTCCCCTCCAAAACATTTTTCGTTATGGGTGTCGATTGCGTAAAATCGAAAGAAGGAACCATGATCAGACCCATGTTGATGTGTTAGAGGTGAAAGAGGAGGCGTCCCGGAAAATGGAATTCCCATGAATAAATCCTGGAAAATAAGAGTCCTCCATGTAGAATTGAAATCTCAGTCAAGTCGGACGGTCTTTTCTAGGCGAATTTCTACTCATTCATGGCCATGGTGGCCGAGGGGAATAGTGTTCGACTCTCAGTCTGAGGGCCGCAGGTTCGACGCCCTATATGTCGGCCAAATGCCCCGGCTACGCTGCCGAGAAGCATCACTTTCTGCAGAGGATATTGATGGTGCACATAAAGAAGATCGGTTCGGTTTCGACTACCAAAGATTCGGGCGAGAGTGAAACAGAATCAACAGGCGTACTGTGAAATGGAAGGCAGTTAGAAACTACCATATCAGTCTCCTTAGAAGATGCCTTGCCAATACATGACGTGATCATTAGATAGGAAATAATGGAGGGTTACAGTCAACCAACTTAGCATTGAATGACCAATGATGATGACCTACACGCTGCCGTCATTCCTCTTTCCACCATCACATCAGCCATAGCAAGGCAAAACCACCCAGGCATAGCATGTGTTTCTAAATTCTCGATTTTTCTCGGCCTGGGATATTATTTTAATATGATCTAATCACCCGTATTCCCAGTAATTAATCTTGAGGCACCCGTAAGTATACGACTTAACAAACATCTGATTATGCAGTAACATATGCTTTGACGCCGCGAAAATCTTCAAATAGCCCCAGCGTTTCCCTCTGTATGAAGCGTCCGGCTGTCCCGGACATAGTGCAAATTGTTTTAATTTTTGCCTATCCCTGATTGGTTTTATAGGAGGGCAAAGCTCCACTCGTTTGGTGGGATGCAACACTGTCAACCCAGTGGGTGCTTATTATTCCGAATATGCTAAATTCGACTATTTACCCTTACTTTGTTGCGCAAATAATCCGACCTTTACCATCTACCCATTAATCCCGAGTGGTGCACTGGACAACAGTTGTCGATTTTCGGCCAATATAACCAACCAAATCTGAGAGACTCAAGTTAGAATTTCATTCAAGTCTTATGATTTAAAAAAATTAAGATACATACATTGGTGTGATGCAGCCTTGTCCTCTTCGTCATTATTGCGTTTATGGCCAAAAGGATACAGGTAGCATTGCCACAACCCTCTGCTTTGCTTTTCCTTCGCAAAGCTCAACTAAATCTTTTCGTTACCAACCCCCTCTGCCTCTGCTTCTTCCATCCAGCGACCATTTTTCAACCCACCTCCCCCTCCACCCATAACCTCTCCCGGCCCTCCATTCTGGCCCACATCCCCCTTCCCTTCCCCTCCAAGCCCCCTCCTCTCCTTCCGCCAAACCATTCCACCCTCACCAACCCATGCACCTCCGCCGCTCACTCTAATTCCACACTCCAATAACGACGTCACATTACGTATTCAAGAGCGCAGGCTGCCAGTAATTGGATGGGAGTCAAAAGGGGGTTTGAGGGAGGGTGAGGGGGAGGAGGTGGGCTCGGTATGAGAGTAAGAGGAGGAGAGAAAGGAGGGAAAGGGTTAGCAGGAGAAAGTTAAGGGAAGGTAGGAAAAGGAGGGAGGTGGATAGGGTGGGAGAGAAGCGTGGTATCCCTCTATACACGTCGGGGAGGAGAAACCTTGGAATGGTTAAGGTGGGGGGGAGAAACATTGGAATGACTTCTATCTCCTTTTTCCCAACGTGAAACACTTGTTTGCTTCCGTCTCTTCCCGGCGGCTGCCGGCGCCGCGCCGCCTGTTTCTGTTCCTGTAGCTCGCCAAACACCACCGACTCCCGAGCCCACTCCAAGAAGTCGGCTCCACGAGTTTTAAGGCAGTTTGATCCGGATCGAGCGATACCAAATTGAAAGAAAATTGAAAAAAAAAGGTAAATTTTAAACGAGTCGGGGGATTCTTTTCTGCGCTTTAGATCAACTAGTAATTCCCTCTTTCCTGCTATCGTTCGCGAAGCTTTCCCCCTCAATACTCCACCACCACCACCGCCCTTTCTACGACTCTTCCACGGAATCCCTTCATCCACTGCAGGCGACGAGGTTTTCGCAAATGTCTGGCTTTTTGGAAAAGCGAGATAGAGAATAAGAGATTCGGTTTATTTTTTTCCACCACAGAGACAGCCCAGGATTCGAAGACATGTTACTCTCTTGGAGGTGCACACCTGCTACAAATCGGGAACTGTTGGGAGTCCTTGAGATGAGCAGAGTGTAAATACGAAGCTTGAGACTGCAATCAGGCTTTAGGAAAGCCCTATCTCTCTGTCGCATCGGATTTGAGGTGGAAAGCGCGATGGAATAATTTCGGCAAACAAATCTGAGCTCGTACGACAAATCAATGTATAGAGGATATGGAAATCACATCAAAGGTTTCCAAAGAGAAACTCACCCTCACCATTCACACCCCGGCATTTAATGACTCCTTAATCATCTTCGCGTGAAAAAGTAAAATAAAGCTACTCAAAGCTTGAGGCTCTGCGGTTCACAAAAAATGTATGGAGTGGAATAATAAGTTGAAAGACCTGAGAAAAGAACGACAGTATTGAATGTCTATGCATAAAACTATTATGTTTTATTATTATTATTAAAACACCGCACTTCGTGGCTGCAACCGACATTTAAGTTTTCATTCAACCAGTCAATAAGTTTCTATGAGTGAGTATTATAAAAATAGCTGTTCGCCGGAATAAAATTCGTTTTGACCTTTCCATATTTAATTTGCACACCGTTTCTTAACGAGCTCCAAAAGTTCACTTATTATTCCTCGTTTAAATAAACACAGAGTGGATGGGTCACGACCTGCCACGACGAAAAACCACATTTTCCGCTTTGTGACCCTCGGCTCAAATCCAACACTGATGCGTGATCGCCCATGGTGCAGTTGACCCAGTCTGCCCATCGCAGAGAGTATGGGCAAAATGACTTTTCCGTTGGAAGCACGTAAAAGTAAAACGAAAAAACTTCGAGTAAATAAAATTTTCCCGGTTTTAGCGATCAAAACTTGATACGTTATTGACGTTATCATCTCTGTTTTGCATAAATGAACAATAATATACCAATTAGTCACGGCTCTAATGATTTTTTCCGTCGACTTTTGTCAGGCTTTCAAATGTACTTAAAAAGTGCGATTTAAACTAGCTCAATGAAAATGGCCTAAATTTTCCTAGAACCATATTAGTAGTATCTAAATTGCAGTATTTTTGGATCACTGAACTAACACATAGCAATCACTTTCTTGCATTTTTTCTTTCATTTCAATGTATGACGCACAAGTTGTTACGCTCTTCGTACGGTCCACTTTCTCCCAAACGTTTAAGGGGGTAAAGAGGATTGAATCTGGATAAAATTGCTGCAGAAAAATGAGAGTTATTTCCCATGACATCAATGCACACCAATCAATGTAATTTTCCCAAGTTTTAGCAGTATGCACACAACCAATAGTAAACAAAACTGGAATTAATATCGAAGGAGAGACTTAATAAGTTGATACGGGTTCACAAAAGACAGCAATTGTGCACATGCTTGAAATACTCAATAATGACATGAATTTCGCACGTTTCCACTTTGATTATAAAAAAACTCATTTGCCTTGTGCAACCATCAGTTAAAAAGTGTTCCTCAAGACGATTCATGGCAAGAGTATTTATACATAGAAAAAGAAAATTGAACCGTAAGTATCTCACGGCACCTTCAACATTTCTAGAACCAACTTTGTTTTTTTACGTAACTATTCTACAGGAAGTACCTGTTCACATCAACGCTGATTCCTGGGCGCTGTTCTAGTTCTAGCGGCGTACTGCGGGCCGTTAACACTACTAACACTCCCGGCCGGCAGGATACTTTACAGCACCTAATTTGCCTGATTATTGGACTTATACTGAGTCTAACGTCATTTCTAGGTCTTGAGAAATGACATTTGACCAAAATTGGTCCGTTTTGACCCTCCATTGGGTCCGGTGATCCTCACTCCAATGACGTAAGTCGGCAGACCGCACGGCGGCAACCCAAAAAGCGAATCAGAGGGATACCTAATCCCAATTATTTGGGCAACAGGCTCTCTCGGTACGCAGAGATGTGCGGTAGGCTCTAGCGAAAGCGGAGCCGACGGTGACTCGTCTCAGTTGTTTTGGGGAACCAAACTAAAACGAGTACTTCGGGGAGGCGGAGGCCCTTGAGGTCCTTTTGACCTCAATTCGCCTCATTGGTGTCGGTCTCGAAGGGGCAGTGGTTTCGCTAACCTTCCCTACCCATCCTTTCCTCCCACCTCTTCCATTGTCCTCGGCAATAAGCGAAAGCTTGCAGACCGGGGGCGGAAGTTGTAATCCCGCGGCGGGAGCCGAATCGCCTGAATCGCCTGTCGTTCCTACTCGACTCTCCTCTATGAGAGCATTCTGACTCCGACGATGCGTGATGCGTGCCTGCTATGGTACATTTATCTAAATCAGCTATATGAGTGATCTGTTCCACAATAAAAAACGAGTCAGTCAATCTCGAGTAGCAACGACACTCGTTTCTCAAGCCCTAGAAATGACGTAAGACCCTGTAAAAATGGAAACTTTTTAGAATAAGACTAATGGCCGCCTCCTTAGGTATGTATACTTTATCGAAGTCTTTTATTAGGGGAGTGTAGAGCGTTTTCTTAGTTTCCGTGTTTCTAACCCCTTAACTTCCGTGTTTCTCACCCCGCTACTCTTCAGCTTTATTCATGAGTAGTCAGTTAACTCACAGCAAACGTGATTTTTATTTCCCTACGAATCATAAGAGGTCCAATTTCCATTCAAATCACATTTTCGATTTTCGGGAGGGAAATATAAAGCAATTTACGCAATACCAAATACGACCTCTAAAAACTCACAAAAAATGAATTTCATGATACACAAATATAACTGTGTCTTATATTTCCCATGGCTATCAGGTAAGACAGGGGTATTCAAAAAGGATTGTAACTACCAAATGCTATTTTCTCTCTTAAGTGCAGGCCTAATATTTCCAAATTACAATAAGGAGTCAAGACCCTCATATGAGTTCTCTCAATATTCAATGATCTGTAAATATTGAATGAACGCCTTTGAAAAGACTGAATAATCAGTACTAAAGTTCAGTAGTAAATAATAACAGGGTTATACAGGCAAATTATTACCAATAATGCGATATATGATGAGTTTATATCACATTTGTGCTTAGCACTCAATGTATCAACGATTCCATTTCCCAAATTATCAAAGCAAAAATGAAGTTTTGCAAGCTATGACAAAGTACCTGGAACGCTACCCTTGGTCGAAATTTTCTCACCAAAAATTAAAGAGGTCAAATCACTGTTAAACACAATTACATTTCGCTGCGGTACAAGTGGTAGAAATAATTGAGACACGATCGTTTAGAAGAGAACTTCAACGTAGAGGAACGCAACTTGCCAGTATAATACACTTTTCAAAGTGTCAATGAGAAAGACTTATGCGATTAACGATCAAGACGATTGACGAACTGAGTCATCAAAGTTGTATTCCCTACGTGCTTCATCCCTGCTGGTAGCAAGTCTCCTAATAAAATATTTCCAAAGAATAATGGAGGAAAATAAGGACTAGCATGTAGATCACGCTAACGTTTTAATTACCTTCTCTATTTGTGCGCCCTGAGTCATGCTCAACATCTCACCATATTTTATAGCTGAGGGTAACAAAAACGTAAATATAGGTAATAATAAGCAAAAAATGTTTTTGGAGTTCACCTTGAGGGTCAATTGATAGGAAAAATAGCTTAGTCGATAGAGCAAAGCAATTTTCATGACGCACCAAAATAACAGAAAATATGCACAGCAGCAAGCACTTGTTAATTTCTGTTACTTCCACTCTAAAAAATAGATGAAAATTGTGACGATAACTATGGGATGAGAGACTGAGTTTCTTCAAGCAGTCAGACGACAAAAGGAAGGCATATTGAATAGCAGCGCTTCGCTGGAGGATCTCTTGGGATTCACGACCAAAACCGAAAAAGCAAGCTCCTCATAATTTAAGGCAGGGCGATGCAGATAAAGAGATGCGCCCGAGAGAAGCCATTCCACCGAATTGGAATAAGTAAAATTTAAGCCATTCAACCCTCGGGAGGACAAATGCAGATCCCGCAACAAAGATAGATAACTTTTTCACAGTAAATTGGTGCTTATTTTGAATCCAAGCCACGCTTTCCCCTCACAACCTCCTCGAATACTGCAAGGATTTAGTTAGAAGACGAGCGCATTTCCTTGAATCACTGCCAATCTATAGAAAACTGTACACTTGAACGTGTGCATTTGAAATAAGGAATTCATTCAAAGCAACCGTCACTCCTGCCTCAATTCTGAGTTGAGTTTTTATGGCATTTTTTTAATCTCTTGGAAATAATCCAAGGCATGGGAAAGGGCCATATTGGGCACGTACTACCCTGGTACTTGTATCGTGGGTAGCCAACTCACTAGTTCTAGTTTGTAAGGTCGTAGATCGGTTAGAACCTGAAACGCAGCAGACGCAATAGACGTAAAATATTCAATTAGCCATATTTTATGGCACAACAAGTTTATGCATGCGCATAGAAATCAAAAACTACCAGATATCCATAGATTAGCCAAGCATGATATCCAAGCGAATTAATGTTTCACAAACTATAAATGTATTACAAAAGTGAGTCTGGGGTAGGCTGGCTGGTTATTTGAGGAGGCAACTGAGTGTTTAAGGCATTTGCGCCATGAAATGCAGGCCCGAATTGATAAGAAAGGATTATAATGATCTAAAGAAGGGTAGAATGTAACCTGAAGTTAGCATTAGATTAATCTGAACGAAAGACACAATTGGAGCAGTTTAATGAGAGGGCTAAATCTGAACAGAGTAATCTTATGGATGGCACTGTCTACTTGAATTGTTTTCCACATGGTACCCATATAGGGATCGGGGCTCCGCTGAAAAAACTTAGCCATTATCGAGATTCGAACCCTCGGGATGGGTAACCATTGTTCCAGCCACATCTACCTGATCCCTGAGCTAATGAATTCTGGTAGAATAATGCAACATCTTTCACGCATTTAACCAAAATAACAACACATAACAAGGATTATATGTTTGCCGTGAGCGCGTTGGATTTCCCTCGTAGATCTCTATGGACATGAAAATTATCATCGTGGTAGGATATTTTTTCCATTTTCATTCACTGATACGCAGTGGGGGAATTTTGCTGACTTAATTCTTCCATGACGTTTCATTATTTTTTAATATATCCTCCAATTGGCCGAAGAAAATTAATTATCTTGGTTTGATTTTGATCTTAAAGTTTGAATTAAATACTCAAGTTCTTTCAAACTCATCTTTCATTTCGTTAATTTAATCTTCATAATGATTATAAGAAAGCTAAATTCCAATTACCATCGTTCCGACTGGCTGTATGTAGGAGATGATCTGCGATAAAGATATTATAATTCTGGATAAGAAAATGTCATGAACTATATTGCTGTGGATTTTTTAAAAGTATTTACGTATTATCAGAAAATAAATGTCACCTTAATTTCTCATTAGTCACTATTTTCAAAAACCTAGCAGCCAGAGTATTTCTAACTCCTAAGCTCTTCTCATTTAGATTTAATTTATCTCCAAGAAAAAAGCAAAATATCGTGATTTTTTTGTCCAATCATTCATTGTATTGATAACTTATGCGGTAGCTGATTAGCCTCGTGGTCAAATTCAATCTATACTCATACACTGAGTTTCGCATTGTAGGGACATTTTTAATGTTGCAGCCAGGACTGATTAAATACCTGCTTTCGTCAGTTAAATGGAACATATAAATTTAAATACACTTTCCCAATCTAAAAATACAATGCAGTTAAATATACTCTTAGCTTTGTCGAGCCACTTTACTATAGCTCAGACTGCTTGTGTCCGTATCTTCAAACCAACCATTTAGAATGTCTCTCTCTTCCCTTTCAGTTGGACGA
Organism: Ceriagrion tenellum; assembly: GCA_963169105.1. Taxonomy (NCBI): domain Eukaryota; kingdom Metazoa; phylum Arthropoda; class Insecta; order Odonata; family Coenagrionidae; genus Ceriagrion; species Ceriagrion tenellum. The sequence goes on from OY720635.1 coordinate 78,074,233, forward strand.
TTACTCTACTTAACAATACTTCTGTCTGATATCTGAGAATAGCAGCGATAACACATCATGAAATGTAATTTGTTTTGATCTTCTCTGAAAGACGATCCATCTTTATCGAGTATGAATATGGTCGATCGTACACCATCCCGGCGAGAAACGATACCATGTTGAAAATTTATGTTTAACTCTGTATTTTTCTCTCTTGTTGTCAGCGTTGCATACGTACCTAACAATGCAGGGCAATTACTTCCTATCACCAAGTCAGCGCCTGACCCTTAAGATCCCCATTGGTCCCCTTAAGATCGTTCTTCCCCTACTTTAATTAAACGAAACAGCTTGAGAGATGAAAGAATGATCTTCTGGCTAATGTTCTTGAGACGTTTCATTATCCTTCTCAGGTTGACTCTCATTCTTAATTTCAATGGCTATTACTTACCGTCCTTAGGTTTTACTACGAATGTGTGAGTAAAAAATACTCATTTTTTACTTTTTCCTTTGTATTGTTTAAAAAATACTGATCACTGCGGTGACATGTATTAGCTATAGGATCTGTGAAGAGTACAAAATGTTTTTCAAATTTTTTGATGGATGTATTTTTGGGAAAACTTTTTTCTGCACATGAAGTCAACAGTAATGCCATTAACATCATAATAATTTTTTTATAATATAAAATAAAAGTTAATAATTAACTTATTTTACTATTATTTATCTGGTGTTAAAAATAAAAAGATGCCTATTCTCTATTACTATTCAATTTTTGAGTAAATATTCAAGTTTGGAATAAATACACTTCTTTAAAAAAAATAATGGCGAAAATAGCATTTATTCATCAATGAAAACTACAATTTTACCCATTTTTCACTTATCCTCTAAATCAATGGAAATAAATGCAAAAAGGAGCAGAAGATCAGGTTATCGTAGTTCACATCAGAGAACACGCCTTTGACTAGGTAGCCTGGATGTGAATAGTAGGAATTCATGTGGGACCTCGGGTGGTGGTTATGTTCTCATTTTCAGCGTGACCGGTGATTTCCTTATTTTGTCTGTTCTTCTTTCGTTTTCTCATTCTAGTCTATGGCTGCTATTCTGAATGAGATAGCGTTAACGCTAATAGGCAGAAATGGCTTTCGTGGCGCTTTCGTTCCGAAGAATAGCGTCAACGACGCTTTTTGCGATTCCGAATGTGAGACTGATGCCCGGGAGCGACGCTGTTTTAGGCAACAATCTGATCACCACTTATGCGTCAAGCTATTCTTGAGTGAAACGGCCACCTGATTCTTTATTACACGATACCTAACTAGGATTCTGCAAACTATGCATTGATAAGTGTTCCTAAAAACAAAAATAATAGCAGGATTGACTTGTCAATACGTATATTCAAGTAAACTTTATTATAAAATATTTTTCTAATAAATAGAAGGCAAATGTGCCTCGCTGGACGGGAATGAACAGTAAGAAAACTTATTTGAAACTTGCAAGGGGAGACTACGTACCCTGACTCGCCGATTTGAAAGCCGTATTTTCTGTCGTGCACGAGGTCAAAGGCAACGCTATTTCGTCTTAGACTTCGTCAAACATGCCGTAGTTTTGTTGTGATTAATCAATTTGTAATCGAAAATATCCGACCTAAGTATGAAAACACTGGGAAATTTGAGTATCACAGATGGTGTAGTGGTTATCATCGTGGATTCATATGGACAAAGCTGGCGTCCGACTCTATTTTTCTTTTTCATATGCACGAACAGAAAGAAATTTTTCCTTTGAGTTACAAATCCTGTCATAGGACTTCACCTCGCTTTTACACTTACCACTTGACACTTACCACAAAATCCGTACTCCAGTTAGAATCTTTAATGGCAAATGGCCTCTCTAGGGGCTGGTGATGGACCGCTTATGATATACGTCAATATCTGTTTAAAGTCCGTATCCTAACTTACACATACGAGGATAAGGTGAAAAGTTCTCGGCCTGACACAGAGATGGCGCTCCAATCAGAATCATTTGTTTCCTGCGTGGGTTCATGTCTCAGTAATTTGTATGACAAGTTTCAACCTGTTCTCTCAAGTAGTTTGTTTTCATGAATTTGTGCAGTAGACGTCATGCGAGTTTTTCGTTAAAATGGATAAACTTTAATATCGTGCGGTCATAAAATTCTTCGTTTTTGATGGATTAACCCCTAAAAAAATTCATCCGAAGTTGATAAAAGTTTACGGGGACTCTGCTCCTTCCATGTCAACCGTTAAAAAGTGGGCAGCTGAATTTAAACGTGGTCGCACATCCCTCGATGATGACCCACGTGAAGGACGGCCAAAAACCTAAACCACATCGGAAACCATCGAAAAAGTGCATGATATCGTGTTGGGCGATAGGCAAGTGAAGATGAGTGAGAAAGCTGAAGCTGTGGGGATCTCGGAAGAAAGGGTGCGGAACATCTTGTACAAAGAATTAGGGATTCAAAAGCTCTGCGCAAGATGGGTGCCGAATTTGCTGAATGCCGATCAAAAGCAAATGCGCAAACGATTTTTGCAGAAATCATTGGACCGATTCAATAGGGATCCGACCGATTTTGTGCGGCGATTTTTCACCATGGATGAGACATGGGTCCACCACTACACACCAGAAATGAAACAGCAGACCATGCAGAGGGTGGAAGCCGGTGGTTCAGTGCCAAAGAAAGCGAAGTCGATCGCATCTGCCGGAAAGGTCATGGCCAGCGTGTGTTGGGGTGCGAAAGGGATCCTGTTAATTGATTACCTTGCAAAAGGCAGAACAATTACGGGAGAATATTACTCCAACCTTCTTGACCAGCTTGATGCCAAAATTCGCATGAAGAGGCCTGGCTTGAAGAAGAAAAAAAGTCATCTTTTACCAGGACAACGCACCTGCGCACAAGTGTGCGTTGGCGATGGGAAAACTGCGGGATTTTGGGTACGATTTGCTCGGTCATCCCCTCTATTCTCCTGATTTAGCACCCTCAGACTTCCATCTGTTCCCAAACTTGAAAAAATTTGTTTCTGAAAAGGGCTTCGCATCCAATGAAGAAGTTGAGAAGACCGTAGATGAATATTTTCACAACCTTCCAGACTCTTACTTCCGGGAAGGAATACTGATGTTGGAGAAACGCTGGACCAAGTGCGTTGAAGTCAAGGGAGATTATGTAGAAAAATAAAATCATTTTTTAACTGAAAGTCTCAGTCTTTCATTGTCAGGGCGAGAACTTTTCACCTTAACCTCGTACACTTGCTGTTTCATTTACCAACATTTCCGTCATTCTGAGGAGATAAAGGCAGCGTAAAATGAGATCCAGAACTTGATGTGTAGTCTCGTTTGCCAAGTTAGTTTAAGCATGAATTATAGGATATTCATGCTTAAACTCAACCATTGCATTCAAGTATATTGAATTATATAAGTATGAATGTCCTTGGCATTTTCTTTTCCCGTACCTCTCACTGTAGACGATTTTTTTTTGACCGAGTCTCATTGCTTTATTCTTGCATTGCATTACTTTTCCCATCTCTCAGCCGGGGATAACAAGTTTAGGTAAAATAGAAGAACCCGCTCTACAAGAAAAGGATGAGTATTCACTCCCTCCGTTAAGAATTGTATCTAACATTTTCGTGGTATTATTTAAACAAGTGGGTTCGAAATATTGCTCACCTCGCCTATTCACATTCACTTCCATTCACACATTCTCAGCGGTACCACAAGATTTTCAAGAGGCTAATTGCGATGTCTAACCATCTTATTAAATCCACGAACTATAGAGAATAATAAATTTTATACATCTGTGATGAAATAATTGAAATTACTATCACATCACTTTCCTTGATACACTTGTACATCATTATTTTCAATTTGTATGCATCCAAACGTCGTCTGCTCAGTCATATAAGTGGTGAAAATAAAATAAAAAACCCAAAAGATACATGAAAACAATACGCTTTTTTACGATGTTGAAGTAAACTATCGTATAATAATTAAAAATGTTTTCCCGGCTCGGGTAGCTGTTATATGTGCATGTATGTAGACATAACAAACATCGCCAGACATTTCTAGACTGAAACCCTCTTCACAAAATCTAAAATAATCAGAGACTTATCTATCACCTGGTGAATGCAAAACAAAATAAAGTATAACAATAGAATCCGAAGACAGCATTGAATTAAATTTAGTTGGAAGCTTTATTGAAAACATTCTTTCATGCACCAGACTCACGGAATCCATGGCGAAGGGCTCAGATGTTTGTGAAAAATGTAAACATTGCTCGTCATTGGCTGCCTGAATTTGCAATTACTGTACCGAAAGGTTTTCATAACGTAAGGGGCGGGGTTGAAAAAAGCGTTACAGACCCGATGCCTTGAACTTCTGCACCGTATTCAGAGTCGCTTCCGACGCTATTCTGAAGCGAGGAATAGCGTTCGCCAGAAATAGCGTCGCCCGATTAAGAATAACAGCCTTTGTTTCCATTTCTAAGCTCTGTCTGCGTTACATAATGACGGTTTCGCCAGTTTTGTAATACTCTCATGCGTGTGAGCGCACTTTCCGCTCGGCCTCGATGGAAAGTGTCAAGTATTTATGAGCAGTTTAACGGACACTCGCGAGTGAAACGATTGACTGAATGAAATAGATCTAGGGAAATGAATGTCTTCGAAGAAAGTTGACAGTTCATGCCGGCTGTGATGACTCATTATTTTGAACGAGATCTGATTAATCATCTTTCTCGAAATGACATCAACCGTTTCTTTACTAAACACATTTTTTTCATAAATAAATTATAAAGAAAAAAATATAGCTAACTAAATTTTCATGTCTGTGTTGACCTGTGAAATCGAAATATTTATGGGTTTACATCCGTAGTTTGCGTCACAATTAAATAATATTCTCGCAAATATTATACATCGAGACATTTTCCATTTAATTTTATGTATGTGTCTCCAAATATACAGTGTATGTAATTAATTTTGATATTGAAGTAACATTTACGCTCCTAAATTGCTACATAAGCTTTAAAAGTTGGCCTGTCAAATTACAAGGATGCATCCTCTATGGCACTCAGAGTAGAGGGAGCGAACAGCAATATTTCGCTGCGTTGCTGTAAATAATGAATGGAGGCTGGTGTTTAAACCTGTTTCACTAGATGCAAACATGAGCTGGTGGATGAATTAAAAATTTTGCTTCGAAATTACTTAGTGCAAATAATTTTACTTTTGCTAACTTGTTTCAATAAAATTACTCCTGTCCTAATTTTTAACAAGTGTTTACTCAAAAGTTCACGAATATTTTCGAGCGAAGGATATAATTGTGCAAACGGTCCAGAAGAACGAATGAATTGCCTCGAGAAAGAACTGGAAATCGAACCATGAACTTTTGGCTATCCGGGCAAATGCGCTCACCACCCTGGGTTGTTGATTATCGTGGCAATTTCTTAGTTAATCGTAACACCGTCCTTTAGCCTGGCAAAATAATTTCGGTGGTTCCTTTCTCTGTTGAAGTGTAGTATTTATTGCAGTAATTTATTCTTATTTTACCTTCAACTCAACTTCAACTGCTCCTTCCTTCATTCCTTTCAAATCGCGCCAGAGTATTGAAATTAAATTTGGTACAGCCATTTAACGGTTATTTTTTCATTTAATCTTTTATATCGTGAATTTGATACCATTTTTATTGGACATTAAGGTCAATACGTTGAATAGGCTATTTCCCGTCTGATCATCGAAAATAAGCATCAAAGTTGGAGTTGAATGGGTGACCGACCAATCAGCCCTGTCTGAAAATGGTCCACAACGGGTGTGAAATAAATATAATGTGTCATGACATGCAGTTCCTTGGGTTACTACCTTCATTATTTCCTGTCCTTTTTGATCTATATGTGCTTCATGCATGGAGTGAAGCATTGAGGAAAATAAATACCTCATCACTGTAATAATATCTTGGATGAAATTGCAAATTAGGCATGATCATCCAGGAATAAAACCAAATTATGCCTCTGATAGTTTTAAACAAGTTGTTACACGGTAAATATTTGCGATTTACCCGCGTTTTTGGAAATGCAGATAGAATGAAAAGGATATTTTTTGACCAAATTTTTGAAGAAAGTAAAATCATGAGATGTGAGTGTGCTGACTCTGGTTTTTGAATTTTTGCTAAGCAACTGCAGTAAATTTACATCACGTGGTGTTCTAGTAATCTGAATACAGGTTCAGTCCTCCCCTTTACTCTTCCATCGTAAAAAACAGTAACTAATGAATTACTAATCCAGTGGTGTTAAATAAAAATACGCCATTATTTTTTTCTTGATGGTACGCCTTGTAGAAACATGCACATAGTATTTTCACCCGTGAAAATAATGGGAGTTGGATCGTATTTGAATTCGTATTTTTTTGCAAAGGTGTGTTTAGAGAAAACAAATGCATTTATGATGTTACATTTTGGTAAAACTCCAAAGAAACGTCAGGGAATATAATTATTTCACCTCTCCTCTGGAAGATCGAAAATATATGCACGTTTGCGTAGAAGTCCTCGTATACCAATGCCCATGTTATCGCAAATTCAGCCGCCCGGTAAATTTAAATAATTTATTCCCTGCGGGGATTCTAAAGGCTTGAGTTGCGCTCCCCAATAACTGCCTAGGGGGTAATAACTTTACCCGCAGGATTTATTGGTGCTTCCTTGCCACGGCTTCATTACGCTTAATGCTTTTACATCCGAACACTACATAACGAATGTCCCGTTCGGTGTGTAACCTCCTTTTCCTGTTCTTTTTTCATGGTCCGGCTTTTTTTTACCCTCCAGAGTAAGATGGAGTTATGTTACTTTCCTTTTTACCTTTTAGTCGATTCGTTTTTAGTGAATTATTTCATTCACGGAGTATAAAAGAATGAAAACTAGAAAAGCCTTTAGTGGAATTGGTTTAGTGGCGTGATTTTAGTTAACCTGAAGGTGTGATCGACACTATAATGTTACTCATAGCCGGTTTGACTCATATATATCATTCCCACTCTCAAAGTTAATACAGAATACTATGTTATATTCTTCTCTAAATGTATGAAAACATATGTTTGTTATTAATTTATTTAATACTAACAAAATTTCAGTAACAAATGACCATTTTATTTCACCTAAATTGCATTAGCATTTCATAATGATATTGGAGTCAGGAAAGACTGCTCATGGCTTTTTTATAGGGCGAAAGGAATCTTTATCGATGCGACTTCATTATTTAAATCAATGATTACAGAAATTCACATCTATAGTTTTAAGTGGGTGAAGCTATTTTAGATGAGCGTTTGAGGGGAATTTGGCAAATATATTTTGTTTACTGTAAAAATAACAGAGGAGCTAATATCCCCACCGGAGAAATTCCATGATGCCATTTGAAACAAGGTCAGCAATTAGGGCCAGATGCGTGATGCATTATATCTTGACGTATTTATGTGAGCATGATCTGTTCATCATTGATTAACTTTCTAAAAACTTATGCTTGGCATATGGGATAAATATTAAAAATAAACTCTGCGGTAAAATGTCAGGTTAATCAATTGCAAGGAATAATATAATATGCATACTATGTATCATGCCTGGAATCCTGCCAAAAACAACGTTTTATATTAGAAACCAAATGGGAAAAAATGAGCCTGGAGGCGGTTCTAGTTCCATCATTGGTAAAATAAAGTACCTTGCTCAATACTGTGTAGAGTAATTACACATAATATAAACGATGTACAGTTCCACTATGTTTAAATGCTGTCTACCGGTTTTGACGTCTATAGTGTCGTTTCCAAGACAAACATCTGCTTGTGTTGAAAATATTTGACTTTTTGTCTTCAAAATGCGGTAGATGGTAATGGCTGTAGATGTCGAAACCGGCAGACAGCATTACAAAATAACGGGACTGTACATATTTTTTATTATGAGTTACAACATCTCGTCGTTCCACAACGTAACGCCACAATCCATTGATTTGATTCTGTGTAGAATACTCAGTTGTCCGTTGCAGTAGTTTTGCGTCGTATTTAAAGACAACTTATTGGTAATATATTTAACTTTGAGCATCTAAATTTACTGAGATGCATTAACACCACCCTTTTAAATCCGGTGTGAGCCAGCCTGATGAAATGAAAGTGCACTGTAAATTTTTTTCTGTGATTATCAAGCTCCAGTTTAACTCTCCTATGCTATCTCCTTAATTCAAATCTAATTTTTTGGTAGCAATAGTCTTAAGTTACGTTATTTTACATAATTGTTCTCGAAGTGAACCCGCTATTTAAGAGATAGACAAAAGCAATTAAAGAGAGCCAGAGAAAGAATTCACGAGCCAAAGAGAACAGCACAAGCTTGCGAAGAAGAGGGAGGACTATCACCCGGGTACGCCCACTTTGGAGCTTAACGATCATTTTAGGTTGCGGGAGGTCGAGGACGCGGCAGAAGTCGGGCGAGTCGACGTGTCTGTGTTTGTGTAGAGGGCGGAGTAAGTTGAAGGGAGCGAGAGAAATAGAGACGCTCATTAGCTGTCCAAGTGTCGGGAGGAAATTTTCGAATTCGAAATGTTCCTCGCGGAACGTTTGTTACTGTCCCGGGCATAAATGATTACTGATTGCCCAAGACCACGCAAGTCCGGCGTAAAACGGAGAAGGCATTACCCCGGCATCCTTGCGTTTTAACGAAGCGCAAAATGAGCAGTCAGGGTCATGGATTTAAGCCTTGTCTTTTTAAGGTGCGAAGGAGAGGTTGAGTGAATTGCCGAGCGCAATCCCTTCCTTGGACGTAAGGACGAACGGAAAAAGCAAAGGAACATTTGAATTAACATTAAGTGAGGGACATGACGAAGGTAAAATTAACCTTGTGCCTTACAGATAGGGCCCAAAACTAATAAAAGAAGTTAGTTCGTGCTAGTAGGAGAAAAATAACGAGTTATAAGAATTTCTTTGGAAAATCAACCTGTAGCTTAGTTAAGCCATTCAAAAGATGAAGTATAAAAATATAAATATCTACAATAAGTTCAACCTCAAATGAATACACATGGAAAAGGAAGGAGTATGAATTGTCACAAAAGACAGGCATATGCGCCATAAACATTATATTGTGCAGCATAAAGGATAAAAGAACATTGATGACTATCTATATGTCCGGCTCAACACCTATCTGGCGGTCACTTAGTAATTTATTGCTTGTATGATTGCATTTAACAGGAGATCATTTTCATTTTTTTATTCGTAAATAAAGTAATGGAGTTGAATTATTTAATACAATTAGGAATAAAGCTATTTTTTATGGTACCCATTGCCAAAACAAGGTCATAAAAAATTTAGCAAAGTGCGCGGAACGTAACTACAATTAAGTTAATCAAAAAAATAATATGAACTGAAATCTATCAGTCCCCATTGAAAAACTAGTCAATATTTATGGGCTCTTACTGCCCAGACTGTTTGAAATATCGGACAATGGAATGTTTTGCTTTCTTATTTCCTCCTTTCGTTTCCTTTCCCAGATGTACGCTACCTTTCATCAAATACCAGACATACGGTGTAAGAAAAATGTCACACAACTCGGCGCCATCAGAAAAATTCTTAACAAGTTATAATGCGAACAATTCTAAGGTTGATTTTCTGCCAACAAAACACAGCATCAATGCCTATTCTCGACGGTCCACGCAAAACGCTAACTTGGCGTCATTTTTCCTGTTAGTTGGTGTTGAGAGAATAATGAATGAATGTAGAGCTCAGTTGAAAGGAGAGTGGAGTGTAGAGCTAAAGAAACCAAATATTCGGATAGTGCAGCACTGCTGATAATTTTTGTGAATATAAGAATGGCATTGAGACAACTAAGAACACACAAAAAAGGAAACTAAATCCCATCAGGAATACACCTCTATCATATGAACGCCATAAGCTAACATTTGATTGCAGTAAATGATAGCCAAGAGTCGCTAAATGAGGTCACTTACAGACCCTTAATGTCCGCAAGAAACTGGTGCACGTGGAGAAGTTCTCCTTTTTAAAGGAGGCAATTTCTACAAAAAGGGAGCAACCAGGGTCATTGTGCCCTAATTCCGAGATTTTCGCAGCTATAGGCCTATAAGTTGAAAGCTAATAAAAAGTATATTTTAGGTCAGAATTATCCTTTCCATCAGGACTAATCTTAGATCATCTGAATAAATCTCAGTAATACAGTTACCTTAAGATTTAAAGAAGCTGATTTCATCAACCGCCAATCATGGGCTTGTCTTCCGATTTTTGCATGGCTATTAACTCACGCAAGGGAATCTATTTATTGTAACATAATCCGTACTTCGGGGACTTATGTTTGCCTTGCCGTTTCTCAATACAAAAGTGAATTCAAATTACCTTATCGCTGCCTTTTGTCTGATACGTGGAGAGCATAAAATCATAATTAAACAATTTGCACTTAGTCTGAAAAGATTGTACGCTAAGGTAAGACGAGAGAGAGATACTTTGGTTTGCAGAATATAAATACGAAATAAAATAGGCGGACATAGATTTATACTCAAGTGGCGATCGCCAAGCATTGTTTCCTCAACAAGAAACAAGTTTAACTTTTAAGGCCCATCACACCTCTTTCTCAGATTTTGAACCCTAAAGATTTAGCTCGGGCACATTTCCTTTATTAATTTTCATTTCAGGTTTAAAATAAGGACACAAATGTATCTCTCTCTGTTTGTTCCGCAGAAAATAAAAGTTTATGGGGACTTTTTGAAGAAATACCTAAGCATGGGCGGAGGAAACTTAATGACCGCTCAATTTAAATATCTCATTTGATTACAGTGACAGTGCACTTTTAAACCAGTACACTTAAATCGAGGTTTCTTATTCATAAAGTTTTCGTTAATATTGGATACAATAGTATTTAAATTTAATATCTACTGATACATAGGTGTAATTGATATCAACCTCAGAATTAGTATTGAAGAATACAAGGCGACTGAATATTTCACTTAAATTTCATAAACTATGGCAATCTCCTCACATTTCACTCAAGCCATGACTCGTATTTTTCCATAGTAAATTACATACATTCTTCTATTCATCTAACATCTATTGATACAAATATTAATTTTCCAGTGGATGGCAAAATACCCAAAACAAAAATTGTAATGCATTACAATATGGCTAACTGAAGCTGAAATTTGTAAAAGTCCACCAGAGGCAGGATGGACGGGGATAAAAACTCCTCACGACTTCAGCAAGTTGATTAATGGATTTGAACTTGCATAAACCCTAGCCACTGAAAGGGTTGAACAAAGTGTGACGACGTGACGCGGTGGCTATCCCTCTTCGAATAAGAGGATACGCTCTTTGGAAAACTTAGGCTTTAGAAAGCCTTGGAATGTGAGCGGACTATCGCGATTAATTCGCATTCGCTTCCAAAACAAATAGGTACTCACTGGAAGTCATTCTACCTCCCCCATGACATATGGACTTCAAAGAATCTACAAAAGTAGTATGAGATGAAGTTGGGAATAAAAATAATGCATTCATATACCTGGGAATAAGACTAAATAATTTCAGTTTCGTCGCGAAATGAGAGCAACGGCAAGAATAGTGTTCTAGTTTAGGTAGTATATTCACAATTTTTTCGATAAATACAGCAAAGAGAGAATGGGAGGAACAGATAATACTCTTTTTATGTAACTATTGATTCGGATACTGAATAAATACGTAATTCAAACGGATAAATAAACCATAAATAATGCGTTGTTTTTGAAATTCAACGACATCATTCTGAAAATACTGTTCAACGAATCAAAACTTAAATGGCTACAATTTAAGTGTCTCCAATTATGCGATTATTCCTTCGCCAAATACAGAATAGAGAAAAGCAGCTTCAGAAATACAAGTGGCTTACACGTTTTATATTGTATTTAAATGAAAAAAGCTATTAAATGATTTAACCTGTCTCCTGTCCTTTTCTACCCATGGCTATAGCTCATAGCTGATCTAAAACCTCCTATTCACTTCCATATTCCTACTGCACCTGTTTATTGCAACCTCTCCTGGAGTCTCCCAACGTTTCCTCTCTCCTCCCTCCAAAGAGTTCATCATTTGCTCCTGAATCCCATTAGTTTTAGTCTGACACGACACTGAAGCCCTTCACCTAATTTACTTTTCCTTATCAGAGACAAACATTTGTCGTATACTCTTTTTCCTTGGTGCTTTACTTTCCAATTGATCAATCACTCTTCTTGAGTAGATTTGCGGAGGAGGTATGCATTACTAACGAAAAGATTTTGAAGATAGATGTAAAACTGTTTAATAAAGGAGTAATAATCTGGTAAATAAAAATCGACAATTAAGAGTTTCACACGGTATAACAAGAACGGTGTATCCAGATATAATAGCCAACCACAGGGTTGTTAGACAGGCGTGGAGCTTAATACAGGCGCCGTCAATCAGTTTACACCGGCTTACCAAGAACTCTTTAATGCTCTTACCGGCGTGAAATCGCTTTATACAGCCCAAATATAAAATGCATTACTCCTGATCCGTCGGATAAGAAAGAGTTTTTTTGTTCCAGTCTCGTCCCAAAGAGATTATTCATTCCAGAAATAGAGGCCCGGTCTAATCCTCTCAGGAAATATTCAATAACAGATTAACCAATCCTTTCAACTGAGTGATGGAGTTCCGATTGTCCCAACAACAACCACCAGGAGTCCACGTGTCGACGCACGATTGGATAAATGAGAAGCACCATTGTTCTGCATAATCCCTTTCCAACACCCCTCCTAGTCCCATTGTGAAACCGCTAACAGTCCATACTTAAGCACTAAATCCCACAGGTCTCCAATACTTACTGTACTACATACCTACGGAGTAGAACCCTCAATAGCTTAGGTTACATAACACCGTATAGTCTGAGTAACTAATGCACTACATGCATTGCCGAGAAGGGGATTCAAACACGCGGACTTCGGGATTTCTGGCCGACGCGTTCCCGACAAATGCGGCTAGCCATCTACTTAAGGCGTCGCGTCGGCTTCATCAGGTGACTAAAAGTGCATTTCTAGCCTCGTTTTATTCTTTCGCGGACGCTCGAACACTTCACTCCTCCGCTCACCCTCGTCACAAATCTCACTCTCGCGGCCTCTGATGTCGACTCTGCCCGCGAATATCTCCACGTGCCGTCCCCGTTCCTATTTAGAGGCCAAACTGAGCGTTTAATCTGAGAAAATGTTTGCAGCGCCGGAGTCGCTCGGATCCTGACGCTCTCCCTCGGTGAAAAGGAGCTGGGGGAAGAGAGATGCACGTGGCTCTATCAAGGAGCAAACGTCGCCCCTTCCTACGGGGACAGCGTAAAACGGATAAGGCGCAAAATTACGGCACGACACCATAAATATTTAGATGAAAGTGTGCAACGGTATTTGCAAAAATGTAACTAATACTTGGTGTATTAAAACAGCAACTTCACATCTTTCCGCCTACTTTTTTCAAACGCCTAGAGCTATTTCAACAAATAAAATGTGCCATTCTCCAGGGGTTGGAAACAGCCGTTGAAAGACCGACGTTCAAACAAGAGAAGACAGAGTGAAATAGAAGACTGTTTTGATTGAGTCATGTTATCGTAAAAACTGAATTTAATAAAAGTTAGCTCTTCAACTATCAGAATACTCATTAACTGCTCAGTCCAGACAGGTTTTGATGGGTTATTATATCTCACTCATAACCCTTTCTAAGGTCACATTGCCTCCTCACATGATTCATTCCTACATAGCGGCATAAATTATACCCCTTTTCATGCCACACCAAATCCCTACCTTTCTCACATTCCCTCGTTCCTTGCATCCTACCTTCAATAACGGCGTTTGGTTTCCATTTCCCATTCATTACCTGTTTCATCCATCCACTTTACTTCCCTAAACTGCTGAAGCAACACTCGTGATTTTACCATCAAACCTATCACCACTTCGTGATATGGTGATATCATTTTTTACTTTTTTATACTTATTCCCGTTTAATATGATCGTTTTTATTCTATCATCGTTAGATGTCTCCGCGCATTCAGAGATTCGACAAAGCTAATTCTACCCTGCTTTTTCCATTTGTTTTCATATTGACAACAATGTAAACAACGATAAAAGAGCCATAGCTCCTCTGCAAGGAACGTTAATTTACACTACCAACCATTCAATCCAAGACAATTTAGGGTTTCTAAAATTAAGACCAAGAGCATTGAAATCTATTCTTCCATTTCATATATTTCCTCATTTTAAAAGAAAAATTAATAATTTAGCTTTGAGTTTAGTGAATCTCAGTAATGTTAACAATGGTATGATATTTCTCCACCCAATTCAGTTTTGGAACAAGGTTTAAGCTCAACGAGACTTAAAGCACGATCAATTTTTGGGGTGCAATATGCGACCCAATACTTCCGTCCATGCAGTATCCATGGTGGTGAGAAGCTCTCGGAATCCCACTCCTTCCTCCTTCCAGCCTCAGCCTTCCCCCATCCTACCTTCTCCCATTCCACTTTCCCTGGTGGAGATGTAGCAAGAGGTGTTCCGGGGAGCTAGCGGGAATAACGTCTTTTCTCCGTCACGTCATGTCATGTCTTTGCTTTGCCTCCGTCAGCGAAAACTCTTCCACTTCTTTTTTTCCCCTAACCCCTCCCCCACATCTCTCCCCGTCCAACCCAGCCAACCAACACTCTCTCTCTTTCCCGGATGCAGAGAAGAGAGTGACGCTGGCGGAGAGGCGGGAAGGGAGAGGGGACGAGACAAGAGATAGTGGACGGGAAAGTAAAATAAAACAAAGTGCCTACTCCACGAGACAGCGGCATGCATGAGAGTCGTCGAGAAGGGAAGGATTGTTTGGAGCTCCGCGAGCTATCGTGCGGTGCGAGTCCCCATGAGTGTCTTCTTCGCAAAACACTGCAGCTGCAAGCGTCTTTCCCGCTCCTTAACATGTGGACGGAAAGATTTTTAATGATTGACGCACTGGAGGGAAAAGGGTAATCTAAGGGCAGAACGAAAGGTGACATTTTTCAGGCACTATAGTCTCCACCACATTTTGATGACTGAACTGACCATTATCCTGGTTCGCTCCCCGAGAGCATCTACATAAATCCGGAGGATCGATGTCGCTAAAAGCAGCAGGGCGGCTAATAGTTTTGTACAATTCAGTACCCTACCTACACATCTAGCATTCTTCCTCAAAACAAAATTCACCACTTTTAAGTGACTTACTTCAATTTAGCGCGGTTTTGCAAACGTTAATCTGAGTGGTCTGGAGTCCAGGATATGAAATTTTGGCAACATCAATCCCCATCAGCATAATACTGTTGACAAAATGTAAAATGCGTTGTAATCTCAACAAGCACGGGTATCACTTAGGAGTCAGCCCACAGTACTAAAATAAAACATTTTCAGGTGACGCACGTAGCTTAAAATTTCAAGATTTGCAAGTTTTATTTTATTTCAAATAGTCTCTACACATCTCAAGAGTTGAGAGAGGGGACCAAATAAGAAACATGCTCTTTAGGGTATATACATTATGAAATTCTTCTTCTAATGCAATATAAATGCGCATAAAACAGAGCAAGACAGTAATCTATCAAATCGCAAATAATTTTTGGCCCTTCCTTTTTCGTGTTCCCAGATGAAAGGCTCTAAAAATTAACCGTGGTACTTGGCAGAGCCAGTTCAAACACATGTTTACCAATAAATTCATTCAACAATAGATAACTGTGTTAAAATTACAGAAACACGAATGTTTAATCAGATTAAGTTTAATAAAAAAATGTCCAAATGCATTTATTATTTAAATAATGAAATTTGCCATAGGAAATGGTTAACCATTACGCAAAATTTAGATGAACTCATCATGAAGTGCCACGATAAATTTTATATTTTTGTTAAATGAGCACTCTGGCGAAAAAATACACTGCCACGAATGGCTTTAAAAAGTGATAACACATTGAATGAAAGAAAAATATAAAAGAGATAAAAGATTTCCGAGCATTCATCGAAGGTAATACAATGACATGTAATTATTAAACGGCTGGACTTAACGATTTAATTAATATTTTTTTACGGAAGTGGCTCTAATTCATTATAAAACTAAACTACACATATAATAATATGCATGGTCGATCGTTGAAACTATAAAAAATAAGCATTATACACGGCGATTAAATTACGAAAAAAATCCATTTGGCGAATTATATTGCACTTCGTATTATTACACAATAATGGATTTTCCCACATAAGTAAATTCAATAAATACTATCACATTACTATCAATTTTATAAGAGTTTCACTGAAAACACCTGGCGCCACTTTTATATAATTACGTTTTTTATTAGTATTATAATGGCTTCATGATTAGCACGAATTTCAATTAATGTTTTCAGCAAAATCAAATTTTTTTACGAACTAAACGGAATGAAATCAATATCATTCTTTTTTTAGCTGCATTTAATGTGATAATCCAGCTATTGTCACATTATATTTCTGAATGAGGACGCAATTAAGCATCTTGTACATCTTTTTTCGTTTATGAAGAGATAGGTACGGCTTCGCTGTTGGACTAAAATAAGCGAATTAATAAATACTTGGATGAAACGGCACGATTATGATAACAATTTACTAACTGACCCTCTGTCACCTGAGCCACACGATCTGGGATACACTTAAAAGCCAGCAGTGTTCCCGCCGCTGAAGTAGACAGTCGTCTCCATGCAGCTATTAATCTGAAATAAGTTGATTCAATAAACAATTATATCCAATGAATCTATACGTATTTCATTAAGAATTATTCTTTAAAGTTGTTGATATCATCTACCCACATGAGAACGCATGCAGGTGGATGATATTTCTGTGTAGAAATCCAGATCTCCTCGGTTTTGTCATCGAACTGAGGTAAGTGAGCCGATATAGAGACGCACAGGAAACGGTAACATTAGAAATGAAATGGATGAAATTCGTCGATTTCTTTTGCTTGAGTCACACGATTGAGGGTGTATGAACAAAAAACGAGAATTTTTCTGAAGTGAAAACAGACAGCTGTCATCAAGTAGTTGACGAACCGAATTAAATGGATTGATATAAGGGAACCAAATGATTAAAACAGTAGGATTAGAAATGAAATAAAATTAAGAGCCTAATTTTCTCGTCACCGGATCCAAAACAATGGCGCATTGTAAAAAAACGATCATTTTCATGCAGCTAAAACAAATAGTCGTCTTCAAGAGGCCGACGAACCGAAATAAGCGGAATAAATAAACACGGTGATGCTCGTGACCGTCGAGAGAAATGGTAGAAAATCGAAGAAATGACACGACGCCGGGAAGGAAGAGAGAAGATGCGAGAGAGTCGGAGGGAAAGAGAGAAATATTCTCTCAGATTAGAGCCGAGGCCATCCATTTCACACATTTTTCGCGCCCAAGTCTCTCCTCTCCGGCGAGTGGAAAATTACGGGCGCTTCCGAGGTGCACTTTTTCTCGGCCGGCCTGAGAGAGCCATGGCTGAGAGACGGGACGAAGTAATCGCTCTCTCTTCCCTTCTGGCCACGCCCCCCCTCCGCAGTCACCAAAATACATCTCCCCTTTTCCAGTAATTTACTTTCTGGCGCTGGCACACACATACACACACCCACACACACGCTACGAACAAGAAACCGGACCCGAAACCGAACGGAACTCCTTTATCTCGCGATTCACACTCCCCGGCTGTGTCTCCCGTTTCCTCACTCAGCCGCGCCTCCCTTTCCACCCAATCCCTCCTCCTCTCGCTTGATCCACTGGCCGGAAACTTTGGCCTTTCCCAACGCCACCACCGCCCAACACAACCCCACCTTCCTTCTTTCCCCCTTCAACCCCCTGAAAGTCTCATGACGGGCGTTCTCTCCTGGACAGAACCTCCCTCTTCCCCCCCCTCTTTCTCCCTCCCCGGCCCACCTTTTAAAAATCTCTCGTTCTCGTCCTCTTCCTTCATCTTCCTCGTCCATACCGCCCAGCCGTCCCGCTCCGAAAATAAGCGCTCTTCAACGACCCCGTTTTACTTCTTTTTTCATAACGCCCCACTCAGACTCCCTTACGCCCTTCCTTTTTTTTCGCCACTCCATGCATGCACACCCATCCACTTTTCCTCATTCGTCTCCTTGCGGCATCGCTCACCTCCACGAGGCATCTCCCGGTGCTCGATTCCGATTTGCCGCATCATGTCCGTTCTCCGCTGAAACCCCGTCGGTTTAGTGAAATTGATGCATCACAATGTTGAGTTTTTATAATAGTAATATTTTTATGGGATACAGCACATTTTCATAATAAATATATATTTCCATCTTGACAATAGCAAAATTTAACAAATTATTACTTATAAGTAGTTGTAAAAATATCCTAGACGGATGTCGTGTTTGGAAGTCATTTTAAAATACACGATACAATCAATACGTTAACAATTTTAGAGGCATAAAGAATATTACTTAGTCTCATTTAATGGTCATGTTTTAATAGAATGATGATTATTTGAAAATAATGTATTTAAAATGAAGCACTGTAGGCTAGTCGCACCATGAACTATACAATAGACATATGTAGATGTGTATAAAAACATTTTTCGAGCATACGGTATAAAAATAATTTGCTCATTCCAAGCGAAGAGCATGGAACATTAAATTTAGCCGTCTTCCAGAATTAATGTCAACAATGTTTCTAGTGCACGGTATAAAAATAAGAGTACGTTTTACAGGAAATCATTTTGCACAATAGTCAACCCCGGGATTTCATCGCAGTCCACATTTACGACACAATTATTCATCTACAAAGTTTTTATTTTTTTAGGAATTTATTCCGTACAAACTTAATGATAATTCTATAAAAATCACAGTAAGGTTACCATTAGATCAATAGTTTAAAAGTATTTTATACGTAAATTGTAGGGCCAATATTTCCAAATAGTCTGTCATTTATTCCATGGGGGTTTTCATTTATAAACTTTAAAATTTTAACTTCATCCATGGCCATCCGATCCCAAGACTGGGTGATTGCATCCTCATGTTTTTTATATTTACCTCCTTAGCGTCTTTTAAGCTCATATGTTATATATTCCGTAATAACCATACGCTATGATTGGTTATGCATGAAGCTTTAAAAAGTCTACGATAGAAAATAGTTTTAGGTTATCACATATTCAAAGTAAATTAAATTAATCACTTTAAAATACTCGACATGCTTAGCAGTTCAAGGCGCCATTGGAATTCGATATTTTAATACCAAATGGAGCAAAATATTAATAGATTTGCACGCATTACTTTCTTTTTGCATATTTTTTACTCGTATCTCTGCCATTTTTGCAGCACTAATTTGTAGAGTAGAAAAATGCAGCTGAAACTTTACTGAAGTCAAATGGATATTTGCCGTGGATAATATATCTTACCGAAAACCTAGCCAAAATACGTCCACTAATATCAAATGTGTCCATTTTACCCTAGACTTTCACCTTTTCGCTCTACAATGGTTATATAACTTATGAGCCACATGTCATTCTTTCCTTCGGCGTCAGGGCATCACTTCCCGTGTCACTACTCTTCCTTCGCCAGACGTCTCGAAACGTCTTCCACCCAATCCTTCCCTCTCTCGATACGACGTTTCTTCGTCTTCCTTCCTTCCACTTATATTCCTTCCTCCCCTTCTCCTTAACATGTCTCCTTCCTCCACCCTTTACTCTCTTTTTCCCTTTCCCATTTCATCCTCCAGGTTAAACCTCTCTTCATACCCTTCCCTCTTCGACCCTCTTCGCGCCAATTCATATTTTCACCCCGGCAGTCAGTTCCACCCCGCAGACTTCTCTCTCAACCACCCACGATCTCAGGTGCCACTCGAGGGCTCGCGAGAGACAGCCCATGCGGAAGGAATCTCAGTCTCTCCGGCAGCGTGTTTGAAGTGGGAGGGGAGAGCAGACTGGGGGAGGAAAGGAGTAAGAGGAGGAAGCAAAGGAGCAAGGGCGGTATATATATCGAGTAATATTTGAAAAGTGCCCAATTGGCTTTTTACTCCCGAGCGTTAGGAATCCAGTCTCCGAGATGATGGTGGGAGGACGGAGGGGGAGCATGCATTCTACCCCGATCGGAAAATATAAGGCGACATAGACAATTGACGTTAAGTCCGTCTTTTAGTTTACTCCAACCTTCGTCCTTTCGTGAGGAGTTTTGAATGATATTACTAAATCTTTGAGTGAATGAAGGAACAACTGAGTAGACGAAGAAACAATCCTGCCATTGAGTAGGATACATTTTTCCTCTATGGTAATTGAGACTTCTCGAAAATAGGTAAAATACTGCGATCTGAAATCCATCGATATTTTCAAAGATATTATACGAGAAAAATTCGAAGATGCATCAAGATACATTTTTGAGAATTCAGGAGGATTTGAATGAGGCACAGTTTAATAATACACGATTTATGAGCATAAAATTATCCTCCAGAAGAATCTTACAGTAAACCAAAGTTTTATACATAAATTCATGCATGAATCCACACATTATATTAGAAATCTGCCGATAAGATGTCATGCCGAAACGTTAGTATTCCAATTGTTTTGGAGGAAGGAAAGCTCCCCGATTGTAAAATATAAGGTCACATAGGCAATCAATGTTGAATCCGAATTTTAGTTTTCTTCAGCATTTCTTCTACTCGAAGGGTTTTGACTCGATGTATTAGATATTAGAGTTAAGCTGAGGATTGACTAAAAAGAGAATAAAAGTACGTAGAGGGTAGAGAAATTGCAACTTCTCAGGTTTGCACAAAATGTAGTATGTCCATAAATCTACTAAATTTTCCTCAGAATTGATTATAATCGTTGTGAAGAGAACTTATGAGAATTAAATAAATAAGAGTAATTAAAACACGATTTCGGAGTAAATGGACGAAAATATTTTTTCTGAACAGTTTATAAGTCTAGCTAAAAAACCAAATGTTTTTGGATAATAGCATTATGTATACATAATGCTCAAAAACCTGTCAATTTGGATTGAAGCGATAGTGTTGAGTGATATCAAGATGCTAGAATTAAGGAGCTATCGTATGGGAACAATCATATATGCGAGAAAGACAGTCGATTTGTGAGCCCGTCTCGCCCTCTTGCGTGGTTTTTATGCTTGTTTTGACCTTTCTGTTTTAATAAAAGGTTCTACTCACACCATTTATAAATCCTTAGAAATGACTCCGCAGAGGGGAAAACCGTCCTACATCAATAATTACGATTTCCCAAGTATATATACGGGCTTAAGCTATATACCATTTATTGAAAGAGAAACTAGCCAAGCCTAATATTTCTTAGTCCCATGAAAACCAAATTGACAAATATTGAGTCATTTAAAACTAACGACAACATTTTTCCTTGAACATTTCGAAGAAACATAGATACTTCGAAATATCGATATTTCGAAGTATCTATGTTTCTTCGAAAAATACATGTAGAAATGCTATCGACTGAATGGTTAAATAGTTTGTAATCATGTGGCTCGCATCATCGGCTTGTGCACTTTGATCGTCATTAATGTTAACGATGTATTTCGTGATATTCAGCACATCAAATTTATACTTCCTCGAGCCATTTAATTCCGCAGATACTTGATTAAAGTTCTCAATATATCTTTGGCTGGGAGCCTTTCTAGTTTCTATTATTCAAACATGCGCCCATATTTGTAATATGTTTTAAAGTATACTTAAATTAGGAACCTATAAGTTATAGAAAACGGTCAGGGGATTAAAATAACAAGTTTCTTTTAATTAATACCTGCATGCCATCTATTATCGCAACGAAATGCTACACGTAATGCTTATTATATATGAGTATTGCCTAATCACAAGGATGACATCTTCATTCTTGTTGTCAGTCAGAGCTAACACTCCTTGGTAAAATGTAAAATATCCTTATCAGCATACATATATGTCCCACGACTAAATCAGCAAAAGACAAAAGTGTTTCTTTGTTGCAAACGAAGTTGCTAACAGGGGATGTGAACTCGATGCGAGGATAATATTGGACGGATAATTGCAAAATGATGTGAAAAAGTATTAATACCTATGATGCATAATAACTTCAGTTGGAAAAAGCACAAAACAAATACGGAATTAAATGGTTAGAGCAAATATTTCCTTTGATAGTAAGAGAAAATTCTCCACGTCCAACTCTATTCATATGTTACTGAGGAGAAAATAGATAAGAACTTAGAGTGGAGTGTTCTGTTCCATCGCAGCGAGCCATGGACTGTGGGACAAACGGTGAAGAAATATCTAGAGGATTTTGAGATATGGCGTTATAGAATAATGTGTACGATAGGTTGGAAAGCGAGTGATGAATTAGGAGGTATTGAGAAAGGTAAGGAAGAACAAAGCTTGTGGAGAACACAAAAAGGAAGGTGGGACGGATGGGTAGGTCATCTTCTGCGATATGAGAGTTTGGTGAAGATGATTTTAGAAGGGATTGTAAAAAGCAAAATTCATAGAGAATGGCCTAGACTGGAGTACTTAAAGCCAAGAACAGAGCATATGGAATGTGGACGGTTTTCAAAAGTGAAGAGAATAGCATTGGAAAGAGAGAGGGGCAGGGCTGTGGAACCAATCCTGATGAGTTGACAACTAAAGAAAAAGAATGACAAGGATATATGAGATACCAGAGGAAAAAAGTGTCCAAATCTCGAATGGACTCATGCTTTTCTGAGCTTTTTGTATTTGACAATTTTATATTGACATGAATCAACATAAATGGATGGAAAAAAAGGAAATGATGAAATTTTTGGAAGAGTAAAAAGAGTAAAGGACCATATTAAACACTATAGAGAAAATAAGAATCGATTGGATTAGACGCACTCTTAAACACAACGAGTTGGTGAATAACATAATTGAAGATAAAATAGAGGAAAAAGTTCCCATAGGAATACCCGAGAATAAGTTCGTGGACCAAATAAAGAGGAAGGAAGGAAGAAATTACAGGAAGTGAAGAAACTAGCAGTGAACAGGGAAGGGTGTAGGGCAACAGTAAACCTATCTTAGGACTGAACGACTAAAGATGATGATGAAGTAAAATATTATATCGCTTTAGAGTTAAAAAGGGCCGTTAGACAAATGCATCTGTATCCACACGCACTCATGCTAGACTACTCACTTCTTCTTTTACGTGAGATTTTCAGAAAAAATGTGTAAAACTATTCTTCTTGGAGCGACATATACCAAAAATTTCTTCTCAAACAGATTTCATTTTTAAAAAACACCTTCGGAGATGTGGCATGGTAATACAGAAAATGTGTATTTAATCCGAAAGACACGAAAAACTAGAATTGGGTATAGTACAACGAAAAAAAAATGCCCTACCAACCTACACTTCAGAATCAATCATCTGCATATGATTTTGGAGTAAAAAATGCGTATGTTGCTTAAAGAATCATGAATAACATTTAGGTGCGTATATCTTTTTCAGGTACAAAGTTTAACAACTCATCATCACTCAAAATATAAAGTAACTAGTGTGGCATTATTAAGCAAGATTTTTTTCAGGCTCTTGGGGCTATCTAGCTCTAATATAATGATTATAAGTGAATGAAATCCTGGAATTTCCATGATAAAACCAAAGTATTATATTTTATTATTAGTATATTATTATTAGTATATTATTAGTATAGTATTATTGTTTACCTCTTAAAATCAGGTGACAAAGAAGAAAATTTAGCTAGAGCATTGTACCTCACACAGAATATACCCATAGAGACTAAATTCTAAACAGATAAACTGTAAATCATTTGCCATCTTGTACATCATATCCTTAACCAGAGTAGCAATTGCATGAAGAAAAGTTGGATATATAGACAACATATGTCGGGAAAAGAGTCTTTGCTAAATCTAAAACGGTTGTACATTACCAAGATTAATAAACGAGAAGGCCAGCATAAGGTCAAAATATCTCTCAACTACAAAAGATTGTGACGATCACTCCAGGCTAACATTATATGTTATCGACTATCGTCCATGGTTATTGGCTTTTTACAATATTTAAAGCCATTTCTCCCCATAACGATGCTGGAAAAATAATCTTCTGAATTCACCCTCTTATGCAAAACTATAACTTATTGTACGTGCTGCATTGCAGCAGGCTCGTACCCAGGGGGGGGGGGGGGTTTGGGGGTTAACCCCCCCCCCCCCGAAATTTTTCGACGGGGAGGAAAATGAGAAAATAAGAGAGGAAGGGAAAAGGAGAAAAACAGGAGGAGAAAAGAAGTGAAGGGGGAGAGAAAGTGTTTTATAACACAAATATTTAACACTCTTTCGCTTGACCGTAATAATTCTTTTGTAATCTTTCGCTTCAAAGTTCGCTCAAGAAAACTACATGCACGAGGGGAAATGTAAAGTATTCTTCGCTATATAGCGAGTCTTTTAGTTTTTAGCCCTGTCGTACGTCTAAGCGTTGCAGTGCAGCCGTGTGTCGCGTATCGTGGCTGGTAGTGAGTGGTAGTCTTGCCGTGGAGGGGGCCCTAGGAACACTGGGATTTTTTTCACCCAAAATCAAACATGAGTGGTCTCGTCTCGACTGCAACCTTCGGAACTTTGTGGATAGTTTTTTCAACACAATTTTTCAGATGCAGGCGAAAATGTTTCAATGTAGTGACTGGGTCTCAAGTTGACGGCAATAGGGCGCAGAAAACAGCAAAGCATCCAGCCGATTATAAGTCGTTTGGCCGGTTAAGGGACGGACCCGCCGCCTCCTATGTGGGAAACGGTTCAGCTGCCGCACTCCTGTCTCGCAAAAGGGAGACTTCTTTCGATGAAAGGACAAGGGTGCAAAAATAAACTGCAGATGATTATGATATCAAAAGAAGATCGGGGTCTCATATTCACATCGAAGGAAACTGATTATATTTTAGGGCTTACTGTCGGCGCAGAAATTATGTACACTCGAGTTTGGGTACAAATAAAAAGTTATCGAAAAGGCTTACAGAGAAACTAATGACACCATCATTTATTTCTACGTTATGTAATAGTAAATGTTATTTTTTTGATGAATTTTTATATTTTTTACTACAGTTATAACGTAAAAAGTACCAGTTATTTACGGCGCGCGGGAAAAGCTCCAACTTTGATACTTTGTAACTCAAACACAAGGTCTTCAATGTCAACTATATTTATGTAAATGAAGGATAAATATGTTTGCTATAGATTTTGCAAGTTGGAGCTATGTATGTTTCATAGAAATAAAGTTATTATTAATTTTTTAAAGTTATTGCATTTCAAAACTGGGGAATCGTAAGATTTCGTTCTTGGCCTCGTTGCAATTGGCATGCCTTGAACGTTTCCAATATGTTATTGTCCAACACATTGATAAGCGCGTTTAATTTAAATCGAGTGATATTTATAATGGACGAAGTGAGAGGTCCCGTTAGGCGAAATGCCTAGCCGAATCGCTGCTGTGTTGCCGCGTACACCCGCTCGGGCCCCCAGCGCTCGGCGCCTGCCCAAGCCGGCCTGGAAGACGGCCCTGGTTAACAATGTAATCGCATTCCTTACCCTTTCGCTCATTCACATTTGCAAGTTATTTTTGGCGATGATTCACGTGAGGTATTTAGTAATGCGGTAGCGGTAATGTGGTGATAAAGGTTTGCATTAGAATGAAGCTCTGTGTACAAACAAAGTACGGAGAAATAAAATGGCTTGTTAAATCCACCTGACATTTAATAACAAGACGCAAGTTTCGACACAGGTTCGTTCGTGGCATTCGTGAACTTAGTATTCAAGGAGAACAACTTAGTGCCAACACTTCTAATGCATTTCGGCAGACATTTCAATAATTTATGATAAAGGAACATTATGAATATCATCATATTTGCAATGCTGATGAGACCGGTTGTATTTTGAATGTTTGCCGTCAAAAGCCCATGCATTTGTGCGAGAAACCCATGCCCCAGGTCAGAAATCCACGAAGGAACGATTGACCTTGTTGTGCTGTGATATGCTCTCTGGTTCTCCTTGTTTGCAGCCAACACTGGGTGTGTGAAGGGAAGTCATGAACGGGGTAGCAAACTTATCTATTCAAAATTATGCAAGAGGAAAGATTATAAGGAAATTTTTAAACGCCACCAAAACCCTCAAATATACAATAACGCAAGGTAGTCTGCAGCTCATTTCAAGACTGTTGTAACAAGGTTCATTCTCTGCCCACATCGATTCCGCCCTCAAGCGAGAGGTAATGTGAACATTATCCTTGCTCTGAACTAATATGATTGTACCTTGTCTTGAAATTACTAAGAGATACTTTACCGCGATGATTTTACTCATTTCATGTCGAAGAGAATAGAAAAAGAGTCAAACCCATAGTAGGGACAGTAACATTTTGCGGTCGGGAGGGTTTGCCGTTTGTCACTATAGGGAGGCAGGTGAAATTCTTCTTGAGGATTAAGAGAAAGTAACAAATGATGGCAAATTTCGGGCTTTACTCAGATTCAAAGTTAGCAGTAATGGCACGGCTATTGCTGTACATTTGGAATCAGCTGCTGGCAATGCTAAATACACATAATTTGAAATCCAAAATGAAATAATTTACTCTTGTCAAGATATTATAGTTAAACTGTCAGAGGAAGAGATCAACCAATCAAAAGGGTTTTCAGTGTTTGCAGACAAAACCACAGATGCCTCTAAAACAGAACAACTTGTGATATGCACACGTTACTTGAAAAAGTATGAGGTGAAGGAGGTCTTCCTAGTTTTTGTTCCTGTAAGATTTAAAAGAGATAGCAAAAGGTGATGCCATCATCAATAACCAAATCAGCATGGGCATGGACATAAAATACATGCTTGGGTAAGGCTAAGACGGTGCTAGTTCGATGAGCCCTCGCCTTCAGGGTGTACAAGCTTACATCCAAGCTAAGAACCCTCTTGCTATTTATGTTCACTGCAGTTCTCACAGCTTCAATCTAGCAGTTTCTGATGCACGTGGTTCTTCAGTCATTACAGAAGGCAATTTGCAGAAGGCAATAGAATAGTTGAAGCCTCAAACTACAGCCACTTGCATAAAGACTCTTTGTGCCACTCGATTAGTTGAGTGACACGTTTCAGTGCCCACCTTCATTGAACTTCTCAGCCCTGTTTTACAAGCTCTATATCAGGTCATATCAAACTGGATTGACAAGGATTCAATCTCGGCTGCAAGTACGTTGCAAATGTCCATTCAAGACGCAGGGTTTCTCATTGCTGTGTATGCCGTTGCCGAGGTTGATGCTATCAGCCTCCCTTTGAGTCACCAACTTCAGAGCAAAAACATGGATCTTGTTCAGGCAATGTCTCTTGCTGACACTGCCCAAGGTACCTTGCAGAAAATGTGAGACGATGCTACTGAGCATTTTCACAAGGTTTTCATCAGAGTTCAGCACATAGCTACAGATACCTACTCGACTGTATTGTTTCCTTGCTTTTATTGATAATTCTCACAGTTATGTGCTTTCGCTATACTTCGCTTTGCGTAGAAACGCTGTGAAAACGGATCTTTGAATTCAAAAGGTCCGTTTTCACCGTTGTTGCCTCATTACTGTACTACCTTGGATTAAACAAACGAACCTGGACAACACTCGTCATCTGGCTCACCAGGATCGTTTCTTTTGTCCCTGATAGCACGTGACACCCATTTGCAAGCCACTGCTTTTACAGGACTTGAATTGGAAATTAAAGTCCCTCGCGGATGTGCCCGGCAACTATACAGGATTGATACCCCTGCCTCCAGCCCTGAGGAGTATTTCAGGCAGGCACTATTTATTCCTTTACTGGACTTCTTCCTTCTTCAGATTGATGAGACTGCTGACACACCGTAGTATCCTGACGTGGTTCAGTTGTCTTTTACCAAATAAGGAGGCCTGCAGCTAGGGCTTTAATTCTGATGCCTCAACGCAGGCCAAAATCATGATTGCAACGTATTCAGATTACCTTGATTATGGAAAAGACGAGTTTCTTGGTGAAATGACACAGATTATCGGCATTTGTCAAAATAGGCAGACCCACCAAAAATGCTTTAGATCTTCTCATGGTACTCTTCTTTTTTTCTATAAGAATATCGTTACATATTTATTAAGCAATAGTGATTTCGTCAAAATTTTCGCTCGTTGACTTTTGTCATAGTTATTTTATGTCCCTTCGTTGGTCGACTGTATGTTAATTTTGTGTTATTTCTGGCTCTCAGTCCTTTGGTTCTGTAGGTTTGTCTTAAAGACATCTTCCAAGCAAAGCGACGAATTCTGGAGAATGGTCTCTCCTGTACATTCATACGGACATTCTCTGTACACCTGACATGGCCCTAGATGTTAAAATTTAAATATTCCTCTTGTGTTCCGTGACTCGGCTAAGCTGTGCTGTAAAGATATGATTAATGCTAGCAATCATATTATTCACATTTTTTCATTTATCGCAATTCCTCTTATGTAAGAGAGCAATGCATTGAAACAAAATACAATAAAAGCCTGCATTCATTTATGACTAACTGCACCTTTTAGGATCTAGTTACTCGCCACCTCTTCCTTTTCTTTCTTGTTTCCATTCGTTGGGAAGTTCTTACCATTTATCTTCTCAATGTAATCAGGAGAAATCAACTTGTCCCTGGTTGGTATGCAACCATCAGCATAATCATTCTTCGGAAAACTCCCCCCGAAATCAAAGTCTGGCTACGCGCCTGCATTGCGGACCTCCACAAAAATGTACGATAGGGATGTTATGCATTGAATTGATGGAGGCAAGGGGCACACTAAATTTGCCACGCTAAGAACACACTTAGATACTTTATATCTCAAAGAACTTTGTCAATATTACCCTGGTTATTACGCTTGGCCTCTTGAGTCGATTGAAATAAATAACCCAAGTGAAATAGACACGATTAATTTCTTTACACTATGCTTAGTATATGTGTCAAAGTTGGAGACTAAAATTTTTACACTGAGCTCATCTAGAGATTTGAATTTTTTCCTCAATTAAAAAACAGCACGAATCATTAAATCTGACAAACAGTATTCAATTTCACAATCTGTAAAATTATCTTAGCCCAATTAAAAAATAATAACTTGACGGAGACACAATTCGAAACGTTATCTCACTATTTGTTTATCAGCCAGGAAATAAACTCTTATGCCTAGTATATAACTATTAATTCAGGCTTCACTTTGTGGAACCTCTCCATATCGGAAATCAAAAACTTTCAAGTAATGGTCCACTAATGTTTTTATTGTTTACGATCCGGGTTTCGTCACGTGACGAAACCCGGCCTAGGTTCGCCATGAGGGAGGGAATGAAAAATGTAGCATTTTAGGTCACGCGAGACCACGATATCCCGACTCCGGTTAAGAGCAACAATAGGCCTATTGAAGCAGCAATTCCATTGATGGATGAAACTATATCCCATTGATAGAGATTAGAGTACGGTGTACACTAGATTGAGGCTCGGGAATTGAATAGAAATATCGCATAGGGCCTCGGGAGAGGACACGGTATTGCAAAAAAATTGAAAGAAATTCGACAACGATGATACCGAACACTCCCGGTCTTCTCTGCACAACAATTCATCCCAAAAGACAAAAGCGGTAAGCTGAGTGGAGCGGATGATGAATATTTTGTATTTGCTCCGGTTCTCAAAGAGCGAAAGTATTCTTTTCCAAGAATACGCCTTGGGGAGGAGATGACAGGAGGAGAGCGAATCGGTATGATTCAAGAGAGGAAAAGAGAATGAATAAAAATGAGCGGAGAGATGAGGAAGAGGGAAGACAATTTGGACGAACACACACTCGGCTCTTAATTGGTTCTTTTTCATTACTTCATCCTACCTGTGGTCTCCCCCTTCTTTTTTTTGATCTTCGCACGGAGAATTTCTTTTCAAAAGGCACGTGCCATAATTCTCAGGCATGAGAAGAGTTTCATTCGTTATATTCTCAAAATTACTCACGTGCCATCCTTATTGCTTCAGTATTCTCCCGCTGAAATGAATTTAGATGCTCGCAACCGTATTGTTATTGTATCAGCGTTCCATGTTAACTTTTCTGAAGTGAGAAACGTGGAAAATTAGGACAGCGCAGTTACTTAGAGGTCAGGAACCAAAATGGTTTTAACTGGATCAAATTAGCAGAGCAAATCCAGAATAATTTTGTATTTAAACCTCCAGAAAATAAAATGGTATTCGTAAAGAAATTTTACGTGTCAGCTGAAGATACAAAGTGGAACACAAGGAATTTTTCATTAAAAGCGAACTTAATCGTATATTACTCATCACAATTCAAAAAATAACTCACAACATTAAAAGTTTTACCGTAAAAATGAAAACAAAGAGATCAAAAGAACCCAAAATAGTACAGTAAATGCAACCTATATGATAGAAACAATCTCTAAGTGTGGATGAACTATTTATTTAAAGAAAACACTGGAAAGGTCACCATTAAGGTAGTTTCAGCGAGATATTTCCCTAGTCATAATAGCTTCAAAATTAGAATTTTACGTTTCTATATCGGCAGCTGTAGGGAGCATAAAGTAAATATTACAATTTTATCATTGTAATAATATGGTTACTTTAAGATTTAATTTTTAAATAGTTGAGAAAACACGCCAACTACACATACAATCACGTTAATGTTTTGACGAGATCAAGGTGTTATAAACAACTCATTTTTGAATTTATGTCTCTCTAGAGTGTATTTAAGTTCCCTATACCGACAAAATACCAGCCATTTCAAAATAGGTCTTATATTTTGGAGAATATCTCGGAAAAGAGCGCAATGAGGGTTTAATATTTTGATATCTCACACAGATTAAGATATTTTTCTTCAAAATGAGACAAATTTTATTGATTTCTTTTTTTTTATTGATTCTAGGAGAAATTTTATCCCACTCAAATTACCTTAAGAGGAAAACATCTCCAAGAAATTGGATACCAAGTCGATTTGAGTACACATTGTTTAACGTGAAGACTTCCAGCGATTGTAAATAATAAGGCATTATTATTAATTCAAATAATTAAACATACTAGTCCGAAGTAGCGATTAAAAACTTTGTTATCTTGTTGGAAGACAAACCAAGTATTAAACTTTGCAGATTAACGCGTCGCACGGTCTAAAAAGGAAGAAACCCACACTCACCGGAACGCGCGCCACGAGCGAGGGAAGGAGCCGACGCCGTTATTACAACAACTGGCTTCAACTTTAATCCAAAGGGATTCGAGAACTCTTAAAGTCGCATCGGGTGGCAAAATATACGCGAGACACGACAGAGAGAGGGAGAGAGAAAATGAATTCCACCATCCCCAAAAGCCCAGACCGTTCCTTGCGCCTCCGTCGTCGTGTCACTGCATTTGCCATTATTGGCTGGGGGCGGGAGGGTTGGGGGACGGGAGGGAGGGGAAATAGCCCGTGGGGCCCGCGCGGTTGTCGTGCGGGAATATGAAAATTAATTTTCAGTCCCTCTCCCGCCGCGGATGCCTGCGGCGGCGTAGGGAGCCCTTAACGAGGAGGCGGGCGGAGGAGAAAGTGTTTCAAGGCACGTGGGTGCCGGAGTCTCGGGCTTTTCCGCGATTCAGTCGTCGCTAATGCAAGACATCGAGGAACGGGTCAAAGAGAAAGGAATGGGTTTGGGGGGGAAGGTGAAGGCGAATGAGAGGGAGTTTGCCGCACACGCCTCCGCGCCTACTCTACCGCGCTCAACGGCATCATTTAATTACCACGCCGGCGGGGAGTGCACAGATCGTTCGGCGTAAGATGTAAGTGGGGACTGAAGGTGTTTCAATGCGCGGGAGAAATGTGAGAGACACGTACACACCGAGCCGTGGCTCGTCAGTCGAAGCGTTAAAGAAAGGCAAACGTTCGGGCCAGACATCACCATCTGAAGACGTGATAGCATATATCTGGAGGCTAATTTCTCGATCGGATCGTTCTTTTTCTTTAGGCGAGCTCACGAAGAATTTCATGCGTGCTGACGCGTCGCGAAGGCAACGACGCTTCATAAAGACGCGTCGTTCGAAACTACGCATTCGCTAGTGCACTTATTGTTCACTTTCAGGCTACGGCACATATAATCATCCTTTGAAAATAAAGGTATATACAATGTTGGATGTGCACACGGTGTTCATATTATGAAGGCTCAGGCGATACTGTGTGAAAACGAAACATCAATAATAAGTCTCAATATCGATTATCATATTTCCTCAGTCGCTTTGCCGACTTTGGCGAGAGAGCTCCAGGGCGAAACTTCGGCAGTAGACTCTTCATTAGACATAAACGGCAAAGTGGTCACCAACAGCATCGACAAAGATAATTTATTTAACCACTTCTTCGAAAGTGTATTCACTAAGGATAGGATAGGATAAAGCGGATAAGATAGGATAAAGTGGGTACATCTCCTCAGACAACTTCCGTTCCGATTCATACTGTGAATATCTGTCACATAAACTGCCAATCCTTTTTATGCCACTTCGATGTATTTAAATATCACTTTTCCTCCAACTTTTATGATGTGATTTGCCTCTCCGAAACGTGATTAAAACCCGAAATACCTGATGGAATGGTAAAGTTGCCTGAATACAACCTATTTCGATTGGATGGACTTGGTAAGAACGGAGGTGGTGTTGACATCTACGTCCATCAACGTCTTCAAGGAAACATCGTGCAAACATCGTCCCCTTTCTACTTATCGAAGCCTAAATTCATCATTGTGGAAGTGAGCGGACTTAGTGCGTCCAAACTCTTACTGTGTTCCATTTATCGCCCACCAAAAGGTAGCCTACTAGCTGATTTTGAGTCTGTTTTTTCAACACTTTATATCACATATAACAATTTAGTTATAATTGGAGACTTCAAAATTGATATGAGTCGTGACTCTAATGATAGCCTCTATCTTAAGAACCTTCTCTTTAGCTACAATCTTCACCTGGTTCCATCTCAATTCAC
The DNA here is from genome assembly GCA_963169105.1 of Ceriagrion tenellum. Lineage (NCBI taxonomy): Eukaryota > Metazoa > Arthropoda > Insecta > Odonata > Coenagrionidae > Ceriagrion > Ceriagrion tenellum. The sequence continues at coordinate 78,107,124 of OY720635.1, forward strand.
TTAACATACTGCCTACAGTCACACCCCCATCGATTTTTGTGTCGTCGATGAACCTGAGAAAGTTGAGAGCATGAATCATTACACTGTTCCTTTTCTATCCTCTCACGATCTTTGCACATTGCCTATAAATTTATCGCACATCGTCGCCCTCCTGTGTCCCTTCGCATTCGCGAATTGAAAGGACTCGTACCCTCCGACTACCTGTCTGATCTACTCGCGAAGGACTGGAGTATAACCTTTTCTGTTGGTACCATTGATAATAAACTTGATGCGTTTAATCTTAACCTATTGAGCTGCATCAACACTCATGCACCCATACGAAATCGCCTCTACAAGCGACCTCCGTCGCCCTGGTTAACCGATTAAATTAAAACTCTTATCAACACGAGAACCAAATTTTGACTTACCTTCGTTCGCACCAGACAAAATTGAGCTTTCTCAAAATATAAATCACTTAGGAATAAGGCCATACCACCCATTACTGACGCCAAATGCTCGTATTATGCTTCTGCCCTTTCTTCTCTTAAGGATTCAAGCAGTGTTTGCGAAAGTTGCAAACTCTTGATCTAATACGTCAACGGGATGCAATAGATAATTGCAACTTCTCATTGGACCAGTTTAATGGACATTTCACCGGCAGTCTGGCCGGAAACAACACCCACTTTTCAAGTAATTCAGCTCGTTTAGACCCTGGTATGCCTTTTAATAACAATAACTTTTATTTTAAAAATATCTCATTAGAGTCACTACAAAAAGCTCTTCGCAGCTCTAAATCCAACTCTGTGGGTGTTGATAATATCTCCATAGACTTAATTATTAAAGCTGTAGACGTATTGCGATGATTTCTCCATCTTTCGGGTATTCGCCGCGTTGCTTGTCATGATTGACGACAGTTTCGCCCGGATTCCACCAGGCGTCTTCAGGTCGAAGTGCCGCTGTCAGCGTTTTGGCCGTGCTTATATAGCTCCTCGAGCTCCCGCGCTGTGCTGTGATTGGTCGGTTTTGGGAAAAGTCTCTTCCATGTGTTTGTCAGGTGGTATCCATCGTCCCTATTAAAATTTCCAGGCGTTTTTGCAATTTCAATTGATTCTCTTATCAGCCTGGGATAATATCTTTTTTCTTTTGCAATTATCCTAGCTTTGTCGAAAAGAATATCGTGTCCGGGTTCACTCCAAGCATGCTCGGCGACTGCTGACTGGCTAAATTTCTTATTGAGGGTCGCCCTCTTGTGCTCCTGCAGGCGGATCTTCATGGACCTGCATGTCTCGCCGATATATGATTTCCCGCATGAGCAAGGGATGCGGTATATCCCTTCATGGAGATTCGGCGGTATCTTGTCCTTTGGCCTTGGAATGATTTGGCTTATTTTGGATACGCAGTTGAATCTCGTGACAATATCCTTCTTCTTCAGGACTCTGGAGATCTTCTCGCTTGTGCCGGCGATGTATGGTATGATGGCATGAGATGCGGACTTCTCGGGTTGTCGTTCCTCCTGGTCTAGCGTCTGGTGGCGTTTTTCTATAATGGCGGCCCTTTTGAGGACCATTTCTTTCTTGTACCCATTCATCTTCAGGGATGTCACGAGGTGTTCCTTTTCCTTTGTCAAAGATTCTGCATCCGATAGTTTGTAAGCGCGATGCAGGAGAGTCGCCATCAGTGAAGCCTTCTGAGATGGATGATGGTGTGACTCGGCGTTTAGGTAGCGGTCAGTATGCGTGGCCTTCCTGTGTACTGCATGGCCGAGACTCCCATCGATCCTCTTCTTCACCATCACGTCCAAAAATGGGATTTGGTTGTTTCTCTCCGTCTCCATCGTGAATTGTATCGCTGGATGCTGTGAGTTGAGGTGCTCCAAGAAGATCCAAGAAGAATTTAGCCAGTCAGCAGTCGCCGAGCATGCTTGGAGTGAACCCGGACACGATATTCTTTTCGACAAAGCTAGGATAATTGCAAAAGAAAAAAGATATTATCCCAGGCTGATAAGAGAATCAATTGAAATTGCAAAAACGCCTGGAAATTTTAATAGGGACGATGGATACCACCTGACAAACACATGGAAGAGACTTTTCCCAAAACCGACCAATCACAGCACAGCGCGGGAGCTCGAGGAGCTATATAAGCACGGCCAAAACGCTGACAGCGGCACTTCGACCTGAAGACGCCTGGTGGAATCCGGGCGAAACTGTCGTCAATCATGACAAGCAACGCGGCGAATACCCGAAAGATGGAGAAATCATCGCATTCAAAACGTCGCGGGAAACTACGAGACAACACTGTAGACGTATTACTCCCATTCATTCTTGACATCTTTAATCATTCCATCCTGACATCAGTCTTCCCATCTACTTGGAAAACATCAATAGTTGTACCAATAAAAAAATCTAAAAATCTTAAGACCATTAACGACTATCGCCCTGTATCATTATTATGTGCTCTCTCAACAGTTCTTGAGAGAATAGTTCACCAGCAAGTTCTCGACTACCTCACCAGTCAAAATAAACTGGATCCCTATCAATCGGGATTTAGGAAGAGCTTCAGTACGCAATCTGCTCTAATCAAAGTCACGGACGACATCCGTCTAGCTACTGACCAGTCGAAGGTAACAATACTTGTACCGTTCGACTTCAGTAAGGCCTTCGACAGAGTTGATCATGCCTGCCTTTTAAGTGAAATGTAGCTGCTCGATTTCTCTGCTTCTGCTCTTAACTGGTTTCGAACGTATCTGACTGGGCGGCAACAGGCAGTCCGGGACTCTCAGGGTAATCTATCTTCCTGGCTACCAACTGTGATATGTTTCCCCCAAGGATCCATCCTTGATCCCCTGTTATTTGCTATCTACATATTAGATCTCCCAAAAGTAATAAAAAATTGTAAGTACATGTTATATGCGGACGACTTGCAAATTTGTTATCACTGTCATCTGCAAGATCGCTCAAATTAACAAGGACGTTGACGCCGTGGCAAACTGGGCCAAAGCGAACTTTCTTACCTTAAACTGTGAGAAAACCAAACAATCATTATTGGTACGTATCCAACGTATCCGAAGTATTCCAACGTCTTTCGGAATCTGGGAATATTAATGAACATGAACCTCACTTGGCACGACCATGTACTTCAAATTTCAAATAGGATCAATAGCACAGTCAATTGACTTAAACTCTTCAAGCATATACTCTTCAAGCATATCTTTTCATACTAAAAAGTTACTTATCACTACACTAGTTTTTCCACATTTTGACTATTGCTCTTTGGTCTTCATTGACTTGAAAAATGAACATAAAGAGAGACTCCAGCGATTGCAGAACTCCTGCATTCGATAAATTTTTAATATTCGCCGAGCCGAGCATATTACTCCCTATAGAGCACAACTGGCCTGGCTTAGTATTGAAAACAGACGCCAATACATGCTCTGCACATTTCTATACGTGCTATTTTCCCGGAGAGAACCTCGGTATACCTATGACTTATTTAGTAGACCTCCACTATCTCGGAGCATGTCTACCAGGAGTGATCCAGCTAACCTGTACTGCCCCGCGCATCGTACCACTAAATACCACCTATCATTTGTAGTCAGCGCATCCGCAACATGGAACTCTCTACCGAACTATATCAAATGCAGTCAGACTCCTTCTGCTTTTAAAGCCAAAATATCTCATTACCTGCGTACGAAGTAGTTCCGAACTTGTTACTTTGGATTTCTTACTGTTAGCATCGAATAAGTTTTTCTCACATTTATGTACTCTCTTTGTGGTTCTTAATGCTTATTTTGTTGTATAATGTTTTTGATAATTTTTGTAATGCTCTTAGGGGTGATGTACTCAGAGCAAAATAAAGTATTCTTATTCTTAAGGATAATACTATACACAATTTAGGCATTCCTGACGAGCCGATGGCTGACATAACAATTTAACAAGATGGAATAATTAAACAACAGCGTTCGATTAAAAGTAACAAGTCCCCAGATCCAGAAAAAAAACCTGCACGCGTGCTCAAAAAGTTTTTGCCACAGACTGCGCCCTACTTAGAAATTATATTTAACAAATCATTATCCGAAGGCAAGGTGCCATAAGACTGGAAAATAGCCAACGCCACTCCGATATCAAATAAAGGAAAAAGAAGTAACCAAGGTAATTACCAGCCTATATGAATAACCTCACTTTTATGCAAGATCCTTGAACACATTGTCGATAGTAATATTATCAAATTCCTGGATAATCATAACTTCTTACATACCAGTTAGAACGACTTCCGTAAGGGTAAGTCCTGCATAACACAGCTTTCGCTCTGCCTTCGCAATATCCGAAAATCAGGCGAATCGAAAAAGAAAGTTGACGCGATATTCCTTGATTTTAGAAAGGCATTTGACAAGGTTCCTCACAAAAAAACCCATTTAGAAATTGCAATTACTAGGAGATAATAGAAAGTAGTGAATTTGATAAGGGACTCTATAAGTGATCGAAAACTAAAAGTAATTATTGATGGTTCTCTGATATGGTCAAAGTCATATCTCATATCCGGTGATCGTCAAGGAAGCATCATTGGCCCTCTTTTATTCATTATTGACATTAATGACCTAAGTTCTCGAGTTAGCAGTAATTTAAGATTATTTACAGACGATACTGTTATCTACCGTGAAATAAGCGAAATCACGGACTTAAAAGTTCTCTCATCAGACCTTAGCAACGTTCATTCGTGGTGCCAGGAGTGGGGGTTAGAAATAAATATTATTAATGCTCCACAGATCACTTCCTGCGAAAGTCATCACACAAAAGCCATACCACACCGTGGGGGAAGTAAACATAAAATCTTCTAATACATTAAAGTATCTTGGAATTACCTTAACTTCTGATATATCGGGGGAACACACATACAAAACATACGCGGCACAGCATCAAAGAAATTAGGTTTTGTTAAGCGTATAGTAGAAAGGAACTCGGAAGAAAAAGGTAAAAGTGAGATACTACTCCGCTCTGGTTAGGCCACACCTCAAATATGTCGCGAGCATTTTGGGCCCTGGTCATAAATATTTAACCAAAATAATTAATAAAATACAAACGAAAGCAGCACGCTTCTTTAAAAACTGCTACGAGTGTACATATAGTGTCTCACAACTTTTAGATGGATTAAGGTGGGAGCCCCTCGAGACTCGGAGGCTACACGCTACGCTTATGTTGCTTGAGCAATTCAGAACTGAAGTTTTTCAGAGCGACACAGAGAATATTATCATGTCACCTCACTACATCTCTAGGTCTGACAGATGCGATAAAATAAGAGAGATACACTGCCGAACAGATGTTCTTTCCGCTCACAATAAGCGAACACAATAAAAATTGAGTTCCACTAATTACACTCCCATAATACATGTCACCATTTCACCTCCTAAAAACTTACATCTTTACACGGCTGGAGACCTAACACCCCCGCCACACTCCTATGCGGTGGCTCGCAGGGTGTTATGTAGATGTAATGTAATTTCATATGCATATATATTTCAAAAATATTCTTTAAAGCCAAGTTTATTTGTGTGTTTCATTCAGGTTCAATTATAAATATTTTCAGATACAACTCATTCGAGGACAACTTTTACGATATTTACTTCTGGAATATTACTTTATATATTGCTTGAACGGCTTGAACAAACATTTATCATTCCATGACAAAAGTAAGCCAAATTGCGCGTATCCAGTCGCACATGTTTGTGTATTTTATTTTGTTCTAATACTTTAATGTAGCAATGGTAATTTTTTTAATGATATAAATTCCTTACTACTGCTATTGGCTTTCTCATAAACCCTCCATAGATATAAATTGCTAAAAATTACAAATTACAGGAAAAATACGGCAAATTTCTAAAATGATCGTAATTTACCGCGATAATTTACCTCAAATCAAAGTATGATAATATACCTATCTTTTCTTCAACTCTAGCATTCCCATAGCTTTTTTTACTTACGTTTCCCAGTTCTCTATTGGATTGCCTCGCATTCTCTCTTCTGGAATAAACTACTTCGCACCAATTTAACCCATCCATTATTCTCTTTACATTAAGGGTGTTCATACCAGATTCAATAGTATTATTAACTGCAAACATTATAATTCCTTCTAAGTTCACTAATTTTCTAATGTATCCAATTCGTTTGAACTCCTGACTTGATATCCTTGCACATCTCCACCAGATGATCATTCCGATACACAGTTTTTACCTTTCTTTCTCATGTTCCAAGTTACTGATCAATAGGTGTAGAAAAATAGATGCGCCATGAAGGAATGAGAATTTAATTTTTCATATGCTTCTCGAAGTAGGTGAGCTGTCAGCTTTAAAGTGTAGATGATTTCTTGTCCTGGGAGTGAGAGACCCAGCTGTCATTCCGTCTTTTTGTCTCCCAATCCATTTGTTGCCATGGGAGATGTTATTTTTTGCAATGCCGGGGTGCCTAATTTCCTCATTCCATCAAGAGCTGCATCTAGGTACTCTCTAAAGACCATCTTATGGTGTCACTTAAGGTCGTTCACTTAAATGTAGTAAGAGTCGTGTTAACCATAATCATTCTTAACTTACTCAGTTTATATTTTGAAGTTTCCAATAATCTTTTAGCGTTAGTATTTCGTGAGTTTGTTAAATGTAGTCGTAAAGTGGTACATTTGACAAAAAGCCACCACCAAAAGTAGCGTCTTAGTTTTCCTTCATCTATCCTGTTGATAAAAAATGCTAGACTAAAATGATTTGGTCGTATTGAGAGAATGAGTTCAACGAGGGAAAGAGAGTGCTAAGATTGGAGATGCCTGGGAAGAGCAGCGTAGGAAGACCCAAAGTTAGATATAAAAATAAGGTAGCAGAAGATCTAAGAGAAAAAGGCTGGGAGGAGAAAGCCCAACACAGAGATGAGAGAGAAAAGATTTAAGAAAGGTCATATGGACCCCGCATACGAGTGGGATAAACGCAAAGAGAACGAAGTAAAATAAACTTTTAATTTACACTATTTATAATTTCACTTTCGCAGAAAACTACGTTTTGAGGCCATTAACATTTACCAATAGGGTAGCGGGAACTCTCATCACTTGAAATAAGAGGCAGTTAAAGTTAGGGCTAAATATCACCTGAATAACATAAGTAGAATATTGCGGCCTTGGATTGAATCATACGCCATAAAAGTGTTTTCTTTTGCTAACAGAATCAATTTCATTAAAGCACTTGCAACTTGATTAATTTTACCATTATTTCGTGGAGCAAAAGACTTTCGATACCATGATGGACAGTTACTAAACTTCAAAATATGCTTCCTATCACGCAAAATTTAGTATATATTCCAAGAAGCAGCAAAATTTTGTTTTCACTCCACTCATACATTACGGCGGAACTCGGAAGATAGTAAAACTACAACAAACAATGATCAGATAAGAATAAGACCTTTTCGATCAGTGAAAGTTGGGCATATTTTTATTTTATTTTAATTTTAAAGAATAATAGTCCACATATAGCAAAATTGCCAAGTTAAATTGTACTAGAAACAAACACAAAAGACACACAAATTAACAAAAATAACAGGAAAAAACAGAAACAATAACAAGAACAAAAAAACTTGATTTAGACAAATCTGGAGTCGGCATACACGTTTGTTTCATTCTAGGTGCGCTTTTTATTTGTGGAAAGGTGTGTGGAGGCCAAGTTGATAAATTTTTTTCGTGAGAGGGAAAAGGGATCAATATCAGAGGGAAGTGAATTTATTAGGGAGGAGAGACGAAATAAAAGCGAGAGTTTAATTAATGATAATCTTGGAGTTGTGATATGTAGTAGTGAGTTGGTTCTTGTAGGGCGCGACGGTACTTTGATGTTGATGAATGGGGTAAGTTCGGGACTGTCAAAGGAAGAAGTAAGGGTGTTGTAAATTAATTTTAAATTAATATATGAAGAGATTTACCAAAAATTCCAATAAAAATCGGTAAAGAAAAAGAGTTTAGAGAAAATTCACAATATAAGGGCTGCCAAATGATGAACATTGAAGCAACAAAGTGAAATTATTATGAATTGGGGAGCAGGAGCAAAAATCAATCGTCGCTTTGCTGACAGATGTTCAGCGTTAACGTCTCGCTGGAAAACACGAGGAATATCCTTCATTGACATGAGTATTCCCTGAATCTCACTACTTCACTTTTCGTGAGCCTTGTATTGCGCAATTCTATGGCGATCTATCACGGTAATACTATGATTGTAGAGCCATATTATATCGGAATTGTGATTTGATTAGGCACTTCTTCCTGATTTATTGATACAACGTTTCCTAGTTGCAATGCAATCAGTTTTGTCATTCCCACACTCTCCTTGAAAGAATTTGACAGAATTACACTTGAAATTTCAACTAAACCTGTGGCAAGGATTGCCCAACATGGTCAATTTTAAACCAATAATAACACTTCTCTGCACCTAAATGATTACACAACATTTTCAAATTTCAAGTATATGTAAAGAAACTTAGCTAAGATAAGACAACAAATTAATTACCTCTCAGACAAAGATACAATGAAAAACATAATGGCTTTTAGCTACATCATAAGATATTAATAATTGTTTATTCGCAAATAAGACTTTCCTTTCGAGAAAGAGAAATCAAAAGATGGCCCTAACCTCAAAAAAATTCCGAAATCCACTCCTCAAAAGAAAACTGAGCAAAATCAAAGCTTAGGAATAGCAGAGATTTGGATGAAAAGGTTAAGCGTTCTGGAGGAGGATACCTAACAAGAAGTTGAACAAAGACGAGGAAAAGCAAGCCATCCCCTTGACGAGACGGGAACCAATTGAGACCTGAAGTGTGGGAGGACAAGAGCTGAACAAATGATGGGGGACGCTGAAACGGGTGAGAGCGCTACGACTCCTATTATCCGATTTCTTCGGACGGAGAGAGATAAGGAAGTTGTTTTTCTTTCACCCTGTCTGCATGCATAAGAGAAGAAAAATAATCTGTCGAATCCACGGAAAATATGGGATTAAAACATCTACTTCTACACGTCTCCATACAGCCCCGCGAATCGCCGCAGGGGTGGTTAGGACACAAGACAAAATAAAAGTAAGGGTACAGGGAAGGAACGAAAAGTTTTTTAAGCAGTTAATCGTTTCACTCTGTAGTTTTTGAAATATTAAATGTGGGTAGATGGATAGATCAGAAACTTGTATTTAATTGTGCTCAACCGTGTATTTCTAATAATTTGTTGCACTTATCTGTCTTAATGTTTTAGTACTTGAGTAAAAAAATTGTGGGTAATAGTAAATGCAATATGGGCTGAAGGATTACGAGTGAGTGGAAGATGAAAGAATGTGCGTTATTAATGGACAAGTATGAGAGGAGTTAGTTTCACTGGTTATTCCATGTCGAAAGAACACGAATGAGTCGAATGCAAAACAGAAATATAACAGTTGAGTGAAGGGTTTGAGAAGAACATCGCTAGAGTAATAAGTAAATGTGGTGTAAGACGCGGTTAAGAGAAGTAATATTAGGGTAAGAACGGGAGGGAGTGTTTGAAGTAGTTTAGGAGAGTAAATGAAGCAACATAGGTATTAAAGGATGGGGCAGTATGTAGGAAATTTTAAAAAGCAGAATCAGCTTCACCGGTTAATCAGTGAGAATTATTCTTTTATTTTAGACTGTGCAAACCTGGAAAGGGAACGACTCGATGGTTTGATATATTTGTGGGAATTCCATCAGCGCTTTCGACCTGCAACTCTTGAGATACGAAATATTCTGGTGAAATAAGCCTATCTTTTAGCCTTACATCACCGGTGGATCTTGAATCAGTTCTAAGGTTTAGTTTCACTTTTTGGGAGTTTTTCGCTGAGCGTGCAGCTTTTCTTCATGCTTAATTGAGCTCTTAAATTAAATATTTCTGCCTAGTCTACAAAATTCACTCGAGATTAAAACCAACGAGAGTGAGTGCGATAATTATCATTAGGTTAAGTTACAAATAAATGTAGATTTTGATTTAAGTGAATAAAATCCAATTGATTAATACAGGCGCAGGCCCCTATCTCTTCACAATCTTTTTTTCTTCGTCTCAAAATACGTCCTACCCAATTTCATTCCATTCTTAACACCTTTATATTTTTTCTCTGCCACCCTCGCTAAACCAACACCATCCCTTCTATAATGGTCTTCAGCATTCCTGATCCCCTCATTACCTCTTCCGATCACCTATATTACCTCTTCATAATCATGGTGACAACTTCCTCGTTTGTCTTCCCTCCCATCCACCGTACACTCTCCGTCCTCTTTCAAACTTACATCTCGAAGTCCTGGAGTATATTCTCATCGTCCTTTATCAGAGTCCACGTTTCTGCCCCACACAACGCAACAATCCACATTAATCTCTTCGCCAGCTTCTTCTTAATATCCTCACTCAGGATCCGCGTCATGGCTTCCTTCTATTTAAAAACGCTCATTTTGTTAGCAATATTCTCCTTCTAACGTTGTCGCTACTTTTTCCATTTTTCTTAAACATTCTACCTAAGTATTCAAACTGGAAGAGGGTCCAATTTGTGCCCTACTTCTGTGGTTAGCATGCCATTCTTCACCTTTGAAAATCTCAATACTACTTATGATTTATCACCACTCTATATTTCTTCCACTCATTTTCTGATTCATCCGCGAATGAGGTAGTATCGACTATTTTTTATTAAATTTCTTGCCCGATACCCTTTTAACTATCCACTTGACGAATCCCTACCTCATTGGTGCAGTGCTGCAAATGTTCCAACTGCGTGATCCCCACCATAGATCCGAAGTCACGGTATTGCGCAGGATCCTCAGTGAGTTGGGAGAACCGGAGACGGAACCGAAGCCCTAACACGTCTCTGGTGTAGACAAGGACGCTTAGAGAGGGTGGTTGGAGGGCGGGGTGGAACGTCACGTGACATTACTAGATGGCTCGAGAGTAGATGGTGAAAGGGTTGGTCTGGGACGTGATGTACGCCCTAGAGAGAGATATATATGTGTGTATATACTTACTGATGGTATAGGAATAAGGGGTGGTTCGAACTGGCAAAGCGATGGGCGAGGCGAGTAGTAATGGCGAGCGAGGCGGATGACTATTAAGGAGATGACGAGTAGGAGCACTAGAATTTGCGGAGCCCGGGGCGGGACGACCTCCACTCTCCTTCCCAATTACCGGGACGCCCCACATAGGATTTCCTCCGTCAACTCCGCCCATCGTGGCCCTCTTCCCGAAAGCGAACGTCGAGTAGGTACACCTCTACATACTCTCCCCCGGCACCGGGAATCGCTCTCAAGGCCCATCCGAAACAAAGTCGTCCCAGAATCGTGCCCAACTTGGCTCGACGTCGGGCGGGCCAGTAATCAGCACTAAAGGGAGGAGTGAAGGGCGTCGATGGGGTCCCGGGTGGGCTGGCAGGGGTGATGTTGGCACTCGTGGTGCGCTAGTGAGTCAAGAGTGTGGTATAGTGAGGGAGGCGAGGAGCGGGAGCCTAACCTGGAGAGCGCGGCGCCTTGGGCTGGCATTGAATATCAATGGATACCGAACCGTAGCGTCGATAATGTGGAGGTGGGGACATAGTAGCCACAGAGCGCGATGATGGGCGGGGGAAAGTGGTTATAGCTTATGAAAATAGTTGAAGTAAGCGAGTAAAGAGGGAGAGAAAATGTACTAATTAAAGCGCTTAAAATAATTTGACCGCGGCTTATTATGTGAACAAATCATTCTCTTGTATTTTTTGTCGGTTATAAAAGCCAAAACAAAGAATTAACAAACATAATTGCTAAAGTGAAGCGGAAAGTTTTATGTGAAATCATTAGAAAGAGAGTGGATTGTTATTAACTTGAGAAAATATACGTAGGAATGTCAGAAAATGCACAACATCAAGAAAACCGCGGGTTACAACGGAAAAATATTAAAGCTTGAACCATTTTCGAACATTAATTGCCAAAGATAAATACCCAATTAATTACCATGTTTTTGTTTGAGTGCGAATTGTTTTGTTGTAATAGTAAGGAGAAGTTGTGTCACCCATCATTACCAGTGTTAAGGAATAGAATGAGGAATCACTTCGTGAAAATATTAAATATGCTAAAAATTTTGAAAGCACTCAGAACACCGAATGATACTTAAAGATAACAGAGGCTTTCTATAGGATAAATATATTTTCGTAGACTAATCTCGAAATTATAGAGCCAGTTGTCACCCTACAGCTAATGAACTAGCATATTTCTATGGGTCGAATAGTTAAGACTTTCGAAGTCTTTATTGATAAGACCCTTCAAACCTTTTCATGACTGCGCCACTCTGAAGAATTTCGTGTACTCTCAGAATCTTATACCATATTGGCTTCTTATAAGTAACTAGTGCATTATATCGCCCTGATTCCCAGACGCCGTGGCAAGTAGGTATCTAATTAATTTTTGACTCCTTTCCTATATAATTTGCATGCAAGATATTTACGATATTAAAATTTAAAAAATAATATTTTCTTCACTCAAAGTACATGCTCCCACCCAAGTTAAGATAAGCATAAAATGTAGTAAAAAAATCTGCATCAAAACATGGCCCCTAGAAGGGTCAAATAGTATCACCCTTATAAAGGGCTAATGATACTATCCCAAGCCGAAGTAAGGCAAATTTTAACCGTAAAACAGACAAAGACATAAAAAGGGAATTTAAATATTACAAAAGCGTGTAGAGGAGCATATATAGTAGCTTTTACAAAAGACAGGCCTTAAATACATATGTAGAAACGATCGGTGAAAGGGAAAGGAATCTATCGTGCATTGGTTACAAATAAATGCAAGCAAAAATACTGCCCAGTAGTAGTATTTGTCTACGTCGGCTGGAGTGATACGATCAGGTAAATATTTATCGATTGGGATAAAAATAAATAAACACATTTAGGTCTCCTTTTTCCTCGGGCACATTTTCAGGTAAACAGTTTTTCCAATGCCAATGAAAGGAAGCTTCCAATTGAATTCCGGGATTTCCCGAGGAGTATCCTGGGAATATTATATTTTTATTACGTACACATTTGCATACTTTGAGGAAACTCCTTACGGTGGAGAAAAGAGCATATGTTCGTAAAATGAAATGGAGAACTTAAGATAACGCTTCAAACGTTGATATTTACGCTACAAACCGTTCGGTGGAGAAGGATTTTTATTTTTAAAATTCCAGACTTGGAGCTATTATAATTCATGTTGACACCATAACCTCCACAGAACTGATTGAATCAAAGCATTATCATGATTAAATATCGAACTAAAATTTATATCAAGCTGTCGAATTAAAAATTAGCACTTTCTTTGGATAAGCTTGTCAAAATTGTTCAACAGAAGGTGATAATGCCGATAAATAATTTGAAAATACGAGGAAAACTCTAATTATAATTTAATATAATGGATATTCAATATAATTCATTATAATTCAATATAATGGCGCTCTGATAGCAGTTTTTCAAAATGGAAACTTTGTAATCTCATTATAATTTTCACCCTTTACTTTGCAGAGAGAAATTCTAGTTTGAATCTATAACTTAACAACCAACAGAATCAACAGGGGAAGCCCATCAATCAGCTTCATGCAAGAATCAGTTAATGTTATTAATTCCCTTAGCAAAAGCTGAAAATTCAGCAAAAACCAGCAAAATTTTCCTTAATAGCCTCATATGCGGTTGAGTAAATACTAGCACAAAACAAAGCGATTGCAACTTAAAAACTTTCTTGGACGCTCAAGCATCCACGAAAGGTTCAAAACCTTTGAACCTTGGTGAATATCAACCAGAGAGTTACCGAGGCAGCGAAAGTGTTCTAATCAAATTTACAAAGCAAACACTTGGCCATAAATGTTTCAGAACAAATAATCTAGAGAAGCATTTTAATAATCAGTTGTCTCAGCAATCAAAAACTTCAACTGAGGGTTGTTTTTCGTTTTCATGAAAAATGAAATTCTAGCTTTATTAGGAAAAGAAAGGAGGCTTTTGGAAAAAAATTGAACGTAGCAGCAAAAGGTTATACTGAGAAATGAATACATGCAGAAGATATTTTCAGAAATCCAAAACGAAGGAAGGAGAATGATCGGGAAGGAATTATAGAATGAAGTGAAGGATTCGGAAAGTAAAACACTTTGGTGAAGAAAACTTGAAAGCTGATTACATTCGCGGGGAGTTTAGAACTGAAAAATTCATTTGGAGTGGTGCATCTTATCGTTTAGAAACATTGGTCATTGGAAAGTTGGAAAAAAAGAAAATGGAGGCTTTTGAGTTTGGTGCTGGAGGTGAATGAGGAAGATAAATTGAACGTATAGGAGCTGAAACGATGAGGTAAGCAGAAGAAAGAAAAATGAAGCACCATCACAAAGACAAGGTCTAGAGTGGAGTACACATTTCCAGGCGTAAAGAAGTTTTAGAAAACATAACTGGAGAAATACGCGGCAATCGTTCTCGTACTCAGGCCAGTTAAAACGGGACATGAAACAAAAAAGCTACAAAGATATAAAAAATGTAGCAGGGGAAGGTATAGAATGGAGCACTGCAGTTAACCATTCCTGAGGTTGAAAAAAACATGATGGAAACTTTGCAAATACCCTTGGAACTAAATATCATTCAAGGATTCTCCATTCATCGACAATTGAATAAGTACTGTGCAATGAAAGCTGTAACTTAGAAATTCCACATAAACTCTATACCCAAGCTAGGTTTCGACTTATAAATTCATCATTAGGTGGGTCTACTACGTCGTTTATAAAGTTTATGTATTATCCAACCTTGGCCTACGTTATTTCACTATTTTAAGCAAGTTCCACTAAGTTTCGCCTGACAACCAGATTGAATATATAGTTAGGTACCCATAACGATTATAAATCGGAACTAAGGGATTTATAAAACAGGTGTTTTTTCCCTGTGTACTAATGCAAAATACAATTTAAAGATTGAAAATGAAAAAAATACTTTGAATTTCCAGTTTTATGGTAAATAAAAACCGCTTTCGGAACAAAGTTATACCTTTAAGTGAAGCACCATTAGAAAGACGAGGTGTAACTCTGTTACGAAGTCGATCTTTTTTCTATTTTACCTACTGCAGAATTGAAAATTATTTTGTCTCAGTTAATTCATGAAAGAATTCTTCGAAGTAAAGCCTGAGACAGCCTCTTACATTTTTCACCCAACTGTGTCCATCACATTAATTTTGGGCAGGGCGTTTCACGAAATGTAATAATTTCGACCGTGTCCGTTGTGCAGGTCTCGTTCAAAACGACGCAAATGGTATTGAAGGCCGCAGTACTCCGTATCAGGCGGCTCCATCTAGCGGACAGAATAAACCAAAACC
Organism: Ceriagrion tenellum; assembly: GCA_963169105.1. Taxonomy (NCBI): domain Eukaryota; kingdom Metazoa; phylum Arthropoda; class Insecta; order Odonata; family Coenagrionidae; genus Ceriagrion; species Ceriagrion tenellum. The sequence continues at coordinate 78,122,438 of OY720635.1, forward strand.
AGACAACATAAAAATATAAATACCTGTATGAGACGGATGCGGAATGGAAATGAGTCTGCAATGGAGTATGGAGCACTGAAAGGAGGTGGGAAAGGGATGAGGGGAGGGAGGTGAGGGTGAAGACAAAATAGGACAAAAAGAGACACATGACTGGAGACTGGGTAGCTTTCGAGGAAAATGCCTCCACAAAATCCCCTAGTAATGCAGAGAGTTCGCCTTGTCAGTCCGAGCGCAGTTTGCGACGCCACGAGAGAGGAGAAGAGGATGATGGCGGGGTCGGGCGTGAGTGGGACGGGAATGGGAGCCCCGTAGAAGGGGGAAGGACCATTGTAACGGCTTGCGACGGGGCGGAGAGACGAGCATATGCAGTGGAGAGGGGGGAATATCAGGTTCCGAGAGGCGAGCTCTTGGCAGGAGCGGACGCCTCCAGCGGGAAGGGAAAACAATCGAAGAGGGGCAATGAGTGGAGGGTGTCGTCGACCGTGGGGAAGCCGGAGGAGGAGGAGACATGAGTGAATTGGGCTGCGAGAGGAATTGAGAGAAGGAGACGGAAGGGGAGGACCCCGGCCGCCCGGCTCCAATGCACATTCCTGCGGGCAGGCCGAGAGGGAGATGGAGGAAGGGTGGGATGGCCGAGTGGGCGAATTGCGATGCGTGCTCAGAGGGTGATAAACGGGGCGAGATTAGGAGGAAATGGGCTTCCGAGTAAGAGAGTGGTTTTCTGATGGTCAAGGATAGCATTTAATTACCTCGTCACATTCGAATTTCCCTATGTGAGGATTTAATGGATACTTTCCAGTTTGGCAACAATCTATGAACGAATTTTTGTGCTGAAATCTTAATTCCAATACAGTTACTATTATAATAATGAGTCTTTATTGAGGCGGGATTGAGACTAAGGCAGTCCTTCTTCCATATAACCCCTCGTCAGATAAATACATGAAATAAGTGTGAAGAAAGATATATAAATTTATGGGAAAAACGTAAGGATGTAAGGAGGTGATATCGTTGACGAAAAAACCCGCTGCAGGAAAAAACCCAAACATGAAGGGGAGTGTGAAAAACCCGCGAAAACCTATGGACGGGTTAAGCTAATGTAACACCAATAGATGAAACAATGCATGAAATACAGATGAAACTATAATAATAATAAAAAGAATAATTTATACATAACTGAAAAGTAAAAAAATTATTAAATAAGTAATAAGACAATAAAAATAAACAATAAGAAAGTAAAAATAAATATATAAAAAATATGTAAATGAACGGATAAGAAAAAGATCAATTAGTAAATAAAACAAAGATAACTCTAGAAAATAAAATAAATATGAATAAATAATAATAAATGAATCATAAACAGTAAATCAACAATTAAAAAGTTAGTCATAATAAACGTAATAAAATAAGAAAAACTTAAATACAATAAACAAAAAAAGTTTAATTAACATTAAAATTACATGTTAAATCAATTAAGTAATTATACACACCAAAGAGTTATGTACGTCTGGCAATTCATAAACGTATGGTCACAATTGTGGTCCTATGTGATTTTACTAATGCTTTTGGTCTTGTTAATCACGTCAAACCTCTCCATAAGATGAAAAACCTTAACTTTTCCTGTACTTCTCTTAACTGATTTCACTCCTATCTAAAAGATCGTCAACAGGCAGCCATGGACGTGAATGGGAATACACCGCAATCTGTCCCTCTGTCATCACTGTCCATTGCGGGGTCACGCAAGGCTCAGTTCTTGGCCCTCTCTTATTTTCCTTGTATGTCCTTGGTCTGCCTAAGTGTATCATGAAATGTAAATACTTTCTTATATGCTGACGACCTACAGATTTATTATCACTGCCATTTGCATGTGCTGAATGATGCAGTTCCCAAAGTGAAACAGGATGTTCATTACATTCATCAATTCATGAGCTGTAGACAATAACTTTGTACTTAACCCTAGCAAAACAAAGTCAATGTTACTCAGTACCTCAAAACTACTCAGGCATGTTGACTTTGATGTTATGCTAAAGATTATTGTTGGTGATGCGGAAATATCATATACAAACTTTTTTTAAAAACCTTGGGGTCATATTTACCACCAACTTGTCGTGGCAAAACCATGTTCAAGTCATCTGCAATAAGATTAATATGATCCTGTTTCAGCTAAAAGCTCATAAAAACCTATTGCCCTCTCATTCCGGCAAGCAACTTGTATTCTCGCTAATATTCCACCATATTGATTGTTGCTGTCTTGTTTATCATGACCTAATTGAAGAGATTAATACCATGATTCAACGGCCATTAAATGTGTGTCAGGTTCATTTATGATCTGAAAAAAGATGATCATATATCTCCTTATTTTACTAATTAGAATGGCTTAAATCAAAACAAGGAGGAAATACATGCTTGCCTCTTTTTTATATAAACTCTTCAAATGTAAACAGCCAGAATATATTATGCAATTTTTCCAGCCTAAGGAGAAAAACAGAAATGTAGCGACCCGAATGTCACCAGACTTTTTAATTGTCCCACTTCATCGAACCACTACATTCGATAAATCTTTTTCTATTGTAGGGGCAAGGATATGGAACAGTACTCCTGAATCAATCAAAAATTCTAATTTGCTGATGGTTTTCAAAAACAGATTGTTTAACAAAATGCTATTGCAGGAAAAAATTTAATTCGATTTACCTATATGCTTGTTTATTTTATTTCTTTGTTGCCATTATTATTCAATTTATTGCTTGTACCCACTTTTTCTGTGTATACCTCTCTGTACACGAGTTTTTATATTAATGTATGCCTTTTGTATGTTCTTAGTGGACCAAGTGGTCCAAGAACAATAAATATTTATTTATCTTAATCTTTAAAGAGGATGAAATTGGCCATAAAATCACTTGACCATACGTCGAAATTGAGTCTCACGACTGCCATCCAAATTTCTTAGCTAATAATGCCACAAACCGATTTTAATAGTGCTGAAATGTTTGGCTACCTTTATTTATTTCCTAATTGGATATTACGTTCAACCTCAATAATGACTCTATCTGTACAACATTTTTGAAATATTTTCCAGTTATTACCCGTTATTCTGACTTGGAAGCCATTTACATCGCAAATGAAGCGCAGTGCAAATATATCAATTTGAAATTTCAACGGAGCTATCATCTATAGGCAAGCTGTTTCTGACGCTAGACTTCCTCTTACTCAAATTTTACCTTCTTCATCCCTCATTAGCCAGTTCACTTTGTAGGCTTAACTTGGTGAAAGCCACTGGACCAGGTTAAAGAAAGCTAAATGTACGCACAAGTCATGACGTAAACATAAAAAGGAAATTTTTAATTAATCACTAATCCCATGTAGTTTGATTATCAGTAAACATTATGAAAAATAATAATGTAGAGTCGCAGCTCAGATCTTGACCGAGAGTGTCATGTGCCGCAGTGTCTCTTTGGATTATGGAGTGGAAGAGTTTTCTTCATAGTTTTGAGTTTATTTTTCTTGTGATGTGATGCTGGAGGCTCAGTTCATGTTGCTGTGCACCTGATTGGTGATGGAGTGTGATATTAGCCAGAATAACATAATAATTCTGTGTATAATAGCAATGAGTCGTTAGTCATTTGCCTATTGTTTACATTCTCAAATGGCTAAGTGTATTAAATGTACGGAGAGTATTCCTAGTGATGGGAATTATGTAATGTACTTCGGATGTGACCAATTGTATCATTATAAGTGTTCTGGCTTGGCAGAAAGGACATTCAAACGTATGTCAGGAAGTAAAAAAGGGAATGGCGTTGTTCCGACTGCCGCGACAGATTAAAGGAAATGGAAGAGGTTAGTGAATTTGATGTCAAAACCTTAGTTCTGAACCTTACGAAAGAACAAAAAGTGTTCATCGAGAAGTTTTAGAACAGCATTGCTAAGCTCTCAGACTTCTACGACGGTCCTAAAACTGATTTGGTGTTCGTAAAGGATACAAATAAAGAGCTAATACAGCGAATCAAAAACTTGCAGGCTAGCAACAGGGAAAAGGACTGTAAAATAATGAATCTAGAAAATAGAGTTAATATTCTAGAACAGAATCAACGAGACACGGATCTAGAAATTCACGGTTCAAATGAGACGGAGAAAAAAGAAGATATGCTGGCAACTGTGGTGAAACGTAAAGTTGTCACTAATGATATGTTGCTTAAAAATGGTAACAAAGGTAAAATATTCGTTAATGAAAATTTGTCTTTTTATAAAAAGTTGTTGTGGATGGCAAAAACTAAAGCTAAGAACTGGGAATATAAATTTGTATGGTATAGAAATGGCAAAGTTTATGTCAGAAAAAAGGAGAACCTAGCATTAAAATTTTATGTGAAATTGATTTAGATAAGATTACTTCATAATACAGTATTTCTGAGTCATATTATAGTAAATCCTGCGCGTATGATGACATCCAAGATTGGACATTCCCATACAATGAAATTAATGTTGACAGTTCTAAAGCGTATATATTGAGAGTAGTGCACTTGAACATAAGATCAATGAAGAAACACTAGGATGAATTTGTTTGTTACACCAAAAATCATGAGATAGATATAATTTTCCTATCTGAAATATCTATTTCTGAGGAAATTTTACAGCTCTTTCCTTATGAGGGTTACAAATGCCATGCAGGCTGCATACCACTATACCATTCCACCTATACCACTACAAGGAGTAGTGGTATAGGTGGTGGTATTATTATCTATTATAAGAACAACTTATCTTTTGTCCTCAGTGATCAAGCTGTTCAACTTGGTAGCTGTGAGTGTATTATTGGGAAAGTATCTTCACTTAACTGTAAATATGACATAGGACTTATTGCTGTCTACAGACCACCATCCTATCTTATTTCAGAATTTGTAAAGGAAATAGATAAATTATTGGCTGCAATGAAATTAATAATGTCTATCTATATAAGTGATATTAACATTGATTTATGCTCTAACTGTGCCAATGTACACTCATATGATACAATTTTAAATTCATATGGGTACCACAAGTGCATCAAAAATTTCACAAGAGAGGAAATTAAGCTAAGGAAACTAACCCAGCCCTGTATTGATCATGTGTATGTCAAAGAGAACTTTGAATTTATATGTTCTGCTGTGGTCAGATGTAAGATTTCTGATCACTACATAATTGGATGTGATTTAGTGTTGCCAGAAACAGGTACAAAACTGAAAAAGAAAACTGTAATACTAAATATGGGCAAACTAAAATTTCAATTGCAGGCATGGGATCCTAATAAAATTAACTGGAATTGGTGTGATTCAAATAACTTGTGTAATGAATTTGTTAAAATATTTAACGATACGTATAACTCATGCAGCCAAATTGTAAACAGTGAGGAGATTTCACTTCAACATAAAGAAAATAAGTTTAGAAAATGGTGGATGAATGTTGAAATATTGTATGATTTAAAAGAAAGAGATAAATTGTTTAAGAAATGGAAGAGTTCTCCAAGTAATGATTCTTATAGATTGATATATTCACAGTATAGAAACAGGGAGAATGCTTTGATTCGTAAGACTAAAATATAGTATTATGAACAAAAATTCAGGGAAATAGATTCCAGAAACTCAAAAGACACTTGGACATTAATCGACAAACTAGTCGGTGTCAAAGGTAAAACATTCTTGGATGAACTCATTGAGGTTAATCTATGATATTAAAAAACATATCAAATTGTTGCAAATGACTTTGCAAATTATTTTAAGCAATCTATATAAGATAATTCTCAACATGTAATAACATTTTTCAAAAAGATTCTTTTATAGGGGAAGTAAATGATTATTGCTTTAACCTACTAAAAGTTTGTGATGAACAGGTTAGTAAAATAATAGATAGCATGCATGACTGTGCTAACGTAATAACTTAAATAAGGGAAACCATGTCATTGCTATATGTATTGACTATTCCAAAGCGTTTGACATGGTCGATCATCAAATATTGTGCTCGCTGTTGAGTAAATGTGGAATTTTAAAAAAGGAGCAGAAATGATACCAAAATTACCTCTGTAATAGGAAGTCTAAGGTTAAAATTTATTATGCATATAGTGATGTGTTCAAAACACAAAAAGGGGTTCCACAGGGGTCTATTTTGGGTCCAATTTTGTTCAATATTTATATGAATGATATGAAAAACGTTATAAAACACTGTAAGCTGTTAGAGTATGCTGATGATACCATGCTTTTAGTGGGACATAAGAATTTTGAAGTGGCTGAGATGATGTTACAAGAAGATTTTACTAACTTCTTGAAATGGTCTCATGATAGAAGACTGGTATTAAATACACAAAAAACTGTTACTATGAGTACTCACTCGCCACATACCCCTGTACAACGTGATGTAAATATCCTTTGTCATTCTTGTGATTGTTTAAGAATAATGCCATTTGAATGTAATTGTAACAGACTTAAAAATGTATCACAATTTACATATCTTGGGTTGACTGTTGATGACCTCTTTCAGTGGGATATTCATATAATGAATCTCTGTAGAAAGTTGAGATATATTGTAATGAGACTCAAAATTACCATTCATTTACTACCCATGAATTGTAGGAGAATCTTATACTTTTCTCTGTTTGAATCTCATATTAGATATGGTATCGAAGTTTGGGGGTATGCATCACAATATCATATGGTTAGAGTCAATGCAATACAAAAGAATGTACTAAAATTATTAATTATGGCAATGTTCCAATGGTATACATAGCATAAAAGGCAGATTGAAAGGAGTCAGGTAGCTGCGACTAAAGCATAGGGCCGGCCGATGACTAGCCATGCTAATGACACGGCGTGAAACATCCACGTCCGCAGACGAAGACGCATCGCTCCGGAATAACAAATGAGGAACGCCGGCCGAGGCAAGCGACTACAAAACGGGAGAAAGGAAAGTGGATAGGAGGAGTTAATTAGCAATACACCGGTGTTGTGGACGACGGAGCGGGTTTAGGTACGTTATTCAACATGTGCGTCCCGACCGTCCGGCCTTCTCTCGATTGATGAAAGAACGCACGGTCCTTCTCGGCACGCAAACAAAACACGAACGATGTGAAAATGAAGCCACCCTAATGTTTCCTTATGCTTTCCTATCGCCCTTAAAATTCTATCAGTCGCTCTCATAAGTCCAAATACGAGGATAACTCTACCAAACCCACAACATCCACTTCCCTAACTAAAGCTTATACCTATAAAATCCACGCAACCAAATCCTCTTGGTTGTTTGCTTATTTTGGGAGGCGACCGATAACTGAGATAATGCGTTTATGTGAAGATATGTGGGATAATCAGTAGTTAAGGGTTTGCATGGGAAATAGAGTAAGCATGGAGAGATATCTGGAGGGGGCAATTTTGCCACGTTGTCTTCCCTGAGGGATCTTACGATATTGATGACTCTGTGCACACAATCTTTCTCGAGAGTCGATACTTAAAGCGATTTGAGAGGTCGGTTATCAGTAAATTTGACGAAAGAAGTGGCTATTGTTGAAGTATTTATTCAATATTTATACCATAGACGTAAGTTCTCAAGTTAGCAGTAAATTTAATTATTTGCAGACGACACAGTTATCTACCGTGAAAAAGGCAAAGACGCGAACTTTGAAGTTCTGTCATCGGACCTTTACAACGTTCATTCGTGGTGCTTGGAGTGGGGGCTAGATTAAATCTTAGTAAATGCACCACAGTTCACTTTCTGAGAAATTCATTACACAAACGTCACACGAATACTGTGGGTGGAGTAAACATACAATCTTCGGATACAGTAAAATATCATGGATCTACCTTAACTTCTGATATGTCGAGGGGAGCACTCATACAAAACATGAGGCACAGCATTAAATAAACTAGGTTTTTTTAAGCGAATAATAAGATTTTCGGACGAAAAAGTAAAAGAGAGATGCTAATACGCTCTGATTAGGCCACACCTCGAATACACCGCTAGCATTTGGGACCCTGGCCATAAAGATTTAACCAAAAAATTGATATAATACAAAGAAAAGCAGCGCTCTTCGTTAAAACCTTCTACAAGCAAACATATAGTGCCCCACAACTTTTAGAGGGATTAAGGTGGAAGCTCTTAGAGACTTGGAGGCTGCATGCTAGGCTTAGGTTGCTGGAGAAATTCAGAGTTGATGTGATTCAGAGCGATAAAGGGAATATTATCATGACGCCATACTGCATCTCTAGGTGTGATAGGAGCGAAAAAATAACAGAGATACACTGCCAAACAGATAGATACAAAAACTTGTTCCATCCGCAAACAATAAGCAACCAGGATAAAAAACTGAGCTCTACCAATTACAATCCCATACACTCACATGTCACCATTTCACCTCCCAAAACCTTAAATCATTACGCAGCTGGTGATCTAACACCCCTTGCCACACGCCCACGCGGCAGCTCGCAGGGTATTTGTAGATGTTCTGACATTGATGACTCTGTGCATACAATCTTTCCTCAGAGTCGACACTTTAAGTGATTTGAGCAAGTGGTTGTGAAAAAATTCAACAAAAAAAATGTGGCCAAATCACGCTAAAGGAATAACAATTAACAGAAAGTAAGCTGCTTAATAGTTATCCACTAAATGCGAAGACAACTCCCTGAGGAGATTCATAGACTTGCGACTGTCAACGGGAGACAACGTTCCTCCAAGTTAACTAGAGTTACGCAATTGCACCCCTGGGGTCTACATTAGTCTACTCGGGGGTAGAGGTCATCTTCACACCATGATATTTTGACACACTGCTATCCGCCGCAGAGTCGTAAGGCATGGTATGTAAATTCACCAGCTATTGATGAGAGAGGAAATACGGGAAAGGAATTGGAAGAGAAAATTCGGAGATTAACGTATGTTAACGGAGCGTCTGGATGTCACTCTGTTCTTGAATTAGTCATTATATGTGCGTATGAAGAAGAAATTCCGCGACTGTCAGCTAGGAAAGTCAACTTTTCTTTTTATTGCTTATGTTAGCTCAAGAGATAAAGTACGCAGCATAAATAATACCCTCTATGCCTGTGTCAATTTTGCAAGTTCTGAATATTCAAGTCACAAAGTGATATCGGGCGTAACTTGGCGGAAATTAAGGGTACAGATTTGGAAATAAAATATCCAAAATAAATAAATATTCACCAACCCAGGTTTCAGTGCAAATTTTAAGGATCTAGAAACCTAGGTGGATGAGGGAACATAAATGTAGACACTCACCAAGAGATTTGATTGATAATAATAAATTTATTAGTTGGCTTAACATATATGCTGAGGGGTGGATGACGCGTTTTTTTAAGCTAGGAGTCCCACAGGTAAAATAATTTTGATTTGAGAGGAGAAAATGACCTGATTGTTGGCTACCTCCCAAATATCACAATTGTACCCAATGTTCATAGTTTAACAGTCCTTCCGATGGATAGAGCAGGTCACTTGAAGTGCTCTTTACATTCAATTGCGGATGAATTTTCAAATGAACATTTTCTGTCACCATCGAGATTAAAAATCCAGACCCTCAAAAGATCCTTCCTAATCTCAGTACCAATCCAATCCATGATAAAAGAGCAGAAAACGCCTATTTGGTCGCCTCCGATAAAGATTAATCGATTGCGATTTCTCTTACCATTAACTTCATGGATACTCAAGGGTTTCAGGATAGCCCTCTTAGCCATGTAGTTTTTTGCCCATCTAAAACTCAATCTAAACATTCACTTTTCTCCAAGATTCAAGTTTTTACGAGACCGACTTGTTCATATTAAAACTAATACGTACGGGTGAGTGTTATTGCAACAATAATTTTTAGGGAAACAGCCAGAGTTCCATACTATGGGTTGGAGGCAAAATTATTTATGAAGAAAAATTTCGAATTTAAGTACACACTCGTTTCGAAGTTAGTAATATGAGTCTGACTCTATTACGATACCAACATAAAAGTTATATTGGAAATTAGTCTGGAAACTAGCATCTTTTTACTATTTTCATGATTCCTGTCCCATTTTCACAATTTTCCATAACTTGCAGACTGACCGCCCCATCAATCGGTCCCCTGTGGTCTTTGGCCGTGTTTCCCACGCCTTTGGGCTGGTACTGGTCCCCATATTAACTGGATCCCCAGTGATTACGTTCAAGATATAATCGGCACGCCAACCTGATCCCAGTTAATCCGCTTATTACTTGACGGCGATTTTTTTTCACACTCCATCCCACCACCGGCGATTTTCGGAGGAGTGCTTAGATATGGTCCCTCCACTAGCCCATGCTTTGCCCATAAACCATCCACTAAGCTACGTCTCAAAACCACCCCATTACATCGCCGCTTACCAAATCCTTCCCGATCCCACTCACTAATTTTGCCAATCACCACCAACAGCTCTGCGGCCAAGATTTAAGGCCGCATCACAATGAACACCAGAAACGTAACGTAAGAACAAATCAAATTTTGACATCGCATCCCTGCGTCTTTGTGTGATTCTCGTTACTAATAAAACTACCTGCCTTCTCCATTATATATATACACCAAAATCCTACATATTGAGCATCTTTGATCCATAGATGCCTACAGGATAGAAGGAGAAAATTTGATCTGATAAGCAAGGACGCGACTGGAATCCCGGAAGAAGATGATGGGGCACCCACCTACTTGTCACAAAAACAATCGACATAACTATCCACACTCTTTTTCGCGTATTAAACTAGACTTGACGTGGTTTTCAATGCAAAAATACGCTGAACATGAGGAAATTGTTCTTTTTTGTCTAATGCAAAATGTCACATTCGAGAAAACCTTTTTAAGAAGCAAATTTTAATCAAACATAGGCATCTTCCAATCATATTGTTTTAATAATGAGTAACTTAATGTAATAATGAATCCTAACAGCGTCATTTCTTGATAAGTGGCGCTGCTGCTGGCATAAGTATTAAATCATGGGAAGGTAATTTTAAGGAGCGTAATAAGTAAAAACCGTATTTATTTGAACGATACTAACGAAAAAGTGGAAATTGTGTTATTGGTTTGACTCATACAGCCTTGGAGGCTATGCTTTTAGCACGTTACAAATTAATATTCCAATGAGTACAATGTTATTTATAAAGTTGGCCGGCTTTTTAAGAATCTATCTCTATAACTTGTCCGCTTTCTTTTTCAAAAACCCATTTGTGTAATTTGTTCCTTTTTTCATCCGGCAACTCTTTCGATTTTCCCCCTTTTTCTCATTGTGTTTTAGTCTTTTCCCATCCCCTTTCTTCCCCCCATCACACTCATCTACTCCCCTTGTACCTGCAAACGGCAGGAAGCGCGCGAGATAAAAAAGAATTTATTTTTTCCCCTGCCCTTGCCAGGATTCCAATTTTGGGAGCCCGCCCGATTTGTTCTCAATCTGCTCCCTCTCCATCCCCCCGGAATCCCTGGCTCCGCATTTCATCTCATCTTTCTTCATCTCTCTCGAAAAGTGGAATCCGCTAGTTTCCCCCTTCACCTCCCATAGATGGTCGATGACGGTTACGGTCCCAGCCGATTCCTACCAGCCGCAGAACTACCCGTTAAACGATTGAGACTGCCTTGACCCATTGAGAGAATATTGAGTCAATTGATGAAAGATTTCACGCTTTCCGGGCGAGTTACTCCGGTGATATCTTCTCGGACTAAAAACAGTGCCCTGATAATAATGAGGTGAAAGTTTTCCATCGAAACGTCAGCCATCAAGCAGATATTTACTTGGTGAGAAGTTATAGGAGAATCTACCGGAGTTTTGGGCCGATTCACTCGTACTTATAATGAACCTTTAATGGCGTAACTATGTTCCCGCCAGCTAATCCGAGAATCCCAGGCTTGTATTCCAAATAGATGCCTTTGAAACATCCAGGGTAAGTTTACAAGCCTTCGTCTTATTGCAATCATTAAGTCACCCGATTTCAATGGCCCTGGGAGAAGTTGGTGCGATTGCCAGTGATAAAGAATGAAAATACATTAGAATGAAAAATTATTCTTTCTTATAGTATAATATAAGTTTGCTACTTCTTATCGAATACATATTTGAAGAAATTGCGATCTAGAAGTTTGAAACAATCAAGAGTCCAAAGATAGTAAAACAGAAAAAAACAATAAATACTTAGCGGCAATAGAATACTATGTATTCCACTGTCACTGTTTGGTAGTTTAGTTTAGTTGTATAGCGGTTTAATAAGGACTGCTTAGTTTAATTTTCTACTTCCATAATCTCTTATTACTCACTTTTAATACCATCTATTTTTTAAGTACTTCCCCCGAATGATTATGGTGAAGATATTGATTTTCCGATTGCGAGTAATACTTTGCGTAGAACCTCCAGGTAACGATTATACACCATCCCTGGTCGAAATTGTACACTGGGAATTAGACAAAATACTCATCAAGCCAGAGAAACAAATGTATTAAAATAATATCAAAACAAAAAGTTCACCGTTCAGTCCTATGCCAATGAAATTTCCAGCATAAATACCAATATCTCGGAGATATGTGATATAATACATTGCTGGTTGTCTCAATGAACTGGGATGATCTCCGTACTCAGTCGATCAATCGCCGTTTCCTCATACAAAAAAGATATAAGTATTCTTGTCTCTTCTTTCAAAGCCACAGAAACATTCAAAAGTTTCACTGGGTATTATTTCCCTTATGTGGCTAAAACAGTTTGCGACGGCCAATAAATTAACAAAACCACACCGAGAGAATTGACGCAATGTGTCATCCATTGCACCCAAAAGTATAGGACCAATTCATGTTGAGGTGATAACTTCCATGAGTTTTGAGTGAGTTCATTGCATGTCAAGCATTTAATATAGCTAATAGATATCAACCAGCTATGATACTAGCTGAATCGCAGAAGACTCACTAGCCTAGCTCGCTCTTAAAAGCTCAATAGCTAGCATTCTCGCTCAAGAATGAACACGCATTTAAAAACAAATGAATAATTTTGGATGAATAAATATGTCAAAATAGGGAAAATGTTTTTAAACTCAGCCAAGAAACAAATGGAGTTTGATTTTGCGGATTTTGCCTTAGAAAATATATTTTTTGGAATTGTTGATATCTTGCGTTCGCAGAAGAGCTAAATGGAAGAAGTAACCCACATTGTTTGTAAGCAACATACTTTATTTTTGCATTATACATCAAGTGGTCTAATTCCATACATCCTGAAAGGTCAAATGATACCGATAATTCATAGCAAAAAGACAGCAGCAATCTTTTATGAATGTCTTAAATTCCCACACTTCATAGATACCATTGGGAAAAAAGATATTTAAGCTGTTCAAACACGACAAGCATAAAATTTGAAACTTGTAACAGAAATCGGGAGGAATTACTTGCCACTTTGCCTAGCTTGCTCCACTTTCATTATGGGCACCTGAATTTATCCTTTCGCCATTTGCCCAGATTATGCATACATTCCGCGGACGCTCAAGCTTTTTTGACAGCTGACAAGCTGCTTCTGCTGCAGATAACGGAAGAGAATACCTTTATTATTCCGCGCCATTACTTCAGTTCCGCCGCTAACACCTCGCCCTTTTTACGGTACGCACACAACGCCAAAGCACCGCTCGAGGGAGCGCGGCGCTGTTCGGGCCGCCGAACGCGCGGGAAACAAAACAAACTCGGGTGCGAATTGTAAACAAGCGCACGCCCCCTCCTTCCCAAGCTTGGGAGATACACACGCGCGGGGGCCATAATCACAACCACTCAGAGGAAGGGGAGGAGAAGGCGGGGGACTGCCACCCGCTCTCTCCCAAGCCGCGTTCTGCCGCACAGCCAAAATCCCGAGTCCCGTGTTTTCGCTGCAAACGGATGAATGGAGTTTAAATGGTCCGCGAGTGCATAACGCTGTATTCTGATAAAAATCACGTCCGTTGCAGCCAGGTTTATTATTATTTCTTTTTTTATCCTCCCCGTACACTTCCTCCTCTTGCTTCCTCCCATACCTGCCCTTCACTCGCGTAAATTTTTTCCCGCGCATTCCCCTTTCCGCGTAAAGATTTTCCCGCGCTTTTTCGTGCGCCCCGAGAGACATCTACGTCAACGTCATTCGTTGCGCCCCTCAACGGGGAGCAAACGTGCTGATGCCGGCGGTTTATACTTCCATCTCGACGCCAATGCTTCGTCCAATCACGTATGGGATCAGGTTTGCCCACGTGTTCTTGTCCTTTTATACTGTGAAAGGATCATGACTGCTCTTCAAGGTTTGCATACTTCCTCCCGCTTGCCTGTGCCTTGTTCCACGCGAGTGAGAGCAGAAAACCAGCTCTAAGTATTTCACCCCACGTAGCCATTTTTGCATCATCCCCACGGAAGGGAAAATATACAATTTTCATCCGAAAAAAGGTCACACTTTCAGACACGAAGAAATTATTTTTTTAGAGAAATTTTCATTCTTCAAATACAAGGTACACAACACCGAACAGCGCATTTCTGAAATCACCCTTTCGACAAAAAGATATCTACCGAGATAGCTGGTGCCACGGAAATTGAGGGAGATATTCAATTCCATATAAACAGTTGTATCAACGCCTTCAGAAAACAAAATGTTGAACATAAAAATTCTTCATACTCCCAACGCGGTGTCAAAGAGGTAAATGCAACCCCATCATTGGTCGTGCAATCCTAAGATAGGTTGACTGCAGCCTTCCACCCTTTCCAATATAATGCTAGTTCTCGAACCTCCTGGTATCTCTTCCTATGTATTTTCCTCTTTATTTGGTCCATGAACTTATTCCTTGGTCTTCCTTTTGGGACTTTTCCCTCTATATTACCTTCAACTACATTTTTTACTAACCCATCGAACCTCAGAATGTGTCCAATCCATCTGGTACACCTTTTCTGTATGGTGCTCCATATGATTCTCTCCTCTTTTGCTCGTCTGTACACTTCATCATTTCTTATTTTGTCCATCCATTTTATTTTCAGCATCTATCTTCAGCACCAGGTTTCGAAGGCTTGTAGTCATTTCTGGTCAGCTTTTCAGCAGGTAAAAGCATCCTCTGCTAAACCTAGGGCTATGAGGATTTCTTGCCTGGGTTAATATTTTTGCTATGTATGCCAATAGTGTTTCTGTTTCCTTGGGTGGATGCCTCTCAGGGTGGAAATTTCCTTATCACACTTTCAATATCATTTTATTTCATCCATACTCCCCTAATGGTATGCGTTGTCTAGGATGGAAATCGATAAGCTATGTTGATAAACTGTAAAACTGAAAGCTTTCATATTAATGGATGAAATGTTTTATGAACTTACTTTTGCACCTAATCTCTCCTATTTCTATGGCAGATTATTCGAGGAAAACAGTGAAGGTATAACGACACATTCGCATGTGTGGCGAATACTAGTGTAACGAATAATTTTAACAGATACAGGCAAGATATCATGGAAGTTCATCAAATTAAAACAGAAACAACAATTAAACTATTCCACATAGTATTTTAATGCGTACGACGCGTTTCAACTCACAGAGCCATCATCTTCTTGGGAGGCCAGAGGTCTTGTACCTGACGATGGCTCTGAGTTGAAACGCGTCGTACGCATTAAAATACATTATGGAATAGTGCAATTTTTGTTTCTGTTTTAATATAAGTGTACGTTACCATCTTCTTAATAATATTAATATATTGCATTATAATAACGGCCCTGTTTACACCTGTATACTTCCTGATTGGGGGTGATAGAGTAATCACTGACGAACTGAAAATAAAATGGTTACTTTTTCCACATTCAAGGCTCATTTAGTTCATATTTGCGGAACGTATCTCCATCGAGGAAAATTTGTATCAAACTCAATGGTCATCAGTAACAATAACCGTAATGGAGAAATGATGTTTTGACCATTAACAGTGTGTTAATTTGATGTGACGGCAGGGTATAACAGCGGAGGCACGCGAAATTTCACACAGGTCCATTCAATCATGACATCGCTATCATTTTACGGCATTTAATGCCCCATCTATTAACAACATTTTCACCCTTTCGAATTAATCTTCAATGAGTAAAATGTGAATAAAAGAAATAGATATACAATATGCATTTTATTCTTACAAAAAATCAAAAATTCTAAAGTATGTTAGATTGTATTAACACATGACTTTTCTGAATTTTTTTGTAATATCGTAGCAACTATAGTAATTATCTATTCATTACTTTATAACTTCTATATTTAAAAGAACAAATCAAGTCCATAGACAAAAGTTGCACCCAGCGAAAGATGTATAAGCTACTAACACTCGCTTTAGGAATCTGAGGAAAAAAGCCTTCCGATATTTCACGATCCAATTAAATTCTTTATGGAAATAATATCTGCTGAAAATATAAACTATCACTCCACAATTAGTAGGATCAAAAGTAGCAACTAAATAAAGACTTGAGATCAAGAAGACGAATATTTTTGCATCAGACTTAAAACTGTATATTTAAAGGATCATTCTTTTTACTGAAACAGATTTGTGAGTAACTTATCATGTTTCACCGCTAATCGGGAAGCGACTTAACAATATTTTACGTATGACCATATGAAAAATCATCCGGTTGTAATGCAAAAACGGATTGAATCCTATAAAATAATGTTAATAAATAGTCTTGAAAAAAATGTATTTCATGATAATATAGACATATGGCTGCAGAAGAGCGTGAAAATTTATTATGTAAAAAGTTATACACTTCAGTGTAAATTATGTTTATCACTTATCCCCCCCCCACGCCAGTCTCAGTTCTTATATTTTATTTATGATATTTTTCTCACAAAACCACGTAATAGCGGTGCAATTTTGTCGTTGTCACTGCAAAAGGTTCCTATTTGAAATGGAAGAAATATAGATCATTTGTCAAAAGCTAGTTCGAAGGGTGACAGATATAGAACCAAATATTCCGTAAGAGTCAACCTCTTGCTGAAACACAAAAATTAATTTTATAGCAGTTATTTCTATTTTCATCTTCAACGCTACTAAAACCTAAGCCATGCATTTCAACTTTCTCTATTTCGGAAAATAATGCCTCATCAAGCCACCCGCACAAGTCATTCTCTCACACCTCTGTAACTCGCGTTTTGCATAAATGTTTTTTCCAACCCTTCCACGTCCCACGCACACTTTTTTTCGGTAAACTGTTTTGCAAACTAAATGAGAAGGAGAAAGATAAAAGAGGAAAAGCTGTTGGCTTCGAACATCTCCCAACGGATAGACGGAATGCTGAGACGCTTACACTATTAGCGCCCTGGGTAATGCATTGCAAGAGTTGACAAAGAAGGAAGAACTAGAAAAAACTGGTGAAATGAGTGGCATATACTTTTAACTTGGCAAGAAAAAAAGTGACAATACATTACAAGGAAATAATTCAGCTGAAAAGTTAATGAAGGGTAAGAAAAAATAGAATGCTAGATACCAAATTTATCAGAATTGAAACTACCTTAACACCAAATATATAATATAAGTTAACTCGGATATGCCCATAAATATTAAATCTACTGTAGCCTTTACAACTTGCGGGAAAATTTGATACATTCTGATATAAAAATAAAATTTAAATAACAAGCACTAATCAATGACCAAAGCATTAATAACTTTTGTGCTCAGGATAGAAAGCTCTATTAAATCATTTAGCTCAAACCAATTTTCAACGCCTCAAAGAAATGCTATTTCTTTTACAAATTTGTGATTTTGTAGAACTCTCTGTGTGTCATCATGGATGTCGAAGTCGAAGTATTGACCTCTAATCATCCTTCCACAGCGTGAAAACTCAAGAATCTCAGTCTAACGTGTCAAATATTTTTTTTAATGCCAACGTCCATGCGGAAAAAGTATGGTGAGAAATATTTTATACGTCCATGCGGTCATAAAAAACCTAAAATGTTGAAGACACATCCATCAACATGTGCTTAGAATGCTACTTGATCCCGAGCTTGAAGAAAAACAACAAGCACTTTTATTTTTTTAATATGAAAAATAACTATTATCTAAAATAACGTCGTAATTCCTACAATATGCGCGGAACTAAAATGGGTAGGACAACAGCGAATACATGAAAAAGGCAAATAATCTCTGGATTCGCCAGTACTCAAGAATAATCATCGCAACTGCATATGATATTTTAGATACACTGCAATAAAAAGCGGTTATAAGCATACAAAAATCTTCTAACACATCTAAATATTTGTATGCATCAAACCCACGCCATATTGAGTTGTGCTGCCGGAGAGATGTAGTCGGTTAGCAATAATATGCGACTCAGGCCGCAGCCAGCGATATCAACTCGAGTTTGGGGTATTAACAATTAAAATCCAAGGGGAAGCATTGCTTTAGGGAGAAGGAATACACTCCGTATCGTGCGTCAGAAGGAACCAGACGAAAAAAGGGACTCTCTCCCTGACAGCCAAAGGAGATAGAGAGAGCAAGTTATTTAAAAGGTGCAATTGGATAGTGGAGTGATCATTGAGTAGAATATTCTCCAGGATGTTGACGTTCGCCTGGACCCAGGCACACGAGGACTCGACGAATATCTTATAGAGACAGCCCGACCACCTTCCACTGTGGCACCAAATCCAGTTCCACGTATTGTATGGCCCAAAAGGGATACTTGTAACTAATTTTAAGGACCTTTAATATCTACCCAAGGGTGATCTTAATAATTAATAACGTGTGATACAGGCACGGTCAAATGTGTTGAATATGTGCACCAGAGGATTCAAAGTAAATTCATTTACAAATTCAAAAATGTCTATTATCCTGTTTCTTTAACCTGTTTACTAAGGCCAAGGGTAGTGGAATGATAATTCTGAATAAGAAGTGCAAAGGGTAACGTACTGAAGTGTTTGAATTGAATTATAACAGAAACAACAATCGCCCTTTTCACGGGATATTGTATCTTCTTGGTCTTGTACCTGATTATGGATCTGTGCGCTGAAACGCGTCGTACGCATAAAAATATCCTGTTGAAAAGTGCAATTGTTGTTTCTGTTAAATATAACGAACTTCCACGATATCTCGCCTGAATCTGTTGAAACTGTTTGAATTATAACCATTAAAATTCTATGCCAGGGCACTAATAAATATATCATTAAATTGTGGTACAGGGAAATTTTTATGTTGACCTTATGCTTATTTACCAACTAGCCAGAGCAAAGAGAAGTAAGGTGAGGAAAGTAATACCAGCGAGGCGAGTACGTGGAAGGGAAGCATTCGCGAAAAAGAATAAAAGGGGGTTTTAGAAAAATTTATAAAAAGGTGAATTTAAATAATATAAAATAGGAAAAGATATCTTGTTACAATTTGACAACAAACCATAGATGTTACATTTTGTCAATAACGTAAAGACCTCGTTATTGTATGTTAAATGGGAAAAATAATCACCTTTCTGTTGCAAATTTATAAAATGTGAAATAACAACCTATGATAAAACCATTTTATAAGCCCCAATTTTATGGTCACAATCATATTCCTTTGCTAAAATATCAAAAAAAACAAATTCAGTACTCTTAGGATATATGCAACTATGTACATAGGTAAATGTATAAATATTTATCGCATATTTTTTGTCTATAACGTTTGTGTCCTACGGTGTGATATTTCTTATGCATCAGTAATTCATTAATAAACAAGATTAAAATTTGTGATTTTACTTTCGCCGAAACCGGTCGCTAGTGTTCAATAAATTGTGGAAGTCACAAATTTTTATCTTGTTTATTATGAAATCGTTCCACCACGTGAAAGCTTCAAGTTTCCATTTTATAGTAAAGCATTGATTTTCAACGTCAAATTAATTCTAACTGGGCACGTCCAGACAAGTCCTAGGCTTTGGAGATGCTTTGCATTTATATACTTATCTTTCTGCAGGAAGTATACTATAGCAATTTCCTTTCTGACTGCCTCATGAGTGTCTATTTGAAAGATATTTTCAGCCACGCATAGACGGCTAAGTTACCTTTAGTACGCAATGCGTACAGATAAATAAATTTACCAGCTCAAAAACTGCGGGGAAAATCTAAATGCTAAGTTGAGTCACTACAATTATTTTCATTGAGGCATAAAACGGCCAAAACCATAGGCTTTTCATCGTCCAGGGTTATCACTACGAAGACAGAATCCATGATAGCTTGGAAATTGTCTCGCGCACGTTCAAGGCAACAACTAAAGGCTCAAATGCCCCGTTCTCGTCGGGGTCGTAAACGCTTGTTTTAAGTGCCTTTCTTCAACCCTTTCCTTCCAACGTAGTTGTACGGAATGGAGAGAAAGAGCTTTATTAATCTCAATGTTACCTTGGCACGCTTTGTAGGGAAACGGCGGGGACCGCGAAGGGGAATGGAGGCAAGATAAGCGAAAGATGTTTACCTGAGTTTTCTTTACCGAGCACATTTGAGGTCAACACGTGACCAACCGGTTGGGCAATTGACCGCAGTCACCCGCAATGTCTATTCTCGCTCAGCCATGGCACGCAGGAGCACGATCGATGACTCTTCGTGCACTTTCTTTTTAAAAAAATTGATGAACCAGTACCTTTCTCTCAAGAAAATTTCTTCGAGGAAATTTATAGGGAATTGGTGACAACTCGGTGCAAGTAATTTTGAAACACTTAGGTGATTCGTTGTGGTCAAAAAGTAATCAAATAGAAACACTCAGAGCATAGTGCGATGTCAAAGACAAAAATAAAAAACATAATATAAGCCATCGAGTACTTATCAATCACTCACAATATAGGTACCCATAATACTTTAGGAAAGGCACCTAAAAGTACTTTAGGAATGTAAAGGTTTGATTGAATCATGCAATTACATACAAATGAAGATAACTTCCCGTTTAATGTCTCCCTTTCTCCTCAAATCCTCGGAAAGCATATGGAAAAAAATTTTGTCTAGATAAACTGGAAAAATAGTACACGGGTAATTTTTTCTAAATTAATATAAAGATCTCGCGGTCATTTAACTGCTCATAACCTTCAAGCAAAATAATCTCTCGCAAGGTGTCAATGAAAGTTATGGAATATAGCAGACCTAACTGCGGATTTGAGAGGGAAGAGCTCATATTAGGCTTCGCGACGCTATTAAACCAGCATGCTGTAGGTTTCGTTTTATCCGAACTAAATCTGTCGGAACTAATTTAAGTGAGGTCAAGGCAGCACTTTCCCAACTTTTCTCTCTGGCGTACCCCTCAACAGCCTTAACATAATGACGTTAGTCATAGAAGGGATGTATATGGTCCCATATCCCATCTCCCCGATATTTCAATTTTTTAAGGGACAGGACATTTTTAAGGGAGAAATTTGTACTTGTATTTTAACTCTGAACGCCGTAATCATTTATTCTTCAGTTTGTATATCTTGTTTAAAAAATCGTTTACAGATCAAAAACGAAACATTGTGTTTAGCATTCTTGCATAATTTTGCAAATATAAAATCGTTAAATATCGGCTGGTACATCTTAGTGACAACAGCAATCTCCATAGCCTAAATAAAAAAATTGTAAGCTCCACCCGCTTTTACCCAATATGGACTACGCTCCGAAATGAAAGCCTGGCTGAGTCAATGTTAAATAGAATAAAAGGGGCACCCTTTTGAGAAAAATGTTATTGCATTGCATTTTTCCTTTAATCATAATCAACTTTCACCTTTATCTAATATTATTGTCGTTCCCCTAAACCAGAAAAGACATGCACCCAGATAAATCGTACCATAACGTGAGGATCGATGGCCTAAGACAGCGCCATAAAATTCAGTAACTAGACTTTCTTAGATCTGCTCCAGATGAAGACTAATACAATAATCGGCACGACTGATGAAGTAAAAAGAGCACAATGACTTGCTAGTACTCATGCTTCCTCTATACTTCATTTGGTTTGACATGAACATTTTAACTCAACCTCTTTTCCCAAGAACTGATAGAGGTGGCATTATAAAAGAGAATCACAGTCGGGCTGTTAAGTACAAAAATTTCTTCTTTCTACACAGCATTAGTGAATTTGGGAAACACAGAAACACTTACATACCTTTTAAGTATGAAAGTCACTTTCATCCTCAGCCAGTTACTTATCCATAACCTTACACCTCATATTCTCACGGTTGGCGTCCTTAAACCATGGCCGTACGCCCGGTGTACCACTGGGTAATATTATGAATGTACACAATATGACGAAAATTGAAAAAAGAAGGCTGCGTGGAACACCTGCGCGGCATTTGGTCAAGCCAACCTGATATCGACTGAAAGTAGGGTAATGAATTAGCATACTTTTGTTTCTGAAAGCTTAAAAAAAGGAAACACTGACTGACCCTGACATAAAACAAAATCTCATGAAGCGATAAGGGGCGGCACTCATGAGCGTCCGCTGTGCGTCCGACGCTCAAGCAGGGAATAAATAAGGAAGGCGCGAAAGGAAATGAAGCCGAGAGGGTGAGAGGAAATTTTTTCAGTTGGAATAAAAAAATACAACACAAAGCACGCGGTGAGATAGGGAAATAGGGGAATTAAATGGGTTGAGACGAGGAAGGAAAAGATTGGGGGGGAAATAAAAGCCGAATCATCTCAAGACAATGCGTGACGAAGCCTTAAAAAAAACTAACGGGTAGTATCCACGGCACTTTCTTAAGCCCAGTTTACACAGGAGCATTTATTGTGTCAGAATTTGCAGGCAGCCCTGCGCCCGGCTATGTTAAATGGAATGGCGGAAACAAAAACAAAGCTACTTCACAACTGCGGAGCTTTGGCGCTATGTAAACATGGAGGCTCAGGAAGTTACCAAGTTGTGGAAACTATTATGCGTAGGCTACTGCTTTAAATATAAAATTAACAATGTTTATATTGTATATGAGATATTAGATACGATGTTAAAAATAATGTCCTATGCATGTGAATATCACTATTGGTGCATGAGAAATATAAATAACATAAAAGAGCAAATAATAACGCAAATGAAAATGTAAAAAAATATCAGTTTAATGTTCGGTGACCGTTTAAATAATTATCAAAAATACTATCCGATAATTTCCGGAAAAGTGCGATAGAATACTGCTTTGAGAATGTCAAAGGGTTTGATTAAAAATTTAAATAGTTAGTATATATTGCGTAAAAATTTCAAATATTCAGTTCGGTTGCTCCCTCTGCAATTGTTAACAAAATTCATTTATTACTCACAATCATACTTTAAACAAAAGTTCATAAAAAAACATCATAAGGCGTTTTTTGAGCAAAAACCAAATGAAGGAGATTTGCTGAATCGACAATATGGATTGCCTCATAAATTTAAATTTTGTTATCGACAGATAATTGAGTCATATTAAACAAAGTTTTTTCGTCCTTTAAATTACATTATTTGATTAATGCTTTTATAGCAGCTCAAATAAAATAAAATATGTATGAGCTTTATCAGTACCAGAGAAATATGCGCTTTACCTTAGGTTGAACAATTTGCGTAGCTTGAATGAGATATAATTTCGCATAAATTCAATTAAGTTGCCCTCATTCTTAAGTTAATATTTTGCCTGACTATTGATGCCAAATATTAACCTCTTGTTGCACTTTTTTAGACACTTGCAAAAAACTTAAGCAATTTTCCATAGAATGTGGTACGGCTACGGGCTCCAAAGAGGCGTTATTTCCAAAATGAGAGCGTTTTGACAAATAGAGAACATCATTGGTTGAACAGTGGGTCTCTGAGTTTCCTTGTACATTTTAAGGATTTTTTAATGCTCACCATATTAATATTTTCAACAGAAAAAAACATTCAGCTGCAAAGGTATTTTCAGCGCACGGCGTGAAAAACTGATTGAGTTAAATACTCATGCGAGTATAATTAGCTCACCAATTAGATGTTCGGTCAAAACAACATTTTTGCATGATCAATATTCCCATATTTTCTTCATGCCTATGATTACATTCAAACTTTATAAATAGAAAAAAACTTGCTGAGAGACTGGAGTCACCGCCGCTGAGTTTAATGGAGGAAAACGTCATACATTACCGGTGTTTTCGGGGCATGCTCTTTGTAGGGTTGGTGAAAAGAAATGAGCGGAACCAACTTCCGTATCTTTTAGTTATTTCTCTTGATGATAAAATATTATTAGTAAAAGCTGAGTCTCGAGCTTCAAAGCTAACATCTGCCAGCACTTTGTCATAGTATGTACATCGGTTCCACCTCAATAATGGCATCTATTGCCTGTGAATATGCATAAGGAGTTGCGGAGGTTTCTCGACTGCTATTCGTCTCGAATTGTGGACGCTGCTTGATCCACCAAATTCGTTCTTATCCTGTCCTAAAGGCCCATTTGGATCCCTCATTTAGGCTTCTTTCACTTTGCTACTGTTAGCAATACTCATTTATCCCCTTGCTTTGAAGATATTTGGATATCTTTAAATTTTCAGGAAAAATAGCCCAATTAAACGCTATTTAATAGCATACTTTTCGAATTCCTGCCATTAGTGGTAAATTAGTTTATAATGCTAATAAAGCTCTATCAAACGACTTCTCGCATAGCAGCTTAAGCAAACGCTTTTCCAAGCTACACTAATTATTTCGGGCGGCGAACCGCTGTATATTGTCGGCCTTGTGAAGATAACATCCGACGTCATCCGCTTAAGGTAAAAATTGCGTAACATTTTTACATCTTTGTTCCATTAAAACATATAAATTATATTTGGATTTGCCTATAAATTTTAAATAATAAAGGTTTTCACAAAATCATAACATTAACTTTCCCTGTTTCTCCCCGAACTATACCCGAAGTATAAGACGTCTTCCGTCAAAAATTAAATGTTATCTACGATGACTAGAGGAAACCTTTTCTCAGACTACTTCAAATCACATCTTTATGTTCACATGACCTGGCTTTGATGCTGAACCCGGAGAAGGGAGGTGGGTTTAGGCGGTTAGGAATCAGGGTGATAGGAAGGGGTTTCGAACGAGGAGAATCGCACGGGTGGCAAATGAGTGCGGGAGGACAGGGGTGAAGAAAAAAATAGGGTCTGGGAGGGAGAGAGCGAGAGGGCCCAGCAGGGTGACGGAGGTGGTAGCGTGGCGAGCAAGGATTAGGACAGGAGGGAGATCGATAAAGGTGATTTAAAGGAAGGAAGGGAGACAAATTAGAGGTTGGAAGAGGGGTGAGTGGTAGGGAGACAGAGAAAAGGGGAGAGAAAGGAGGGAGGCGGAGGAAAAAGAGGAGGAGAGGACAGGAAAAAAGGGGAGGAGTGTGTGCGGGGGAGTGTGGCATGAAAAAAGTTGAAGTCGTGCCGGGTAGAGCGAGTGGTGGTTTAGGGGGAAGGGCCGAAGGTTGACTTCTCCTTAGGGAAGATGATAAGGGCGACGCGACATGTTCCAAGGACGTTGATCACTCGATGAATACTCGCGGAAACCCAAATGTGCCTTTGCCACCCCACCCGGCCCCTTCCACTTCTTTCAAGTTTTTTTCCCCAACCCCAGCTGCGATTTACGTGTGAACGCGCGTCGGAGTTCCACCCTCTCCCTCCCCGAATATTCTGCTCATCCCCCCTTCCCATTATTTAGAACCACGATCGATTAAAGGCTAACAACCCACCAGCATTTTCTTTTGTTTCCGATAACCTTAATTTGCAAATTTCCAGGCATGTTCAAAGGAATTCATTTGGAGGTGTTTTGTAACGAATTTCCTAGTACACATAGAGTGGTTGGAAACAAATCAGCACCTATTTCCAGTCTACGCTACTCAGGGGAAGTAAGTATTCTTTCGATTAAAGAAAATCTCATTATTCAATATATTTATGGAGCGAATAAATAAATATTATACCCTGCTTTAGTATGATGCGAGGCAATTCACAGCATTGAGTAGGTCATTGGAAAAACACAGCCTAAATGTAGGAATTTGATGTAATAAATTAACTTTCGGCAATAATCCTTAATTCTCGACAATTTTAGTTGTACTCATTCCCAAGCAATTTGTACCGCTATTTTTTTCTTCTAGCAAAAATCATCCTATTTTCAACAGGCTAGGTAAACTATAATAGTTAGTCAATCCTAGGCAAGAAAAATCCAATATCCTAGCCCTTATTGGGGTGCAAATTTTAGGCCTGTTTTCCAGGCGGAAGTTTACCAACACCGAGTAATTTCGAAGCATTCATATCCGCAGATGAATAACTTGGCTTTCGCTAGAATAAATATCGCTCGATAAAACGAGAGACGAGTATTATAAATGTACTTCTACCTGGAAATAAGGTGGATATTCTTTGATTTCCACGACTTTTATTGTATACACTAAACAACCATGTATTGTTCCGAAAAATAAATTCATTCCCTCGAATACAAATATATTGACCATGTTTTGCATGGTATTTATATTAATGTCCCATCATAGTCTAAAAGAAGATATTAGGCGTATAATGTTAAGGAAAACTTCCGCAGCTGGATTGAAAAACGTGTAAGTAATTGATATTTTGCATGACTTATGACAAAGGTTAAAACAATGCGGCCGAAAGTGACTATCGTTACATACATGCATACATACCAATCATGCCGTTCCCGTCTGGTGTAAGCACAGTCACAAAGTTTCGCTCATAAATATATATTTGTATGCCTAATTCTGCTTCAATAATCTCCTCCATACCGATCTATCCTTGCAAACCTCTTCTGCTTCATTTATCTCCGTACAATACACCCTCCTGTTTTTAAGACTTCTGATATTCCTCCTCCTAAGAATTTCGTCAACCACACTCAATTACATCTTTCTTGGCCTACCTCTGGCTCTCGCACCATTCATTTCACTCTTATATACTTGTTTCGTTATTCGACTCTCATCCATTCTCTCAACATGGCCAAACCAACGAAGCACACTCCTTTCATATATGTCCATCACTGGAGCACCTAACCCACATACATTTATTACCGACTCATTTTGACCCTATCCATCCTACTTTTGCCGCAAAAACTCCGCAGATAACTCATACCCACGGCGTTTAGTCTACTCTTATGTCTATCCTGACATACCCATGCTTCACTCCCATACAACAAAGTGGGGAGAAGTAACCTGGACTATCGTTAAGCTAAAAAAAATGTTTAGAATTCTAGGACAACCAAGTGAACGCTGCTTAACCATACGAAGCTAGCGTAGGGAGCAAATTAAGTATTTAAGTTTTGGTGCAATAATCGGCCGACGTGTTTAAATATAATATATCAAACAGGTCTATATTTTCAAGAGCCCTCAATTAAAAATATCTTGTGATTTATCATATAAATATTATATTTAACGCAGTATTAAATAATCTTGAACTTAACCGATGTATCATAATTTTTCATTAGTAAACTTTTGGCGAATTTTTAAATAAATATCATCTTAATAAGTTTAGTCTCGAAACAGACCTAAATATTATTTTTATTTTATTATTATTATTTATTTTTAATTATTATAATTTACAAGGAAATTTTAAGCCATGAATTATATTATTTTAAATCATATTCCACATAAATTCCATATACATCTGAGAAAACAAGAGAGCATGACCTTGTTTAACTTAAAGCTCTCACGCACAGCAGAATCAATTCCAAACTCAATTAAATAAGCGATGTTCGCATGGCTCTAAAGCAATAACAAATACGTTTGAAAGAGGAAAAAATGAATAATCTCCATATCAAAGGAAAAACTGACTCAATAAAATCCGAAAACAGTAATTCAATTCATTATTTTCCCTTTAATAAAACATAAAGTCTGATGCTACATTTTCTAAATACATATTTTCATATTTTTTTATTATTCCAACCTTCGATCTGCTTTAAACCACCTCTGCAATGAAATTATTTTCTTTATTATTTCAGGATTTAATTCCGTTCACTTTCCCATTCATTTACTTCTCGACTCAACTTTCCATTCCAGCATTTGCAAATGGTAGAGTGCCCCGAAAGTGAAACCAAGGTTAAATCCATGGCTCATTAAATTGGACCCTTAAAGAGGTCCCAGCAGAACAGCGATTGTTTCTTCAATATGGTTCAATTGCTCGGAGTTGTCTGATCCTACTGACGCATTCTGGTAGCAAGGAATGTTACGCTAATTTTCATGCAAAGAAACAGAGGGCAAAAAAGGATCATGATGGAACTGTTGCCACATCATTGGAATTTCGCCATTAGTGCACCAAGAGAGATCATCTCGATTTTCAATGTTTTATTTCATCTTGCATTTAATTGTTGCATTTAGAACTGTTCCATTTCTCTTTCATTCACAGGGTCAAAGCAAGCAATGGATGTGTTGTAAAACTCATTTTCTAAATACTGATTCGTTTAAAGTCAAACAATTGAGTGCTGACCTTTGAGATTTTCTACTTTAAGTCCTACATTTATGGGATTATTTTCAAACTTTCTCAGCAAAAATATGTCTTTCATTTGGTATTTTCTTCACAATTTTTAATAGATTTGAATTATGCAGTTCTCTCTGTATTCACCATCAAAAGAGTCATCTGTGGAGGCAATTAACCTCCGGATAATCTCATGGGGAGGAATTCTATCTCGTCGCCTACTTGCATTCACGAATGAAGCTGCCAAAAAAGTATTCAAAGGAGGTATTAACTATCAGGTAAAATCAACGAGGAAACTAATGAATGAGGCGCGCGCAAAAGATAATACTTTGTGGACCCGGCTGAGAAAAAATCAAGGAAATATTGAATATGAGTACAGAATGAAAAACGACAAACGTTCTGGAGAGAAAAATAGAAGGGGTGATTAAACGAGTGGTTCGGTTTGGACCATTGGTGGCATGTTCGATTCCCGTTCCGAGAGACTAAGTTCGAGGGTGAAGTAACTTTGTTTCGCCCTACCCGAACTGACTCCGCTACTTAGAAGCAGAAGTCTCACTTGAAGGTTGTGATAGCGCAGATCAAGAAGATCGGAAAGGTGTCAACAGCTACAGCTTCCGGTGAGGTTGAAGTTCACGGAATCGGCCAGGTACTGCGATGTGGAAGGCAACGGGGAAAACACCACATAAACCTCTCCAGAAGATGTAGCCCTGCATTTTTACCATATGTGAAATAATGGCATTCCTCCCGGTAATATATTTCGGAAGCAAATTAGTCCTCGAATCGTATCTCCGTGTGGGGACTACTGGGAGGGGTCAGGAACATCAGTCAGGAAGGACAGCGCAGGATAATACAACGAGGTAAACAAAGGGAAAGTAGCTAGAGACAAAAGAGGAGGGATATGGGAAAAGAGAACTACAGCGAAGTAGGGAGTTAGCATAAGATAAGGGAGAATGGAGGACTGCAATGCCAATACAGCGATTGATAGACTCATGCTCATCAAGTTCCTTGTACATTCCGCCTCTCTATCTTCTTTAGATTGGTTGATAAAGGCAGTTGTTGAGTACTTAATAAAAAATTCCTATTTTAAATTTAAAAAATGCTATTAACAACATTTAATTTGGACTTTGATTGCCAGCTATCGCATTCTTCCATAGTTTTCATTTTCAACTAATTATACTGTGGTATTCTCGACTCATTTCACTTCGGTACAGGACACAGGGCCGAAATATTTTATTTATTACATTTATTTTGATCGACTTCCGCAAGTTTTTCCAGGAATTTTTTCTTTTATTACTGTTTTTAGCTGTTTCACGTGCCTTAAATTCTGTCAAATTCCTTTATCCCTTTTAACTTTCGAGATCTTCAAAAGTATAATATCTTCCTCAATTTTCCAGGAGATCTAATCTATCCACCGAATTTTCAATATTCTCCTAAAACAACCTCATCTGAACAACTCTAGCACTCTTTAATATGCGACCAAATAGGTCACTAATCACAACAATATATTAAAACACTACTAGTAGACTTAGAACATATTTGTTCTGAGGCTTGGAAAAACATGTCCCCCTTTTCCATAGCCATGACCATTCCATCATGTGAGAATAGATATTAAACATTTTTCTACATCTTGATCAATCTCCTAATTACACCCCTCCTATGAGTATATGTGCTTAATCTACCGCTTTTCGGGTGATCTATCTGTCAGTAACGCGGTGTTTCCCCACGTCTATTCAAACATTCCCTCTTCTTACAGAATTCTTGTATTTTTACTATAATTCAGTTAAATCGTACCAGCCGTCCTAACTTACAACTATCAGCATGTACCTTATTAATGAAATTACCAACTCCATTCTCATTTCTCTTGCCTCTATTTCTTTCCCTGTCCATTCCAATTTTTCCCGCAATTATTCTCAAGAAATTCGTCTTTTCAGTTGGCGGTATCTTCCAATGCATTTTGTTCTTCAACCATAGTTTATTATACATACGAAACTATTCGTAGGTAATGAATCGTATACATAGTAAGTGTTAACAAACTTGATATTTTCCTGTTCCAGAGTAAATTTATTCCCCCTGTCGCTCAAATACAAACGCTCAACGGTTACAGATAAAAATCGTCGTCCATCGAGTACCTACCGGAGACTGCAAACGGCGATCGTTTCCCAAGTTCATGTCCCATTTTATTTAATGAGATAACAAGGGCCAAGAGCGGTTTTGGTACCGGTATATTTGGAGCTGATTTTATAGGAATTTGACGCCCTGAATTTAAAGATGACATTAGTTATTGTCAAGGAGCTCAAATTCTAAAGATATATCATTTTAGTGAAAAATGCGTTACACTATTTTAAGTTAAATCCATGGATCGAATAAAAAACTACACACGAAATTTTTTATTACTATATTTTTTAAAGTCTAAAAAGAACATAAAAATCATAAGAGAATATTTCAGTAGTATTTAGCTAATTACAAAGAGCAAATATGAGGAAAAAGTCATCGATGAAACTAACTAGTTACTGAACACTTCGGAAACTTCTTTTCCGTGACATTGATGAATGTATTTTGAAACAGTCCCTTTTAAACTCCAGTAGTAATCTGCCATCATGTACGTATCCCATCTTTCTTGGTAGCAGCCCTCCATAGTTTTAATATCCTGGTGAATCTTTCATCTTGTTCCTCACTGACGTCTCCTAAATTTTCAGGAAAGCAATTAAAGTGGCTTGTAAATAGTGCACCTTAGTGCTCATGTTACACCCAAGGGATCTGAAATTGTTTAGCATCTCGGTTACCAGTTCAACACAGTTTTCAGCTTTGCATTTTCCCCGAAAATTTTTGACAACTGCAACAAATGAAGTCTAGGCTTTTCGCTCAGTCTCATATGTGGAATTTACAAAGGCAGGATCCTTAATGAGTTGTCTTATTTGTGATATGTCAAATATTCGCGCATTTATTTTTTTCCCTACTCAACTTAGGAATTTTTTCCCTATATATGCAAAACATTATCCGCTCTAATCAAGAGCCTTTACAACCCGCTTCGTAAGGCCCAGCTTGATATGCAGTGGAGGAAAGATGATTTTCTCTCTTCCAACTAAAGGGTCGTTAAAGACATTCATTTCCCCACCATCCATGTTTTCTCTCTTAGGCAACTCTTTTCTAACTCTGTGGTGAGTTTTGTCTCTACTATCCCAGAGGCAAAAGAAGCAAGGATATTTGGTGTAGCCACTTGGCAGCCCAAGGAGAAAGTTTATCACTTTTAAGTCCACAAAAATCACCAATTGATATTCATGACACTTTATCTTCTCCAAGACTAGAGCTATGGTGTCTTATTCTTCTTTCATTTTTGTTGAGTGAGCAATTGGTATTGAACCATATTTGTTCCCATTATGTAGAAAGACACATTTCAAACTTTGCGTTGAGCTGTCAATAAATAGACGCCAATCATCTGAAAAATATTTAGGAAGACCCATTCTTCCCAGGAGTCCTCCAAGATTGTGGCAAAATAGAAGATCATCCTCTTGAGAGAAGAAGAGTAGTAGATCCTTTTCTCTTGTACAATAAAAGGTAATTTCGGTTCCTTGCTCTAGTAAATATTTGTTGTTCAAACTGAACCGTAATTCAGAAGCTTCTTTTGACAGGTTGGGATCTCTGGTGAGGCCATTAAATTCATCCTGGTTGAAACGTTGAGGAATTGATGATATCTCCTTATAATCACTTCCTCCTTCATTAGCATCAGCAGGGTGTTTAGAGGGACAATACTTGTCCTTACAGAGCGTTGGAACGTTGGGATCGGCACTGCATCTGAGTGAGGGTCTTGAAGAGACTAAATCAGGATAAGTCCACTTGCTACGATTGTTTCGATTGATTCTATTGATACTTATTAGGCAGACATAACAGTCAACGAAGTAGCTTTTGGGTTCTCATCAAACCATCGGTATATTGAATTTCAGACTTTCCCTCTAGAAGGATTAAATGACCCATACTTGAATGTATTAAATAGAAAAAAACATTGATAAATAAGTGAATATATCTTTTTAAAAATTAGAGCTGATAGCTGAGAAACGGATTTCATATTTAGATTCAGCGCCCCAAATATAGCTAAAATCTGTTCTAAAATCCAAGGTACCAAAATCATTTTTTTCTTGCAGGCCTATGTAATCTATGGGGTAAAATAGATTTGTGTGGACAAATCCTCCGGGGCTTACATGTGTAGGGCCCTAGCTTGTACCATATCTCATTTCTCGATCTCAGCATACTTCCTATCCTTCTTCATCCCATCAATAAAACCTTATTTCTTTCTTCCCATTTCCGCTTGCCTCCCCTCAAATACCAACATCAGCATCCCTTCCAACCTCATGACGTCTTACAAATACAAACTATGTCTCCTCCGGTTCTCTTATTTAAGTTTACTATCCTAACCACCCATACAAAACACTTCCTTTCCACTGTACCTTCTCTATCCTTCTGCACACCTAGGAATCGAACACCTGGAGTCTACCTATCCTTGTCTTTTTTACTCAAATTCTACGTCTCTGATAAATGAATACCATTAAAATTTTCCGGTTACCAGTGAATATGAACAAATAAAACAAGATCACTGGTAACTTGGTGAATGGTGGTATGGCATTTTATCAATAAAAAATTTATAACTTTTACAGTGCCACAATATAAAGAAAACTGGCACGACCCGGGATCCAGTGCAGGGGCACCATCTACCTGAAGATGGTGCTCATGCACTGAAACCCGGGTCGTGCCAGTTTTCTTTATATTGTAAAGTATTTTTTTATTTCATAATTTATTTTAAATTAATTTAAACTAAATATTTAAAGTAAAATATTAATATTTTATTTTAAAGTAATTGCTTTACAGTATAAAGAAAACTGGCACGACCCGGGTTTCTTATTATTGTGGTATTGTAAGCGTTATGCATTTTTTTATTGATTGAATATGAAAAATATTTTCTCCATGTTAAACATATTTACAGTTACTTCTTTCCATCTTCAACGTCAACGTAATAATCTACCATCAATCACAACGACCTCCTTATTCGTTACCAAACGCTCCTTATCTAAACGCCCTCCATCCAATTTCGCTGCCTCCTCCGAATCTCCTCTGAAATACATTTCAGTTTTAAAAATAAAATTGTAAAGTTATTTCCCTCTCTTTCGATCAAAGAAATGGCTAGTTCCTCCCCTACATAGGCATTCCTTCCCTCACCATACGCTCTGTGGCTGCAGTATCAGACGGACTGAACCATGCAGAATGGAACACGCTTCGGCACGCCTGAGCAGTAGCCGGAGAGGCTAACGCAGCCAATAAGTTCCCAATTAATAAAATCGGCTTGATTCATTGCCGACGGAGAATTTGTAGCCGCAGCAATGTCTGCCCGCGGAAACAGAGGGAGAGCGGAGTAGGTGGAGGGGTGTGCATCGGAACATAGTTGGGGTGGGAGAAGAGGGGGGACAAGGTGTTCACGGACGTAAGTAGGAAAGGGTAGGCAGCGTAAGCGAATCGATAGCGGCGGAATAACTGGGGCGTCTATGGCCAACGCATTGAAACTTTAAGCCCCTACACACACGGGAACATTTATTGTGCCAGAATTGGCCAGTAATCCTGCACCCAAACATGTTGGATGAAATGGTGGCAGCCGATGGCGATCTGAATTTTGCCGCAGAGTGCACACTAAGCCACGAGCAGTAACCAAGTCGCGGAAATAATGAAGTGTGAGTTAATACTTAGCAAATAAACTGGAGGAGATACAGACTGTATTAACGAAAATAGTTGAACCATGCATTATCTGAATGAATTTACTTGATCATAAGATGATTTTTATCGTGGTTTTTCACAAAAACAAATCCGTCGTTTATGTACTAATGAAAACTTGCTCAGAAGGATAAATAATAGCAATCTGAAAGATGTTTGAAAAAATATTTCTATTATCACCAATTAGTTGTCTTTATCCACTATTTCCGTTTGAAAAATCTCCCTCCTCATAAAATTACATATTTCTTACCACCAACAAATGAAGACCAAGAGGCGCATAAGGAGATAATTGTGTTGTTCGCACGGAGAAATTTAACGCCAGCCACCTTCTTTGCCAGCTCAGGCATCGAAAATGTCACCGTGTGTACCGGGTCTCTGAAAGGATGGGACGAACGGAGGGACATGCAGGTTGCGGAGAAAACAAGACGGACCGTGATTATGACGTGGAGAGTACTCAAGGAAGACTCCGCGAAAGAAAAGACTCAATATGGACTCTTTTAAAGTGAAATAACCAAATGAAAGAAAATGTGCATAATATGAGAGAGTATATTACGTTTATCACGAATCTGTATCGTTATTTTTCGATCGCGCTCAAGGAAGCGGAAACGTGAGCATCATTTAAAGTGTTAAATTTTGTCATGTTATTTAAATTACTAGTTTTAACTGAAAGAGATCGCTATTTAAAAAATAACAGACAGTATTTCCCTACTGGAGCAATCTTTATTTTGAATAACGATTGCGGAAAGGTTATTGAAGGGACTGTGATCCCTCTCCTGATCATTGTCCATCTGCGAATCAGTTTTCCCCGATAGAAATGTAATTGGTTTGAAAAATATCGCAATATTAAGTGTTTTATTGCGCTGTGACTTCATTTGCCGATAGCAGTCAAATATTTAGAAATTAAATTTAAAAAATTACCTTTGCCATCTTTCTGTCAGTGCTTTATATTCTATGTATTATTAATTTAATTCTAAATTTATCAGTGTTCGCCCACACAACCTAGAGGAGAAAATTTCAAACTTAATATAGGTATCCTTCAATTCACATCTACAACAATTGAGGACCCCAGAAGTCAAGGGTTCTTAGTAGCAAAACCATTGTTTAGAGAAAACTTAAGTCAAAGTTAGTGACTTGTAAAACCATGCCGTAGTGAAATATTTAAATGAATGATTATCAATTTAAACTCCCACGAAACAACGCAATTTCCTGATGCATGACCATCAGATCCGTAATCAGCATTTTAATTTCATGAAGATGTGTATTTTCTTCATTAGTATCAATTAAAAAGTATCCATTGTCATAAACTATTAGGTATATCACATATAGTCATACATGCATACAGATATAATCACAATCAGATCAGCAGTCATACATCCACCATCCAATAAATTGTCAATACGAAGATCGAATATGATGAAAAGACTAAAAAACGTCAGTCTTGTGCTAAGAATTAATGTAAAAGATGACAATTGTGCTATTTTTAGAGCAAACTTACGCTATCGTACAAAAATGAACCTTTAATCTTTCACAAGAACGAAATAAACACGATGAACATAGACATTTTCAACGTCGTCCTCGAAAGTACGGTCAGATTTGTTCCACCTGCGAGGGTTTTCTTGTGACACTTCTTTCACGTCAAATAAAACTAGATCTTAAGTAAGTCTGAGCAAAATACACCTTTGTGAGAAATATTTTGCTAGAGGTGGGACTCGAATACGACACATTTGGGTCAGCATGAAAGTACAGTCACCCGCATGAGTGTACTCGCTGGGACGGTACTCGACCGTCTCATGAGAATGGAGGAAGTATACCCACAAAATGTAGACCTGCTCCAACAACATACAAATATTCAGATACCACCCCAGACAGATTTATCGTCTATGGTGAGTACACTATCATGTTTTCTGTCAATTGTGAATGCGTAGAATGTTTATTACTTATTGGGAAACTAATGTCCTTAAAAATGCCTTTCATCTATTCCAAATTTTAAAGATAAGCTTTCACACATTTTTCCAACGCCAGTGTTTTCTTGATAGAATTTTCCAATTTCCATTTGACAGAATTTTAGCTTGTCTTGTGAGAAAATACTATTTAAAAATTTCCCAGAGATTTATTCACCAAATAGGCAATCACAACGATAATCATGAGTGTATTTTGCAATAGAATTGAATTGTTTATTAAAATAATCATTCAAGAAATTTATCCTTTTGGAGTGCCATTTTCCAATTCCGGGTTTATTTTGTAATACACGTACATGAGAACCAGAGCTTCAATAAAGAAGAACATATTTTTACTCTCTTTTGTTCTAGAATAGCCGTTAGTTCGACGCCCAAGTGCTCGCTAGCGACTGTTTCTTGGAGAAACGCAAATTTCCAGTTGAACCAGCTACATTTGTCAAAAGGTATTCGTCCCAATTTTAGAAGGAAACTTATGTTCTCAAAAGTCAGAATTACATATCTTTTTCAGCTATTATTTTTACTGGTAGACACTAAAAAACTAACGCAAAAGTAATGTGAAAATTAAAAAAAAAACAATCAAAAAAGTAATGTGCTCATAAAATTTTCACGCTCACATCGAAAACGTACAAATACGACTAAATGTAATTCAGACATATAAATATAATATTGTATGAGTTGAGTGACTTAAGGGAAATAGATGCTCAGTAGCGAACGGAATGAAACTAGTGTGAAAGGCAGTACATCTGTAGCGCGCGGAATTTGTGTCCATTGCGATATAACGTGTGTTGAAGCTACTACTCTGCGCTTTATCCTCGCTTCTTGGAAAAATGTGCCACCAATGGCAACTGAAGCATAAGCAATGACAAGTTCCTGCTAAATCTATATGCACGTGTGCATGTGCGATACATGGATGGATAGCTTTTTTGATATCTGCCATTTGAACACGGGTCCTGTAAGCCGATCATCGGCGATTTTCCGACACTTAGATGCAAGACGGGGTAGTATTAGTGATAGAGTATTCAACCGGAAAGTGAGGTCGTTATCTACTGAGGCATACCAAGTAATCCGTGTTTACCTATCATTAGTCGTCCAATCGTAATATTGGTTGACTGCAGCCCTCCACCCTTCACTAACTAATACTTGTTCCCTTACTTCCCCGTACCTCTTTTATTCACTTTCCACACTATTTGGTCAATGATCTTATTCCAAAGTCTTCCTCTATGGACGTTAACGTCTATTTTACCTTCAACTATGTTCCTTTTAAATTCTTTATGCCTCAGGGTGTGTAGTACACACTGTGTACAAACGATCTGATTCTTCTTTGCTCTATGGTATTCCATATAGTCCTTTCCTCAGCTACTTTTCTGTGAACTTAATCATTTATTATTTTGTTTGTCCATTTTCTCTTCAGCATCCTCCTCCAGCGTCAGGTTCCCAGGGCTTTTAGTTTTTTCTGGCCTATTTTTCCGATGATCCATGCTTCCTATCCAAAGTGTGATTACCTAAGGCAGCAAAAATTGTTGTGTAGAAAAGTGTACTCATTACGTTATAATACGGACACAGATATTCCAGAATGACCTGAGTATCACTTAATTAGCATGAAAGTAGGCTAAATGCTGGTAGGGTGGGATGGGGCTAGGAGTGAATGGGTCATAAATGAGAATATAATTTGAATGATGTAATAAAGAACGTGTATGACAGGAGTGTATGTCGTTGATTTGGCCATATCAAGGGAATGTGAGAGAGTCAAATAACGAAACTGGTACCCATGGAATAATAAAGTTTATAGCTTTAGAAGACGAGGAAGATCGGGAAAGACATGGATGTATGAGGTTGAAGTGACTCTAAGGAGTAGGAATATTAGGAATTTTAAAGTGATTGGAGCCCATTCCGTTTAAGTACAGAATTGCGTGATAATTTACAAACGCGTACTTACTTATGATGTTTATAGATACAAGTGTTCAGTGTATACAGAATAGATAAAAGGAATGAGTGAAAGATAAACCGAGAAGAAAAAAACATGCTCCGCTTCGTAGATGATTTCGCAGTCATAGCTGCAATTCGCGAGGATTTTCAAAGGTCACTAAACGTCATCGACCAAGTTCTTCAAGAATAAAGCATGAAAATAGGTAAGACGAAAACTAAAATCCTAGTATGTGGAAGAGAGAATATGAATACAGAAGTCACCCTGATTGGAGAAAAATTAGAGCAAGTGAATTCCTTCCCCTATCTTGGAAGAACCATCACCTGGGATAGAATAAGCACAACGAACATCAAGCGGAGAATATTCCAAGCTAAGACGGCGTTCATGGGAAAAAGACACTGCTGTGCTCAAAGAAGATAGGACTACAAACCAGGAAACAGTACGTGAAAACCTTCCTGTGGAGCGTAGCACTCTATGGATCGGAAGCACGGACCATTGGAAAAGCTGACCAGTATAGACTCGAAGCCTTTGAAATCTGGTGATGGAGGAGGATGCTGAAGATAAAATGGACGGAAAAATTAGAAATGATGAAGTGTACAGAAGAGTAGAAGAAGAAAGGACAATATGAAACGCCATACAGAAAAGAATAACCAGATGGATTTGACATACCTTGAGACACAATGAGTTTGTGAGGAACATAATTGAAGCTAAAATAGAGGGAAAAGTCCCCAGAGGAAGGCCCAAGAATAAGTTCATGGGTCAAATAAAGAGGAAAGTACATAGTGAGAGATACCAGGAGGTAATTGAACTAGCATTAGATAGGGAACGGTGGAGGGCTGCAGTCAATCAATCTTGATTGGATTGAACGACCAATGATGATGATGATGAGATAAAAGTGAAAAAACTGCTTGTTACCAACTTGTTTGGCGATGCATAGTACCAGCAATTTGACTTAATTTTCACACGTTGCACTTTTGGCCCTGGACATATACTTAAAAATAAATTGAATAGATACATATTTTCTCTATATCGCGAAATAATACGATTAATATCATTAAATTGGTGATTAAAATTTTTCAAGGTATCATGCCGAGTTCAAAACATGTACATACATATTTCCGCTTAAATATCAAATTCCGTGCCGTAATTAAAAGCCGTAACAATACTTTAATTGAGACGAAAACTTTAAAATATAACTCCTGCAACACTTGTGTTACTTAACGTACGCCTATTTCCTCTGTAAGAACATATGTACGTAAGTGAAGTGTGGTCCAAGAATTTTATTGCTCTAACTGAAAGCTATGACGAATACACTAAATGCCTCACGATTAGCGCTCCAATCACCTTCAGAATACGAGGATGTGCAACAGGCAGTTTATGAATTGAAGAGATGCAAGGTAGAAATTCATGGAAAGGGCCTTACAAAGGTGCATTATTTAAACAGAGATGTCAATATAGATATACTACTGAAAGTTGCGATATGAGTATGCATATTATCTACTCTATGAATAATGTTGAATAACTATTCCGACGTCAGCGTTAGCCCATTCTAAACGTAAGGCATCAAGGAATAAGAGATTTTCAGTCTCTTTTGAGGAATGTAGTACTGGAAGTGCTGTCCTCCACGCATGTTACGCAAAAATTTCCCCAAATGCTAGGACTCAAACCCAGGCTCTCTAAATAAACAACCAGGTCTCTAGTCACCAAGCAACACTAAACTTAAACACTAATCGGCCCTACTATGCTTCCATCCCAGATTATATGGCCTAAAAAGCTACAAAAATTCATTTCAGTGGAAAAGGGATGATACTGAAAGTTGGATAAACCAATGCCATAGAAAGCATTTGAAGATATGATGCAAGTTAAGCCACCAATAAACCATTTACTGAAGTGTTATAGCTTTCCGAAGGTAGCAATAAATAAAAATATTGGACTGTAAATAGATAAACCGAGTATGTAACACCAAGGAATAAAAACCTGAATAATTTAATCTAGGAAATGCCGAGAACAAAAAAGTTAGGAAGGCTACACAAAATCTTCCAGTGCATAGGTTAATTAAATCCAGAGTGAAACTTATTACCGACTATTAATTGACTCCAAGAGTTGCTTACTAGCACATTTTTATATAGTTTTTCTCTCCTCTGTCCAACCTCTATTAAAATTTCATTGTATTTTTGGTGTTATTTCTTGGTTTGCGGTTTTTTGTTTAGCGTACCCTCTCTGGGCATTCTGTACTATAATAGTATCATTTTAAATTATATCATCTCAAAGCTTAAGAGAAAAATTAAAAAGTAGCTACCCTTTTCCCATGTTTCTATCTCCATTCTGGGGAAAAAATCTCCCTCGAAGATGCAATGAGAGCAAAAAATTGGTTCCCTACCACTGCTTTACGATAGAAGCAGCTTACGAAAGAAGGACGAACAACGGAAATGTGAAACGGGAGTGGAAGACAAGAGCGGGAGATAAAGTCGGACAGTAGATGACAGCGAAGAATTGATGGGCGCCAAGCTGCCATGAGAAGCTCAGGCGTATACTGAAGGGAATGAAAACACTGAGACGAAAATGCGAAGAAAAGGAGAGTTAACGATCCACGGATATGATGAAAAAAAGATGAAAAAAATCAATTAAGATCTACGCTTCAACGAACATGATAGTGTTTTAATTAACCTGGATCAACATACGGGTGGCATAATTCGTCGAAGAATGAGATGAATCCATAGGAAAAAGGCGTCACTTATTGGAAATATATTTCACGGCAGGAATTCCAATAAGTTGAAAAATAAACTTAACTAAACTAAGGAAAATCTTAACTAAACTCAGGATAGCCAATCACATTTTTCAATTTTTGTCGTGTTGTATACAAAAATTGAAAAATGTGATTGGCTAAGTCCTAGACATCTATTTTTTTATTATTAAAAGCGAAGATGAGAACGGAGGAAAGAAAAATTGCACGACTTAATTCCGCAATAAAACTTAAATTTGCTCTTGGCAAATAATAGAGGAAAATTACAAAGGCATAACGTTCCACCATGAGGAATCTAAACCCCCAGCCTCTCGCCCTTAAAATAACCACCCTTTAGCTCTTTATCCCCTATCTATCCTATCCCCTATTTATCATATATATGTGCAAAAGCAGAAATTTGAACCCTATAATGTCTCATTAAATGATAAGGGACCGCATTCCACATTCCGAATAATAAGAAAATTGATAGGCATTCACGTAGTCGAAAATAGCAGGCACATCCAAGAAATAGCTAATTCTCTATCGAAATTTTGGATGACCGTAAAAGACCCAGTCCCAGACCCGTAGGGACTGGGGAGGCCCAACCAACTACCAGCTTACTAAAATTTCACCGGTATATGAAGCGTGGGCTGTAAGATACATGCGAGGAAAACCAAAGTCACTAGTCCCAGAATATAGCGGAAACAATTTATAGTCCTCACATACATTATGACAGAAAACTACCTAAACAGCTCCCGTGGTGTGGCAATCCTATGAAACTTGCGACAAATAATATAATTATGTATCTAAGCAATAGATTTTTTTATTTCTTTCGCGTTTTCTCCACAATCTTTACCAAAAAACTTACGCCCACATTAAAAGAGGCGTCTCAACGTCGAAAAGCTACGATTAAAACATCAGAGGAAATTAATTTCTGTATATTTAATCGGTAATAAACGCTCCTTAAATAATAAACGCCCGGTAATAAAAGTTGCCTTTCACATCTCAATTTCCATTGCTATTGGTCTATGAATTCTTCTAGATCTTTCTCCATCTTCGTATTAATTCCTTCAAACCAGCACTCACCGTGCCTTCTTTTACGGTTTCCTATAGGAGTCCACAACAGGACTTGTTATGGCAAACTCTCATACCCTATTCGTTGTCCGTGGCCATACCAGTTTGTGTAGTTGTTTTCCTTTCATACCTTTGATAATATCACAAGGATTACCCATAATTTCTGTTATTTAGTTGTTTTGGAATTTTTTCTGCAACTTTTCTGCAGCTTTTCGCAAAACCATTGATTTCTCCTATTTAAGAGCTGTCTGATTTTCCTTCGAGAGACAAAACGTCGCTAATATATGACGTACCTGGTTCTACTATGGTTCTGCACATCCTACGTTTATTCTTCTTTGAGTTTATTTTATCCCATAGGAAACAAAGTCACTTCATCTTTTAAAGCAAATACGAGTTCAAAGACGTGGAGTACATGCATTTGAAGAAAATTTGCGACGAAAATTGAAGTGAAAGAGTAAGGCGAAGAGAGGTGGCAGTAAGGAAAAGGTCGCCCATAAACGATCGCCGGGGTGACGACGGCGAGGCTCTCTGCGTAATAAACTCGGCGACACGTGATCCTCACGTACTACGGAGGATGGAAACCCATTAGGTTAGAGCACTATTCCTCAAACTGTTCCCCTTCCCCCAACTTATGGAAGCGACGAGTTCCACACGAGAGACGTGGCGGAAATGTGACAAAATTTTAATTATTAAAATTGCCTGAAAACACACGAGCTGAATATGCTTGTCCCATCAGGAGTAACAAATTTCTTCTAGGGCCAAAATTACTGCAGCCTATTTTCACAGTCTTAATATCTTAAAAGGCCCACCTGAGGAATGGAGTTTACTCCATTGTATGGTTTGTAGTAATTATGCTGCAAGCTATCTTCCAGGGACATATGTGAGTAATTCTTCTACTTTTAGGGAATTTTAAAGAACTTAAGATATATACTGCAGTAAGAAAAATATCGTCTCATTTAATTTCGGAGATGCCAATATATTTCAAGTTTAAAACTCGATGCGGTTGTGATTTTCACAAAACCTGCTTCTAAGCCGCGATTTTGAATCATCCGTCGGGGAAATTAATATCCAAAATTAAGGCAGAGAGTCTCTGATACATTTTACTCCAACCAGGAAACGCATGCTCTCAGAACCATAAGCAAGATTATCTTAAAGGAAAAATTAAGGGAAGAAGTAATGGTTAAAAAATGCATAAATCTTATTGAGAGACGCAGTTTTTTAAATCAATTTTGGCAAAATATCCAAATATAACAGATCAGACTTCTCTTAGGAAATTCAATCTGATTTTAAAGTATTACAGATGTTATAAACAGTAAGCAAGCTGGTGAAATAACAAGAGCTTCAGATGAGTGGTGAAGCTCATAAATAATTGTGCTTCATAAAGTTTATAATACGGGTACAGTATATCATTTTGGACTTCGAGCACAGAATAATGTTGATGTAATTAACTATAGAACCGCAGATAATTCAAGACTTCTAAGCAGAATATAAAACTAATACCGGATAAGACAATATGGCCAATTTAATAATATATAGCATGGGCTTTCTGCCATAATACATTATTTGAAAAAAATTATAATTCAACTTCTAATAAATGCCGCCATTCATATGATACATGCCATTTCGAAGTTTGAAAACCCATCACCGACGCCTTGGAAAGAAGCAAGGCAATCACCAGGTATCAAAGTGTAAAAGAAATTCTCATCGTCACTGGAGAACGGAATGCAGAAATGATAGCCAGCTGAGTGTAATTTTTCGCAATCACCATTCATGGAAGGAACAGAATATGAATTCTTGAAAATTCTCTTGGAAACATGCAAAGAGGAATTTCGTTTCAGTCAGAAATATTTATTTTGCCTCATATTCGCAGCTAGAATCCCTCGTTAGATACATTACATCATTCCAGAAAACTATTTTGAGATGCTGAAGAGGACGAATTCACACTATTATAAGACTACAAAAGAGAATTCAATGGGAGAGAACATTTTGAAAGAAAAGGTTCTCTGACTGATGGTGTAAGGTTGCATGTCACTAGTTAAAAAATTCGGTTTATTTTTCGATTTGCTTCTGGAGAGATAATGGGGTAAATGATATTTGTTCAGTTGTTAGAATCCATGACGTCAAGAAAAAATATTGAAAACTTGACTGATAATAAACCAGTAAGTAAAGTAACATTCGGTAATGGGGATTGATGCGAAAATGTATGCGTCATGCAATAATCATGAACTTTTTCATTCAGTCATTTCTAAAAATGGAGATTTTAATAAAATATTTGTATCCGTGGCGACTGAGAAGGAAATCGTACGCTTTCCTCGGCCGGCTATCGAGCATAAGGCGCCCTTTTCCTACAAAAGCCTCCGCTTCACTTCTTCCATTGCTTCTCTTCGAAATACTTTAGCATTTTGCTGAATTTCCATTAGCATTTTGAAGAAGTATCTTTACCCCTTATAAAATACTTTGGCCCGGTTTCATCATATCCAGCTAGCGTTAACCGCAAGATAACATTGTCTTTCCATTTTACTCGATGTTTACTAAGAGTTTGCTAAGGTTTTGCATATCACATCAGACAGTCAATAGATATGCATGAGCGTCATTGGTTGGGGAACAGGTTAATATCAATTTTCACCATGGAATTATTTTTAGCAATAGTTCGGAAAAAAATGGATATAATACGAAGGATAATGGTTTAGATGGTTCTCCCGCATTCGTGATAGAACCCTAGCCTGAGAGTGACCGTGAGTGGGGGGACATAAATGAGGGTGTTTCTCTTTCCAGGGCTACACGGACGGGATGGCAGGG
Organism: Ceriagrion tenellum; assembly: GCA_963169105.1. Lineage (NCBI taxonomy): Eukaryota > Metazoa > Arthropoda > Insecta > Odonata > Coenagrionidae > Ceriagrion > Ceriagrion tenellum. Next base: position 78,166,928 of record OY720635.1, read on the forward strand.
TCTAGGTGAGGGTATAGAGAGTTAGGTACAGGGAAGCAGAGGGAGAGAGAGAGAGAATGAGGGCATGAGAGAGAGAGGTAAGCTGAGGCGTGTGAGACGGACTGGAAGATTTAGGTGAAGCGAGCCGGAGTCCTGGCGATGGAACTGACAGGGAATGAGGCGGTAAAAAGGGGGAGGGCCAGCGGGAAGACAGATTTGGGGAACGCCGCGCCGTGGAGGCGAGAGGAGAGGGGAGGCGGGGGAGGAGGAGGTCAACCATGCGGCACACAAGGGAGGGAAAAAGGAGTGGAAGGGGGAATGGGATTTTTTTACAGGGCGATGGAGGGGGTTAGGGAAAGACAGTTGGAAGGAGAAGGAATCAGAGAGAGAGGATGGAAGGCAACAGTGACGGCATGAGGCAGTAAAGCGGTGACAGAAGGGAAAAAACAGGATTTCACAGAAAGCCTGAGCGATATTTCAATTTAACGAGAATATCGAAGATCGATATTCACGATGTAAGAATTTTCATTTCTGAGTGAACGGGATTAGCATTAGGTAAACCATATGTATATTAGTACGGAAACCATATGTGAAAATGTGATGTATCGCATGAAAAATATTACATTCATGGACTAATGCATCGCAAAATCGAGCCTTAAAGCTTTGAGAAACAATGAGAAAGTGGATATGGGCAATATCGCAATGATTCAAATGCAAAAATCGATATTTTCGAGTATACCGATTTGCGATACTGAGCCAATGCAACGCGCGCTAAATGGACGAAGCTGAAGACAACCCGTTTGACACGCTGATGAATCGAGAGGAGATTATCACATCCATGAGATATAAAATAACAAGTACCGATCCACCAGACTAATCTATATACTAAAGGAAGTAGGCCTGCATGATATTGCAATGTGACGAATGGGTTGAACGACGTTCATTATAAGGGAAAAAAGTGTGAATTTAAAGTGAGTGAACGCAATTTTGCAATACGTGGTGGATCAGCAATATTGGTAATATAACAATTTCCACTACTGAACGAACGGGATGCGCGAGTTATAGAGGATGCTAAAGAAATTCCGGGTGATCTCGCGATTCATTGATCGGGGGATATTACTTTAATAAAATAGTACATCAAAAAGTGATTTACAGAGCTTTATGATACACTAAGGAATATGTAATAAAGATTAAATCTGGCGTAAATTTGTGGAATCAATTTTTTATGTAAACGATTACTCGGTATTTATCCACATTATGAGACCTAACTGATTATAGACCGGTTTTAGAAAATCAAGGTCACTTTAAGTTGGATATTTCAATGCCTTAAAAATGGAACTGGTTCTCTTAAACCGAGATTAGTGAAAAATCATTATGTGGCTCAATCTTTAGTCATCACAGTTTGGATAAGCTTTATTAAGTTATGGATTCCATTAAAAACGAGTGATGTGATATCAGGATGCAAGGGACTATAAATTCAATGCTACACCTAACATGGGGAACCCACTGCACTAGGAACAATACACAACAGATTTATTAGTTTCACAAAACAATTTATAATTATGTACAACTAGTTTCACCGACAAAACATCACCAGGAATACGCCTCTTGACGCATGTGTGCCTGATGCTGCAGTATTCGGTAGCAGATTATTATTAATTTTGTAGCATAAATTACTGCGTATAGTTAAGTTAGAGATTATCATATTATAGATGCAACACACGCGATACATTCTACATCTACATCTACATAATACCCTGCGAGCCGCTGAATAGGCGTGTGTTGCATTTATTATATGATAATCCCTTAGAGTGATGTATAGACTGCAATGTGTCGGAGCTATCGCAGTGCGTCTGGGCTATGCGATATAATCAAAAGATTAATGAAAGAATCTGTTTCAGAGTTGGAGATATCTACTCAGAGACAGTATCGTAAACGTCCATTCGTGGCGTCTCCTATGAAATTAACATCGCAAAGCGATACGGGAATCCGGATATCGCCCAGTCCCAAGGAGAAGGCGGAGAAGGTAGGAAGTAGCGGATGGTAAGAGAGGAAATGGGCTGTGGGTTACAACAGGGAACGAGTGGTAATCAAAGCCCAGACCAGAGCGCTGCCAAGCGGCAGTCCCTCCAATCAGGTAATCGCGTACACACAGACGCCGGCTCGAGATGATTCAATCACCGATTCGTCCGCCGCGCCGCCGCCGGGGAATTAAGCAAATAAACGACCCGAAACACGTCCACCAACGCACGGTCATCCACGGCGCATATCACGGCAAAAAGCCAAACACACTCGCCAGCCACACGCACAAACACATGGCGACGGACGCACATGCCCACCTATCTCCCGACCCCTTCCGACCCTCCCACTTTCCCTAAAATAACCCATCGCCTCACTCCATGGACTTGATCCTTTCCTGATTTTTCTTAAAATGGTTCAACCTTTGCCGCATACATCTGCGATTGTGAGATGTATCGACTGCAATGTGTCGGAGCTATGACAGTGCGTCTGGGCTATACGATATAATCAAAAGATTAATGAAAGAATCTGTTTCAGAGTCGGATATATCTGCTCAGAGAGAGTATCGTAAACGTTTAAGGTCACTTGGTGAAAATTACTTGCTTCAAACATGGTTAAGAAGTAAAATACTTAGTTTATTCCACACATTTATTAACAAAAACCGGCCATGGTTTTGGCGCATAAGTACGATTTTCAAGGTTTTTTTCTTTTCGGGTAAGCAAGTCTTTATATATACACCAGTAGGAGGGGGGTTGATCAGGTGATTCCCTGACCTTCTATAACCCCCAACCCATCGAAACCCCTCCCAATGATGTAGATAAGCTTGCTCACCCGACAAGAAAACATCTTGAATATAGTGCATATGCGCCGAAACCATGGTCGGTTTTTGTTAATAAATATGTGGAATTTACTAAGTATTTTACTTCTTAACCATGTTTGATAGAACCTTAAAGTACTAAGAAAGGAGCAAATCATTATTTTTATTGTATTATGAACCGAAATATATGAAAATGCTTTATGTATAGAAACATATATAAATAATTTATGTATCAACAGAGTGATGAATGAGAGAGAATGGAGCAGACTGTAAGTTAAGGTAATGAAGGTTTTTTTAGGAAATGTAGCGGGAAAAAGGATAATGAACAGGGAAAGAAATACAGACTCGAGGAATGCAATTGGTGTTATCAGGCTTATAAATAAGTCAGAAGGTATCGTTTCAGGTTCCTGGGGGACTAAAAAAGAATGAAAGACGGTAGAGTTCCCAAAATGCGGGAGGAAGAGAATAAGCGGGGGATAATAAGTGGGAAGCGATATTTGGGAAGACTGCGTAAACGATGGATAGATGAAGTGAGTAGAGACATTTAGAGGATATGTATGTACTTGAAGTGAGTTTAGAGGAAACATCGAACTACAGTAAAAGATGATGACGCTTGGTTATCCGTTGAGTAGCTCTATGCTATTACCTATACCCACACAAGTTGAAGCAGTGATGTCTATTGATGTAAGTAATACGAGAATACGCAGTATGCGATCACTCCAAATTTGACGTACTGCAAAATCATACAATATGCGACATAATGCAAAAATCTATTGAACTGTTTCTGGTTGGTAGAGGTTGAATTAAAGCACTTTATGAAGATGTTCATAAAAGGTGTAAAGAGAAGTGTCCATAAAAGATAGAAAAGATGTATGTATGATGAAACTCTTAGGAAAAGAAGAAAAAAGAAAACCATCTAGCTCATTCTGTGATATAAAAGTCTCTGTAAAACAATAAGGGAAAGAAATATTGATGAAAAAATTTATTTACGAATGCAAAGAATGAAAATTATTAGGTAAACCATGAGCATTCGTTAAATTAATATGAAGGTGTAAAAAGGTTGGTGGAGAGGAGATTAGAGTTGTTAGCTGCACTAAACCAATCTTTATGATGATGAATGTCGTAGATGATGCGATATCATACAGTACCTGATGCAAGGCAAAACAAAGCTGTATTCTCAGTCATAAGAAATCATATGAAGTGCTATTTAATGCGATGTCATGCGATATGCGAGGAATTGTAAAATGTATATACATCTTATTACAACTAAATGGGCGCGAGACAAACATAAGACATCTTTAAAATACAATTCATCCGTCCTTTTCCCTATTCCCTCCCCTTTCATGGTTATTTTCCTTCAACTCCCGACCACACGCCTTTTGAGGTGGCTCGCAGGGTACAAAAGGAAAGTACATAGGAAGAGATGCCAAGAGGTAAGGGAACTATCATTAGAAAGGGAAGGGTGATGGGAATCTTAGGATTGAACGACCTATGGACGCAGGGTAGACGGTGTAAACTGTACTGTGCGCGTCTGTTTCTATTCACGAACTTTGCTTGTTTCACCATGAGCGACTTTCCATGCCATTTGTTCCGCCATGTGCGATACTGATATCTGAATACCCCTCAGCCAGAACACTTCGCGCAGCTCTCTTGTTTTCCCACGACTCGTAAAAATGTCCGCGCGCCCGTAAAAATCCACGCAAACGCACAAGCACGACGCAAGCACACCCACACAACTCTCATCCGGACTCATGAGGAGATCACGGGTAAGCTCACGAACAGAAAAAGGGGTTTTGCCTCGTGCCCACATTTTTTTCCTCCCCTCCCCCTCAATCCTTCTCACGCACGCACTTAAAAGGTTTGCCATTACGATTGCTCCGCTTCGTATTCCGATTCCATTCCCTCTCTCTCTCTCTCTCCCAAGAGTACGCTCATTACGATTTCAGTTTTATCTCTCGAAAGAGCCGACGCCGATCACTGATTGTCTGGATACCTACGGGGCTTTTCCCTCCTCTCCTTATACCCTCCACCCCATTCCGGCTTGATTACAATGGTTACCTCTCCGCTGCTCCACGTTCGACTCCTGCTGTCTCGCCTTGATATCTCGCACGATCCCGGACGTGGATGGGTTTTATGAACCGATCGAATGAAAAAGAAAAGCCCTCCTCTTTATTGCACGGCAATTTCTCCTCCTAGACCTTTTACCATTTTTTGTCTTACTCTGCGCTTCGATTCTTGAGAGAGATCTATTCCGAATGTACTGAGCAAAGGATTTTTTCCTTCTTCCGCGCTGGTGGAGCAGATCGTTTTACTTTATCGAAAGCGAATTCTTTAGAGGCAAGTTGGAGAAAAAGGTAAAAGGTCCTTCAATTTCCTTCACCTTCCGAAATAGGCTCACAGATAAGAAATACATGATGCCCAAATGGCCACACGGGATGTGCACACAACACGGTATGCAACGCTGGCCTTTTGCCTGCAACAAGTGGTAAAGTGGAAACGTCATCTGAAAGTTATTCCCAAGTAAAGGAGAGGTTTATGAAGAGTACTCTCAAACAGGTCTCATTTTCATCACTTCGGTTAATGAAAGTTTTTTGCGTAACCGCAGCTCTCAGCTCAGCATAAATAGTTTTTCCTTGAGAATTATTTCATGCCACCAAGACGTTACTTGTGAAGGTACTGGAAAGATGATAATATCAAAGAGTAGACTGAGTGCACTGTACCTACATCTTGATCATTCAATCATGCTGCTAATGAGTGCGTCACTTTAAAGATCTGAGTTTCTCCTTGAAAACATTTACAGACACTTTGATCATAGATTAATCAGTTTTCCGATAATTTGACACAGGCAACATGAAGAAATTTTGGAGAATAATTTCCAAAAATAATCCTCTTAAAAACGAATGTACCATTATAATTATGACAATTTTTCAGGATACTCTTCGGAGGTATAAGCAGCCATAAGTATTTACAGCACGATTTAATAAAAGAAGGGTCACTTTTCTACACACTATGCCATCTAGGTAATAGCCAGGAATATGATGATGAACACAGTTAATTTTATCGTGAACATTAATAACTCCCACAGAGTCAAACCCGGGTGAAATATATTTAGCTGAAATGTTTACACATTTTGCCCCAAGCATTCATTTCAAATTCATTAAAAGCGCTAAGTGACTCATCAAATCCCAGCATAATAAAATTACGCCAGCATTATGTGACGAAAAATATTTTGGGCAGTTATGGCTAGTTAAAATGAGTTTGGGCGCTAAAAGGGAAACACCCGTTCATGTTGCCCAGATCAAACAACTCTTTGATTGGGGCGAATGGAATAGTAACTAGGAAATCCCTTCGCATTGGGAGGTATGCTAAAAGTTTAGATTGCCTGAGGGGGTCGGGTCTTTCCATCCTGTAATGGACGGCCTTTGATCTCGAAAAACATTTAATAATCTCACCGAATCAGAGCGTTTAACTGTATATTAATGCATTTCTTGCCGAAGTAAATTGCTTTACCTTGTTTTTGGAATAGAGAAAACACTGGACGTCGTTGAAAGTTTTTAACTGAAGTCGATAATGAAGCTGCTTTCTTCAATTATCCAGTCTAATATACAGCCAAATTGATAAAAATAGAGCAAATGTCCAGAGAAATGTGAATCAAATAGAGAACAGCGGAACCTATTAATTTGGTTATGGCGTAATGTTTGTGGTCCAGCATCACAGACAACAGGAAATATCCCATTTTTCCATTTTCGACCAAGATCAATTGTAACTCGTAAAAATGAACAAGTCTGTACCCAATCTCATAAGCCCCAAGCTATTTTTACATAAAAACTACGTAGATACCATAAACAACATCGCACCTTATCACAGTGGTTATATTCTGTAAACATTGGCAACGGCCACGAGTTGTTGAACTAATTGCAGTGAAATTGTCCACAAAAAACACCTACATTTGCAGGATTAGGTATTTTTTCGGTGATTTTCGTCGGACTATAAGTAGGTAAATTAATAAATAAAAATTACTAAGATCAAGTTCAAGAATGTGATAACTATATATAATTAAAGATGCTAGTATCAGGCTTAAAGAGAAGATTTTATTTCATAACGAGGGCAAAGGAAACCCTGAATTTCTACAAAAATAAATATTTAATCATTTATGGCAATGTTTTCGACCCTGAGCATCATCAGCAGGTAAAGTTTAGACATGTCAAAGAAACTCTCACCTGATGTTATGTGCAGCGTTAACACCATGCCTTTAAATAATTAAACACCTTTTTGTGTAATTGAAGTGATTCCTTTGTCCCCAACAAACTTCATATACATCATGAATCGAAAATTAGAGTAAATTATCAGGTAATCATCATATTGAGCAATCGGTATGATTACCACGTAATAATTCAGGCTGAAATGACGGCAATACAAAAACAATGCTCGATTTTTTTTCTACATTGCGACAGCGCGAGCATACGATACAGAGCATCTGCTGATTACTTTTATTTAACTCGACATCAAATTATTCGGTTCATACGTCAATTACTCCCTGTTTTCTCTCTCCCTCATCCGCTATATCCATTTTATCCCAGTCATAATTATTTTTCCCCACGCCGAAACACATACAGCTCTGTTCTGGGACAAAAGATTATATTTTTTCCCCTTTCTTCCGGAACGGTCCCCCCCCCCCCACTTCGGCTCAGCGGTCGTTTGTTATATTGCCTTTGACACACACCCCTGAGGGCTGATGTTTTACGGACGGGATTATTAGTCCATGACGTAATCAAATGCCTTCCACTACTCACTCCTCCATCTCCAAACTCCCACCCGCCCCTCACCCTTTCCTCACACACATATATACGCTTCCGATTGCTCAAAATCCTCCTCCTTTGTCCGCAATATATATTCCCGTAACGGTCATTTCGGTGTGGGATTCTGTTACCGACCTGGAGCCAACAAGGAGGGAGAACAAAATGGAATAGAGTGGGAGAGATGTTGGGGGAGATAGGGGCATAATGGAAAGGGGAACTGATGAAGTGTGCGGAACAGAGGCGATGGCGTGGAGATGGTTTTTTTTTCTCTCCCCGGCTGCTTTGGGAGGCTGCGAGGAGGGTGTATGGAGGCCTATGAGGAAGGATTCTGAGGGTGGAGGGGGTTAGGAGAGAGAGGGGGAGAGAGAGTGTGCTAAGGCGTGCGAGAAGTGAGATTGGGGTGAAAACCGCGCCGAGACTCGGATGATGGATGGGGTTCGTTTGCAGTGAGGTTGAAGATTTCGCGCCCGAGGGAGTTGCTCGACCGGGGACTGTCAGGATTTTGCGCGCTCGTGGGAGAATTAAAAAAACGATAATAATATTACATCGCTTAAATATTAATAGATTCCCAAGTTTATAAAAAGAAAAATATACTGGAGGTAAGAGGTGACAGCTTGACTCTCTCTAAAAACCTCGTCACTCCTCGAGAGACTTCACAAATCCATCGATGAAATTAACTCGGGAAAATCTTGCATGGTGGGTTAAACTATTTGAATTTGGTGAGCATTCGAGTAACAGGCGGTAATCGAATACGTAAAAAATATTAATGGAAATTAATGGACATTTTTTTCAAGTTATTCATGAAGTGCATTAATGAATTCGAAGTTATTGTCGTTGTCTTCTATAAGTCTTCGCATTGAGGTATAATAGAACTTTGTCTGTGGGAAACAATTCTAAAACAGCGAATAATAAAACGATGCAAATATTCTTTTTCAAAAGCTAACAACCATCCTTGCCAAACTTTTCCATCGAAAATCAATTTTATAATTACTGCCAAACAGTATTCATCTTCATTTCAAAATCAATCATAATAAACATGTTAGCCTATTACACATTTCTAACGCACTCTAAACGGGCATTATAACATAACAAATCTACGCCATTATAGCTTGCCAGAGTGCAAGCATTATTGCATTGGCATGGTTACTGTCGCCAGCCCATATCAGCGTAGTAAAGGAAACTCTAGCGAAAGTATTTAAGTGATGACAATAGCGGTTTAAATTGAGACCGAGAGGTTAGCAATAACGAATATTAGAGAGAAGAAAGAGGGCACTCGCTCTCCAGGTTCAAACTGGAAGATCGTTAAGTCCTTCTCTCTGCACTTTGGCGGTTGACCAGAGAGTTGAAAAGTATTATTACCCTGTGCAGTTCTTGGTGCAAGGAAAGGGCATTGGTGTTTAGGATAGCTAACCTCTAAATAAAACGAGAGACAGGAAGAGCCCGTGGACATCCCGATAAGCATCTCAGATGCTTCTTGAAAATCAGAGATCCTGACATGTATCTCGCATAGTCCGAAAGAGACACTTGTAATTAGGGTTAAGGATATTTTGGTGATTTTAGAGTATTCAAATCAACTTATTACGTTCAATATAGGAACAAGTAGGTAGATATTAACCTTTTTGAGAGAGGGAGACATTCATGTTAAAAACTTGTTTGGGTATTACCCATTGATTTGATTTTTGAAACTAATGATACAGGTTGGTAATTTGAGAATTTCCAGTAACAAGGGTAAATCTATTTGAAATTTGTATAATGTGAATTTGTTAACAATCTGTGCAAGGGTATTTAATTATTCTTCATATTCAATTCTCTCAAAAATATCCTCACAAAGAAGGAAATAAATTTAAAATTGGAACATGGAATATTAATACTCTACTGAAACCTGGAAAACTAGAAGAGGTAAAAAACTGTATGGCCAATTACAAACTAGATATTTTGGGATTATGTGAAACAAGGTGGGCTAGCAATGGTGATTTCAGATCGGAAAACTTCAGGGTTATCCATAGTGGAAATGATAGATCAGGAAAAATGGTGTAGCCATTTTACTTAGAGGTAAATGGTCATACAATGTTTTGAACACATGTCATGTAAGTGACAGAATACTCATGATCAAATTGAAAGCAGTTCCAACTAATATTGTAATAATACAGGTATACTTTCCAACTACAAAGAGTAGAGATGATGAAATAGAAGAAATATTTGAATGTGTAGAAAATTTGCTTGAAATGGTAGAAGACAAAGAGAATGATATTCTTATGGGGGACTTTAATGCGTCAGTAGGAATACAAGAAAACCAGAAACATGTTGGAAGATTTGGATTAAGAAATGTAAATCCGAGAGGTAGTAAACTGTTGGAATTCTGTTTACAATATGAGTTTGTAATAACTAACACATTCTATGAGGTACACAAGAGGAGACGATACACATGGAAAGCACCTGGAGATAAAAACAGATGCATGATAGATTACATTATAGTAAAGCAAAGATTTAGAAACCAGGTTAAATCTATTCACAGCTACCCAGGATCTAAGGTGGATAGCGATCACATACTAGTGATAGCAAACTCTGATATTAAATTTAAGAAGCATAAAGCGGTTAATCATAGTAAATGGTGTTTACATAAACTAAAAGATGTTGACACTCTACAGGAATTTCAAGAAACAGCTGGCCAGTATGTGATAGATGGAAGGAATATATTGAAGACTTGTATGAGGGTAAGGAAATTGAAAAAATAGAAGAGTATGTTGAGGAGGAAAATTCTATTGACGCTGATAGCAAAGGGCCACCCATAACAAGAGCTGAGTTTAACAATGCTCTAAATAAATTAAAGCAAAATAAAGCCACCGGTGCGGATAACATTGCAGCAGAACTACAGCAAAATAGTGGTGATACAATTAAGAATAAACTTTACATGGTTGTATCCAATTGCTATGAGGAAGAAAAAGTACCACATGATTTCACAAAAAACAGAACCATTACACTTCCCAAGAAAGGCAAAGCAAAGGATTGCGCGAATTACCGAACAATAACGCTTCTGTCCCATGATTCAAAAATTTTATTGGTTATGGTAAAAGAGAGGATAAAAAAGAAAATTGATGCGACATTAGATAGTGATCAGTACGGCTTCAGACCAGGAAAAGGCACTCGAGAGGCAATTTCAGCATTTCAACAAATCCTAGAGAGGAGGCTAGAAATTAACAGAAAACTTATATAGCTTTCGTTGATTTGGAATAGGCTTTAAACCATCTTGACTGGAGACTACTATTCCCCACAATGTGAAAAATAGGGTTGGATTGGGGAGTCAAGAGATTGATTTTAAACCTCTACAAAAACCAAAGTACGGAAAAAGAAATCAGTGGCACCAAGAAAAAAGCAAATTTAAGAAGAGATGTTAGACAAGGTTGCCCAATATCGCCTTACTTTTTAACTTATACATAGAATAAGCATGTCTGAAATGAAAACAAAGACAAGAGGAATTAAAATAAATGGCAAACAAATTCATTGCATTCGATTTGCAGACGACATAGCTCTAGTAGCTGATTCAGAGAAGGAATTAAGTCGAATGCTCAAGATTCTAAATAATATTTTATTAAAACTGAAACTTAAAATGAACACCAAAAAAACAAAAATTATGGTGGTAGAAAATAAGAGAAGGGAAAAGATAACGAATATATGTATAGACGGAGTGAGACTGGAGGAAGTGACAGAGTTCTGCTATTTGGGTAGCATATTAGAGAATCATAACAACTGCTCCTCAGAGGTCAAATGAAGAATAACGTTAGCCAAGAAAGCCTTTCAATTAAAGAAAAGTCTCCTAGTAAATAACAGCATTAGTATTAACACTAGGAAGAAATTCCTGAAAAGCTTTGTATGGAGTGTGCTAACATATGGATGCGAGACATGGACACTAAGGAAGAGTGAAATGACCAAACTTGAAGCTGCAGATATGTGGTTTTGGAGGAGAATTACAAAAACTAGGTGGACCGACAGGAAAACTAATCAGCAAGTACTAAATGAAGTCCATACAGAAAGAGGACTATTGGAAACAATTAAAACAAGAAAAGCAAAGCTCATCGGACACTTACTCAGGCACGACAACTTAAATCAAAATATTATGGAAGAAAAAATTCTAGGCAAAATACAGAGTACGACCAAGAAATTCGTGCCTAAATGTATTGGCGATGGAAATGGGATGCACCTCGCACAATGAAATGAATAGGAAGGCTGAAAAAAGAGATTGTTGGAAGTCGTGGCTGCAACAACAAGGATAACCTTTAGAAGAGAAGGAGAAAGATATTAAATTGTTATGAAAGGTATTTTATGTATGTCAAATGCTTTACCACCGCCTAGCCAGGGTAAGGTAAGGAAAGGTACACAAGATCATAATGATATTACCTTTTTGGCGCCCAACGAATGGATACTAGATATAAAGATATAGAAGGATCTATCATTAGGTTACACTTTAACGAATAACTTGAAGCCTAATATAGAATCCTTAAATAATTTTACATTTTAGCTCCCAACGTGGGGCACGATATATGTAAAGAATCATCATTCTTATTTTACATAAAAGTCTATCAATATTTTTTATTACAACATCTGTCATCATGTTTTAATGATTAACGCGATTGAATGTAAATTTAATTACGAAACGAAGAGACAAATTGAAATTACTTGTCATAAAAATATATTTCTCTCTAACAATACTATTTAAAAATAAATAAAGAAGTTAATCATTGAGACAAAATGAAGTACCATCACGTCACACCACAAATAAAATGCTAATAGCAGGTTTTACACCCAAGTGTATGTATATTATTTTTAACTTACACAACAACTATGGCGTTTGATTAAAATTTAATTATTTCAATTTTAGTGTTCCTCTCTCAATAACCTACTTGGACAAGGAGTTATTGCCTTCCGCACGGTATTTTTGCCATCTCTCAACACTCCATTCCTAATACGAGAGAGAAGAGGCATATTCATACATTATTCTTTCACTAAACCAGTATTAAGCGGCCACCACCGGATCCATGAAATAATGGTATCTTAAGGAGTTGAACAATGAACGGACGTAAAATTTGCATTTTCGTTAGAGGAAATATATTCCAGAAAAATCTGCGGAAGGTTGGAACCTATCCTTTTCTTTCGCTGTACCTATCCTTTTCTTTCGCTTGTTCCGGATGCTCTTTCTCTCACTACAATTTATCCACTACAACTCAGCATCTCATTTTTCTCTTTCACTGACTAAATTCATAAACAGCAGTATCTTCCAAATTTCCTCTGCCTTTCGCCTTTTACTATCCATTGGGCAGTCAATAACGAGTTTCAGTTATTGCGCATTTTTCACCCCACATCAAAGGTATCTATGATTTATTCGCATTCTTATTTTACCCAGTGCCAGGTAATGTCTCATTTGGTAACTACCTTTTACAGGAGCACACTGCGACACTTATTTTAATGGTTCATGCGTTGACCGGTCTTTTTAGCCTACTCCCAAAAATTCTAAATCGTATAATTCAGATTAATTTATGGAATTATGCACCTTAATTCCTCTTTTATGCGAGAATTATGCATACAAAAAAGACAACTACTTATCTTCAACACAAATCTGCTTACTTGCACCCAGGAAAATCATGAATATTGATGCTTTTGCGACCTGAGTGAATGCCTCCACAAACTAGGAAAGTCTCTGCGGAATTTGTTAATTTTCTGCCTAAAAAGTTGCTTACCCGCGTACATTACTTAATCAGTTTTTACACCAGTTTCAAAAGTAGAAGTTAATCATCGTCACCTTGTACTTAGAGTCATTATCAGATAGGTGAAGCATAGGGTTTGGGGCCTGGTCATGTAGCCACCTTGCTTCGCCTATTTCGGATGCTCTTTTTCTAGGATTGCTATTTGAATCGGGCTTCTCAATTGCAGTCAGCATTGGACGTTTGACTTTATCTCATTAAAACTCGATTTGTAGCAATGCCAGAGACACCTTATATTCCAATTAGTACGTTTGTGTACCCAATTCAATCGAGAAACAAACCTTTGTGCTCCAAAAGGACCAGTACCTTGTCAATTGGCGGGAAGAATTAATCTATTTGGAAATTATACGATCGTTCAGCGTTTTATTATTTTTGTCTCTTCTCTTCTTATATTTTCTCTTTTCATCTGAGTGTGTTTATCTCTTGAGAATATTTTCCCAGTCATGGTAATGCTCGCCTTGAATGGAGCACAAAGAATTTCTGAATGAATGAGAAATGAGATAAGGGATTGTTGGAGGAAGGGCGGGAACATTTCTCGAAGTTTGCCTTCCGGGGGTGGATTGGAAAGGAGCTGTAGCCTGAGACGAAGGTGTTTATATGGAGTGATGATGGTTGTTGGACGAGAAAAAGGCCCCATTGTGGAAAAGAAGTGAGGGAATTAACCATTTAGTCGGGAGAAATGGTGAGGAGAGAGTTGGAAATAAGTTAAAGGGGACTATTTCGTGATCAACTCAAAAATATTTCTTTTACCTGAAGAAGGCGAGTTGACTGTTTTCGGACGAAATTATTCCTGGACTAGAGTTCGTCCAAGATAATAACACTTCTGATGTCCTCTGATTTGGCTCAGATGTGAATGTTTCACGATCGTATGTTTCTTAATGGTTTTTTTCAGATACAGGATTCCCCTTCCCATACGGAAATTATGTTTACCAATTGGCCGCATTTCCGTCAACTGCGCTATTATTTTAGTCTTACTTGAGACGTATTTCCATCTGCATCGTAGTATTCCAATTGATTCTACTTCTATAAAGTTGATCAGTGTTCTCCTAGGCATTGCCGCGAATCCCAACGCTGATGGTATACCACACTCCTAAATGCACCTGTACTGTTTTTAACCTAAGTTATCATCCAGGAGAAATACGCACAAAGAGAACACACTAATTCCCTTCAAGAGTGTTAAGACGAACATAAAAAATTGTTCGAATAATAACACTGTAGCTATCAAGGGAATTCACCGGTAGGTGAAAATGTTTTATTTACGGGGAGTTAAAGTGTATGGAGCTCACTCGAGATAAAAGCCACAATCCGTAAGTATCACGTGCATTGCAGTTAGTTGCGAGTATCAAAATGAAGGAGTCGATATATATTCCAAATATGTAAAATGCATTTACGACGTAAGAAAAAATTAGAAATTTGGAAAGAGCTTTATGCACTTAAGTTACGATAGAGAGACCTTTTCAAGTCATTTGCGGGTGAACTTTAGCAGTTATTAAATTTATTTCCGAGCCATGAAAAGGCAAAGGTCACACATGATGTTTTTCAATACTTCATTAAGGCATATAAATAACTAGAGACACATAAATCCTCAGTCTATTACATAGGAAGCTTTATCGTAATCTATTAATATACAACATAGAAATGGAACGAGACTCTGGGTAGGTATTACATACTCGGCTAACTCAAAAAAATATATATATATCGAGGGAATGACCATTATATATAAACGTAAAACATTTCTCAAAATATTATTGAAACCAATGATTTATCGATTACCATTTTAGTTCAATTAATTCATGATTTTTAAAAAAACAGCCAAAAACACATGTACAATGGCGGCCAGTTTATCTAGGATATACAAAGTAATGCAGATGGGCGATAGCTAAAATATGCAGGGATTCCCAGGATTCTAGTTATACAAACAGAGAAGCTCGCCGAAAAATGGTGAACTATATCCTTTACAAAAATTAGAGGAAAACATCCCAACTATTGTACGGTAGTTAAGGTCAGAATTCACTCAGCTAAATATGATCTCCTAATTATGACATTTCAAAACACATTCAGCCTATTAAACTTTGGGAAACATACCTAATCATCTCCCGCATAAAATTTTTGGCGAATTTACTGGGAAACAATTTAACGAAGATGTTCCTGCTACTGGCACCAAAGTGCAATGTGTAGTCAATTGGTGAGCGCTAATAAAACAAAAAGCGGGTAGTTATTAAAAATCAAAAAGGAGTAAGTGAAATGCATAAAACCATAATGGTGGAGAAGACTAGAAATCTCAGAGTACCTCAAAATGAGCAGATTTTAATGAGTCGCAGCACCAAACTCATTCCTTAATGGAAAATAGCATAAAATTAGATCGGAAAAAAACTGATTTTGTTTCCCCATGCTTTCCCTTGACAAAAAACATTATTTCCCTTATCTATTCATTCATTTTTATTGAAAATATTTTTTAAATATTTTTCGTTCACTTTACTTAGAATTCGTCGTAGTCGGTGAGCCATCCGATGAGACGAGAGTAACTCTCAATGACTTTTTAAGCATATTAAAATAACGTGCTCCAAAGATTTTGCCCTTAAACTGCTAATGAACACAAAATCCATTGATTATTGAACAAAATAAGGAGTTTTATTAGTCAAGGAATTGTTTTGCTAAAAATCTGGCAATTCTGACTGACTAAAAATATTCGGACACGTTGATGACAGCTGAGATAAGACGCAAAGACTAGTAAGAGGCCTAGCACTGTATGCATCAGTATTTAACATTGCGAAAGGACTTAATGTAGACTAAAGGTATTTGAGATAAGGGTTTAGGTAAGAATGGAGAAGGTGAGCTGGGAGGAGAGAAAGACGGACGATGAAGTATTGGATATGATTGGAGAGGAGAGGAAGTTAGTGGCGTTTGTTCGGAGAAGGCAGAAGGGACGCATGAAAGAGGTTTGTAGAGGCGAAGGCATGTTGATGAATAATATAAGGTAGGACGCTGGGGAAGCACGAAAGAGGAAGGAAGAGGTAATGAACTCTGAAAAGCAAGGGGTGCAGAATATGAGGAATTTTACAGAGACCCGGTCTTCTATGCATTTCTTTCACGTGTTAAGGAAAGTGGGACGATGTCTCAGCAATTGGTATGTAAGGTAAAGTACTGTCAAAAATCCTACCAATTAGCTGTTAGAATACTCCAATGTATGAATCGATAACCTCTTGAAAACATTAATGGAAGGAGAAGCAAACATGAAGAATTTATAAAGAAAATTAAAACAGCGCTCGTAAATAATCAGAGACGTTAAAATAGATACTTATGAAGGAATAGAACCACTGATGGAGATTTAGCTAATCAATCCTCGGAATTATGACTGCTAATAACAAACTAGGAATAAAAATTTTGTAGGTATAATAACCACTGGTAATACTAACAATAGTAGTTAAAGCAAGAGAGACAATCATGCTTCAAGCAGTAAAATGACAGCTCGCAAGTTGGTACTCCGGATTCCCTTCACATGGGACCAGACAGACAGTCTTCTCTTGGCAGGGTCAATGATACTCGTCTGGTGCGATGAAAATGAAAATCTGAAATAAGAGACTGGAGAATACAAGTAAACGACCTGAGATGAAAGGCGAAGCGTGAGACGTCGCAATAGTAGGAGCAGAGGTTGCTAAAAGAAGAGAATGAAGAGGACGCAATCAGAGATGGAAGGCAAAATGCCGAGTAGGGGTAATGGAGAGCTGGGATGAATTGGACTTCCAAGGAAGAAAGGGTAGGCAAGAAGTATCGGGGAGAATATGGAGGGTACTTCACATAAG
This sequence comes from Ceriagrion tenellum, assembly GCA_963169105.1. NCBI lineage: Eukaryota > Metazoa > Arthropoda > Insecta > Odonata > Coenagrionidae > Ceriagrion > Ceriagrion tenellum. Next base: position 78,184,101 of record OY720635.1, read on the forward strand.
ACGTGTTGTGTGTTTTGAGGCGGTACGATGGTGTGTGTTTTGAGGCGGTAAATCCTGCCCATCCGTTCCCGTGTATTTTCCACGGCTTTTTACTACTGGATTCCGAGAAAGTTTAGACAAGATGATTGAAAAAATCGCTTCTTATACCCATGAATGATAATACTGTTTGCTTTTCAAGAATGCTGAAAATTCTGAGTGATTTAATGGAAACCAAGCCAAAATAAGACATTAAATAAGTCCACAAACAGCCGCTGACATTATTTTTTTCGGTATTTCGGAGTTCCTATGGCCACAAATTCTTGACAGAAAAATAGTGGCACTATTAAATTCACTTAAGGGTGGAGAAATTCTCAGATATAAAAGAAAATAAAATAATGTTCCGTGTGAGAGGCAAAGTAATTAGACGAGATTTACTCTAGTCCTGAGCAAGAGTTGCACTGGTCACAAACTCCCAGTCAACATCCATCAAGGAACATTCACCTAACCATACTTCGTATTGATGCAGACTTTAGGATAGTTTGAGCGAGATACCACTTCACACGAAATTCGATAAATCTGCCCACTTTAAAAATAAAGAAACCTCATCGTTCAAACCATGGAAAATCATCAGCCACCAACGATTTTCCAAAAGAAATGCTCTTCAGAGGCTAAGTATATAAAAAATGAGGTATTGCTAACGCAAAAATCTCATCATAAATTCGACACCGTATAGTGAGCGTGAATTGAATAAGCTTATGAAGCATTGAATTAAAAACAAATCAATTACCGCTGTAAATTTTACTAAGTTGCAAAAAAATCTTTGGTCGTGAAGGCTTTTATAGTGCACAACGTGAGTAAATAATTTAACAACTTAAATATACGTATTTGGATAATTAGTGAGGAATTCTGCGATTTTAAACGAAGTTTTTGCATCATTAATGTAAAATTATTTTATTGATATGTCTTAAAGCTACATAAATTCATCAATTGCATTTGGATATGGTATCTATTATGACAACGGAAAATTATTTTCTCAAAATACCTTTAAAGAATCGTCTTTATACAAGACATTGTGATTAACCGGCTCCACACTCTTTACTGGTTTGGCGTGATTTGATATTTCCTGTCGATGTCATTAGTTCTATCGCTTTGAGAATTTTACATGCAAACGATTATGCCGCGAACACAATTGAGTGCTCGAGAAATAGGATTTCCGGGTCTCCATTCCTTGTGGAGGGGTAAGTTTCTGTACCGGAAAGATGACATAAGAGAGAGTACATTTTCAGCCGCTTTTAAAACTTTATATTTGATGCTTACTTTTCCCTGTCTATATGGCGTGGGTCAGCTCAACGAATAAGGTTGGAAACATTTTCTCACGATTCTTTTCACATACCCAGTACTAAATTTAACAGGAGCTCGGAGGTAAGAAAAACACCAGAGAAAATATGATGCAGACGTAATACAAAACCGTGTACTGTCACGAAAGATTGATAAGTTGTATGCGATTAATCAGTAAACAGAATAAAAATAGGTTAAAAAACTACCGTCGTGTTTGGTTGATAAAGCTATGCTATAATTGAGAAATGCCTATGATAGAGCAGGGGCATATGGGTCTTTACAGTGAATCCGATAGCACTACCGTAACTTTATTACGGCTCCAATTGAAAAAGAATTTAAATAAACGTTCTTCAATATACCCCTGTTCTTTAAAATCAGTCATCTTGCATGCAAATAACCATTCGCAAGAACTACACGCTAGTCTAAGTTTGCTTGAGAATTTCAGAACAGGTGTGTTTAGGAGCGACACATAATGTACCATTTGAAGCCAAGTTACATCTCTAGATCCGACAGAGCGATAAAAAAGAAAGATTGCCAATCAGATTGGCACCAAAATTCATTATTTCTATGCATTTAAAGTGATCAGTATAAAATAACTCCAATCAAAACATTTCCATTCATCATTTCAACTCTCAAAACCTTATCCTTTACACCTTTACACCTCTGGTGTCCTAACATCCTCTGCCAAATGCCAGTACGGTGACTCACAAGATTATGCGCAGATGAACTGCGATTGCGAATGGTTCTCATTAATGGAAACGTGTTTGAATATCAATAACAAAAATATTCAGACACGTAACACTCACGGCCCACGATTGTGTCCCAGGTTACGCAATTGCCTCTTTTAGCAAGAAAAGGGGTAACAATTTTGAATAATGTGTATTAGAACATTTTATCAGTAATTTTCATGTTCCACATGTTAAGTTATGTGCACTTCTATATTCCATCTAAAAAAACATTCTTCACGCTCACGTTTTTCAGCATTCTTACTTGATACCTCCCTGCGCTATCTCAAGCATGTCTATCCTTTTCACTATCCCTTTTTTCTCCCTAGACTCTCGCCTCGATACTAGTCCTCAACATCCACCCGCACCTAATTACTTGTTCCAACCACCTGCTCTGCCTCCCAATCTCCTCCAATGACTTTCTTTTCTTCCCCAACATGCCACGTACTTTCGAATTTATCCACCGACTCCTTCAAACCTACTCCTTCTCTTCACTCTTCTCCAAACCAACATCCCTAAAGCTAGCAATCTAATTTCACCCTTTTATCCTCATTTCCCAAGGCTAACTTTTCGCTTTCATATGATGCCACGTTCCGGTTTAAAACCCTGCAGTGCATCATTTTTAGTTAAAAATTACCTTAGTCATGTAATTAGTGGCAGCAGTGATTTTCAATGATATTGATATGTATATGACCAACTTTTCATTTTTTATGACTAATTCAGAATGCAGTCATCTCCCACAATGATTGAGACAAGATACGCAGATATTTCTTAATGTGCCACTGAACCGCTAAGAGGCTTGAAAAATTTTATCATGAGACAATGATGAAACGATATTATTCTACAGCGTACAGGTTGCATGTATGCCTGTGTACATGCCAATGTGTATCCGTACTACCAGATGATGCCACAGTGTAGCCAAACTAGTCGATGACAAAAATACTTACATGCGTTGTTAGTTAAAAACATTACCGCCATGGCCATTGAATGACTTTTTTCATTCATGAATGTGTGAGTGCATGTTAGCGTACGACGTACCTTCGTCTATTACCAGCGCTGACGGTAACCAGTCTTGTATCACTCTTGGGACTAGTTCCGTCAGCGCTGGCTTCCGTGACAACACTATCGCGTCCAATTTGTTATGAATTTATGTCGTGACTTCGATTGCAAAGATATTTGTTACAGTCACTTTGGAGCTAGTTCTTCATTAACGACATCAACGACAATTAACGCCAAAAAAAACTATTAAATTTGTCAGCAAGATAAGGGATTTCTTTGAAACTTTTGTCTTAAATTATTTGGAGGTCTTTTGAGGGAATCAGTGGAATATAAATGATATCCCCAGTCTTGTGTTAAGGGAAAATGTATGCAGTCAGTAATTTAGAGTAATACCACGGATAAGAGTAAGTTAATATACATAACTGTCTAAATTTTCGGCGTATTCCCTGTACTGATGGCACAATTCCGCGCAAGAGTGCAATAAAGCGCAATAATGTATGCTCTGCTGGCTAAATGGAAAGAACCTAAAATATATGTCCTCTTCTTCTTAGTCAAAGTTCAGCGGAAAATCTCCGCAATTTATAGGATACAACTTAACCTGCCCGAACGCTATTAGATGAGCTGGCCATTTAGGTGATTCACGTTTGTTTAGGGATATCTCGTCCGAGGAAGGGCTTTTCTTGAGAAAGACGATTGGGTGGATTTATCGCACCTCCTCCAATATGAAGCCGTTCATGTTTTGGAGGCGATTTTTTTAGCATCTACTGATTTGTGTTAAACCTTTCATACATATTTTCTTCATTTATATCTATGGATACAAGTAAAATTACTGCATTTTAGCCAAATGGCAAATTGGCAGTTCAGTGATATTTTCACAAGTTGCCTTTTGGCATATGAGATGTATTTAGTAGTGATTCGATTTCTCAATTCCAGATTATCTTCTACTCATTAAACAATACATTGAATATTTTTTAATGGTAGCTCACAATTTTCAAGTTGAACCGCCATATTAGAGACCCGAAAATATATTTAATAGCATAATTTTGGCAGAAAGTCACATTACCGCTCTGAAAACTCTTCTTCACAACTGCTTTAATGAAAGAAATAGTTTAAAATACAGTTTTTGCTACATTTTCAAATCTGCATTCAATTATAATTTCAACTCGTGAATTGACGGACTTGAAATTTGGACCTAGAGTACAACTTACTTGAAAAATTATTAACATGCGCTCTCAGTGAGGCACGATTACCGGCCGAGCCAACTTAAATACGATTAAAATCGCTACGTCACGCCAGTCGTGAGAAGGAGAGGAGAAAACAGCACAAAACGATACCTCATTCATTAAAGCTTCCTTTACTTTCGTGCCCACGCTCTCACCAAAGATGTTTTTTAAACCGCTCGGTAAAAAGGGGAGGGGGCAGGTTTTCAATAAATAATTAATTATAAAAACGGAGGGCGGTGGATGAGCCCTCAGTGGAAAGACGAGATGAGTGCCATTAGCAAGGCGTAGTCTAAGCGTTTTATCCGGAACCACCGACCACCCCACTCCCACCTTCAAAGTGGTCCCTCCCCCTTCGTCTTCTCTCGCTGGCAGCAGACCCCGTAGCTGCCGCCGCCACCGCCGCCGCTTTCTCAGCCGCCCTCAACGACCGTCCCCGTCGCCGACACCATCCTCCCCCGCCGAACTCTTCAAAGATCCTTTGTACCACAACTGGCGCACTGCTAGACTCCCATCTCGAAAAAAAAAATTCCAAACGGATACGCTTTACATTAGTTTCAATATCGCATTGCTATTTATTTTTTGCATCGAAAATCACGCATCTCATTCCGTTTCATGATTCGTTCGTTTCATGATACACAAGAAAAAAAGGAGTATATAAGCATGATTTTGACGAATAATGCCGTCAGAACAAATAAGGCTGCAAACGGGAATCGGAGGATCTAGATCTACATTCGCAGTGTGAAATAAAACCTAAATTCAAAATGTAAATGTTTTTAACAGTATACATTGGGCATTGGATTTGTAGAGATATTTGCAGCTGAAAAAAATTGTTAATTCCCTTACACGATGCAACCCACTGAGCATATATTATCATCTTTTTACATTTTCTAAGTTCTTTGGTAGTCCTGTAGCAAATAAAACGGTAAGGAGGAATTTGTCAAATGACTTTTAATTCCTAGAGAGAAATTATCTCTGTAATTGGATTTCTCATCTTTATTTTTTTGAAAGTAGGTACAGTGGCGGAAAAAATTAACGCAAAACTCATTGGCGTTTGAATTCGGCGTAAATGGGAACTAATGGAAATCGCTTTTGCTTCGACAACTTGACAACAATGAGACAGCATATGGAAACCGGGAATATTCAAACTCTCTATGAATGGATGTCGATTTTACGCGTCATGTAAATAGTCATACTAATAAGGTTTATGTTCGCGAGATCGTCTAGGAGTTATAAACCTGATGAGCTTGCTTCGACCCTCACCCAGTTGAGGTTCCGAAGTCGTAGTTGATTATGTAGAGATGCTTACCATATTTTTTTAAGCTTTGGACCGTTTAAACAAAATTTCTTGATTGAAACTTAAGAAACAATACGATGAAAGCATTATTTGTTAGGATATAAAAATTTTTTACTCTCCAGATCAAATTCACTGACAATAAAACGTATTTCCTCGTGCAGGGAATAGCTGTGGATGAGCATCGTTTTTATAGGCCTCAAACTACTTCCGAGAAATATGATGCATTACAATTAACATTTTGGCGTAATATTCTGTGAATTTCAAGTAAAAGTATGGGAAATCTGGTTGAATAGAATGGTTTCCATGTGGAGAATAGTTTTATTTACGAGAATTTCCAATACCTTGAAACCCTACGTAAGTTTCCGCCCTCGTGCACACAGGTCGTCTCAAACACTTACATTTCTTAATTACTCCTAACGTAATATTATTTACTTTCTGAAAACTACTTTCAAAAATCCAGAACATTTTATTGGGTCCAGTTTTTAAAGGAAACATTAAAATTCCCTTTTTTCATTGCATAGTAAGAACCACTGGACGCGGATTTCGCTTGATCGATGAAGTGGCCTAGAGGGAGAGTGTTCGTCTGCGACCAAGAATGCCTGGGGTTCAAATCCTGGCGTGGCCTCCTTTAGTACCTTTATAATTAATCTACGCGATGTGACTTTATAGCAGCCAAAACTTCGCAGGAATCCGCGCAAGGCCCAGGGAATGGATATTGACCTCAACCATGAGTGTGTGAGTTTTACGCATATTCGGGCTTAGTAAAAGAATCAGAGCGGTCTCCTTGGTCGTCGAATGAGACGTTTACTTCCCATTCTAGGGTACTCGGCCCCACTTGATTTCTACGTCCTGTCTGTCGTGTGATGCTCATACCTACTCATTCGCCAATTTACCACTCAAGGAAAAGCTATTCATTAAGGAGGGAATAGACCTGATCTCTAATTGTGTCAGTTAATCGATTTAGTGACCTTACCTGATGCTACATTCACCTTTAAATTACTTTGAAATGATTTAGTAAAGAGGGCAATTATTTTTATTAGGAATTAGAGTTTGGTTCTATCTGCCGAACTTGTGAATACCGATTACTTATCTGAGTGAGAGACCAAACAAGTGTGGAATTTTCTTCGAATATCTTTAAAACGGTATTTGAAGCTTTCCCAGCATTGTTTTCTAGGTTTGCTATGAGCAATACATTAACCGTGTAGTTCAACAGTTCAACTTAGAAGATGGAGGATAATACTTAGAGGAGAAGGTAAATTAATGAATCACTTAAATACCTTTTGACATATTCGCAGTTAAAAATGTTTGGCTAAAATTACGCAGTTAAATTTTATGAGGAGCATTTTTATACCCACGCGTTAGTAATACTCCGACAAAAATGCATCGCCTATCTTCCCCTGTGAAAGTGATAAAATACTCAAAATCATCTTTTCCATGTAGCGACTAAGCAATAATTAGATATTCTTCCTATGGTCATTTGTATACTCCTCATAAATCCACAGAGTAGTCAATGGAGTGCAAATTAGGAATGTGCACCATCAAAGATTATACGATTGATACGTTCCTAAAGAATCTATTCCTCTTCAAATGCGTCGTAATATTATTGCTTCAATGGAAGTTAAAGTTGTGAGTGCCCCCACATGAAGATATTTGCAGACTTTTTACAGGGTCATAAATTTCATCTCTTAGTGGTAATGTATTTTAACGGATGTTGAAAAGGGACAGTATAATGCTTTATTTAGAACGAGTGGAAAATGTTAAAATGAATGCGTAATTCTCTCAATTTGAGCTATGTGTGCTCATAATCACAGCAAAGGATCATTGAGAAATATGCTGGTATTTACATAAAGAATGTGGATGTTTATTAGCCTTATAATCAATCAATCCCCCTCCATTTTCGATTTCCTGACCAAGTATTTGTGACATGGAGTTGCCCTCATTTCGGTATCATTTTACTGGGTTCATTTCCCATTCTTCCCCCACGATTTTCCTCAATGCATCTTAATTTGGGGTTGTTTCGTTTGAGGGGGTAGAAAAGCGTTTGTTTCTTGCATCTTTCTCATAATGAACGCAGGTCTCCGTACAGCCCGCTCCATCTATGTTTCATGATTGATTTTGAACCATCGCCTAGAATTTTGACATTTGTGAACTCGTAAGTATTCCTAGTTGCGGACGAAAAATGAATATTGATAAAAATTTGATTAAACATAGTTGTTATTATAGCGGACATGAATTTAATGAATGTCGTTTGATAGTAGTAAGAAATTGTTTTTTTTTTAACTTTTAAACACCAAATAAAAGTTCAGTGGGTGAAAGTCAAAGGCGGAACACCTCTTCGGGTAATTTTTCGACAGATGTTTTTGCCTTTTACAAACCTACTATCCGATTCCTCCGCCTGGGAGAAAAATGAGGCATACTCAAAGGCTAATAAGATCTTTTTTTCCTCCAAGAATTTTGGGAGAGGCCGCTAAAACTTTGAACTGTATGTCTGCTTGCGCTGTCCGCTCTGCTTGTTCGTCTATCGACGCTCGTCTCAATGAAGTAGTCATCAGTAAACCTTGGCCAAGTTCCGGGTGGTGATGGTCGGGGTGGTTTGTTGTTGTGAATAACGCACAGGTTTCAAATACTTGCTGCACCAGAAAGAAAAGGCTCGTCGCGCTTCGAAAAAATTGGAAGCCCCCGTCGAATACTTTTAAGGGCGTAAGAGAAGTCAAATACCACTTCTTTCCTGTGAGCTAAACACCTGGCGTTCAAGACATTATCTATGGCAGAAAAGGTATCCCCCGCAACACAAGGGGAAAGTAAGCTCTTATTAAAGGCATACTATTTTCCAAATCAATATAATGCGCCCTTCATACATTCCGATTGTTTATGGATTAGTATTGGTGGAGCTTTGTATCGACACGGGGAAACCTCTAGGGATCCTCAAGAGTCCTCCACGATTGCTCGTTGCTTTAACTCAGACTTAAGGAGCTGGCCTCCAAACCCATGCATGAGGGGAACTTATGGCGTTTGATTGGAATGGTCTGGGCTGATGAGGTAAAATCGAGAACAACTACTTTCTGTTTGTATTCCCGGGAGAGTAGTATGCTTTTTCCTATCCTTTGGCTATTTTAAACGTTCGTAGACAATACCACCACTCATTTTAAAAGTAACTTAGTTCACATTAACGCATTCGGACGCAAATAAATTCACCGAAAGGATACGAAACATCATCATAAATTCGCCTTGTCATGAGAAAGTCTAGTAGTTGTTATTGGGTAGCAAAACTGAAACGCAATCATGGTTCTTCATAATAACATTGTTCGAGTACGCTCATGATTTCGAAAACGTGATCGTCATTAAGAAAGGTCGGGTGCTACATAGCAATGGAGTGCGCTTCCAGGACCTTGTGCATTGCCCTACCAATGCGGCTTGCCTTTTGGATGACAATAACGACCATAAGAAGAAAAGAACCGAAATCCCACCCCTGGTCGAGACATTTTTGGATTTCTCGTTCTATTTCTGGTCGAGCAAAATTATTTTTATTCGGCAAATTTTATCTCTTTTATATTTAAACAATTTCATATTATCAGCCAGTCATTGCAGCTACACACTACATTCATATCGCCAATATGAGGAAATTTATATAAACATTCATTTGCGTTCATTACAAATCGAACACGGACCACTCTTTTGCTAGCCAAATACATCTGACAGCTACAACATTAACCGTTACCTATTAATTTATCTCATTAATGATATTTTACTCCAAACTGAAGTCATTTAAAAGGCTTTTTGTTAATTTTATATGTGCGGCGAATTTATAGCTAAGCATATAAGATAGTTTGCAATCAGACGTAATAGAGTTGTTTATCCATAACTACACCTAATTTGGGTAAACTTTTCTGAATGCTTATTCGTATATCCTATATTTACAAGATAAAACTTAACAGTGGACAGCTCGTCACCAAGCTTCCTGTGATAAGATGAAAGAAATATCGGGAAAATATGCCTAGATTATTCGGTATCGATGCGAGCACATTTATTTTTATTTCGTGAAATCATATATGTTTACGTATGTTTTCATAGTTCAATCCCATTCTGACGAACTAAAGATGGATTTATATTGGGTCAAGAATGATTCATTAATAAATATCAGTTTTCAATTTAATCAATATCCGTTTAAGGAACTTCGTCAATTAACAAATGGAAAATCATGAAAAATTACATTACGTAGACAATACTTATTTTAATTAAATCTTTTTTATCGACATTTGGTGAGGATAAATCTCGATTTATATTATTTCGGTAAAACAGACACAGTACGCATCATTCTAAAAGATCCTCGGAAAGTCAACCACAATAAATATCCCTTGGTGGTAGAAGATGAATATTTTAGCATATAGTATACTGAATTGGGGGGATAGTAAAATGAGACGAAAACTCAAAAATGAGGCGATTGATGACCAAGTTCTAGGCTCCGACAAATGTGAGTTCCATTGCGGATTTCAAATATTTGCGGTAGACGATGTTTTCCTCAGTATTGCCAGTCTTTCAAGTGTGTACTGCTCCTAGAAGTTCCAAAAAATGCCGCATTCTGGCGCGCGAAAAATTTAGCGTTAATTTCTTCCGCCACTGTACATACAAGCATGTGTAATAAAAATACATTTATATAATGTTAATTACTAACTCTATTTCTGACCCTTGCTCCTCAGTTAAACTCATCATTGAGCTTCCGTGAGTCCAAAAGTGCTTCCATAAGCTACCTACTCGTTAAGCTCGAAACACATTAAATAACTTTTTTGAAGGCCTTGTACAAAACATTCTCCGATTCTTCAGTTTTATCAATAAATGAAATATTTCTACTGACATTTTGGGTGAGTCTCAAAAAGTTATGTAACAATGCCGAAATAGAAATAACTGCGAGCGTTCCTATTAGTAAGGAAGCTAGATGGAAAAAGAGGATGCTTGCTTGGGAAAGCTCACCAGTTTTGCTCAAAATTAAATTTGATAGCTATGGTTTATTATTGGAATTATCTTGTTCTGTAATATGACAATTTTTGTGTGTTTGTGTGCTTGTGTGCTCTTGTGGGGTGTTTGAAGATGATGAAGTCCTCTGATGAAGTCATTGACCTCTAATGGGGTCATTGACCTCTGGTGGGGTCATTGACCAATGGTGGGTACAATGACCTCTGGTGGGGTCAAAGACCTCTGGTGGGGTCAAAGACCTCTGCTGGGGTCAATGACCTATGGAGGGGTCGTTGACCTCTTGTGGGGTCGTTGACCTCTTGTGGGGTCAATGACCTCTGGTGGGGTCATTGACCTCTGGTGGGGTCGTTGACCTCTGGAGGGGTCATTGACCTCTGGTGGGGTCCATGACCTCTGGAGGGGTCATTGACCTCTGGTGGGGTCAATGACCTCTGGTGGGGTCAATGACCTATGGTGGCGTCGTTGACCTCTTGTGGGGTCGTTGACCTCTTGTGGGGTCAATGACCTTGGTGGGGTCAATGACCTCTGGTGTGCCCAATGAACTCTGGTGGGGTCATTGACCTCTGGTGGGGTCATTGACCTCTGGTGGGGTCATTGACCTTTGGTGCGGTCATTGACCTCTGGGGATTCAAAGATTCTGAGATCTCACAAGTTATATAATAACCATCTACGGCTTGAATCCAACGAAATTACGCCAACAGGATAGCTATTTCCATTTGGACCCCTCTTGAGGGTTTTTTTGTGTGAATCGCTACCATTGCGCATCTATTCTTGATAAAGATGGCATTATGAGTTCGGTAATCTCTGTGGTTGCTATTAGAACATAGAAACTTAATTTGATTCAGATGTCAATGACCCCATTCAGAGGTCAATTACCGCCACTCAGAAGTAAATAAGCCTGCCAGAGGTCATGGACCCCACCAGAGGTCAATGACGCATAGTAGGTATACATAAACGCAATATTTAATATAATGGTAAATAATAACGCAACAAAAACACAATCTTTTAATAATAGCCATATCAATTAATGTTGTTAAAATGTTTACGAGTTGTAAATCATGTTAATTGCTAAGACTGATGTATTAATGACAATGGTGAAATTTCCCAGATCTCGCCAGACAAATATTACAATAATAATTCAACTTATGATGAAGAATATTGCGACAAAAACAAACATGTATTATTTGGCGTAATGCGAAGTGTTTTCAAACATGTGCCAGAGTTGCAAAGGACATTCATCGCAGAGATTTGGGATAATTGTCTGATGAAGCAGTGTACGGCTGGGAAGTGGCTTACAAGCTAGCGTTCATTTGATTTGCAATACTAGTATTTCAAGCACAAGAAGGTTATAAGAAGAGATAAACATACAGTTAATTTAATTATTTATCATCTATTATAATTTTATTATCACTAATGTCCATTTGTCACTCCTGTATTCACTGATTCCTGTGCGGACACAATCAAAACATATCAATGGAACACTAAGCACAATCTTTATACACACATCGCTTCGTTTCCTCGCCTGATTTTCACTGATTTTCACATAAAATAATCAAGCTCAAATAAATTTTGCACTATTTTTAAGGACAATCCTCTGCACACTGCATAGTTCACACATTTTCTGCACACAAGAGAAACGCCCTCTCGTCATTTCTCGACTACATTGAGCAAAACTCTTTCACAGCTTTGTCACTCTCTTTCTCGGCAGCGCAATTCACGAAAGTAGCTACTACGATGTATAAAAAATGATACAATACCTCATTCAAGTGATAATTATTGATAATAGTATTCACTACCCTTCATTAGACTGAAAATTATGGTTTGTTTACATTCACGACGGCCGTTGCTAAGAGATTGTCATTTGTCTAGTGTTGTTCACTTTTCGTTGATAATAACGTTTCATTCTTTGGTCCATAATTCCGCATATGAACAACGAGGATTTCATTGGCCGATGTGAATTCTGAGGTACTTGTACAGACTTGAACGAAGAACTTGCCAAACACTGTCACTTTTGATAACGGCCCCCTTCATTATTTCTACCTTTAGTTCCCTAATTGCTAGGGTAGCTATATACGGCAGAAGCGAGACGCTTTTAACGCCGTCGTGATTTAAACCCCAGAGAGGTTATAGGCCCCCTTGGTAGAGTAATTGTGAACCCCAGAAGTCAAGGGGTCTAAGTGACATTTTTGAAAAAAATAAGTTACGTGCAGGAATGGGATGGGAACATATTAATCTATTATGTGGCAAAGGGATTGAAGTGATTTTCTTCACAGGTGCTGCTATCTAGGGTAATGTCTCTTAGCTAATTAGTGGGTTATACTAAACATTTCAACTTTGATATAAGTTTTCCCTAAACAACGGTTTTGTTACTTAGACCCCTTGACTTCTGGGGTTCTCAATTGAGCTCTGGGTGGTTATTCATCTCTGGTGAGGTCGTTGACCCCTTTTGGGGTCATTGACCTATTGTAAGATCATTGACCCCCACCAGAGGTCAATGATCCCACCAGAGGTCAATGACCCCAACAGAGATCACTGACCCCTCCAGAGGTCAATGACGCCACCAGAGGTCATTGACCCCACCAGAAGTCATTGACCCCACCAGAGGTCATTGACCCCACCAGATGTCAATGACCCCACCAGAGGTCAATGACCCCACCAGACGTCAATGACCCCACCAGAGGTCAATGACCCCACCAGAGGTCATTGACCCAACCAGAGGTCAACGACCCCACCAGAGGTCAACGACCCCACCAGAGGTCATTGACCCCACCAGAGGTCATTGGGCACACCAGAGGTCATTGAACCCACCAAGGTCATTGACCCCACCAGAGGTCATTGACCCCACCAGATGTCATCGACCCCACCAGAGGACAATGAACCCACCAGAGGTCAATGACCCCACCAGAGGTCAACGACCCCACCAGAGGTCATTGACCCCACCAAGGTCATTGACCCCACCAGAGGTCATTGACCCCACCAGAGGTTATTGAATCCCCAGAGGTCAATGACCCCACCAAAGGTCAATGACCCCATCAGAGGTCAATGGCCCCATCAGAGGTCAATGACCCCACCAGAGGTCAATGACCCCACCAGAGGTCAACGACCCCACCAGAGGTCATTGACCCCACCAGAGGTCATTGACCCCACCAGAGGTCATTGACCCCTCCAGAGGTCAACGACCCCACCAGAGGTCATTGACCCCACAAGAGGTCAACGACCCCACAAGAGGTCAACGACCCCTCCATAGGTCATTGACCCCAGCAGAGGTCTTTGACCCCACCAGAGGTCTTTGACCCCACCAGAGGTCATTGTACCCACCATTGGTCAATGACCCCACCAGAGGTCAATGACCCCATTAGAGGTCAATGACTTCATCAGAGGACTTCATCATCTTCAAACACCCCACAAGAGCACACAAGCACACAAACACACAAACATTGTCATATTACAGAACAAGATAATTCCAATAATAAACCATAGCTATCAAATTTAATTTTGAGCAAAACTGGTGAGCTTTCCCAAGCAAGCATCCTCTTTTTCCATCTAGCTTCCTTACTAATAGGAACGCTCGCAGTTATTTCTATTTCGGCATTGTTACATAACTTTTTGAGACTCACCCAAAATGTCAGTAGAAATATTTCATTTATTGATAAAACTGAAGAATCGGAGAATGTTTTGTACAAGGCCTTCAAAAAAGTTATTTAATGTGTTTCGAGCTTAACGAGTAGGTAGCTTATGGAAGCACTTTTGGACTCACGGAAGCTCAATGATGAGTTTAACTGAGGAGCAAGGGTCAGAAATAGAGTTAGTAATTAACATTATATAAATGTATTTTTATTACACATGCTTGTATGTATGTACATCAATATATTGCTTTCATTTTAAAATAATTTATTACTGCCAAATTGAAAATTTTTAAATCGATACGTCCTGTTTTTCAATAATGCATGCATGCATCCTTGGATTAACTTTTTCTATTCTAGCATGTTATCGACAAAAATGTTATATACTCACCCTTAAGTGAAATATGATTTTCAGTATTGCATTGTGATGTTATTTTCACATCAAAATAGACGCACCAAATTGATGAGTGTGATCCCTAATAGGAGAAGAATACTTTGTACGATCAATAAAACAAATCTTATCAATGAAACAAAACAAATCTTATAGAAGAATACTTGACATCCCAAGGTTTTATTCATATGAAAAACTAGACTGCATGAGACACGACAACAGGGTTACTAAAGCATGTTAAAGGATGTGAGAGTACTTCGCACCGCCGAAAAATTCACTATCCCTTGACGCTAAATACAACGCAAAAATAAAGAGCTTTAGCTGATTATGACATTTTATTTAACTAATTGAGGCTTATTTTCCACATGGCTACGGATGAATTAAGACGACAAAACCAGTACATTCAACTCGGTAGCAAGACATAGTTAAAGAATTACCCTCGGTATCCGTAGAAATTTGACACATTCAGAATGGGACGCAATTAAAACAAGGCGTCCTGCAAAATAGAAATAGAAAATTATGGCCTATAATATTTTGTCACAATATCATGAAGTTGAAAAATGCATTTATGAGAATCCTAGTCATACTTAAGTAATATATACTGAGACTTTACCATTAATATTAACAATCTAATAACTTAGAATGCCGTATTTACTCGTTTACTTGGGGTCATCGCGTAAGAATCGCACCGTAATTTTTAAGAATGGGGAGTTGAAAATGTTTTAAATATGAAACATTGTTGAGTGCTGAGCGCGAGATATTGCAATCAGAAATTGACATCAATCATTGTAACGTAATTCATGTGAATTATGACGATAGACTGCCCATGTTTATTTAACTACATGATTCAACGCATTGTATACATCACACAGTAGGGAGCCGGGCGCCTAGCAGAACGGGCAAGGTCCTTAACACTTATCACTAGAGTAAGATGCCGACCTTATTTGTTTATGTTGTAATTTTGGAAATAACGTAAACATGTGTAGAGACAAGTGAAATATGGTATATTTTTTATTTTATAAAATCGCATTTGGCACTCAATACTCGTTCTCGCGCTCGTTATAAACCCTAATAGTATTTAGCTTTCGTTATTGGTGTGGAAGCGTTAAACAAAGTTGGTACTGAAATAAGTCTCGATCTCGCTCCAATTAACCATGATCATATGTAACTATTCATCTATCCGAACGTCCTACCCCCAAAGTATCCTCATATATCACCACAAAAAAAATGCTCATTTTCTCCTTGTTCGCTTTCTCCCTTTCTCTAACTCTCTTCCTAATTCCCAACTGCCTCTTTCTATTCCCTTCTTCTTTTCGTGGCAGACGTCCTAACACCCACTACCACACACCCCCGCTGCAATTTGCTGGATAGTGTGTAGATCTAGGACCCTATCCTCTTCTTTCTCTACGAGTCCATCAACGAAAAGCAAGGAAATATTTCAAGACGACGCAGAGGAGGGGCAGGTTGGGAGTTCCATAGGTTGATAGAGAGAAAAAAATTCTATCCTTCCGTGGCCTAAACCTCTCGTAATTCTTTTAAAAGGGAGTTAAGCGGAAGCAATCTCCAGCACAATCCCCCCCCCCTTACCTCTCAGCTCAGTTCACCAACCAACCCCCTTTCCTGCTCCGCAAACCTCCCCTCTCTCCCCCCACACCACTCCTGCATCTTATCTCCTCCCCCGAGCCCCTACTCTGCTCTCTACCTCCCCATCCACCGACACATCCTCCCTGCATCCACTCCTTCTTCAAGATGAGCCTCTTCACAAGTTCGCGACCTTAGTCTCGTCTCATTTTACGCCGCCGGGCGAGAGGGGGGAGGGAGGGAAGGAAATTTGCATGCGACGTCACGTATTTTATTCCACGAGGACGACCGAAAAGCAGTTCTCGTTCAAGTTTCTCGTGGGGCGGAGGGAAGCGGGACGGAAGAGAAGGGCTGGAAAGAGGCCTGGAAAAGGGAATATAGGGGAGAGTAAGGGTGGTTGTTGCGAGGGAGGGAGGAAGAGAAGATGGTAGGAAAGGAGTGGGAGGAAAAGAAGGCGGCTGCAAGAGGCAGGAGTGGAGGACAAGGCGAGTGGAGTGGAAGATTAGGTAAAAAGGAGCAGCACCCAAGGAAGAGCGAGAACTGTTAGCGCATCTCAGGTTAGGCGGGTATTGGAGTAAAATTTAGCGGTCCAACCTCATCCCTGACCCCAGGATTTAAGCTGATAGAAACGCATTCCTATAGATCGCATACCTATAAACTTAGCTCATTAACCCAAGGAATCGGCAAACTCTACGACCCAAAGAGCTACTCGTCAAATATGAAAAAACGAGATAAGCTACCAAAGGCACAAATAATGCTGCTTAATATGATTGATGACCTGATGAGTCGACAATGATAGAATGACTGTCCTTTGATATTTATATTATGGGGCTTGTCAATTATAATTAATATTATACCCCGCCGGCTCCGGAGGCGGCGGGGTAAAGTCCTCGCCTGCTAATCCGAGGGTCGCGGGTTCGAGTCCCGCCTGGGTGGGTTTTTCACCACCCAGGGAATGGATGTGTGTCAAGTTCTGTTGGTCTGGTCCCTGGAATACCTGATGACCGGCTCAGCAGCCTATCGAGATTCCGGGGACATACGGACCAACAGATTCGTCCGGCAAGCAAAACAAAAAAAAATATCGGATTCGTTCACCGCAGGTCATGAGCTTCCGAAAATATCCCCGCGAGCGACCAACGGTTTGCCAACCATTTCGGTAAATCTGAAAATATATTACTGTTTTAGGTGATCTACTGGTAAATTTAGGTTTTAACTGAAACAAGAATACTCATACTGACTTGAACTGCCGGCGGAATTAACCTACTTCCAGGATTTAAATATTCAGATCAGCATACATTCTACTCTCTTCACCCCGTCCATATAGCATATCCTCATTACACATTCCCCGTCATCACGGCTATTAGTATCTCCTAGCCTGTCAACATCCGTTCCAAATAACCTACTTTACATCTTCATGATCTCATCCAGTAGTTCCTCTTCTCGCCCTCTATCCCGAGCACTTACGAGTCTGTCCTCCTCCCTGTCCAACGCACTTTCTCCCCTCTTCTCGACACCCAAATCTCAAATACCCTTCTTCCTTCCTTAAAAGTACCGCTTAGCTCATGTTTTTACCTTCATGAAAATCAATTCTTCATACTTGAGGGGGCTGCATATAGCTTCCAAAAAAAACTCAATGAATTTTAATCTTTTAATGAACAGAAGACATTACTACTGATGGACGACGGGCTAATTTGAGATAATAATAATAATAATAATAATAATGTTTATTGCTACAAAAGAATAATTACAGAAAAAATACAAATAATACATAATTAGATATTTGGAGCTTTAGGTAACCTATAAGGCGAACCTGTGTTGAGGTTACCATCAATTAGAACTACGACCATATATTGTTATATTTAGAACAAGAAAAAAAAAGTTTATAAATACCAACATTTCAAATGAATTCCTTTTGATCTGCAAGAGTCTCATCGATTACACGTTATTATCATTTAAAGCATTCAGATCACTCGATTTTCAGAATAAAAACTATGATTTTGCTTTAACCACGCTGTCATCTCTAGAACTGATAGAAGTGATAACGTAAAAGAGATGAGCTTTTCAACATATGGAAACAAAAACGCTATGCCTTAACAAATTCACGGAGATAGAATCAGAAGCTGGGATTTTACGGTTAGTGATGCCAGTCCATCACGTCACCTATCGTGTTACCGGGGCTGAAAAAGATGTGGCTCATTTAATCATAAAACGACATGTACAAATATTGCCCATACTACCTAAACCGAATAACCAAATGAGCCACGAACTTATTGATTACAGAAAAACAAAAGCGTAATTTGGCATTTTCCTTAACCAACTTTAAATTCATTTCAACCACACAAACGGTTTAACTTACGCCTTCTCCCCCACAATTTACATCTACGTGCATACTCGTGCAGCTCAAAATAAAATTTTCTGAAATTTTTCCATCAATATCTGAGCCTGGCGAGAGCCCTGATCAAGTTCAATCGCTGGAAATCCAAAAATGTACAGGAGATAAACTGAGGAGGGTAGGTAACAGGTAGACCAATTGCAATGTAGGCAGCAAGAAATTTGAAATATTTTTACAACGGGATTTGAACTTTTTTATTGCAGTGAGTTCATCCTTGAGTGATTTGTTCTTTATGTATATATTTCCTTATTAGCCACTAGCTGCGGTGACTTCTCATCGACTTTCATCCGCGTGGGCATCACTGAATGCTCTTAAGAGATGTAAAATTAATTCAACCTCAAATAATAGTTATGTCTTAGGATATAGTAATTTATCACCAACGAGATGTGATAAACCAATTTAACTAGCACTCATCAGAGCAATGTAGCATGTTATCAAGTGTGAAAAAACTTATCCATTCCTAAATGAAAGCAAGGGTTCTGCTGTGCGAGGATTACCAGCATAGACAAACGCGACAAAGAGCTAAATTCACGGGCTAAAAGGACGAGCCACAGGGCTACCACAGTGCTACTCCATTCCACACATAACCAACAAAGGAGGAGGAAGAGTGGAAGGCATCTGGGTTTGACGGAGCAGGCGAATCGAGGGAGAGAGAGAGAGCAAGCTGTGAAAGAAAGGAAGGCAATAAAGAGGCAGGAGGAAGGAAGTAACAAACACGCGGAGGAAGAGGCTTCAAGAGGGCCAATAAAGAAGTGAGAGGTGCATGGGAGAGCTAAAGGAGTCAAATGAGGCGAGAGGGTAAGAAAAGATGGAGAAAGAATGGCGCAGAGCTGAAAGAGGGCAAGTAGAGAGGTAGAAGGTAGACGAAATTCATTAGTGAAAACGATGGAAGAGATTCTAAATAGGAGGAATATTAGTAGTAATCGGAACAGAAAAGTGTGAAGGAAGCAAAATATTAGTGTCAGATAAGCAAAAGTGGTTTGCGAGTAAAGGGAATCATGCCGGAAATTATATGAAGATACTTAGGCCAAACGCCAATAGTAAACTTCTTTGAGATTGCTAGCCCAGAAAGGAACTGAACTGATAGTTATTTATGAATGTATCAAATGATTTTATCTACAAGAAGTAATTAAGAAGAGTTATTTGACGGAAATAGCCGAGCTAATACGGAGATTAAGAGGTTCTGCCACGATTACTTTAGTCCAAAAAATACTGACTTGCACTATTTTTTTCAGGTTTAAAAATAATGCTTTCATTGATAACAAGCTCAGATATTAAAGAACAAAGTTAATGTACGATCAAGTTAAAGAGAGATATGCTTTATTTACCCACTGATATATAATTATTTAAGAAACAAGTGGCAAATAGTTTCAACGCATAGGCGTCACCTTTAGGCATGCGTTTAAATTAGTTGTACCTTGTACCGACAATAATTAAATTTCCGAGTAAAAATTCATTCTTCTCTCTCACTCTAAAACTAATAACATCAGAGTAAATTCAAGCTAATACAGAGTTGGATTTATGTAGCTCATATGGGGTTCTGCCACTTTCGCATTAGTCAAACAAATACCTAATTTCACTTTTTTGTTTATCAGGTTTAAAAATAATACATTGATTTTCATTGAAACCTACGACGTAATTATGCTAAGTATGCATATTATTTGACTGAGGTAGTTTCTTATGGACATTTTATTCACCCGCAGGAGCCAACTGTATCGCCATTTATTTCGAATTACCTCATGTTGAACTCAATTATTACAGTAACTGCTCGACACTTTTTACTCATGCTTGCATATATCACATGAGTATTTCGAAATTCAACTGGATAATAGTTTTACTTTTTACTTCTTCCCATTGATTTCAAAAGAAGGTCAAGAAAAATTTTCCGTTGGATTGACGGAATTCTCCGAAAACCAAGTGCTTCATACACAATCTGTTCCGTGAATAACCACAAGTTGAGAGGTTGGGATGAAAATTTTCCCATCTATTATGCGAATCATCGCAATTTTTGAAAATGTTAATTATTCAACCACAAGCGTAAGTGCCTCGGGAAAAAATATGCTATGCTAAGGTTTCCAAGTAAATAAAAATTACACTGCTGCACTAATGCAAAGATGTACGAATTTAGAGCCAAATATCTTAGAGGAAAACGAAATGTAGGAACAAAATCAAATACAAGAGCATTAGTTTTAATGAAATTGTGTAGAAAGGCATGATTTTTACGGCTATTATCAAACAAAGAGAAACGGTTTTCCATCAGTAGCCATTAAATGCATTATATGAAATTTCAGGCAGTCTGAGTGGGATTTTCCAATAGCCATAATTGAGACCATATCCAATTTATTTAATTTCTGTTATTATATGAAGTATGAGGTAAATAAGGCAGTCTTAATCGCACAAAAATATAGTTTTATCTTACTAAAATTCTAAATAATCAACAAAAGATGAAATCATAAGTCCTTTATCTGACTCATTTTGTTCATGACGCACTCTGTAAACGCTCCCACATCCGAAGACATTTTGCGATTCTTGCGCAGCTGATGCGGAGAGCAATTGATTTTTTCTTTTAAATAGTTTACAAATTAATACAAGATACCAAATGTTAAATTTACAACGAGATTTATGCGTTACAATGCCTTTTTTATAAAATCTCCTTGTAATTCATATCCGTACCATTTCCCAGGAAAATGTTTGGTATATAGGTTTCTTTGGAAAGGTAAAATATTTTTCTTAATAACGAGGCGCAATCCATCAAGTTGTTAATTAAATGATATCTCGATCAAACTCGCTATAGTCTTAGGTGCGGCAGTGTAGTCAACTAAATATGGGAGCGATAGTATACGCCTCGTGACGACCACAGTGAAGACGCGAGGAAAGAGCGAGAAATTCACGAAGGACCCGGGCGTAATCTATGAGCTGCTTACCCGGATTGGAGCGGCAGCATAGCGTTGGATTCCCAAGCCAAGGGCCTACAATGCTGGATGGTCAATTTATTGGCGGTATTCCAGCTCCCACTCCTCTTACCATTCCACGAATGCCTTGCGAGGAGAACTCGGAAGCAAGGGTGGAACTTTGACCACCGAATGAGGCGATAAACGCGGGGAACACTCGAGGGACCTCATAAACACCGCCCACCCATCCCTGATGTCTAGTTCCTTCCCAGCCGTGCAACGATGGACCACAGGGTCAAGCCTTAACAAGACACGTTTAAGTTTCACATTAGGACTACGCTCATACTTAAATCAGCTTTTTCACGAATTTAATGGTGTAAGGTCGTACGCATAGCGTATGGAGTAATCTGAAAAGTGATTCCATCTCTTTTACCTATACCTTTATACCGATTCGACGCAAAAGTTACGATCAATTTATTTATTATTTAGTTTATTTTTTAGTTTATTTTTATTTTTTATTTAGTAATATTATTTATTAGTTATTTTAGGCAAACAATTTAATGGGCGCATTTTTATATAGTATATGGAGAGTGATAAGTTGAAATTTCTACGAGAATAATTAGGCTTGGATCGGGAATCGAACTACGTACCATTGGTTAGCCGGACCAATGCGCAGCGCGCAGCGCATTATGCTATTCAGGCTTTCTAATACTCTTGACAATTTCGACGGATACAAGGGAACTATATCTAAGGTCCTTAAGGTCCATCTAAGAACCAACACAAGGGAGAAGAGGGTTGCGAAGAAGCCATACCCAAGCGACAGTATCCTTCACCAGCACTAATGCCGTGCTTGGCCATGTGAAAATATTCAAAATATTCATAGCAGGTGTATATATGTTGCTCGTGGAAATTTTAATATATTTCACCTGCTATGTTTGAATACTTTTGCAGTGATAAGAGTGTTTTTCTGACTTCTTGGGTAGTTCCAACCAAGACGAGAATATTATTAGCTCAACCTTTTATTTCCAAAAATCTCAAAGACCTTTCTGGATCCTATTTTCTTTATGCCCCTTAAAACCTATATACTTATGCTCTATCATCTTGGATCCTTAATATTCTCCGTTGTAATATCTTCTCTTATAGGTCATTGTCTGTTTGTACAACTTCATCTACCTTATATGTGGTGTCGTAATTACCTTGACCACTTTTCCATGCCAAGCCACACTCGCAATTTTCCTATCCATCAAGAAAAATAACTTCACCCCTTCTCTCCACACTTTTCCAATGCATCGTTTTATACGAATGTCCTATTTCCTGAAGAGCAAAATTTAAAAATGACACAATACTATTCCTCATATCGGCATTGCCAATAATCAACCGTTCAGATCTCCTTTTACATTCCTGTAGAATTATACAGTGATTACTAGGAGCTTGAGATATCGGATACTATTCATTTCAGATAATAGCGGGTTGGTTTACCATTCCTTTCTTCATCCAATTGGAAACTTAAACAAAACAACAAATTTTAATCTATTCTATGAATCTCGAAAAATGTCTGAGAAAAGTGGCAATTTTTTTTTCATTTTCATGCATCGCACCAAATCGCGAAAGGGTAAAGTATTCCAACTGAACTTCATCCAACAAGACGCCAATAGCAACTGCAAATGCAAACGGACTCATTCTCGTACCCTACGCGAATTAAATAAGAAAGATTCGCTTCTTAAATCAAGTCTAACCGGAGGAGGATCTGAAAGGAATTGGAAGAGGCAAAAATATCCCAGGAAGAATTTCGAAGATGTAAAAGTACAGTGGATAATAGGAAAGCAAATATTTTGAAAATTAGCGCACCCGATGTCCCTTCAATCCAAATAGCATATATTCCTCTCCATGCTCCGAGGAACTGCAATACATCTACATCTACATACTGCTCCACGAGCCGCTGCATGGGCGTGTGGCAGGGGGTGGTAGGTCACCAGCCGTGTAGAGATGTAAGTTTTTGGGAGGTGAAATGGTAACATGTGTTATGAGAGTGTATTTAGAAGAGCTCAGTTTTTATTTTGGTCGCCCATTGTGTGCGGAAAGAACAAGTTTTTGTACCTATCTGTTCGGCAGTGTATCTTTCTTATTTTATCGCATCTGTCAGACCTAGAAATGTAGTGAGGCGTCATGATAATAGTCTTTGTGTCGTTATGATACACACCAGATCTGAATTTCTCAAGCAGCATAAGCCTAGCGTGCAGCCTCTGAGTCCCTAAGGGCTCCCACCTTAATCCCTTCTATAAGTAGTGAAACACTGTATGTTTATTCGAAGCAGTTTTAACGAAGCGTGCTGCTTTTCTTTGTATATTATTAAATTTTTTTAAATCTTTTATGACCAGGGACCCAAATGCTCGCACGACGTATTCGAGATTTGGCCTAACCAGAGTGAAGTAGCATCTCTCTTTTACTTTTTCATCCGAGGTCCTTCCTATTATACGCTTAACAAAACCTAGTTTCTTTAACACCGAGCCGTGTATGTTTTGTATGTGTGTTCCCCACGATATATCTGAAGTTTATGGTAATTCCAAGATATTTTACTGTATGTGAAGATTTTATGTTTACTCCACCCACAGTATAGGTATGGAATTTGTGAGACGTCTTTCGCAGGAAGTAAACTGTTGTGCATTTGCTAATATTTAATTCTAACCCCCACTCCTGGCACCATTAATGAACGCTGTTAAGGTAAGTTGACAGAACTTCAAAGTCCGCGTCTTCCCTTATTTCACGGTAGATAACTGTATCGTCTGCAAATAATCTTAATTTACTGCTAACTCGAGAACATAGGTCATTAATATAAATAATGAATAATAGAGGGCCAATCACGCTTCCCTGAGGAACACCGAAGGTACTTCGACCATATCAGAGCTAAAACCGTCAATAACTATTTTTTGTTTTCGATCACTGAGAAAGTCCCTAATTCAATTCACTATTTTTTTATTAACTCCGTATGAATACAATTTATAAACGAGTTTTTTTAAAGAACCTTTTAGAATGCCTTCTTGAAATCAAGGAATATCGAGCTGATCTGCTCATTCGATTCATTTGATTTTAGCATATAATGAAGGAAGAGCGCAAGCTGTGTTTCGGAGACCACCCCTTACGGAAGCCATGCTGACTGCTGTGTAAGGAGTTATGATTATCCAGTAATTTCATAATATTACCAACGAAAATGTGTTCGAGGATCTAGAACTGAATGGATGTAAACGATATAGGCCGATAATTTTATTTTGTTGAATATCGGAGTGACTTTGGCTATATTCCCGTCTTGGGGCACCTTGCCTTCGGATAATGATTTGCTAAATATAATTTCTAAGAATGGTGCAATCTGTGGCGCTAACTCCTTGAGCACGCGTGCAGGTATTCTGGACCCGGGGACCTTTAATCGTACGGAGCTATTTAGTTATTCCATCACGCTGAATTATTATGTCCACCATCGGATCGTTAAAGTCAGGAGTGTCTACATTGTGTATTGTGTCATCCTTAGTGAACACACTTTCGAAGTAGTGGTTTAATAAGTTTGCTTCATCGATGCTGTTGGTGACCATTTTGCCGTTTTTATCCAATAAAGTCTCTACTGTCGAAAATTTACCCTGGAGTTCTCTCGCGTATGACCAGAATAACATGGGGTTTTCATCTAGTAATTTACCTAGAAATAGCGTCGAAATCTGGCCTTTCCGCGACAACATTTTCAATTATGTAATTTTTCTCCTTTTTTGTTTTCTGGGAAATAGTTTGAATGGGGTTCGACCGACAGATAAAGATCTCACATTTTTTTACGCTCGTAGTAAAATATGTCTTTTACCTGAAAACTTCCATTAAATCCACGTAATGGTTTCGGGCGTCACTTGGAGGAATTTATCCATCATGAAGATGCATTCATTTCATAAAAATTGAAGCTTTTAGGTGATTGGCTCATATGTTTCTTCACCATTTGATTTCCTGTTCAAATCCACTTTTAAATCAGTTCCACACTGCACTTAAAATTTGAGATTGGAAAAGAAAAAGACTGTTTCACCCTTTTAACCGTTGAAACCTTCCGTTGAATGGCAGTACCTTCTCTTCCTATCTTTATTCCATTAAATCCCTCGTACAATACTATTCCATAACTTAATTCTAAAACTACATAGACTTTGAGGTTTCAACGGTTAAAAGGGTGAAACAGTATTTTTTTTCCAATCTCAAATTTTAAGTGCAGTGTGGAATTGATATAAAAGTGGATTTGAACAGGAAATCAAATGGCGAAGATATATATGAGCCAATCACCTCAAATTTTGAATGTTTATTAAATGAACGCATCTGAGAAAAAAACAATGCATCAATTCAGTGTATGTACAACATCATTCAACTCCTCACAATGGAAAATATAATTCGATAAATAAATGTGTTCGACGACTTATACAAGTATTCGGAGTTTTTCTTGCAACTTCCCACATCTAAGGAACGCCATCAGCGAAAGCAGTATTATTTCCGAGACTCGGGAGAAAAGTTGAGATTTTTCATTGGTTTCGACTTCGCGACCAACCTTTACCTTAAATGCCTGTTTTGAGAGAGGAATTCGATTCTCCGACTCTTTCCTTCCCGGGTGTCGGACGTGCTGGGGTGGGCTTGTCCCGCAGTCTATTTCTTCGTCTCGCCACCCGACACCAATATAAAGGTGAACGCCTTGACGATATCCAAAGGGATTTGTATCTTGAGCGGGGCTCAGCATTCATCTCACGCGTTCCAAAGCTCCTCCTCCCTCGACCAATCCTTCCCCGACTCCCTCCCCTCGAACATTATTTATCTTTGTTTTCACGTATCCAGGGCCGTGCAGAGCGAGCATGTTAAAGGAATCCATGCATCACGCCATGCGATCATATTTTGCCTTAGAGCTTTTAGCCCTTTTTTCCCTGGCAAAATCCACGATTAAACTCGCTGCTCCTTTTTTTGCCGTTTCCATCTTAATATATTGCCCCTTTTCCTCGGCTGCATTTCGCACTACGGTGTGCACTAGTGATTATGACAGTAGGTAATCCTTTCGTTTGCGTAATTTTTCCTCTGCATAGCCAGCCGTAGCATCCTGAAGAACTTTGAAAAATGATCTCGTAAATCGTCATTTAAGCCGTGCAGGCAAACATTTTTAATTCCTACGCTCTTACCCATGAGAATGAAGGCGGAGAAATTGACGTTCATAAGCACCTCTTGCTCAGGTATTAAAAGATAAATATGCTTCAATAATATGTCGGTTGCTTGAAAATTACCGCAGGATTCCTCTTCTCTGAGAGGGGGGATATAATTTAATGCTGTTGTAGGAAAATACAGCATGATATTTCAGGGGTTTTGGGGAATCATTCTCTCTATTTTCTTACAGCGTGAAAAAACACTTGAAGTATTCCGAATAATATACCTACCAATAAATGTCCCCAAAATAAATTACTCTCAATATCATTTTAATAAAAGTACCTATCATTCAGAACACTTTCATGTCTCGAACTTAATAACAGTTGGTAAAAGAGGATCATTCGCCCAAAATGTCTAAACAAAGAGATCGCAAATGGGGAAGAGACTTGATGGTTACTTTAAAACGCCCAAACAAATGTTAAAAAACTGGTCTTAAGTTTTTTCATAAGGTTACATGGGAATATAATTCTAAAACCCCAGAATATATCACTTCATATCTTTATCGTTGCACAAGAATGTGTCATTATACTAAACTATGATATCTTTTTGCATAATAAACTCTACATCAATGCATTAAATCAAAACTAGTTGTTGGTACTATTGAAAGAAAAAATATGGCTCTCCACTAAAAATTAACGTTCAAGGACACCTGCGTCCGTTTGCCACAGTGCATAATATTTAACCCTGAAAATAAAAGTAAAGAGAGCTAATTCTTCAATTAATTAAGATCAAATTCTTCGCGCATCAGAAAAAGGTTCAAGAGGAAACTGCAAATTTGGCACATTACTGCGTACACTTGAAACCAGTAGAATTTATAAACTGTGATCTCATTTTTATCTTTTCATATACATTTGATATGAAATGAAAATGCTCAAAATGCGAACCCAAAATACAGAATCTTGAATTCGAGAAAAATACTCCAAGCATATAAATTTACCAAATGGAGTGCTTACAACTCCTCGGAAACGAAATCTCGATAAGAAAAAATGTTGTTCGTATTCGCCAAAAAAGAAAATCAGCAGCGCATGCCAAAAATAATTCTCCAAAAATCGAAACGGTTGCTTGAACGCATCCACGAATGAGGAAACAATTCACTCGAATTTGGCAGCATTAAAAGCGAGTTTGACGATTTAGGGGAGAACTTAAAAAAATAAACCATAATCAATCTTAGTAGTAACAGACGCAATGTGTAGTGAAGTTCGAACTAATATGAGACAACGGAGGTGCGAAGATAACTCGGAGGAAAGAATAATAAAGATTAATTAGAAAAAAAAAGCAATGAAATTACCACACATATACCCTCCATATACAGCCAGTTTATACAGCCTCCCCAAAACCACGTCTGA
This sequence comes from Ceriagrion tenellum, assembly GCA_963169105.1. Classification (NCBI taxonomy): domain Eukaryota; kingdom Metazoa; phylum Arthropoda; class Insecta; order Odonata; family Coenagrionidae; genus Ceriagrion; species Ceriagrion tenellum. The sequence continues at coordinate 78,212,053 of OY720635.1, forward strand.
TTGAATTCATACCACCGCGGTTGAAAGGACTCGAGTTTATGAATCATATCGCGGCAAACAAGAAGGAACGACGCGACGCCTCGATAGATTGAAGGAACCGGGCGTGAAGAACAAAGGGTCTATTCTCGAGAAGCCGTATTCTCATCCCTTCGTCGATACAGCATTTTGGAATATTTTTTTCCTTTTTTCATCCTCAAGTCGTCAAACCTTGTCCACGTGTGATAAGTATGGAGAAGAAGGTACTTCTACACCAATAAACTACCCGGAAAGCAGCCACGGAGGCGGGCGTCAAGAGATATTCAGACATCAGCCACTGAGGGAGTGGGAATAGGAGTGGAGGACTGAGATGAATTGTATGCTAAAATGTGTAACTTGCTTATGTGTCATAAGTTAGTGTCATGCTCTAATTTTGTTATAACCCCTAAGGATGCGTAAGAAAGACTTTTGAACCCATCATTTCGGCAGTACACCTCTCTAATTTTGTTTCTATCAGTCCTGGTAATGTAGGATGCAGTCAAAATCAAACCCTCCGTGTCGCACTGAAACTCACCTGATCTGAATTATTCAAGTAGTCAAACAGTAAGCCTAGCCTGAGACCTACGAGTCTATAAAGATTACAAACATAGACCTTTCATCTGCAGTGATTCACTTTCTAATTTGCTCGCAGCAGTTTTTAACGAAGCGTGTGGATTTCCTTTAATTTTTTTATATTTCGCGAGTCAAACATTTCCGTGCAGGGTTCAAACCTTTTCGTCGTATTCAAGATGAGGCCTAACCAGAGTAAATTTTAATATCCCTTTCCCTTTTTCACCGAAGTATCGAATGGTCACTTAGGATGCGATACGTCCACGAAAGAATGCGACAGTTGGCCATTTTTACGTGCAAAATTTATCTCGGAATTTCAAGTATCGACCAAGCAAAGACTGCGGTTTGGGGTCCACCAAGAAAATTCTGAGGAAAATAGGCAGCGACGGTGGAAAAGGCACAGCTCCTGGTGAAGAGTTCAGACTGCAGGAAAAAAATCCGTCAGGAGGTACCTACTCAAAAGGGAATTGAAGTGGATGGAGACAGCGGCAAAGGATGAAAGGACGGCGGAGCAAAGGCAGCGAAACAATCGTCGACAAGTGAGGGGGAAGTGATTAGAGATGGGAAATGGAAGAGACATTTTCATTGCTATTTTTAACCTTTATTCGCGTTAATATAAGATGGAAAAAATGCGTCTTACCCCACTTTCATTCACATCCGGGATCTTCGATAAATTTCCGGGCGCAACAGTTTTCCGTAAAGTCTCGGCATTTCCGCTAGTTTCGCAGAACAATACCCGCAAAAGTATATAAAACCCAAATAGATTTAAGTAAAGGAAATGGTTGTGGGATTTACTTTGTGGAATTTATCCATAATGGACCAAATAAAAATGACTTTGTTAACTCCGCTAGAGGTTTATTGGCCCGGCCCGGGTTTCAGAACCTTGCGTAACGAGTGCGGTAGAGTTGTGAAAAGCTCACGCGGGTGGCGTGTAGCGATAATTGCAACTATACCGCACGAGCTGAACAAAATATCTTTAACCGTAAGACTGCGTAAATTTAATAATATAAATTAAATTACATATATATGCAAATATTGCACATTTAATAAGATGAAATGAGCCGTAAAACGCGAAATCAGCGAAAAAATTATGATTTTGTCATTGACAGCGTAATTTTAAACGGAAACGACGAGTAAAACAGAATCGACAGCAAGAATTATGTACCTGATTCTTTCTGTCATCCAATTGTGAAAATTTGAACCCTATATCGTGCTGCAAGTAATTTAGTAAATGCAAAAAAAAACCTCAGATATGATTCGAATGCTCTTACTATGAGAGTGAATTAGGGGACCGATTTAGGGACCCTGCGGCCCAAAGACTTTTGGTCCAACGGATTTATAATACCTCACAAATTTACTACAGATTCTCAGGGGAAATGATTCGGTAATTTTCGAGAAAAATAATTACATACATATAAACAGAGGTAAGAGAGGCACAATTGAGTAAGCGTTTTTTCATAAGCATGTGTAATTAATCAATTGACATACGGAAAACCCCCCAATCTAGACAGCATTTTCCCAGCGAGTATATATTCGTAATTCATTTATACGATCTCTCTAACAATGGTGAATGCAGAGAATACAATCATCAACAGTCATCAATGCAAATATTGGTTTGCTGCTCTGCACTCCTATCTCAACTCCTCCAACAGCTTCATTCCTTCATAATTACTCACATTGGTTTCCTTTATAATTCACCTGGTGCAATCCATTCATGGCCTTCTTCTTTTAATTTTTCCTGCTAATTTTTCCTTCAAAAATTATTTAAAATCTGCTGTTTGTCGAGAAAAATGTCCAACAACTTTGTCACTCCTTCTATGCAGATTTTTAGCGAAATAAAAATAATCATGGAATCCACTTCATTTCTCGCAAGAGTTGAGCATTCCTGAAGATATTGTTTCCAGCAGTCAATGGTAGAGGCATACCCATATATTAAAGTAAAACAGATACTATTAAACTCTGGTAGTAATTGCTTAATGTTCTTTTCAATTTAGTACGATCGTGTTAGCTCGTCGAGGCTTTGGCCGTAAATGAAAGCCTGTGGCACTCTACTGCTATCAACCTGTTCACCACGGACAAAAGTGCGGTTCCTTAACCCTAACATAAATAAATTTAAAAATTTTATACTTTATATTTCGTCCATATTATGAAGTTCACATCTCTAGTAGCTAATTTTAAGTCATTTTTAGTTCATGGATCATAATATTAGGCTGATTTAATTCTTCCCTTCTGTAAAAATAAAGACGTATGTTGCAGATCTGGGTGTCCAGCACCCACCGACCATAATAGTGTGACAAACTTTTTCCCCCATTTATCCATGGCCTTATCGCAATAAATACGTCGCCTTGTGTTGCTTCTCTCGCCGCTAGATGATGGGACCTTCATAACTTGTACTCTGTTTTTTTTTCGGCATGGAAACAAAGTATGCACCAGGGCTTGAGGTTTCCCAACTGTTAACCTGTATTGAAATATAAACACATAGCTGAACCCTCCAGCAGATTTTTAGGTCCAAGCCAACCGGCGTCAGTCAAAGTAATGTGATACGTGTGCCTTTGTGTCTGTATTCCGTATTGACCCCCTCTATCGTACCCTGCGATAGACTTCTCGAAATAAGAAAATCTTTCTCAGTCAAGGAGTTGTATTCTCGCCGGAGTTATCTCCTTGTGTCGTGCATTCTGCGAAGAAGTTCAGTAGGTATCTAAAGACGAGTGATTTCAGCAGTGGAGGCAAGCTTTCCTGGGCATAGCGCTGGGTAAATATGTCCATCCATATTATTTATCACACAGATTTTACAATTTTATGTGAAATCTAACGTTATTTTTATATTGCACAATTTACAGTTGTTACATTTTTATTGTTTCATTTCTCGGTATTGGATTATGTAAATTTTAGTTTTCATAATGGCCTACAAAAGAGAAAAAATGAATATTGCAAATTTTAGAAGTTCTGAGGGGGAACAGTAAATTATTGGTAATAATCCCGATACAGGTGACATAGATCACCATGAACACGACAAGCGTTAGATATCCGTAAAAGGTATAGTAAAATATATATCGTACGTTATATATAACATATAAAATTAGTACGCTTGAAAAAAATACAACTAGATTTTACTTTTGCTTATTAAATAAAAAATACAATCATGGGTGTCCTACACCCAGCGACCAGAATCTCGCAGGTGACATAGGTGACCGTACTGAAGGGTTAATAAAGGTGAACAAAATTAATTTTTTCGACTTTCTTGAAACTTGCTTTGAACTCATATGTTTACTTAATGTCTTGGGAATTATGCAGAGCCCTTAGTTTTACAATAAATACATTATTAAAATACATAAAATTATGCAAAAATAAGCGCTATATTTCATGAAAATGCGCCTTATATATTTTTCTAAAAATTCATTTCTTTTACACATTTTTCTAACAAGTCACGGAACAAATATGGGCAAGATTTCTGTGAATAATATTGATATGGAGATAACACCACCAGAAACATGATCTCAATCTTTCAGTGATTTAGTGACTCCCAATTGGTTGAAGGATTTCGCGAAGCCATGACCACACAAAACCAAGAATGAAAAAAAATCGAATTCGCATAAGCCTCAAGTAATTCTCCACATTTATGCAAAAGCTGCATCAAAAAATGTGTCGAAGCCTAAAGTAGATTGGTTCAATCCGTTTTCCACGGGATATTTCGAAAGGGTTGCAGATATAAGCCCTAATTCAAATGGATATCGCAAGAATCGAGGCTGATTCCTCGAGCTCCCTGGGTGATTACTTTTTCCTTAAATGTCATTCCCATTTTTAGTGAGCAAGCGACCTTCGTCTCGCGACAGAATTTCAATCCGCGTTTCTCCCAAAAATACAGTTTACGACACGAATTAGCGCACTCCATTAACTCTTTAATTAAAAACGGCGATGGGGAAGAATAGAGGCGCCACCTCACGCAGGTTCATTCCAGCCCTCAGGGTTGGAGAAAAGGTTTTTCGAAGCGGAGGAGGAGGGTGGAAAGATTTCAGAGGGAGTCTCTCTCCGGTAGCCATTAAACAACTTCCCATTCACTTTTCTGTTTGCTTATTTTTTCACTCTCATCCTTTCTCTTGTTCTCCCGCTCTAGCAATCTTGAAAGGGACGAGGCGATGACGATGAGAAGCAAAAAAAATTAAAGGCTGAGAGAGGGTGGGAAAAAGCGGGCAGGAGAAGGAGAGAGGCGGAGGCATGAGAAGAGGATATGAAGTCTGTAACGCCGCTCGGAGAATATCCAGGATGGCTGGATTTCTATTTTTTTACATGCATAAGACCAAAGGAGTTCAGTTTTTTCCCAGAAAACCATCCGACGTTTCCGAGCCTTTTTACCAGGAATGCTTTTTTGTTGCCATGGCAAAGCCTTCGGCAAGAAAACTTGACCAGTTAAGTGGAAAAAGTAACTACAAAACGAACGGCAGTAAGCTGAATTCTCTACGAAAATAACCCCAAGCAGGCTGACTGGGCAAGTTTCAACGTATTCAATCGCGAAATATGAGAAAGCTACACCATCAAATTACAAAGATGTATTTTCCATGCAGGTGAAGAAAGTTATCCCCATTACTTTAAGACAGTTTGTAACGATAGCTTTACTATCAAATTTCAAATCAGGGAACTAATTAAAAATAAAATACCTAAATTAAAATTAATAAATAAAACAAGATCGAAGACAGGTTTACCATCACATCATAAATCCGAGAATCAATCGAAAACAATCTAGATGAGCGATAATGAAGATAATGAATTTGAGATAAGGAGCTCTCGAGTTTCCAACCGAGTGGTTTATGGCACCGACATTGAAGCCATCATTTGCGCAGTCACAAAACAAAGTAAGTGAATAAGATAAAAAATGTTCGCAATAGCAAGATAATTTTCTCTCACAACACACGTTAACTGAATATTAACGTAGAAATAAACATTTAAATATAGTTACAGGACTAATTTAGAGCAACACTCATGTTCAGTGGAATATTTCTCAGTTAATATATTAGGACTCCACTCTGACTATATGTACTTCTCGCGGCATTTCTTTTCAATAGTTGGCACGGACGGTATTCAGCCATCAAATAACGTAAGCTAGTTAGGATAATGAAAACTATATATGATGGTATAAGAAATTTCATGAATGATGGTGGAAAAAGAGTCATAAACATATCAAAATCGCCAAATTCGATAAACAGTGTTTATAAAAAGAATGACCCAACTTCAAATCGTTAAATTTAATAGTGAATAATCGTTACAATGATATAACTTACAACTAAATCCTTCAAGTTTTGCTCTTTCACGTCTAGTTTCATAAATACTGCACGTGTCTTTTACTTGCTGCCGGGAAGATATCAATATGATAAATGAACTGGATATTACGGACTTAGCCTAGTTACATTGGGGGAAACTATACTGCTGCTACATAGAAATATTTGTTAAGTTTGCTTGTATATGTCCCTAAGTGTGTGTATTGTTACATGGCCACTATAAAATGGCGACATAGCTGTATGTGGTTTTATTACTTTAAATAAATAAAAAATAAATAAAAATTATTCGGTGAGGGCCGTGGAATCTAGGAGCTGTTCTTTATAAGTCTAAGCCCTTACTAGAAGTACAGGATTCATTCTTTTGTGGTCTGTGATTTTACCGACATAAGGTTTTCAAACTGGGTCACTCTTTCTAGTGAATAGTGTATACATCAATTGTCGATGCACAGCACTTATCAATCATAGACAAAATAATTTTAACCGCGCACAATTCTCGACAAAACCAGTGAGAGTCGAAATCACGAATTTGATTCTCTTTGAAACTAAAGCAGGCTCTTAGGACATACTTCCTGCTGCTTGCCTAGTGATCGGAAGTTTAGATGAGATATTACGCTTCACAGGGAGCTATCAAATAGATCACATTATGATCTGGTAGAGATTAATGAACAGTGAAGAAATCTATCGGAACGTTTCGAAAGTCGATTCGGATAATGATCTGGTAATTTAATGAAATGCGTATTTTTCCTGTACAGTGAACTTCAAAAAGGCGTTTGAGAGAGTTGATTGGGAAACTTAAATGAATATACTTGAGGAAATAGAAGTACTTTAGCTATTTATGAGGTTCACTTGAAACTCATATTTGGCCAATTAGGTATTGGTTAGGGTGGCTAATGGAGAATCAAGGTGATCAGCTCTCAGGGTGGGATAAATTTTCCCGTATTTGCTTTTACTTCCCAATGTGTTTACCTAAGAAAAAGTAAGAGGGGCATTGGATAACCTATACGTAGGAAAAAAAGAAGGAAGCCAGCAGCTGGTGACGGTCAGATTCGCAGACAACCAGACGCTGATTATTCGATCATCTAATGTATGTATCTAATGTAATGGGCTGTAAACTTTGGTAAATCATTCCAAAATCAGGGTCGGAAAAAGGGAATGAAAATAAATCATATGGAAATAAAAAAATTAGATTTTCCAGGACAAAAACCGAGTAGAAGGTTCGTTAAGTAGTGGAGTAAAAATTGGAGCAAGTTGAGCACATTTATCACATGGGTAGAAAGAAGGCCAGGAGAAAATTGGAATAGAAGCGAAGACATTAGGAGGAGAATTGTGCAGGCGAAAGAAGCATTCCACAATACGAGGGAGCTGGAACTTTGAGAATGGATTTTAAAAAGAGGTTAATGACTAGTTCGATCAAGAGTGTAGCGTATTATTGGATAGAAATCTGAACTCAGAGCCGGAGATTGAGATTTGATTTTAGAAGAGAATGGAGAATGTGGGGTGGACGGAAAAGAAGACGAAGGAGACAAAGCTCGGCATGGTGGGTGGGAAAATGGAACTGCTTGTGGAAACCAGGAAAATGCATAGTGATTGAAACAGTCAATCTAATAGGAGTGGATACTGAAAACTAAGATAGGGTGGAGTGTGTGAGGTGAGAGGAGGAGGGGAAGAGGTAGAATAGATTTCATGATTGGATGAAGAGAGGTAGTATACCGAACTGAAGAAAGAAATTGTACACGGAGAAAAGAAGCCGCAGCGGAAAAAGAGGTACATGGTTATTAAAAACTTATGATCAAGTGTACGGTAGGTAACCTTTATTAATAATGATTCTTCAGAAATATGCAAAAAATGTGCCCAATTTGACAAAAAGTTTTCAAAATCGAGAGCTATTCAAATATTTCTCTGTCAATAACTGGATTCGGTATAAATTCTGGTACTCTATTGATCGTCCAGAAAGAAGGCGAAAGAAACACTGATGAAAAGAACATCTTTCAAATTTTCGAACTTGAATATGAATAGTAAACCTTTTTCTCGGAATAAAAGACCTAAAATTTCCGAAAATTTATCGACAAAAACTTGTCCCAGAAAGTCGCTCAAAATCATTTCGACGGATCGGCAAAAAATTATTTCATCCACGACTTTGGCTTCCTTAAAAAAAACGCCGGATGATGGGTGTGTGAGGAAGTTTTCCGAGTTGAGTTTATGTTCAATGCCCACGGGACGTGATTTTCCTGGCATCTAAACCTTAAATATGACTCAGGTCAAACTTAAAACACAAAGAGTCATCTTACCCTCGGTATTCTTCCTATTCCCGGACTCGAATTCTCCAACTTCGAAGGACGCTGCGGAGGCCAAAGGGAAAAAAGAGGGAGGGGGGATTTTTCACGGAGGTTCTGCCACAGACAGGTGGATCAGAGGGAAAGAATGATAAAACGGAAAATGTATAGCAAAAAAAGTCTTCTTGACGTTTGGTGGAATCGGACTCTGACAGTATTTTCAAAAATAAAGACCCTGGGAAATGGAATCACTGAAAGGCATTATGCTTGTACCTTTGTGAGCAAATGGATCAACTTTTCCGTCAGACAAAGTCGGCACTAAAACTAATTTATTCACACCATATGTCGTATTTGTTCAGTCAAGTTAAAAGGATTATTTTTAAAGCCCAGTCTAATAAATAAAGAAAAGTAAATAATATGAAAAACATACAAAAGAAGCGGTTGTAATATAGTAATATAAACTCATTCCGTCTGGTTAGAAAGGAAGGTTTTATACGATATATCGAAGGTATCGGATCTATCGATTGCGTACATCGATATATAAGATCGATATAGGCAAGTTTTACCTGAGATTCAAGCGAGCAGTGTGCACCGGGCATTATCATGTATGTATCACCGATTATTACACGTATGTAACAAGAATAAACAGCCAGATATAAACCACTTCTAATACCATAATTTATATGTAATAAAATATCAGATTACTTTTCCTTAAGAATTAACTCTATTGCATACTTCACATGCCTATCATTCCTATCACTCATTATTTCTCTCGAAACGAGAGGTAATAAATTAAAACATTTTATTTTATTTAGTTATATTTCCTCTTACGGTTTACGAAAAATAACTACACTCAGTAAACAATTACATAACCACAGTAAAAATTTAAAATACTGAGTTTTATGGATAGATTAAAATTCCAGATTATTTTTCTTATATAGCGCTAAAAAATTCTCCGCATATTAACCATTCCGTGTACTCAGGATTTCGTTACAAACGACACTTAATTTAAAAAGGTTTAATTTCTTTCAGTGATATCTTTTCCACTTGTCATGAAAAAAAATAACACTCCATTAAAAATTACCTAACTATAATGAATATTTAGAATATTAAGACTTGTAAGAATTTTTTTATTATAACTGTCAATATTTTGAATGTTTTATGGATAAATTCATGCTCTTTCGCAGACAATTTCTCGTGAATCGTGATGACATGAATGGGTTATTCTGTTAATTTTTGTATCTTAAATTAGCGCGATTATTCAGTTAATCTCCACGCACCCCCGTATTCCACGCCGTAGACAGTCTTCTTGCTCCACGCATCCTTACATTGTCCTCCTTTGATCAAACTCCCAATGTACTTCGTATAAATGGCACTTTGGAGCATAGATTCTATCCATCCTACCATGCTCCATTTCTTAGTATATAGCGTGACACTTCATAGACGACATGGCACATAATATTCCCAATTTAATGATAATTTTCTCCCACCTTTTGTATGATAAAGGGTTGGGCTTCTGATCCAAGCCATGGGCTTAATGGAAAGGCAGCAAAAGAACCACCCTCCAGCTACCGATGAATTTTCTTGACAAGGAATATTCTCGATGGCAATATATAAAAAGAAAAGAGGCCATCCTAATCTATATAAGTAGAAGCACAACTAAGCAGAACCGAACAGGGAAAAATGATGCTCTTATCTCTCCGGACAAGAAAGAAGAAGAAAAAAGAGAAATCTCGAGACCACAACTTGGGTAGGGTTTTTGAAGAGGGGGCTTGAACCCCTCAGGGTCGTCCCACCCATCCTATATCGGTGCCTATGCTAATGCGGAGGGAAAAGGGGATAAAGAGATTTGCTCCTCGCGGGCAACCGGCGTTGATGTATCGCAAAACTGCGCGGGAAAACGAGAGAAACAAAGGAGGGAGAAGGAATGGGCGGGCCCTCAGGAACAGAAGCTAAAGTGGAGGAGGAGCTTTCTGCGGGCCTTGGGAGCGGATGCGGCAATGAGGGAGAGGGAGGTGTGGGACGGAGGACACGGGAAGAGGCGAGGAAGAAAGAGAGCGGGGAGAAAGGCGGAGGGGGAGTACGGGGTGAAAAGCCTTTTATATCGATCGGGTGGAGGAAAAACTTCCGATAAATCGATGGTCACAGTCGATATTCCAGCGACATTTATGAGCAGCCGATGACGTAGAGTTGGGAGAGAAGCAAGGGAGAAAAGCTTAGGGCCTCCTCCTCTCGCGAATGAGGTGGTTTCGTGAAAGTGGAGTTGCTTGTCGAGAGTAAAGGGATGGGCGAAGAATGAGATAACGGATGAGGGAAAATTTGGAGATAAGGGATTGAGGAAAAAACGTTATAATTCGAAACAACGTACGGCCTAGGCCGGGAGGATTCGTCCGGCAAAAAATATCGAATTTCTTTTCAGTTTGGACTGAACGACATTTTTGTACGCCCAACTTTTTAAGTTCAACCTCTATAGAATAAAAAAACATAACGACTACCGACATTTGGATTTGAATCGGAGAAATATCCGTTGGGTTTGCGGTTTCCAGTTCGTATACTTTTAGTATTATCTACATCCATAAAAAATGATAGTAAATAAAGTCTCCTTGAACATAATAAACCCTAGATCAACTTCGCAGGAAGAAAAGTGGCTTTGGGTAGACATAGAAATTACCCTTTAGAGAATTTCACCTAAATCAGGACACCTCCATCAATTTTTTGCTGGATCAGTTTGTAGACTACCATCCTAATTAGGCCTCTTGATACACAGAGGGTACATTTTAGGATTTAAGTGCTCTAACTGTCCATCGAGGCTGAAAATAAAGGAGATAAAGGGGATCAAAGAAGAGGAAACTCCCCGTTAGTTTGAGCACACTATTCTATCACTTCTTGAGATAGACTACATTATAATGAATTTATCCACATTCTAGTAATATTGCGTCACAATCATATTTTCAGATCCAATAAATGATTCTTTGATATTGGAGGTGAGGAATTAATTTCTAGAAAATATCAAGCATAATTAAGTTTAGATGTGTTATATAAACTCTGCGATAAGATTCAGATAATATCATTTGTTTCTTGGCTAAACGCAAAGGAAAGTGAATAGTTGCCCCAGGAACCCTTTTAGAATTCGAGATAATCATTGGTATTTACAAGGTCAATACCGCAAACATAATGAAAATGAGGTATGTGGACATAAAGAACATTTATCATCGTCATACAAGGCCATGTGTATGGATGCTTCCTCAAAGAAGTCCAAATAACTTGAACAAAAGGCAGACGTAAAATTTTATAAGCGTGTTCCGACACAAAGTACTTTGTGAACGTCCTGCACGGGAGAGAAATACACGGGGCTCCTCGAACAACCTTCCACTTTCCTCGGCGTTTCACTGAGGAAGAAACCTGAATGCTCGAGGTTTTTTTTCGTGAACGAGTCTTTTCTTTACCTCCTGTCAAGCCTCCGAGACTGGGAAGTGGTGAATGCGGCACTTGAGGTCACTTGGCAGTCATTGGAGGGCGGCAGTAAGAAGGCAAAGTCCTTTCGAGGGCCCTCTCGAGTGGAAAGCGCGTTTGCGGCGAGCGCCTCACAAGGCGCCCCGCTCCCCTTCGAAACCCTCATTTTAAATCCCTAAATATGCCGTGGGACTTTTATAAATCGTCATAGCGTGGTGGCACAATTGATTGATCGAGCCGAGACAGGCTGAGAAGAATTTCGGAGGGAATCGAAAAGAAACAAACCAAGATGGTTTTTGTTTTGCCTCATTACAGCAGCCGTTGTTGATGAGGGACTCAAAATGCTTCTGAGTATACGAAGTATGTTCAAAAAATAACGGAACTTTTTGTAAAAAGTCACTTTTATCGCACGTATAACTTAGTGTTCCTTATATCCTTCATAGTATCCTCCTTATGTCTAGATACACTTAATCTAGCCGTCTTCCACTTCATCATACAGTCCTGGAATGCTTCTCTAGATGCCACCTATATTTCCGCGGCGAAACCTCTTTAATGTCATCAGTTGAGTCAGAATGGTGTCCTCAAAACACTGATATCTATTTGTAAAATTTAAAATAAAGTCACACGGGGACAGGGTAAGTTCGTAAGAAGGCAGGGGGAGGACAGGCTTTTAAACAAAACTCACGAATTTATAACCCTGCTGGGCAGAAAGTTGTCTAGATGGAGGAAGGTCATCTCGTTGGGCTGTTATCAAACTAGAAAGAAACTTTATGGAATCCGATTCATATTCAATTTTCAGTCAAAACGTCTTAATATTACCCAATTGAGATTTCAAACTCTCCGGCATGTTCCCTGACAGTCAGTCGACGGTTGGCACGCTTATGTTCCTCGATTTTCAGAGTGTAAGTGCCATCAGTTGACGTCGAAGACCTTCCTAGTAGATGATTGTCATTAAGTGACCGACGACAAATTTGGGATCAAGTATCCTTTTCATAACACAGCGTACAACTAAAAGCATTATTTCGGTGAGCAAACTTTAAAAAAATGAGGGTTTATGTATAAGATTTCCAAAGTTACTCGCAAAATTTCATGTAGCAACGTTGATTCTGAAACTCGGATAGCAAAAAACGCCACGGTGACGAAAATATCTTTAAATTATACAAGTATATGGAAACTAAACAAAGTTTTAACAAATAGAAAACTATGGCTACTCAGAAGGTAGTGAATAATGTAGTCCCACCAGTCAGATGTCGCTATGACCATCCGTTAGATCACAATAAAAAAGTTCCTCTGTAGGTAAAAACCCTGCAGAGCGTTCCTTCTTCAGTTGACAGTATGGCTTAGAGAGAGAGAGCTGTTGACAAATTTTCACCAGAGTGTACAGATAGAGTACTGCGGGACACAAATTTTGAGTTTCCTTCCGCTATTGGCAGAAGCGCACCTGCGACCATATGTAGATGAATGGGATATGAATCTTCATCAGAGTTGTCAACTAAATGTAGAGCGCGCTATAGAATAACGAAATATTTTAGTCTCCCGGCAAATGGATTGAATATAATATCTGCAGTGAGTTAGATTAATGGCAAAAATTAACTGAAAAAAATGCATAAATACGAAATATATTATCTTAAAATATTACTTTTTTGAAATTGAATAAGTGAAACTCCAGAGAAAAACTAGGTGAGCGAATGTTTGACGACACTTCACCTTTCTCTGCATGGAAGAGCAGTTTGAAGTCCGAAGCTGTCAGGTCTTCCTCATTTATCTCCATCCTCGTGCAAGTGAGACTTTTTCTATCTCCAACTACGCTATGCATTTCGATTCTACGAATAGAGCCAGCATCTGAAGATAGGCATAAATGGACTTATCATGTTTTATCTCTCGATCTTCGAAACTTCATCGGACTAGACGTGAAATTTCCTTGACTATGTAAAATGAAGTAGTTATATCTCCCAGAGTTTTAAGAGAAGATACATAAAATACATACATTTCCCTTAGCGTAAGACGTAATGTGAAGTCCTAGGGAAGATCAAATCCATATTTAAGGTAAGTATTGCACTTTTCCACAGCTATTTATTGTAATCGTACAACGCGTTTCGAAGCTTGAGGTATCTTCAATGCAGCAAGCTGCGAAAACCGTTGTACGATTACGATAAATAACTGTGGAAAAGTACAACACTTATTTTCAATATGGATTTGAATATAAAATATTACAACAAAGTGATTCATCTCAATGTTTCTCCTCCTCCCTTTGTACTACGGTCTTCACAGGGCGAGTTTGACTTCTCTGACTGCCACCTGCTTGTCCTACAAAAATTGACAGCGTTTCTTTGTTTCTTATTCTCCGTTCTTTGGTCTAAATATATCTGCTGATTTAAATAGATCACTCCCTTGAACAATGATATTTTGGATATTCTTGGATTCTTTCATTCAAAAAGCGTAACAAGCACTCATTTGTTCAGTTAGGGTTGAAATTATGAACCAAGTAGTCACCCGAAATATATATTAGCGACGTAAAAACAAAATATGTACCTACTGTGGGAGAAAAAGATAAAATTTACCGCAGGGAGCATGGTAGCATAATAAGTCCAGGAAAAACAATAACTAAATTAAAAGGTCAACAAAAAAGTCATTTGATTAGTGAAACAGAGGATTATTATTAACACATGTACTGAAGCACACCTCAGATGAATGGTAAGAATCAATCACTATCGTCATAAACTTCGTTAAAACCAAGTGTCTCTCAAATTTAGCTTGACTGAATACCATCAGGTAAGTTGGAACCTCAGGGAGGTCTCCTCAAGTACGGAGATAAGAAGGTGAATTCTAAATTGCTCATATTACAGCTGTGAAGTTCTATGCGCACATTTCACACAAAATCTTAACCAACAAATCATTCCTTGTTCCACTCCATGGAACTTAACTCATTTCCCTTCCAACCAAAATCAATGGACTTTTAACGAAAGTAACATAATAATAAAAGCCATTACATCGAACGTCAAATATTACTCGGCAAATAAAGTTATCATTCGTTTATAAATTATTGACGATAGAAATATTTAGATTTGATTAGAAATATTTTTCAAACAAATACCGTGAAATTACTTAGAGTAACTTCCACGAAACTACCTATTTATAAGTGTCCAAGCCATTATTTTCCAAGCGTGTGTGAGTATAGCACTGAAAAATGGGTATGGATGGGTAAATATTTTATCTCAACACAAAGTACACATCTAATTGCAAGTTATCCTTAGTATAAATATTTACTGTCGAAAAACTGCTTCAGAATAAATATTTAGCATACACTAAGATATAAGCCTATCACTGAGGTGCGCGGGAAACAAGATTCGTTGTTTGCTTTGAGACCTATTTGATTTCGTTTTACGGATATTGAAATAGGACTATGTCGAGCATACGTTAGAACAGAATTTATTTGCTTTTCATATAGCCCAAACATTATTATCAAACGCCATTTCCTTTGAATTGACTGCCCTGAGATGTTTGCCAAAAATATGCCGCCTTCGCCGAACCCTACGTTATCAGGGAAATGGAACGGGTCATTCCAAGACCTTTAAAATCTCTCAAGAGCTAAGGCAAAATCCCAAGGGTAAACATGTCTTCCAAGAAAACATGATTTTCTTGCGCCAGATTTGGTTGTGACAACGCTGAGGGTAATACTTGTTGCCAAAAATATATTTGTAAACAGAGAAAACTAACGTGAGTTGTGAGTTTTGATTACGAAGAGTTAATTTACTCCCACTCCCATCCTATATTAACGAAGTCATAAAGGATAGAATGAAGCAAAAAACAAGTACTCATGAAATAGCAGCGAGTACTGAGATACTCCTCAGTTTCAGTAAACAAAAATGACTGACAACAAATGGTGAAGAAATCCTTGTTTTTGCTTATCTATGACCAATTTATCTCTGTTTAAGGCTAAAATATAGTATACTTGAAATTGTTTCTTATACAGTAAAAATATAGCAACAATACGATAAAAAGTATTAAATTTTGATGATTGCTACACTACATCCTCAGCTGCCAATTCTTACTCAATAAACAAAATTAGTAAGATGTTTTCAGCGTGAGAGTCATACATTTAAAGATCAAATAAAACACTGCAGTAGCCACATAAGTAGTGCCCTAGCCTGTAAACCCTGGGCTCTAACTCTTCCCAGGATTCAATGTTGATGATAGACTTAGCTGAGAGAGACGACTGATTTTGATGTTACAAGGCAGTTGGTAAGTTTTATATTCAACATTTTACAATTCGATATTTATTATTACTTAGGAAAGAAAATAAACTTACGATCAATTATAAATAGCGCCATTTTGCCATAGTAATGCTAAAAAAAAGGAATTCTATTAGATTATCTCGAGCCCATTTTTACGTCTCAGTTAGTCAATTTAAGATTCTATAAAACAATTTATAGTCTTGAGGAATTTAAATCCCTAATTCAAATCAATTTGACGGAACTAACATCCTAGCAACAGAAATTCTGTTAAAATACCTCTCATCTCTTGCCTCAAAAGTTCAATGCACAATAACCGCATGGACCCACATAAAGTACCGCGGATTGTATAAACAGATAGCAGACAAATTTCCAAGGCATTTCACACCGGCAATGAGACTAAATCTCTACTTTATAAATGATTTGAAGACCGTAAACTCGCGGTATTTAACTCGAGGTATTTAAAAGCGTGGTAAAAGTATTGAACATATGGGAAACCATAAGGCTCAATAAGTATTTCCCGTTGCATGGAAGAGGGGAAATGATGAACATGTAAAATAAGAAGGCAAAGGGGGTTTAAGAGGATACATATGGGATAGAAGAGGTAAAATGATATATATAAAGGTTATAGAAAAGAAGATAAGCAGGTTAGGAAACGGCGGGAGTGGAATAGGTTTCCAGAAAAAATATTGAGAATAAAGGAAGCAATCGATGCAACCGCGGGCGCCGAGAAAGGAAAGTCACGACGGAAGATGGTTTGAAAATAGGATTGTGAAAAGGAGAATGAAAGAAGGCAAAAAGAATGAAGAGGGTAAAGAGAGAGCCCTAAGAATATGGAAAATGGGATGATGTTTTGGGAAAGATATCACAATAAGATTATGAAGCTCATAAGTAGCGGTGGAAAGAAAGAATTGCATGAAAACGCGAGGAAGAAAATACGGTGATCGATATACAGTAGGAAGGAAAGAAAATGGCGTTGGCGGAAAGGAAGAATGAAAAAGAACTTATTGATCTTAGACGTGATGTCCTCTGAGATTAGAAAACAATTACATAATAAGTAAAACATGTAGAACACAAATTACATAATAAGTAAAACATGAAAACAACACTATACACACTTAATTGTTGTGAGGGATCACTAAATGAACGCAAAGGAGTTGAGTCCCTCCATAACATAAATACTTACATAATTTAATCGATAATGCTACAAACACATAATAGAGTTAGAAAACAGTTATAAAGGTATCAACCAACAAATACAATAAAGAACAACAAAATTATAGAGATCATAACAAACTATCAGTATAGAGGCAATGATGAACAAAAAATGACCAAAATTCACGGCATAAAAAATAAAGAAAGATACATTTGATAAAGTGTCACACGAATTATGAAGCATTTAGTAATAAGGTATAGATCTTTGACTGAAAGGTTTTCATCGTGGGAGCTTTTTTACGTCATCTGGGAGGGATTCTAGAAGTTGGATCCGATAATTGGTAATGATTTATGAAAACAGTTTGTCCGGAGAAAAAATAGTAAAGGAAATTCACATCAGTTCTCGTAGTTTCATAGATGGTTTGGTGATATAATGGATGGCAGATCTGGAAGACGAACTTTCGATTAACTTAGGTTTTTAAGGCAGTGAGGAATCAACAGTGCTCTCGAGAGAAATGGTCGATTTTCGGTAATGCCAGACTGTCGCTCACAGCACCTAGCATCCACCGGGAGCCATGAAACCAACCGTAGGGGATCTATATTATATCTCCGCATGCATAATACCTCGCGGCAAACACTGATTTCAACGCAGCACAAACGAGAGAGAACATGCGCCTCCAAGGACAATATTGAATTTTGGAGCACGAAAGTTAAGCAGAAGAATTACTTAAAGAGCATTTCTTAAGATTAAAAATCCGAAATCCATTAACAGGTGTCCTAAATTTAGGGCACGTGGGGGAGTGGCGCAGTGGTTGCAAAATATTTTCTACACAAAATGCCGCAAGGTAAAATAAAATCTAGGCGACGACATGTACTTTCCTAGCTCTTTTGTTCGCAAGCCAATTCGCATACGAATTACTTCACGCCGTTGATACATAAACGCGGAAAACTCCCAACTGTGCATATGCACGCGCTCACAAAATGCTCAATATTTAAACCAGCATTTTGCTACCTTAACGATGGATTAAGTCTCGAAATAGGTTCCGGATATCTGTTTGCACGCACACCAACGAAAGCCATCATGGGCACCGTAAATATACACCTCAATGCGAGCCGCATGCAAATACTGCGCAGAAAATCAAGGTTCCGTCCCACATAGTAGACGCCGACGTGAAATGATGGCGGTATGCGCTCACTACCAGTGGTCCAAACAAATAAAAAGCTCACGAACAAAAAAACGAGGAACGGACCCCACACCACAACGACGCTGATTAATCCGAAATATTTCCTAGCGCTCGGAATTGCCAGACAAAGCAGGGGGGAGAGTCGTAAATCAGGCAACAGAACTGCTGAATTATCAGTACACGGCGGCAGGAAAGGGTGATGGATGCGAGGATAAAATTTGAGAGGAGATGGAATTGCAGCGGGAGGATATGTGCGTGGGATTCATACAGGGGTACATGGGATGTGGTGGGGTAGGGGATATATTTTTTAAGGACGGGTGGTTTAGAGGTAAACGAACCCGCGGTTGGCAGCGTGGGGAGTGTAATAAAGTGAAGGGGGTTGTCAGGTTATGAGCGGGGTCGCGGTGTCGGGCGTTTATATGTATATGAAAAAAAAGGGATGGTCACATTAGTTCCCCGCCATTGCTAATGGCTTGGATGGGAAAGGGGTTTGCACTCGCGCATACAAGGGTGGCGAATGAGGTACGGGTAGGAAATAAAAAATAAGAAGACAGATACTAAGAGCTGCTCCGATGCCAGCTGTCCAACCGATACCGAAACAACCAAAAATCTACCGATATTTAACTCGTCTAATTCCGATTCTTCCAATCCGATATAAACGATGGGCAAACAAAGGTTTTGAAAAATAGTATTTCCTCATACTTTCGTATTTCTTTCTCGGGTGAAGTGTACTAGGCCATATTTTTTATATACGCTCATTATTACTAAATGCTCAGTCTAATGACTCGATTGAAGTGGCAGTCAAGCAAACCCGTGACCTGCGCATTAAAATTTCATGATCAACCAGGATGTGGGACCCGCGAGAGTCCGCGATCCTAGACAAAACCAAGGTCCAGAACCCTTGTGCAAACTCAGAGGTCAGTGATATTTTTTACAGAAATAATCGAGACCCTATACTTGTGTCAATACGGTTAGCTGGGTGAAGATGGTACAAACACGAAAATTTCGAATCCCAAAGGAATTGGCGGACTAACGGAAGAGGAAGGTAGACGACAGCGGTTGGTTTATATATTATACCATAGTTGACAAAACTAGATAGTGTATAGTTCTTAAGATATGATTCTAAGTTTCAACTCCATTTGGTAAAATGATTTTAGCCTTCAGTGTTATCATGTTATCACCACAACATCGCCAAACCTCATTTGTTTTGCCTGGTTAGCAATATTTCCAAATATGTTTCCTTGATCAAGAAACTATTTGAGGGTATTAATCCGTTGAGAACACGTAACTATATTTTTTACAATTCATTTTATTCTCTATAAGGGTTCGAAGGTGCAGTTAGCGCAATGAGCGTGATGTATCGAATGTTTGTTTATTTCAAATGTTTGCTACTAACTACTTTTCTGAATGCCACGGACTTGCCGATTAAACAAAAAGGCCAAAGGCATAGCTGAGGATGGCAGGGCTGGCAAGGGGTGGCAGTTTTGGCAAATTTTTGTTATGTTTTGAACTCGGAAAGATAAAGTTTACAGAGGAATTTTTCGTTACTCCGATAGATTTATCTTAAAGAAGTTATTTCATAAAAGTGATTAAATAGAACATAAGGGAAAATAGGCAATATTAGCAACAATCCTGCCGTCAAAAATGCTCTCAAAAGGTCCCAAACTTTACTCGACCAGATAATTTCGCACCTCCCTTGTCCAGAACTGAACGTATCTAGATAGCCTTGATCTTCTCTCTCTCTCTCTCTCTCCCTCTCTCTCTCTCTCTCTCTCTCTCTCTCTCTCTCTCTCAAATCGTAGATCAGCTGGTCAAAAACATCCTAGTAAAGTGCTGCAGGAATTTGAAACGTAGGTTGCTTTGTGATCAGAGCATTGCTTACGCCCCTTCGCTTCTAATTCTAAATATTTGTGGGGATCGGCACCGCGCGGTGGCTAAAGGTCTTCCCGGGTTGGAATTCCGGAAGTATTAGGTCATTTTTAGCTGTTTTAATATTGGACCCAAAGCGCTAAACTGGACTGAATTTTGGGGAGGCGACCAACAGCTAAGGTCATTTGCGCCATAGGGCACAGGTAAGGGAGTAAGGGTGGATAGAAACCTGGCGTCGGCATTAGCCTGCTCTTAACGGAAGACGCCAAGGGGACCACGGCTTAACGTCTCATCCGACAGACGGAGTACTGTACTTTAAGTGCCCTCCACAAGACACCCAAGTAGGACAGACGGAGTACTGTAGTTTAAGTGCCCTCCACAAGACACCCACGAAGGTATTAGGTATCCTCTGATAT
Source organism: Ceriagrion tenellum (assembly GCA_963169105.1). Classification (NCBI taxonomy): domain Eukaryota; kingdom Metazoa; phylum Arthropoda; class Insecta; order Odonata; family Coenagrionidae; genus Ceriagrion; species Ceriagrion tenellum. The sequence goes on from OY720635.1 coordinate 78,232,493, forward strand.
ACATTCTCCTCTGCAGGATTTGAACCCTGGCCGCCCGTATTGTTAGACAGTACTCTAGCCACCACAACAGACTGATCCCCCCAGTAAGATCCAGATGTTGTAGCCATGTAATAATTTCGAGAGGAAAACACTTTTGTGCACAGCAATTCCGCTTCCCTCAACAAACACGCAATCCTAAATATGCTTCACACACTACCTACGAATTTCCTAACGACATTTGCACAACTAATAATCATTTCATCAATCCTTCCTTCTTACACAAAAATTTGGTCTATGTTTTGTACTCGTTCAGTTAACTTATTTTACCTCATTATGCAATCATTTACAACACTCTCCCGATCAAAAATAACAACTTAGGTCTTCCACGCGACGCCTCAAGCCCATTCACCTTGTTGTTCCATAGAAGTTAACCAGGAGACTTTTTATTCCAGTGCACTCTAAGTCAGAGAGGTTTGCTTGCTAATACTCCTTGAAATATAAAACTGGTCGATACTATGATTTTTCGACAGTACCAGCATCGCTCGGTCGATACATATCGAGCTAGCTCTGGAGATAATGCATGTGAGACGGTCTCACCCGAGTTGATGACGGTCGGGGCCGAGCACAGTCGGGTGGCACATATGCGGTCGGAGTGGCACGGAATGGCATAAGAAGTGAGATGGGGAGTCGGCTTTGAAGGTGAAGGAGCACGGTTATCCGAGAGACGGGAGTAATGGAGGTGGAGTGCACGCGGCGCGGCTGGAGCCTTAGAGGGCGACGGCACTCACAGCTCCCAGCCTCTCGGAGGGAGGGAGGGAGGTAAGAAGAAGAGGAGGAGCGAAGCTGAGAGACGACGTAGTATGTACAGCGTACGTCGCAAACGAGAGATGGCCGGGCGCAAAAAAAAAAAGTATTTGTGACTCCGAGATCCTGGGATGGATTAAAGTGAGCTGAGAGCAGTCCGTGGTGGTGATGGAAGAAGGAGGAGGGTGAGGGGGTGAGGAGAGGAGGAAGGAGAATGCGAGGTTGTTGTAAAGACTTTAAAAAAAAACGAAAGACTAAGGTGAGGATTGAGAATTCTAACATTTTTAACTACTCCTCCACCTCCTTCTCTCTGGGTGCTGAAAAATTTCACCAGTACTTTTACCCAAGTTTTCAAGAAGTTAGAGAGAGAGAGACGAGAGAAGAGAAGGGTTGAAGGTCGATGCTATTATCGCCTCCTTTCGAGCCGAGGCATGAGTAATGCCTTTTAACTCTCCATCCCCGATGGATATCACGTCAGTCCGCGGAACGTGAAACGAAGTTCACGAAGAACGAACGCACCATGTGAGAAAAAAAATGAAAATTTTTCTTATATCTGAAAGGTCAAATTTTTTGTATAAATGGACAAGAGAAAAGTCAAAAATGAGCTAATGAGTTACTTTCAAGAGTGAAAAAATGTTACTCATGGAACTGGATGTCTTATTATTACTCTTGCAAACATCCACTGTGAGAATAGAGTAATTCGTTTTTTTTAGAAATTATAGCATATTTGTGAAAAATGTAATACTTTTCTTGAAAGCCTTTAGTACATAAATATTTCATTAAATTAAAACACGTTTCTTTAAAACACTACTCCCAATCAAACAGCTTACAGTGGAATTGAAATACCTTTCTCTTTGATGCAATTCGGCGGCTAATCTCTAAAAGCGTTACAGGGAACGTTTTCTTTACAGAAAAGCTTTGGTTGATATGTAAATTCACTGAAAAAGCAGAGATTTTTTCACACAAATCACCGCAAAAAAAACTCGTGTACAAGGCAAAATAAAGAATAAAATATTTATTCTAAGGCATTTATAATTAGATTTGCTGATCACGGAATTCCTAAAAACGAACCAATCACAAAAAACTGGATCATCTTTCTAATGTATTAGTTTAAAATCGACAAAATGATTGGATAATTCATTCTTTGACGAAATGCGGTATCAAAACATAGGTCCGTCAATGGATCAAGAAAATAAAAGGAAAAAAGCTCCTGTGTATTAATTAGATAATGTAACTACTTATTACTGCAAAAACTTTCTTTTGAAAAATAATGTTACTAACAGTAGATGCGTGTAGGTGTGTGGGGCTAGTTGCGTAGGCTTTACCTCAAAATGTTTACTCATACGTTTCCATTCTTCAGCTCCGAGAGATATACTGGGAAACTGAAATCAATTGTAATTCTAAGTCCCTCAAACTACGTTCGCACAGTTAGAAAACTGGCATTTCTTGGCTTGCATTAGTTTAAAACATCAAATTCCCATCACTTTCTTTCATAAGGACCAAAAAAAAGGTCTTTAACCTTAAACTACACGGTATTTAACTGTTTACCATGGACATGCACATACACCCGCGGCTTCAGTGGTGAACAATCCCGTCGGGTGGGATTAGTACCCGAGACTCTAAGGCCAGCATACCGAGGGCCGTCCCCACAGCCTCGTGACCCAACCACCACCAGGGTCGACTCCTGTTCACTCATGGTTTAAGAAAGAAAATAATAAAAAGCTCCTGTACCGTAGACAGGTGACGAAATTACTTATCACTGCAGGAACTATATTTTTTTTAATAAATGCATGTTGCTACCAGCAGATGCGCATAGAAGTGTACTAGCTTTAGATATTTCATCAAGGAAAGAGAGAGTTTCAGTTACGTTTCAACATTACCAGTAAGATCCGCACAACTAATGGATGTGGTAGAAGTTCGGAGACGGCTGCGTATATTCAACTTATCTCGGAGAAGAGGAAAGTAAATGAGATGAGAGAAGAAGCATTTCCTCGGCAACGACAGCGAAAAGAGAGAAAGGAAATGGAAAGGAAAGAGCTAGGTAATGCGACGTGACAGAGAACGAGGCGAGAAGCAATGCGGAAGATAGGAAGAGGTGGAAAAAGTAATTTGGGAGAGGGAGGAGAAGATGGTGGGAGGGTAAAAGAGGTGGTGGTTGAGAGGGAAAAAACATAGGCAGGGAAAGAAAAGAGTTGGTGGTCACATATTAGCAAACACAAACACTAGGAGAGGCAGGCAGGTCTAATTCACGAGAGAGTTGGAAATGGTAAGACGCAGACTCTAGGAAAATGGACCAATCCGCTAAATACTTAACAGTAGAGATCGGAGGCCTAAGGAAAAAAATCATCCAAAACTATCCCAGGGCAGCGTTTCCGGACGCTGCGGCGCTAACCTCGTTTAAAAATGCATCGTCCCATTTCCAAAACCCTTAAGGCTCCTTCCACTTTAAATGACCAGAATCGTAGGACGTAATTAAGAAACACTAGGCCCCAAGTGCGAAAGCAATTACGAGTTAGGATGCAAAACTCGATGTTTTTCGAACCTTTCTAAACAATTGAACGCTTGGGAACCTCGTAACTATTGCAGCTTTGCGGAGCGATTTTTGTTTTCTCGAAATCTATTTACTTTTTTTAAACACATTGCCGAGCACACATGTTATTCGTTCTCACTCGGGGATTAGAATCCCCGAGTAATACGATGCTAAAGGATAGGAATACTTATGAAGCTTAAGAAACAATTTCTTAAGTATCTAGCCAGAGGCTAAATACTTTCCAGGAAAAGACAGGGCTTAAACACGGAGGTTATAATCACTTAAAGACAAATTCATGGGAAGCTTTTACTATGAATTCTAGATCACTTTCACTAAATTCGCAAAACTTTAAAATTTCGAAATTTTTCAACCGCAAAGAATTTTAGAGTATTGATGTTTGCTATATTACTAGAGTTCAGGCTCCGCATAACAATATTACTGAATATTGGAAAGAAAGTTGCAAAATAGACTCACCCCCTTACATTCTGCAACATACGCCAAATTGTTACACAAAAGGAAATAAAACGTTGATAACTTTGAGGTTCTTAAGTGGTAGATTGGGTTAAGCATTCAGGGAGAAAGTCTTTTGAATAATTCTTCTTTTCATCACCACTTAACATTGCGCAGAATTATAATCTGATTAACAGGGATTTTAACAAAACCGTAGGCTATGCCAGGATGGCCAATTCTCCCCTTATATTTAATATATAAACTGCCACTCGAACCTCAACACATAAATCCAACATTTAAACGTCCTTCGACTTCAAGGCCACGCTTGAGGTATTCTAAACAATTTTTGTAATAACGTAGAAATCTCCCATGGCAATACACCAATCTTTCACAGGTAATGTATTTATTTCGATAGATCAGACATTTTACACCCCAAAACAGTGATTAGTCACCTTTAGGTAGGGAAACGACCGCAAAAAATAATAGTGTTTCATTGACGATGAACTTAAAGAGGAGAACCGGGACAGAGAAGGGACCTACAAGGAGCAGGAAAACCAATAAAATTCATTCTTTGTAAAGAAAAATTAAAGGAAAGATAATTGTCTTTTCGTAAATCTAAAGTAAATGGGCGAGAAAATCGTAGCATTAAATTTACTGTCAATGCAAGCTAACTAAGCTTAATTGACAAAACAAAACGGTTATGGCCCTACATACATAGGAAATGATATTGAGTTATTTCAGTCTGTTCTCTTTTAAATCACTAAATATAATCCCTTTCCTAAAAAGAAACTTACCGAAATTCCATTTGAAGATGCGTCTCAGGAGTTGGTACTGCAGCCCGTCAATCACAAACTGTCCTACAAAAAAACGGAGTGCAAAATTTAGGTTATAAGAATTCTCTGAGGAAAACTCCGCCAAACCATTAATCCCTAACAAGCTTGAGTTATTGTGGCGATAGAAACGATATAAACTATAGGTATTTTACCGCTTCCCTGGGAAATTTAAAAAAAATGGGAACCCCACAATAGTGTCGGAAGTGCGAAGGAAAGAGTGGGGCGAAAGGATGACAAAGTAGACTTAAAAGAATAACAACTGAGAGCTGGAGAGAAATATATAAACAAAAAATAAGAAGTTAAGCGTACTTGTAAAAGTTTTTTCTTTGTAACACCGGCGTGTATATTTTCAGGACAAAAGGACAATGGCGGGAAAAAACAAAAGTGGTGTGGGGTATCTTTCGGCAAGCGGGAGTGGGAGGAAAAAAGGGAAGGGAAAAGCACTTCAGACCCGCAATTGGAATAGCGAATGCAGCGGGCGCCCTCTGGTGCACACCTTTGGACCCCGGAAGACACATTTCACGCCTTCCCTCCACTCCCTCCTCTCTTCTCCCACGGGATGGAGAATTTGTGGCGAATGCTTATACAACTGGGCGGAATGCTGCAATGTCCCCCCCCCTTCTTCCTTCCGTCCTTCTTCTCGGCTCCGAAATTCTCCCTACACTTCCGGGAAACCCTCCGCTACAAACTCAAGCCCACACACACACTCGCCATACCCCTTTAAAAAGATTTTCAGGGCCCAAAACCCACCTCTCTCCAATGCTTATCCTTTCCCCCCCCCCAAAATGTCGCCCCCCTAAACCCCCGCCCCATACACACCGCCCTTCTTACGAGTCCAATTCAGTCGCCGGAGCAACGTTTCCCATCCAGTGAAGCCGAATTTCCGGCTATCTCCATCCTTTCCTTTTCTTTTCTCCCTTTCTTCCCCCCAGCTAGCCAATATAAAGAGGAGAAAGAGAGAGAGAGAGGGTGAGGTTGGCGAGAGATATCCCTAGACAATCTCTTTTCTCTCTCCCTCGTCCACACATGCTGAGCGCCACACGGTCGCGGAGGGAATACACATGGCCAATCGTCCTCACCAATGTGACCAATACTTGGGAATGAGGGAGAGGGGGAAGATTCCAAATGGAGGAAGTATAAGGGGGAGGAAGGAGTGGGGATCCTCAGTCCCACTGTCCCCGGCGTGTAAATCTCTTTAACGGCACAATCCTTTGGCGACCCGGAAAACACACTCATGCACACACACAATCCGGCCAAACTTTTATCCCGATCCTCGCACCGTTTCGGAAGCCCGGTCCCGAAAAACCTTATCCTTCTCAAACTCCTTTTATGAATTCCTGAGTGGTCCCGGTTATCTTTCCCTTCGCCGGAGCGAAAGATTTCCTTCTCGCCTCTCTCAATGGTGTCCACTCCCATTAATCCTCGTTCGGGAAAAAACATCGTTTTCAAAATTTCTCCTTCGACCGCTCGCGCGCCGTCCTTCGATGGGGAAACATCCGGGTCACGGATTTGAAATTCGTTCTCGTCTCCATATATAGCGCCAAATAAGAGTTCTCCAACCAAGCGAATGGTCTCTTTCGAAAAATAGAAGCGGGATCAAACGATTCATTAACAACTACGTAAAATATGTTCATCGATCACATTCTTTGCTTAAATGGTAATGTCTTCATGAGTGCCATAACATTGTTCATTGTTGATAATGAAAATAGTACGACAAGCATGAGTATAACACTATTAAGCTGCACAGAAAAAAATATCTGAATGAACGAAGCGGAAGTGGAGAGTTTTAGTGAAACTATTATGCACACTCTCTCAGTTGCATTTATCCAGCAAAAATAACAATCTCTGTCTAGCGTTCAGCTATTGAGTAAATCATACGAATCATGTATAATAAAAGTAAATACTTAAATTTGGAAAATCATGATATGAACAAATTCATGATTACATTACTATTCTTATTAAATAATTTGAGTAGAGGCAATAAATTAACCATTCGGGATTCATTTTGATATATATACCAGCTGTACCTCTTAGTTCATCTTAATCTACATACAGCCCTGAGCGCATCCGCGGAGGAGTGTGGCAGGCAGTATTAGGACAACAGCCATGAAAGGCTGGAGTTTAGGGAAAATGAATGAGAGAGGGCAGATGAACTGTGCGTTAAATATATGCATTAAGATATTATCACGGTATTTTGTTATCCTCACCAATTGCGAGGAAAGGAGGAGTTTTTGTTTTGATCAGCTCTCGATATAGGGCGGGGGGAATATTCTCCCTGTTGTACTGAAACTAACCTGATCAGATTTTTCCAAGTAATCTAAGCCAAGTGAGTAGAGTAGTAGTGTAGGTCTCTAACGGTCCCCAACTCAGTCATTCCATCAAGCAAGTGAAATTTTCTGCACGCTCATAGCAGTTTTCCATAAAGCATGCAGCTTTCCGTCATTTATTTTAATCATGAAATGAATATTTCGATGCAGGGTTCCAAATACTCGAGTATTATTCGGGATTTGGCCAAACCAGAGCAAAGCAAAAATTCTCTTTCACTTATCAGAAAATGATCCTAATATTTGCCTGATAAATCAAACTTACTTTAAATACGATTCAAAATAGTATTCATTATTTTTTCTGTATAATAATAAAAAATACTTTTCCAAACTAAATAAATGTATTACTAATTAAACGAACTGAAATTACTGATTGTGAAGTTTGGATACTGATTTTTCCACTGTCATACTGGAATACTTGTACACCGTCGCAAGGGTATTAGAACTTTACTTCCCAGTCCATGATCAATTACTGCAATTTTTTAGCATTTATCAAAAGGTAATATTATTTAAAAAAAGAAATAATACGCGTCAATGAATGTAAAGTCTGCATTGAGGTTTTTTGATTGAATGAATAGCTGGCTGCTTTACGAAAATTTCTTGGGTCAAGGAATAAATCGAAAAAGATATTTTCACGAAACTGAAGCGGGGAGACTCTTCCACCGATAATGACAATGAAATATTAACAATAACATAATCCATTACAACCAGAGTGAATTATGACAGAAATTATGAAAAAATCGTGAGAATAGGAGGAGACTATGATTGAAAATATTGTTGACTTGGTGAGCGAGGAAAACAAGCGAATTGAACGACCGTGAAAGATGGCAGATAGAAATAGAACTGTAAATATTACTCGAGTCAATTGACACACAGGAACAAAAATGCAGGAAAACCCTGAAGATAATAGAAGTATAACCTAGACTTGAGGGAAGAAAAACAGGTCTATTTTGGGTATAAGAAATTGGGTAGAAATTCTGGAATTTTTAGAGTAGAAAATCACTGACCAATTGAATACAATCATAATATCCACCACCATCTATCCATCTTACTATCCTTTTATGCACATATGCTTGTAGGATCCGCATGGGGAGAAAAAATAAACATGACTAGGCTTGAATTACTTGATCTCCTCACTGATTTTGGCCTGCGATTGGCGGTAAAGGGAACTTTCGCAGCTCAGATTTGAACTGGGATGGGTGCTGCATGCCTAGTGTGGAATTAACTTGTGGCGCACACCTTTGTTCTGGTTTGCATGGTATTTCTTAGATGTAGAAGGGACCAGACTGACAACGAAAAGGAGGATACTAAGGAGTATGTGAAGGTCACTGCTGATGGGAATGAAGACTAAATGGTACTTCACTTTCACCAATTACATTTCATTAGCACATGGAATTTTACCACAAAGAAACATGACTAGCTGAGAGAAAACATATCTGCACACCATTAACTCTCTGAGATATTCCCATAATACTGCTTACATTGCTGGAACCACCTACATACCAATTAGAAATGAACGCTATAAAATCTCTTCAAATATAAACACCACGTTACAATTTAAATTATGGCCTTTCATAATATTGAACTCCCATGCATTCTGGAAGATTTGAAATAAGAATACCATGAGGCTGTTAAATAATGATTTTTCAGACAAGGATCGGATTTTTCAGTTATTATATCAGCGAAGGGGCGCCATCAAGGTTCTCCATAAAGTGAGCACACGTGTTATGAAGTGCATATTTATTACTACTTAATTATTTCATTCAATTGTGTTAATGAGAAAAATGTTTCATTTATTTATCAATGGAACTGATGAGAGCGAATACGCCATTTTTTATTCTTCACATGTCTTCAAATACTAAAAATAACGAGTTTTAAATGAAGGCATACGTTCTTATAACAGTAAATGTTACCCATTTCCTTCCAGGTCTGAGTGGTTTGAGTTTTCGATAACAACGACGATAGGGCGAAATAAAGAACCAATACCTCAACCTTAGTCCCTTTTACAGTTATGCTAGATATACCAGAAGACAGTATAGCTCTATTCTTCTAATGGGTCGCGTTAAACGAACCTTTTAAGGCTTTTGTAAATGAGCTAGAGATTAACGTACGCATTGAGTAAAGGTGTTATCAATGAGTGTTAATGGTATACCGGCCATACGGAAAGCACTGCAAAATTGTACTGGCACCGAATAAATATTAACTCTTCGGTAGCATGATGTGCGACACGCAGAGCCAGATTAGAGTGAAATAGAATGCTAGAACAGTCTCAAAATGACAGAGAAGTCATTCCCCTGACGCCAGTGCTCGACCCAATGACTACAGTGGTAATCGTGGGAACGTGAATCCCAGAACAATGAAAAGCAATAAGCTATGTGTGAGGAGGGGGCAAAAAAAGAGAGGGAGATGGCCAAGCATCGATCCCCGAGATGCGAATGCACCCCCACCCCCCTCTCATCGCCATGTCACATTCCACCACGGCGACATTAATGCACTCTCCGAATGCAAGACTCGTGAGTATGACAAATACTGTCACTGGTCTGTGGTATGTGTAAAAAAATATGTCACTGACAAAAATAAAAAAATGAGCGAATAAGTAGATGCATACTCACCAGCGATTTCACAGAATCGCAATGAACCATTAAGAGCAAAAGTTATATTCCAGACCAGACAAAGTCAATTTTGTGCCATATGTTATATATTCGAGCTGATCTATTGATTCCACCACTTGATTTCTGTTCTTCACATGATTTATGAAGGCCTAGTCCAGTGTCTTCAAACGTAAAGCGTAAACTCGGGATTTAATTAGATGGTAGCATAAGTTTATTTTTACTTAATTTCCCATAACTCTCATTTTTGACAAACACGGCTTTTGCCCTTAACGGTCCAATTTACTTATGTGTATTTTGTTACTGCAATCATTACATGGTATATATGCATATACTTTTTCATGACATTTATATGCTTCAAAGTAAAGTCCCGACGTAATTCCATTATGTAAACATGCCCCGAAAAATGGCATTTAGAATAACATAATTAGAGGTGGTCACACCTCTTAGGCATTGAAGCTACATGATTTAAACTTCTAATAAAAATCTACGATAGGAAATCAAAAATTCGATGAATTTCTACTATTTAAAAAAAAGGTCAAAGTTTTCGAATTGTAATTCGGTAAGTAATACACAGTGGGAACGCATAAGAGGGACAAAAAATGGTATCTGCGTGTCCGCACAAAGTAAACCCTGTAAAGGCATTCTCAACCCAAGTAATTAGAAGTTGAAGTAGAAATATAAATATACATATAGCATAAAAACTATTAGAAATATGATAAACCCTCCAGTGTAATTGTATACGTTTTTCCTGAGCAGAAAAATGAGACCACATTCTCACATGCATGAACTAATGTAAAATGAGAGTCCTTACACTGCATTTCCAAATTATGCAAATTAATAAAGGTAATAAATAATGACAAAGGACGCACAAAAAATAGCACTTGACAAGTCCAATTATATAAACAATCAATTAAACACATATCAATTTTTTTCACGTGCTTGCAACAACATTGAGCAGTCAGTTCGTTTCAAATATATACTAATATGCATTACCAAACATTAGACAAACGTTAGACAGATATTGATATAATATCTGATTAATTCAACACAACTGAAGTTATTTTGCGTGCTTACACCATCATTCAGCATTCCGTTCGCTGAAAATGTGTACTCATCAGTAAATACATATACGCCACGAAATATTCACATCCATTATACCATTATGATAACAAATATTGAGTTTTTTGCATCCTTAATCCACCAATCAGCGTCCCATTCAGATAAAATATATACATTTCTGTAAATGCATAAATACATCGATACATAGTCACGTATTGGCTCAGTAATGCAACAAATATCCATTTTTTTCGTGCTTACGTCATATTTCAGCAGGGAAGAAAATATGAATGATCTGTACATATATACAAGCGTTTGTATATGTGTACAGTGAGCTCCACGCTCTACACAACACTCCGAAGAGAATCGTAAGCGCGAGAGAGGGTCGAGCTGGGGGAGGGAGGTGAGGGGGCGGGAGGGCTGGGGGTGTGGAGGGAGAGAGAGAATAAAGGGCTGGATGTGGAACACAAGCACTCTATAACACACACATGCTCGCTTCTGAGCCGTCTGAGGCGCGGGGCGTCCGCTCACCGTGGCGCTCCACACACGCACATGTTCACACAAACATTTCTCACCCTCCCTATCCAGCTGCTCCTTCCCTCCTTCCTCCCTCGTGCCTTCGCGTCCACCTCCGCGTCGCGCGAGAGGTTGTGACGACCGACATGTGCGCCCCACAGGATTGAGAGCCACCGAACGAGACCTCTCTCTCTCTCTCTCCACCTCCATCTCTAGAGGTGGGAAGTGTGATCTCTCTTGGAGGGAGGGAAGGGAGAAATTGATTTTTTCCTCTCTCTCTCCCTCTCCACCTCTTGCTCCCAATAGAACCGGATGGATCGGGAGTACGGAGAGAGGACTAGGTGGCGTGGGTGTGTGTGAGTGAGTGGGAACGGAGAGCGGAAAATGCGAGAGCATTCCCAATCCGTGAGCTCCTCACAAGAACTTGAGCCTCCTTCTTCTTCAAGCAGCATGTGCCCGATACGACCCCCTCACGATACAAGCAGTGATTGGGAATTATCCTTCCACGGGGGAATGAACTATTTTCAAAAGTCGATTAAAATCGATGTTCATTAAAGCATCAGTATAAGTACATTCTTTCTTGTGTACGTCCTGGTGATCGAATTGAAGACGTTAGGAGAATGAGGCAAGCAAAAGATTCGTTTAGCTTTAGGAGAGTACTGATGACGAGCATCCTGAACAGGGATGCAAATCGGATGCTAGAATTGAGTTTAATATGGAGAGTAGAGTATTAATGTGCAGAAGCGAGGACTCCAAGAAAAGAGGACGAGAAAAGACTGCAGGCGCCCAAGATATGTACAAGGAGAACGGAAAAGGTAAAGGGGACGGAAATGAAGACAAACGAAGAAGTGCTTTGCATGGTAGGAAAGGAGAGGAAACTTCTGGAGGAGAGTTGGATGAGACAGAAGTGTTGTTTAGAAGAGATAATGATTGGCGAAGTGTTGGTCGAAAGGCCGTGATAGAGGGGTGGATGCTATGTCAGCGGAGTTGGCTAAGGAAAAAGTAAGCTGCATAGACGGAATGAAAGAAGCTTGGATTCATACTTCAATAACTAAGATATTGTGTAGGTAGATAGATATCTGCAGCTTTCAAAATCTTGAGGATTGATAGTCTCATGCATTCCGAGCTACTCAGACTCTTAGGCAACCCTACTGAAAATACTTGTCGGTTGGTTATTTGGGGAGGTGTCTGAAAGCTGAAGTAATTTGCGCCATTGAGACAGATGGGTGGTTTGATAATTTTAATATCGAGGAATAATGGAGGGAAACCCGACTTTGTCATGTACTTCAAGCCTACGCCAAGAGCTCCACAGATGAATGTTTGATCCCAAGGAAGGTATTACTGAGCATGCTGGCCATAAAGAACCCAAGAAGGTATTCTGCTGAAGATAATTTGCAACTGCCAGGATTCGAAACCGGCCATTCGGCATGAGTAGCCGGGACTTCAGTCACAAAACCAACCTGGTAACTCTAGTCATTACTTATTAGAGATTTTGTAAAAACATCTTTTCTCCTCAAAGGTTTGTTGAAGCTGAGCATACGAATGGCTAATACGTTAAATCAGGGTTACCAATGCCCGACCAAGAGAACTCTTCATTCTCTCCATAACTCAACGGAATTAGGCATCCTTTAACGTAAACGTTCAAGAATTATTAAGTTTCCGCGACATGGATTGATTTCAATATTTTCAAATTATAAATTGCGCTCCATTTTGTTGTGCGAATGTGGCTGCTCAAAGTAGAGTCGTGTTTTGACCACACTGATAGCTGAATATTAGAAATTAACGTTCCTCAAGATAGACAAACTTAATAAAATACCCTCAAAACTCGAGAGTCGAATTCTACTTTTGAAGGAGTTCCTTAGGTTAAGTGAGCGTCTCCTAGACGAATTAAAGGCTCTAATTCAACCGCTTCAAGCTAGGTTCTTCTGTTTTATTTTTATGTTCAATTTGATCATCTTCAGAGAGTCACAAATAAAAAGTTTCACGAGGAATTGAGGAGCAAATCTTTCTCAGTTAAACAAAATCGTTTTAATGAAAAACTTCTTGAACACTTTTCATACGCAAATCAGTCACCTAAAAATACTTCTGGAACCATAAATAGCAGGGAATTACCAAGAAGGTTTTTGAAATTAATTTCAACATTCAAATAGGATAGTTTAGCAGAAAACAGCCCCTAAGGGTGTCAAGATAAAAGGGAATGAAGTGGAGATATACGGCAAAGTAATCTTTGGAGCGATGACGACTTGCATTAAGATGAGATGTTCAAGTCCTCGACTTGAACATTTCTGTTTACTATGCGCGCCCTATTTGAAGTGATGCGCCATATTTTCTTTAAATTGCTCAAACACATTTCCAACGGAAGTCAATCTTCCCTTAATCTCAAGAGAGATTGTGCGTAGACTACAGAGTTCCTTTGACGCTCGCTAGAGCAACATCAATATCAAACTATTGGTTCCTGGAAAATCAAGCCGGCTCCGGATTCCCAGGTGAACTCAGAACAAAAAAGTGACAGATAGACAACCTCTAACAGCTTTGAGAACGTAGTTTAATTTTTATGAAATACATTTGTAACCCATAGCAGTTTATATTTCGTAAGCAGTTATAAAGAAAGAAGTAGAAAGGCTGTTGAACTGATGAGATAGCAACATCGAAGCGATGTCGCTCTCTCATCATCAATGAGAAAACATTGAAACCCTTGCAAGAGTAATAAGACTGATTCAAAGACCCTTGAAAAATCACCATAATCGCTGCATAGCTGAAGAGCAGAGAACTATTTCGAAATAATCATTATGGTCACATTCAACGACCATTTTCTCAAGAGCAAGTTCAATTTTTCTTTCCCATATTCTTTAAAAGTCTTTTTCTGGCACAAATCGTTAACTCTTTTCGGCATAGAAAAGAAAACTAGTAAGATACTCTGCTTTATAAAAATATTATTCTTAATATTTTATAGAAATAGAGATATTTTTGCAAATGTAGTTGTATATTCCTTTCACTACTGATGTACGTTTATTGTAATAGGGAGCCTGAGCTGCATGAATTGAATATTATAAAGAAAAGTATTGTGTTTAAATATGAAATATGTCCCGTCAACAGCCATTGTATGACGGAACTGTAAAGTAAAAATTGTTCAATAAATATAAAAGATCTTCAACTGAAAAAAGTTTTAAACTTCCCTTTCACTAAAGCTTCCTTCAGTTCCTACCACTCAACCTCGAGAATTCAGGGTGGAGATTACCCACCCCCGAATTCTTCAGCCTCCAGCCAACCTGCCCCGTCAACACCCCGGATGCCATTATACACTCTCCTAACTCTCACCTCCAGCACTACTTTATACCGAGGGATCTCTCCAACATCTCTTACCACAGGCCTAACACCTCCCTAATACACGGCATGACACGGACGCCTCCTAAAAGGTCCCTTCTTGCCGCATTCTTCCCCTTATTCCTCTCTTTCACGGGGCACAACCAGGTGACTGAGCGTATGCCCCAACCTTGCTCCATGCGGGACACCTTATCCTTCGCCGAAGCCAACCCTGGCCTCTTCTCCATTGCCCGTCCTTGGCGATCGACAGGTCCCTCCATTCCCCCTCTCTTCCCCTCCCCCCTCATATAAACTCCTGGATCTGCGAGTCAGATGCCACCACAGTGCTTAAATTTTCTCCTTCTCGAATCCTACCCCACCGAAGGAGGCACCATCAATATCGACGGGGGCATCCGAGGTCCCCACATTAGAAAAAAAAATCCTCCTCCTGCTTTGGTCATTCGCACAGGATTTAAAAGCGGTCGAGTATAGAATGTGTGCTAACGGATGGAATTCCTCGGCCGGGATTCCATGCGATGGGATGCAGATTGCACTGCCGCGGACGTGTTGGTAATAGGTTCCCACACATCGACTTTTTACCCTCGCTCTCCAGTAGTAAGATGGAGGGCTCCTCGCGAGGCGTTTTTTTCCACCCCTTCACACACAAGAAGCACGCGCTTCTTTATATTTTTTACATTTTTTTTCCTTTCACACCCCGCCAAACCCGTCGGATTCGAGAAAATTCTATAATGAGTAATGTGTCATGGACCGTTTCTCGCTGCGCGTCGTCTGGGAAGCAAGAACCCCCCCGCCCCTCCCAAAACGGCACATCGGCGACTGCTTCCGTCACTATTTCCGACTCCCTCCCGAAAGGTGTGAGATAAGGTTACCAATGAAGTCTCGACATCAGCCCCACAAATCTCCATTCCCAACGCCAAAAGTTCAGATTTGGTTCCTGATCACATTGGCCGCGGTAACCCACTTCGTTCAGTTTCAAGGACATTTTTTTTCTTCGACATGCATTTCAAACTCCTAACTGAATAGTGGGTCTGCGTCCCGTCTTGCAACTTCTCTACGCTCGAGGCATGCGAATCTTATCACCTAATAGAATTCTTTCCGTGCCAGTTTGAAACTGGGCGTCGAAAGAGTTGGTAAACCATGCCATTTTCTTCGCTTTTCCTGCTATTTGAAAATACAGGTGCGACAGATGGCTTTCAATTCATCTCCGACCAGTTATAAATCTAGCAATAATGTATGTCCGTAAATACGACAGAAAATAATATATAAGATCAGTTATCAATCTTCCGATAGTGAATTTCAATCAAGAATGCATAATATATTTTCATGTATTCAGTAAATCGTCTCGTTGCTGGTCCATTGATAGAAAAAATTTATATGAAAGTGAGACTAGACTAAGTCATACTGTGTGGTGCATCACTGCATATTTATCTAGTCGGCATCACGCATAACTTCCCTTGCGGAGAAAAACCAAGCCCCAAAATGGTTGAACTAGTGCGCTAAGATAGTTAACAACTATGATATTACTCATAGAGGTATAATATCAAACTCTAACTCTTCAATCTTTGCAGTAGTTTTAAATATCTTTCTATCTCTTAGCTACATATTTTTAATAGCTAGCTAACGGAGGAAATGAAGTCTGAATTTGACTGATTATGAGCACCCAGGTTTATTTTTATCCTCTACAAAAGGAAGGGTGAGTCCCACACGTATAGGAATAACTAAGATTATTCTTCTACTTTTTTAATTCAAATACTAACACAATGCAACCTGAGATTTTACTTCTTTATATAGTTTTGAGGAGGTGATAACCAGTTTTTTTGAAGGACAAAATGTTTATTTCATGTCTTATTTCAGTAATGAGGAAATGTAAAAGGAAAATAAAATCAATTCATTAAAAATTCGTATCTTACAAAAATGGCTTCAGCGAAATAACGAAGAAGAAAAAAATGTTCAAAATCATCGCATTTAACGGCCAATATATGAGAGTATAGTGGAAATATATTGTTTTTAATTTTAATTATGGTCATATGACCATAATTGGATCATATCAAATGAAATATTCCCACACAGAGAGAATATTGTTTAACCTCAGTTGAAAAAGACAAAAACAGCAAATTTAAGTATTTAACCGGTACAGATTGGATAAGAATCTGCTTGTGCAGCATTTATGAATAAATTACAAAGAGAGCAAAGACACTAAACCACCATTACACGATTTACTTTTCGTTCCATCATTCTTTTAAACTTCTTTTACTGGTGCCATGCTAAAAAATTGTTTATCATGTTTTAGCAGTACACAACAAAATATTCCTTTAACGACTCAAATCTTGTTAAGAATGCATCACCCACAGACATTAATAGTCTCCTTTCAAAAGTGCATAAAAAGTTGAAAATCTTGCAGTCCAAAATATCGTCTCGGTGGCTTAACGTCACCGTATCGTACCGCTTCTCAAATCTACATACAGTTTAACGTTGGGGATTATATCCATCAATTGTCTCTCAGAGGAACGGACTTTTAACACTCTATCATACTGAGTGGCCTATGGGTAACATATAGAAGAGTTTTTCATTTTGTCTCTGGTTAGGTTGCTTTGCGTCTATATGCCCTTGTAACATCAGTTTTACAGCTTGGCAACTAAAATGGCAAATGATTACACATGGTGGATGAAAAAATCTGTGTAGAGAGGGTAAAACTAAACGATTATTTGATCAACTTGTGAAAAACAAGCTACATTAACAACGTGATACATTTATTCGATATACTTGGGAAGACATCTAAAGCGATACTGTTCCGTGATGCTATCCCCGGGTTCCAATTACTTAGTATTTCCACGCCGCCAACTGAGCGTTACATTTTTGAAGAACTATTTCAATAACACTACATTTCATTCGTTGAAATTCATATCCCATACGTTTGAGGATCCGCTACAATAATGCAAATATTTCTAAAAATAATGCATGTTCCACATATCATTTGGATACGCCATAAGAATGTGAACTAAATCATTTCCTCCACAACTCCACGAGCCACATACAACACTGTAAATATTTATTTTCAAGACTTAGGGAGGATCGAGAAAGAATGTGTCACCAGCGATACACCTTACTCCGCTTTTTTTTGTTCAGCGGTAATGTTAGGAAAGCATAAGAACCACTGTCAACAGTCTTCGATTGTACCATGAAGAAATTCCGACGTATTCCTTGATCACAAGCTCACGGAGAAAGTTGGGCTTGAAAACCTAAGCAGTCTTATCCTTCCGAGAACTTTTGCCCAATTTAATGGACATGCAATTTGTTTTGTGACCGCATAGATTCAGCCTTAACAGCATTAAATTCCAGTGGCTTTCCTGGTGAACAACACAGTGATGCTACCAAAATTGTTAGTCCCCAAGTACAACTTCTAAATGCTGTCAGTATTCGGAGCGTTTGGAGCGATTTATGCCTCTTAAGTAGCAGGAAAAGTCATTTAAAAATCCTCAGGTCTCAGGAAAATATAATTGAACAAAAAAGATCAATCACAGTTAGATGTATAAGAGGAAAAGTACAGCTAT
The DNA here is from genome assembly GCA_963169105.1 of Ceriagrion tenellum. NCBI lineage: Eukaryota > Metazoa > Arthropoda > Insecta > Odonata > Coenagrionidae > Ceriagrion > Ceriagrion tenellum. The sequence continues at coordinate 78,250,472 of OY720635.1, forward strand.
ACTATGACTTTTACCTCGCTCATTTACCTTGAGGTCATAATCAACCTTGACTTCCTTTTATAAATCCAAATAGGAAAAAATCAGAGGCCGTAGTCAGCAAAAATTATTACCACCGTGTTTACCCATTGACTAAGGTACAATTATATCAGTAAAAACAATTACGGTAAATTAAGTAAGTAGCATTAATAAAGAAGATTACCGAAACAAAGTTAGCCCAGTTATCTAGAAAATGAGCCGTATTGACTAATTTTAGCCAAATATTTTTATCTCTTATGCTAAAAATTCTCCATGAAGTTAAATGATGCATATCCAAGTAACAAAGGCTATTACCGTATTTATTTAGATGAATCAAAAGAAATCGTTCCATAATCTAACATTCCTCCGTTATAGTCCATCATTATTCTACTATCCTACGGTCATATCATCAACCTATCGGACCAAAATGTCCTATCAATTCATCGTATGCATAGCAATCAGTAAAACAATATAGTGGAATGCTTTCACAACTTATGTACGCATAAACGTAAGCGGAGATTATCATAAGGATAGCAGGGAATAAATATGTCCCAATGTGTCACCCAAGACACGTCAATGGGTGCATTTAACGGCATAAACCATACGCTATTCACATACTGCTGCAATGAATGGCGATTACTTTTTTCCATGTTTTGAATCCGCGCGGTTCCGCAACACGGCTGAAAAATTAATCGCGTCAATTGTCTGACCTCTCCCGAAACAAGCGTATTCATTGGGCTACGAAGCCAGTGACAGTATTTTTAATGTCCAGGAATAAAACGCCTCCCCGGAGGCAGCTGTGCATGAAAACCATTTCCAACGCTTCCCCCCAAACCCCATCTCCCCATACGCGTCCCTCCGTCATGCAGAAAGCGACATGGCGTTCCCCCCGCCGATCGCACGTCAATCAGACATCACTCCGCTCCACTGCCCATTCCCAAAATTCGCCAAACGCCCACGGAATGAAAATAATCGCGGATCGCCTCTCCATTGAGGCTTCTCCCGTGTTCACTCCCCCTCGCACACCCAAACGGTTCGACAACAGGCCGCAGAGCGTAAACCTAGGTATATGACAGCCCGAAACGATTGCCTACGCCCAATTTAAGCGGTGTGGTTGGAGGAAAATTCGTATCAAAACCGCATAAAAATGTATGCATGCACCACCGATGTTTTTACGTGACCTTCCGTCACGACCCGTGGTTCCGTCTCCCTAAAGAAGAATATTACGGTAGTGAAAATGTTTCCCCCGTTTTTCTCACGAACATAAATCCAATAAAGTTTTTCTGAAAGACAACGACTATTTTGACAGAAGGACGAACAAAAACGGCGCATAAAAGATTTTGTTTTGAAACGCTTCACCGCCACAACAGCGGGTTTTCGTGTCATGCAGTATGAAGTGTGCGCACCACGGTCCGTTTGTGCCCACAACTACAAGATAAAGCAACAATGTTATGCTGCAGGTGACCACAAATTAATGTCACCCACCGATTCTCTCCAAAGTCTACAAAAAAAATCTCTTCGCAGACAGAATTTTTAATCACACACGTGCACTCAAACCGTAAAGTCCAAAATAAATAGGATTCCAGAAATAAGCTAAGCATTTGAGTGCATGAGGATGAGGCACTGTTGAGCTTCCTTTCCGTAATGTCATAAACATTTTCAAACTTCGGTGCCGTAAAGTATATCACAAATTAATTTTTTAAATAGTTTCCCGTGGTAAATGTTAGCGATATTTTTCTTAAGCAGGAAATTAACTCAAATAGAAGTAAAAAACCTATTCGTTGATGAGGATCAATACCATCAGCATTGTGTGATTAAACTGAATATGACCGACTGCAACAGGGCATTTAAAGCCAACGTAAAATAAACTTTATTTTCAAAGCGATAGAATAACCGTTCATGTCGTTAACCTTCAACACCCATGCTTCTAATAAAGCTGCATTAAATAATTTACTTAGCTATATAAAAAAATACAAGTGAATTATACTAATACCATAAGCATCAAAGTATTCATTACTAGATGGTGTCGAGGGATGAAAAAGATGTTATACCCACATTGGGGTATATCCTCTTAAACTACGACCAAACAGTTATGCTTTGGGGAAAGATTCCTATAACATACTGCAGCGTAATAATTATTTTAAGGAAAATCTCAGGCGTGGAAAAAACCTAAGAAATAAATTCTTTAAAATAATTTCTATTATGGGTAAGAAAATAACGATTTAAATGAGCGACAGAAAGATTAAGAACAAAAAACGCGTGTTTCAGGAAAATAATATCCCAAGTTTTGACAGGAAAAGAAAATTATTACCGAATAAAATGAAGATAAAGACTAAAAATAATTTTGCAGAAATTTATTCTATAAAAAGCTACAATTATCCGCTGATTTCTACCATTCTCCTCAAACTTCTTTAATGAGAAAGACTATTAAAAGGAGCTATAGAGCGATCTGAAAAACTATTCTTACGCATCAAACGTGACTCTTGCAATGAAGTAAGATGCATAAGGTAATTATAAAATGCGACCGTTATACCTAAGCCTTCGCCAGTAAAGGAAGGAGAAAGTTTCATGCTCTGCTATCGTAAGCTATTATTTAGGTGAACTACAAACGCACTAATGTGGTGTTTTATTTAAATCGTTAGTTTTATCTCTCATAAATCCTCACTGAAATGTGACTACTTGCTTCCAAGAAGAACAACTGATTACCTCGATGAAAATTCATCACTATATGTATAATACTGTGGTGGCAGGAGCGCATTTCTCATGGAACATCGTCAATATAATTCAACTAATATATCATAATCTTTACCTATAGTTAAATAAATTTACCCAATTACTATCATTTAAAAGCACCAAAATTTCAACTCAACTAATCCAAGCCAACGTGGAAGATTGTTACTTAATTCCTCTTACTACTATTTTTTGCGGACAGAATTTTATATGGATGTAAAAAATTTCTATTTGTTTTCTACTTCGATGTGCTCCGTAGAAAAAGTAAGTGATGATATTTACGTAACAGTTGTTAAACCAGATATTTCAAAATTTTAAGAGCGCTTGCCATTCTTCCTCTCGGCAATTAGTCTCTTTCTAGAATTACCATGTTAGCATTAAACAAATCACTAAACCACCGCAGTTACTTTTGGATAGAATTTATTTGGTTCGGAATGTAAAGATTAGATACGCAACGAAAAACCTTTACCTAATACATAAAATAACTACAGTGAAGAAAGATTTTTTCACGTTTTCGATTAATATTGACGACGTAAATCATGTCCCTTCAAAATGAGCTCCAGCAGAAAGGTAGAAACCGATGCTCTTGGCTGCCTTTATGTTGACTGTATGAAAAAACTATAAAGGTTTTACTTTATTCATTTTGGTTTTCTCAGAAAAGTGCCTTACGATCGTTAAATTAATATTTAAAAATACTCAAACCCCACATGCCATCTGCGAAAAACTATTGACAAATGTATAGAGCTAACCAAAAATTAATTTCATAATAATTCATAGGAGATTATGTAGTAACGAGTGCTCCTTGCCGTGCAACGTTTTCTCGAACGAGCCAACCAGAGCGACGAGAGCCAACCAGAAGAGGTATATTCCATGAAAGAGAAAGGTAAATTAGATATTCTGGTGAAGTACAAGTATTTGAAGTGTACTCTTCATTTGCTTCTCAGTACTAGCTTACGGCTGCCGAGAACATCCAACGAGTTCCGGGTGGTGGATCGACTATTAATTGTATTGGTTTGCTGTGAAATATGCTAATTTACTCGTAGAAAAAACAGTCTTGGGCAAAAAGCGGCGGTATCAAAAGGTTTTAGAGGGCCATCCTTGAACTAGACGGCTCAAAAATGCCACTAAATCCCGTGAAGATACTGAGATTTGTCCAATCTTTACCGGAAACTAATGGGCAGCCATCAACTCGAAGGATGGGGCAGCAGACATCTTTTATATGAGTGAAGATAGAGAGCACGTGGGTTAGTACAGCCGCAGATATGGAACACATAGACACTATATGCGCAAGACTGCAGTTCTTCGACATGGAAGGCAGCGGGAAACCACCAGCTACTTATCCAGATAAGAAGCAGCTACATATTTTTTCCATTTTTTTCTACTGATAGCTTCATTACCATAGACGTGAGGGAATTCTCTAGAGTAATACATCAGCTGTTCCCTTGGAGTTCCCATTGAACTGGCGGGAGCAATTACATTTGCTGTAAATCCATAATAAAGCTTGTCCAATGAAGGGGTCACATTGAAAGAACCATAGCGAGAGGTGATACTGACACCGCCCATACTATCAATTACATGAAAATGGAAGTAAAGCAAAGAGATTTAAACCCTTGAAACTATAGGTGGCGCTATACGAGGTGAGATAGAAGGGCAGCGGGAATTATTATAGTGATAATTACAGGGTGATCTATTGTGGTAGGGGTGAGAGTCAACGTGGATAGCTATGGTATTGAATGCGAAACTGGGGAAGAGAGTGGTAAATATCCAGACAATGAGAAGAAGTAACAAACATTTGATTTAAAAATTACCTCAGGCGTAGATACACAAGAGTAAAGTCAGGTGATGCCCGGAGATATCAAACTGAAAATATTATGTTAAGGCTGAGATTTAGAGCCAGTGTCAGAAACTCGCGAAGCTATCCGGGGGCGGATGCGGACTCGGATAATAGCTTAGTTATGATAAACATTTGATGCGAGATTCAAAACGTATTGCAAAAGAAGAAGGATGGAGAAGAAAAATGTGAAGTCATTGGCAGGATTTAAAAGGAGAGATAAACCAGGAGCTAGTGGAAAAGATCATTGACGAATGAAACCAAATTGGAACAATTAGGGGAAGATGGTGGAATTTATGACAAGAAAAGCCGTTGGAGTATATAACATACCTTTGGAATCGCTGAAGAATTTAGTTACTTAGGGAAGACGATCTTTTTTTTGAACTCATCGTAGGATTCACGAGGAAGAAGTTTGACGTAGGGAATGTGTGAAAACTGTCTTACTACGCCTCCCGATGAAGAATAAAGTAGGAATACGAGGAGTACGGAAGTATTTATTAAATTTCTCTAGCTGAAAATTTTTTCTCATAAATATCAATAATTGTCAATACAGCAGCGGATTCGGGCATCTCTTCCCGCAGGGTAACTACCTCCAGCTCGGCAGGAAGCTTTCGCTTATATCCGAGCGTGGGTGGTAGTTGGAAAAAGGAAAGAAAAGGGAAGGGAAAGTTATCGAGCCACAACCCCTTCGAGGCCGACACCAATGAGGCGGATTGAGGTCAAAAGGACCACTATTGGGCCTCCGCCTCCCCGAAGTGCTCGTATTAGTTTGGTTACCCAAACAACGTGCGACGAGTAGCCGTCGGTCTCGCTTTCGCGAAAACCTACCGCACATCTTTGAGAACCGGAAGAGCCCGTTGCCCAAAGATTTGGGATTAGGTGTCTCCCTGGCTCCCTTTCCGGGTAGACGCCGTGCGGTCTGCCGGAGTACGTCATCGAATCAGGGGCCATCGGACCCATGGAGGGTCAATTCGGACGAATTCTGGTCAAAGCGTGGGCACATCCGTCAACTCAATACTCCTCGTCTACCCATTGTCAAGACAGCAATGAGAAGGACAACATGGGAGATGGCCAGATGGCGGATGAGCAACTCGGAACGCGGTTGCAGTGATAAGGACACTTATAGAGAGGGCCATAGACTAAAATCAGGATATTTTGTTTTATTTGCCAATTTCGAAAAAACATTGGACAGAGTAATTTGGAAAAAGGCTGAAAATTAGGCTCAGTATTAGTTTGGCAATATAAGATATTCATGCGAAACTTACTTACATTCCATATGGCTCACATAAGGGTGGCTGACAGTGAGTCAAAGTTAGAAGTTACAGGTCGCGCGGTAAAGGCCGTATTACACTGCTCCTTTTTCAGGACTGAAATCTGGGACCCTGGTCATAAAGATTTAACCAAAAAAATAATAAAACACAAAGGAAAGCAGCGCATTTCGTTAAAACTGCTACTAACGTACATATAGGGTCACACAATTTTTAGAAGGTGGGAGACCCTAGAAACTCGGAAGCTACACGCTAGGCTTAGGTCGCTTGATAAATTCAGAACTGATATTTTGCAGAGCGGCACAGAGAATATTACCATGACTCCTCACTACATCTCTAAGCCTGACAGATACGATAAAAAGAAGATTGATACACTGCCGAACATATAGGTACAAAAACTCGTTAATCCCGCGCACAATAACTGACCACAATAAAAATTGAGATCCTGTAAACTCAATCCTATAATACACGTCACCATTTCATCTCCTAAAAATTTACATCTTTACACGTCTGGTGACCCAATACCCCCTGCCACATGCCCATGCGGTGGCTCGCAGGGTATTATGTATACTTAGATGAAAACTAAACTGAAATCAGCGCCAAAATCGTGGAAATAAAAACGGGACTAAAATGGAGTTCGATGCCTCAGAGCCTGATTTTGCATGATGCTGATTTCAGTGCGCAATGGCTCTGCCCAGGCAATTATTTGGTAGATTCCACGGTCATCACCAGTACTCTCTCAATGCGCTCAACTCACCTGATTGCCTGTCATTGGTCGTTGGATCCAAGAATTGGACGGATAATAGGCATTGTATTATTTCTCTTTCCAGCACTGACAATCGAATTCGATTCTTTAAACGGATGCGATCAAACCCTTTACACGGTGCGATTTTAAGCAGTCTGAGCTAAAAATTCAATAGTTTCAGCCTTAGCTTTTTAATACTTTTTCATAATAATCAGGAACTGACAGAACTCTGTAATCTTTACGCAAAATATTCCTCATCCCATCATTTCATCAGTTCTCCCTCCCTCGCATCACACACTGAACTCATCCCAATCCTCCTCTCCCTTTCTCGTCTCACTCTCCCAAACCTTTCCCCCACCCCCACCCACCACCTTTGAATATAAATGACTGAGAACCCTATGTTATTGACCTGATGATATTGACTATTCGACTAAACCGGTCGTCCAATAAATATTCTACTTAACACTTACGAAGTTTTTTTTAATTCTTGAGCAGTCTGAGTCATTCCGATTTCCAGAAATGAAGTGAGTATCGTTCAAAGCAGCCTTGAGGCAGAGGTTCCCACTTAATTCCTCCTAATTTTCTTTTCACACTTTAATCCAGGAAAAATAATAAATACTCTATGAAAAAAGGCAAAAATCCATGCGCAAACTTACCGATTCAAGAGACATTTGATGAAATTTTTAGAACTCAGCGAAACGATGCCATGGACTCCCTTGTCCTGCAACAAAAAAAGATAAGCAATATTTATTACATTGCAATAATAATTTACCATCTTCATCAAGAAAATGTCAGAATACGACAGAGCGCGAATAAAAATCAAGGCCATTAGCCACAAATGTAATCAAAACATTCCATCGACTTTTTTCGGATATTTCCAAACATATATTTTAATAATGCTTCTCACATTTCGTCCCTCCCCACCGCCCCTGTTGCGGGTAAACCCTAATGCATTCCTACACGGAGAAATATCCAGTGGCAGAGATAAATTGAGTTCCACCCACACAGGCTGCGTGATCGCATCATTTTTCACCCTTCCGCGAGGCAAATGATAAACCACTAAAATATTTCCGCGACACTTTTAATTCTCTCCCCGCCGTGCGTAGTTTAAGGCCCCGTTGGGGTCGTAAGAGAGAGGAGCATCAACTACCAGAAAATAGCATTAGAGGGATATCGGAACAAGGCCTTTCACGTTCCCGACATTTTGGATCCTTCGGTGAAGGAGACTGGGAAAAAGTACTGTCCGAGAATTCTTGAAAAGTTTGACCTTTACTGAATTTTCTTAGTTTTGCACCCTAGGATTGGAGGAGAAAGTATAAAATAGTAGCATTTGGGATACCACGAACCTTTGATGTACTGTTTTTAATAGTATTCTACCGTTTAAGGTAGGTTTTGTCGAATGTCAGAGAATCTTTTCCCGGTCCTCTACTTATTTAGGGACCTATCTCACTTTAGTATAACCTTTCCGTCTCAGCATACGAACTACCCTTCTTCATCCTGTCCATGAAACCTATTATCTTTCTTCCTCTTCCCCGCTTGCCCAACATCCTTCCCTCTTTCACATTCTTGAGCAACCCATCGCCCCTTATTAACTTCATTTTCATCGATCTACTGGAGCTGGAGGAGACAGAGGCTTCATCATCCAGAGGATAACATTTCGGATTTATGGAAGCAAGAGTTTACCATAATCCCAAAATGTTGAAACCTTCGGGAATCGAGCCTGGAAAATAGCACATTCCGAAAGTGCTAGAAATACGTTTCTTTTTTCATCTACGTTTATATTTTACCCTTGGAGCCGCCACTGACGCGTATGGATGAAGCTGCTTGGAAAAAAAGGAGGAATTAGCATGGGGGGACAAAAGTAAATGGTGGATAAACAATGAGTCTCATGTTAGGGTCATGCTCTATTACTGTCAATAATGGTGCGTGGAAAGAAGGAGCTCTTGTACCTATGAGTTTGGCAGCATATCTCTCTCATTTTGTCACTAAATTTAATTTGCACTAAACTGCAATGTCTGTGAAAGGTTGCGGAATTAAATATCTATTTTATGTCAAAATTAGACCAATAATACTTCTCATAACGGTTCAAGACAAAACCACTCTAGTAGGAATGCAAATTCTCTCCAACCGACCTCGCGGTCACTCTACAACTACGCCAGTGGGTCACTCATCCTCCTAGTTATTTAACGTCCTTTATGTTTTCATCTCTAATGCAAATGAAACGTTAATATAGCATTGATTTTAACACGATACGAAACGAAACTGTTGAGTGACGCTCTCAATAGTGGGCGATTTTAGAGACTTGGGCTACGGAACTTCGCGAATCAGGTGAATAAGACCGTTTAGTTGGGAGGCACAGTCAAGAACTCCTCCACATTGCTACCACGTAAGCGTGTGAAGAAGTTGGATTACACACCAGAGCCAGCTGTACCGTTAAGATTCGACAAATGATACCTAAAAATACGATCCCCGGTAAAGTCATAGCACGTGGCGATTTTAGCCACTCGGCTTGCGTGTTTACCTCCACGTCTACTTCCCCTTTTCCCTCGCATCTCAGTACCAGAAACCTTTGCGAGAGCTGTACCAGCCTAAAATGCCCTATTTGACAACGACAGAGTGTTTTAACGACTATTTCTATCCCTTCATTTTTATTATTACAAGAGCAATTCAAATGAGTCAAAACTGGATAATTTTTATTTATTTTGTGCCTAAGATTTTATTCATAATCAAATAATATATTCCCAAAGATTTATCTTCTATTTAAATAAATTTCTTTGCGCGAAATCATTTGCTTTTCGAATAATCAAAAACATACACATAAATACTTCATTTAAGCCTGATTTTTTTTCTAATCCTAAGAGTATTGAAAACATTTTGCTTACGATAAGATTTTGGATTATTACTTGCTCATTTGCCCTAACTATCTAAATACCACGGCTCTAATGAACTCTATCATTTGGGTGTTTTGTTACACTTTGGGCTTTTTTATTAAATAAATTATTACTTGGAGACACAGTGAATTTTCCCAGCTTTTCCGACCAAAAAGTTCACGGGATTCGGAAAAAAAACAAGGCGAAAATTCACGGGAACGAATGGGAAGACATTCCCACACAGAAATATAGATCGCACGACCTTGCAGTAACACCCAAGATTGATTAAAACCGTGCTCGCCGCAGTTGAAATAATCGAACACGTTTTGCTGCTTCATTTGAATTCAGTGCGTACAAATCAAAACACAAGAGCACGGCAGAATGTTCATTAGATTTGACGCGCTCCAATCCGTTCCACACCCAAATACCCTTTACCTTGGTGACCAACGCCAGCCCTCTCCCTCCTGCAACCTTTACCCCCTCCCCCTTTCCTCCCCTAGATCAAGCGGTTCGCCCGTACCTCCACCTTGACCCTCTCGCACACTCTCCTCTCCCCTCTCCGCCCCCTTAACAGGCGCCGTTCAAATCCAACTCAACTGCGTTCCACGGTCACCATAATTCTCTCGCCTTCCCCACACGCTCCCTTCAACACAACGTCATTACAATAGAACGATGGTGAAGTGACCTTACCGGACTGGGACCCTAAGGGAGCGGGTTCCGCAAGGCACCGTTCTACCTCCCGACTGTGAATGCCTCCCCTTCACCCTTGCACCACGATGGGAATACTTCATAGCGTGGCGTCCAGCAGGCATACACACGTATGTACACCACCAAGAGGAAGGAAGTAGCAAAGGTGGTCCAACTGATCAAGGAACCAATTATTGGTCGGCCTCCCGCATCTTGGGCTTTTCTAAATGCTTAAAAGCGAAAGTCACGTCATATCTTACTTCCAAAATTACGTTTTTGGCTGTTTCCGGCAGGAAAACAGGAAAAAACGTATAACTGAGGGATAAATGGATGATTATAAAATGATTGATACTTTTGTAGCCTAATAACGCGTTATCTTTGAATAGAGAAGGTTATAGGTTCAGGTTCCACCACGGCCATGATGTTACCTTGATCGAAAGATGAAAATGTAAGGTAATGAATTTTATGTCTTGCTGTAGGTGAAAATTAATAGAAATGGTTATATTTTGTCCGCTTAGTTTCCAGCACCAAATCACTTTGATTAAAATTGAGCCAGAAATAACTTCATAGCGAGATACTAATCTGGTGATTGATAGCGCCAGGGAGTACATTATTTATTCACTTATTTTAGTACAGTTTCACAAGATGATTCAATTGCCACCTAAGATGAAAACCAGCTAAAGTGGTCCCTAAAGCCAGAGGCGTCAATTTTGGTCCCCCCTGTATACAGCACTGTTGAAGTTAGAGGATATATTTCTTCCCAAACCTTCTCTATACCTAATACACTAATAAAAAACATTGAGGTTCTAAATTTTATGCCAAATTAAATTTGAAAATAAAACATTCTTGCCATTCATTTTTTAGATCCAATTTCCGCTATAGACCAACTCTTCATAGTTTTCTTGCTCGAAACAGCACTTTAAATATAGAAAATGGAATATGCTAATAAAAATTATGTATTACCCCGTGTATCCACCGGGGGAAAGAGTAGGTACTTATCAGAATAAGCAATGGGCAACTTTTCAAGAGGCTTACAAAAAAGTTATTTTATATCTTATCTATCTATCTATCTGTATAAATGTACATATTGGAATCAATCTCACCCTAAAATATTCTTTCAGAAGTCGTTAATGAAGTTTTATGAAGCTCACAGTCACATTAGTAACGCAAATTTACACCTTTGAAAAGATTCATTGAAGGCGAGGATGATAAGAACGTCGCATAGCAAGGTGTGCATTAGAAATATCAAGGGAGCCTGAACTTCAAGGAATTCCATGATGCAGCATATTTAGAGCAAGAGGCACAGAGAACAAATTCCACTATAGTAGTATTTGAAGATTACCATTTTACCATGCAAACATCCAAGAGTCACCTCACTATAAAATAGGTTCTAGAGAACTGTATGGCTATAAGCCTAGATCTACGTTTGCACCGCAGCAAAATTTCCCGTCCCATTGTCCCAAACTGCGAGGTACTTTACGAATCCTTTAAGAATTCTAATCATCAAACTTAAAACGACGAATATGCTTTAAGACCTGAAACACTTGTATGAATTTCAAATGACCCGATTGCGAAAGTCAAATCTTTGCTGCCGGCAACAGTTTTTACAGGCACTTGTAATATGACTTTAACCTTTGAGAAACTGAGTCCTCGAGTTAGATCTACATTTAAATAATAAACCTGAAGGCAAGGGGGTGAGGTCGAGATTAAGTTATTAGTAACATGCCCTACACTATGGATTAATATATTTATGAGAATATGGCTATCGCTGAAGCGGCAAAAACTTCCAAATACTAGCCAGAAGGTTTTCAACAACATACACTACACCAAAAGTATGCCGTTAATGTAGGACACTTTAAGTATGCACTACACTATAGACAGATAACCCATCAACGCACAATGTGGTATATTAATAGATATTAGACAAGGATACAAGCAATTAGTTATGAAATCAACTAATTACCGACACTACCTATGAACACACCTGTCTCAAGGGAGCTGTAATGTTCACACATAACGTGTTATCAATCTGTCTTTAGTACCATCTCATCCAACTCATCATCGGCTCACATCAAGTACTCTATTAGATTTATTTATTATAGATGACCTTTCTAAAATAAAGGAACATGGCCAATATCCAGTTCCATTCTTATCTGACCATGATTTCATATATATAAAATTTAATCTTAAGGTGCCAAAAATGAAAGAGAAGGTAATTTGCTACCGCGATTTTAGTAAATTTGATCTCCATAATTTTCAAGAAGATTTTGATAATTTTCCATGGGCAGACTTCTTGTCCACCAATTCTGTAGATACCAAGGTATCAACCCTAATGATTAATTTAAATCAATTTTTAGATATTCATTCCCCATTAAAAAGTTTTACTCCGAAGCGAAACCAACTTCCATGGATAACCCCGGAAATAAAAAATATTATCAATAAAAGGGACATAATTCGCCGCAGATACACAAGGAGTAAATCTAAAAAACTATTTCTGGAGTATAAAAAACTGAGAAATGAGGCCCAAAGTATTATGAAAAAGGTTAAGGAAGACTATTATAACCAATGTTTTATGGACAAAAGGGATTCTAAAACAATATGGAACGAAATTCGAAGACTTGGACTGATTAAGTCTCGAAATCAGGGTACAAAAATCGGTGTTCCAATTGATAAATTAAATGATTATTTTATCAGTTTATCAGCCAACACCACCCTCGGGTCAAAACTAGGTCCAGCCACTAGTAATAGTGCTTTAGGAGTCAACGTGCACAAAGTTAATGAATTTGGAAATGATACGTTTTACTTTCCTAATCTAACTCCCGAGATCATGCTAAAATGTTTCCATTGCATCAAGTCTAATGCTGCTGGAAATGATGGGATTAATAATAAAACACTGAAAGTGGTTATGAGTGTGATATTTCCGGCACTGCTTGATATTTATAACTGCTCACTGAACTACTCCGTTTTCCCCGTTGCTTGGAAGAGAGCCATTGTAAAGCCTATTAAGAAAATCCAAAACCCTACCCAGCTATCTGATTACCGCCCTATTTCACTGCTGCCTCTCGCCTCTAAACCACTTAAGAGATTCGTCAACAACTCTGTGTTAGATTTCCTATCCATTAATAATTTACTGGATAACTATCAGTCAGGTTTTCGTAAGGGACATAGAACACAAACGACCCTCATTAGAGTTACCGAAGACATTCGCTTCTCAATAGACCAAAAGAGAGTTACCATTCTTATACTTTTTGATTTTTCGAAGGCTTTTGATTGTGTTAATCACGATTTGTTGCTGGATAAAATAAACCAATTAGGATTTTCCATCCCAGTGATTAATTGGTTCCGTTCTTACTTGTCCCAGAGAACTCAAGCAGTAAAGGGAGATGACAAAATACTGTCTAGCTTCTCGGTAGTATCATGTGGTGTGCCCCAGGGTTCAATACTAGGCCCCCTCTTATTTTCAATTTTCATAAGAGATCTACCACTTTCAATTACCCATTCGAAATATCACCTCTACACAGATGATTTACAAATTTACCTTGACTGTCACCCAACAAAGATCGATAATGCCATTGAAAAATTAAATGAAGATGTTAATCATATCTGAGATTGGGCCAGAATGAATTTACTAAAACTTAACCCCCATAAAACTAAAGCTATTATTATTGGTACTCCAATGTATGTCAGGAAACTCAACCATGACAGAATACTGAAAATAAAAGTTGAAAGCGTTGATATTGGGTATTCAAACATGGTAAATAACTTAGGGGTCACTATGAACAATACGCTAACGTGGAACGAACATGTATCCACTATTTCTAACAAGGTACATAACATATTGGCACAGATCAAACAATTCAAACGCCTAATCCCAATAGAAGTACGAAAAAAATTGGCAAATACCTTGCTGGTTCCACATATGGACTATTGTTCCCTTGTTTTTTCCGACCTAACTGGTGAATTATATCAGAAGTTACAAACATTGTTAAATTCTGTGATTAGATATATATATGATATAAATATCCGGGAGCATGTCACTCCTTACTACACAAAGTTGCAGTGGTTGAAACCCCAACAGAAAACTAAATTTCTGCTATCTGTGTTTGTGTATAAAATATTGTCAACCAAAACACCTGATTATCTTTATAAAATGATTATATGTCACCAGAGTGAAACTTGTAGAATAGTAAGAGTTAGAAGACGATTTAAAATTCCAAATTGCAGAAATGTACCAATTGTCAACCTTAAACTCTGCCATAAGAATATGGAATGAAATACCGGACGAAATTGTTAACTGTAACACTGTAAATCAATTCAAAATGAAAATGTTTGCTTATTTACTTGAAAAATATAATTGCAATTAAAATACTGTAATACTATACATCATTAATACTGTAAAATTGTATTTTCACTTTTTCTTTGTTGTTCACTGCTGAGACTTATTCGTAAAATGTGATATGTACCATAGGACAAGGTCCTAGAACAATAAATTTATTATTATTATCAGATACCAGATGTCAATAGGCCAAAGGCAAAAAGTGCATATGCACAATGAGTAAATAGTCTAACCGAGGGTTCTCTTCCCCCACTTCTCTAAAATGAGCTATCGGCTGCCATAGTCTGTGGATAAAATATTGCAACACTGATGACCCACTAGCCTATTGGGCAATGGCATTCAGCATATCACACTTAACCTCCCGTCCACAAAATCAAAGAATCCGTGCGCGATCTCTTCGGAGATAGTGAGCAAATGAGAATCGATTTGGTCATTATGCAGCGCACGAATGAACCAACTTGGGAGCGAGATACGCCAGCGAAGTACCTCGCTCTATGCAACTATGAGTGTAATGGAAAGGAGAGAGGTACATTTCCTCGGCATCGTGACTTATTTTCATGCCTAATGACCTCTCCAAGGAAGAAAAAGGTCACCTGCTTCGTTTCATATTTTTGGTTATTTAAATTTCCTGCAGCATGTCTGCTTCCAGGATACACTTTATCCTGCAATCCTCATCACAAACCCTAAAGATCTTGTCAACTGCGTTAGTAAATCAGTCTTCTGTGTGTAGCTCCAGAAAACATTAATATAAATTGTCTTTATTACTTTGGTAGCATGCCAATAGTGTAGTGAGTGTTGGTGAAATTTTACCACATGTCAGGTATTTGCAGGATTTCTTGCGAGGAATTGTGTGGATGTAGATAAGATTGAAATCAGTGCATCAACATAATAGTCACTAATAGAATGAAAGCAATAATATTGGGCTCTTTTGCGAAGATACTGAAATACGCATCGCTAACTCAGGAATACCCCGAAAAATACTACAAGAGCCTCTTATTTAAGACCTAATACGACGGAGAGTTAGCGTGAATTTCCCTAGCATGATGGAACAACTGTTGCAACCACGAGTGCGACCTCCTAAGCATATTACGAGAACTCCTACGGAAAATAGAACATGAATTTTCTCCCCTCCCAAGATTCCTGTTCTCCAGCGAAACCCGATATGAGGAGGACAGCTATTAACAAAAATGTACTATGACAAAATACTTTGAACAAAATTAATTAGCACGTAGATATAAATAATATGCAATTTCCACTCATATTCTGAGGAACAAATTTTCATTGTTATTTTTCTCTCCATTATTACAGCTCAGAAGAAATTATGACACATACCCAATAAAGCAAGAGAACTCAAACAGTAAATCATAATTGATATGAACCATAAAAGGTATTTTCAACTTTAGGCACAGAGACGTACGACACACCAATTTTTATTCATCATACCAAAAGGAGTCGCTGTTCTTTTGGAATAACTCGCGTCAGTATTTTTGAAAACAAGAAAAAATCGACGTTGTTAATCCCAAAAGAACAACATCACACACAAGAAGACCTAAATAATCAATAAGACCTACGAGAGCCCAGTTATATATTCTAAACTAAACCTAAATTAATAATATTGGGAAATAGGCAATGGTAGGGTCGATTAAAATAACAATAAATGCAACTCATTTAATTTAAGAATATAAAAGAAACGAGAAACTATTTCTCACAAATCAAATTGAAAAATTTCATCATCATAGAGTCAAAATTAGTCATTTTGCTTCAGTGAACGTGGTTCAACTCCGTATTCAATGATTTATATGTATTATAAAATAATTATAGCATTAATGACTCTATCAGGAATGAAAACTGAGAAGCCTAAATCAACTTTCAAAACTATATTCTCGGCTCTGCACCGCAAAATACCATTCTATTTCTACTAAAAAGCAATCATAAACCTGAAAAAAATATTGATTGTTTAATAATTGAGCACATAATATCTGGCGCAAAATTGTGAATTTTACTGATTTACAAATACAGTTACGTTATTGAATGCATTTAGCCAGTTATATATACCCGCAACTAAAACCAACTGACAGAAAATCACAAATTGAACTAGAGACCTTGCATCTACGGACAGCGCGTAAATTTTATGGTCCTGCAAATCACTTATAATCTAAGATGTTTCAGACGAATATGGAAATCAGGGATGTACGACTTATGGGACGGCATGATGTACACAGCAGAGCTGAAAAAAATTCATACGACACAGGAATGTTGGCTGAAAAAGTTGAAGCCTTCACCGTGAATAGCATCAGGAAATTATTAGCAATTAGATTGTAACAATTGTACAGGAGAAACATGACCGCAATGCCTCCAGCAAAACAAATTTATTAAAGGACAAGCGCGTACCTGCACATATATCAAGCGCATTATATTGTTTCATTCTATCGTGTTAATTCGAAAAACGATAATGTCTCCATGCCTCTTGAGGCGGAGATTAAAAAAAATAAACTGTATATCATTCAATTGACGAAAACCTTATTAAGTGACTCCCGCTAGCTTCATTACATTTTGTATTACACGTTATTGCAGCGACCACATAATCATCGGCTAAAATTAGTTTGAACTCACTGCCCCTTAATTATTTCATCAGACGGAATCACGTGAACATAAATCCCGCATAAATTAGCCTTAAATTTTAATTGCGTTTCATAATATTTCCTTGCTCACCGGGTGAGTGTTTACAGTTTATCTTTATTGCAATCAATTTGATTGGCTTGTGAAATTCTGGGTAATTCCCACTTCAACACATTTATTTTCACAGATATATAAATGTTACTAATGGATATAACCTTCCAATTCATTGATCCCACCAAAATAAATATCAGATTAAAGGAATGAGGGCATAATGAGAAAAGAGACGCAATATGATATAATGGAAAGTGGCTCACGTAATTTTAATCAGCTTCCATGAAATGTTCGTTATGTCGTGAAAGTGTAACACCCATCTTGATTGGGTTGAATTCCATATACATAACCTCTTTGTCAAAGCATTGAAACTCAAGGTTTGTCTCGTAAAACTTCTTTAAGAGTTTGTGGGATGAATGCATTTAAAAAAAAACAATCCGGACAAAATGTGAATCTCCTCGCTTGATGATAATTTCATTACCCCGTGAAATAATGATATAAAGGAAAGAGAAGTGGGAGGCAATCAGAAGAGTTATTAAAAGCGTCGAGCCATTCTTATCCGCAGGAGAAGGAAAAAAAAGGGGGAAAAATCATTAACCCCGGTACTTTCGACTCCCCTTCCTTTCCTCATCTTCCCTCAGCGTTCTCAATAATGAGGAGAGGCATAAGACGATAAAAGTTAATCTCGCGCGTCCTCAGGCAGCGATGGCAACAAAGATATTTAACCGCAATTGCGAATCTTCCCTTTTAAAACCCCCTTTCCTCGGAGTTTTCAGGCGCCGCTATGTCCCCACACCCTTACCCGTATTTTCCTCCCCTCTCCATCAACTTCATCGTCGAATACCCAACCCCGCATACAAGGTCGGTCCCACCCCACGACCCGACAACCAAACTCCCCTCCCTCGCCCCACCCATCATCCCGTCCCCCGTCCCCCGCATGGAAACCTCCCGCTCCCTCGTAACAGAACCAACCACCCCACTTCAATCACTTCAATTCCAATATCCTCCTCGGTTCTGCTCCGTTTGACTGGAGCATTCGATAATCTTTTATCAACATTCGTACAGATTCAATTCGTCCTCCCTCTGCCGCGCGGTCTGGGAGGAGGAGAGTAGGGGGGTGGGGTGAGGAGGCGGTGGCGGAGGAGGAAGGAATTCGTTGTGAGGAGGAATAAAGCGCACGATTGGGATGCGGTGGGAGGGCAGGCCATGATGGGGAAGCGTTGGTGAGGAGGGAAAAATAGAGTAGGTGGAGGTTAAGGGGAAATGGGGTGAGGCGGAAAGGAATATGAGGGCGGGGTGAAGAGATGAGAGAGATGGAGGGAGAAACAAACAGGAGAGATGTCACTGAAAACGTTTCGATCACATTCTTTTGCCCTCCTTCACCCACTCCACATTCCGTACCTCGCCCACCCACCTTACATCTATTACCCCTCAGGTCCCTACACCCGGACGCTCATGTGAAGGCATAGCTCTCACAAAAGTTCCTGGCGCAGACCTGCGTGGCGACTAGGAGAAGGGCACATTATTCCAAATCCACCCACTACTCTACGAGCGCACATGCGTGAGGCAATGGACGCTCATACGAAGGCATAGCTCTCGCAAAAGGTCCTAGCGAAAACCTGCACGGCAACTAAGAGAGGAGCACATTATTCTATATCCACTTACTACTCTACTAGTGCAGAGGCGTGTGAGGAAACCGGTAATGAAAGGTAAGCGAGTAGGGAAAAGGAGCTGGGTAAAAGATCAGTGGTGAATTGCACGTAAACGACGTATCTTTTATAAATGTCATGATCTGTTTATGTTATCATCACTAATGGTGCGAGGAAAGAATTAATATTTGTACTATTAGTTTGGCAGCGTAGCTCACTTATTTTGTCGCTTCTATCGGATCCTGAGATGTATGGCGGGGTCAAAATAGAATCCCAAGTTTCATGCTGAAACACTCCAGATCTGAATTTTTTCTAGTAACCTAATACTAATGTGTAACCTTTGAGTCTCTCACTGCTACCAAACTAGTCCATCTGTCAGCAGTATGACTCTTCCTCTACGCTCGTACCAGTTTTTAACGAATCGTGCAACATTCCATTGGATTACAGGGTTCAAAGTAGATGTATATCGACGACCTATTAAAAGACAATCACGAAACAATGCCGCCCACCCTAAGCTTTTTGCGGACATTTGGTACTAAATTAAATATCTCCCTCAGTTCCGTTACTACTAAACACCAAAACCTAGGACATTTAATCTACGAATGGACATGGAGTCTAAGCCGTGGTCGTGTCAGTAGGGTAGCCTTTAAAGGACGATTATGTACTCAATTAACCTCGAGAAATATATTTTAGGGCGGATGATAAAAAAAATGTCTCGCGTCAATATGTGCCATTTGTGGCAATCAGCCGCTGCCCATTCGAGAAGACATTCCATGAAATACTTAAATGAAGGTGACGGGAAACAGTGCCGGAAACACACAAGAAGGCTGCACGTACATACTTCCGAGTTCAAATAAAACAGTATTCCAGAATTACAATACTTCAAATATTAAATTCATAAAACAACCAATAAATGCTCCGAACATATTTCCTCATTACCAATGGCTCGGTAGTTTTAGACTAAGGAATTGCAATAGAGTAAAGAATGACTCAAAAACTAATAATGCCATTGCATTAAATGTTGTACGGAATTAAACAGCCTTAAATATGAACTGCAAACACTTTACGTTCCCTCTAAGTTCTTCTTCATCAGCCTCAGCGACATGTGGGAGTGGAATGAGAGTGATGACATCAAATACGGAGGATTTTTATTCATTCTTTTTCCATTGAAATTTGCAAGAATAAAAAAGTCTTCATTCATCTCATTGTATGAATAAAAACATATTCCACAACTCAAAAGGATTTACAACAAATGATTGAGATAGAAAAACGATACCCACTGTTACAATGTGTGGTTTACCACATATGGAGGGTAGCACATACTACGTCCATCATGTTTAAATTAGTTTCAGTGAGATATCACGCATCATAAATTTCAAAGAATTTAGTAATATTATAATGTTAAGATCTCACTTTCCCATTATATCAAAATAACAGCCTCCTACCGACATACTTTTTCAGATAGTTACTAAGAAATAACTGCCCTTTTACCTGGAAAATGGTATGGTTATGAATTCTGTACACACAGGTATGCCCACAGAGTTACTTCATTCAAAAATATTAGGTATTTCTAACACAAATATTTTGTTAAAGATTCAACAATATAATTTTTTGAATTTCTTAGCTATTTTTAAAAAGAAATAGGTAGATTACTCGCAGCAGTCACTTTTAAAGAACTGCATAAGGATATTCGGTAGTGAATGTGTTTTCTGCGTTCGGTGTGAAAAAACAAGTAAATTTAATATATAGTTGATTTGACCTTATTGATGTTAATAACTGACAATTACAGCAATTAAAAAAAAGATATTGCATCAGTGATGTTACGATATTTACTTCATGTCTTCTTGCCAATGCTTAAATTTTTAAAATAAAATTTGAATATGGTCTCTATTACGACTAGGGACAAATCTCGCTGAAACTACATTAAATCCAAATGAAATCGTTTTCTGATATATTTAATTAAAAATTTTACAATTTATCGCACCAAAGTTATTGAAATAATGCAATTTGATATCGCAGGTCTCACATTCGCAAATGAATTCCAATTATTTTCAATGAGTCAATCCATAGTTGTACATGAATTAAGAATTTGATTTGAAGTGGAGCAACTCGAAGATTCATGAATACATTAGAGTCTTATCAATAAGAGCAATTAGTTTGTAAACGAGGTGTAAGGTGAATTTGCGGAGCATCTCTTTCCATTTGTCCCCACGTGATCCAAATCTCAGCTCCGTCAGGAGCAGAGAAAATTGGATGTTGTCTGCAGATAAAGACGGAAGTCGAAACGAGGAGTACATAAAACGGTAAAAATGGAAGACGAAAGAAGTTGTGATTATGAATTGCTCTCCGCAACTAATTTCCATGCCATTATGTAACAGAAGAAAAAATTTTCAACTACCAAAAATATATACTACAAATAGAAAACAAGAATTGAATTCGATCATTATTTATCTCACTGAGCACTGCATTAAGCTAAATTCATCAACAGAGCATTGCAGAATTTAAACCACATAATGCAGATGCATGAACTATTCTCATTAATGTCTTAACAGCCAGTGAATACAATACTAATGAAGGCTTTCATGATTAAATGAATTTCAGAATTACAATAAAGACTAAAGTAGTGAATTTTTCAAAAAAACTTGTTTAGTGATACGTAAAAGGATGTACCGGAGATGGAATTTGATGAATGGATTCTCAAATCGCATTATTTTGGCTAGATAATATTTTGTGAAGAATTCACTTGAGGAAAATTACATGAAGGAACTGCGTTTGGGAAATACTTCCAGGGGGAGTGGTAATTTTCCACCAGGTATTTTACAAACTTTTACAAGGAAGGCATTCATGGGAAAAAGATAACTGCTGTGATCAAAGAAGATAGGACCACAAACCAGGAAACAGTAGTGAAGACCTTTGTGTGGAGCATAGAACTTCATGGATCCGAAACATGGACCATTGGAAAAGCTAACCAGAATAGACTAAAAGCCTTCGAAGCTTGGTGCTAAAGTAGGATACTGAAGATGAAATGGATGGACAAAATAAGAATCGATGAAACGATGAAGTAAGAGTAGAAGAGGAAAGGGCCATATGGAACACCATTCAGAAAATAAGAACCAGATGGATTAGACACACCCTGAGATAATGGGTTTGTGAAGAACATAATTGCAGTTCCAACTAATATTGTAATAATACAGGTATACTTTCCAACTACAAAGAGTAGAGATGATGAAATATAAGAAATATGCGAATGCATAGAATATTTGCTCGAGATGGTAGAAGACTAAAGATAATGTCATTCTTATGGGAGACTTCAATGCATCAGTGGGAATACAAGAAAACCAGAAACATGTTGGAAGATTTGGATTAGGAGATGTAAATCCGAGAGGTAGTAAATTGTTGGAATGATGTTTACAACATGAGTTGGTAATAACTAACACATGCTATGAGGTACACAAGAGGAGACGATCCACATGGAAAGCACCTGGAGATAATAAGAGATGCATGATAGATTACATAATAGTAAAGCAAAGATTTATAAACCAAGTTAAATCTATTCACAGCTAACCAGGAGCTAATGTGGTTAGCGATCACATACTAGTGATAGCAAACTGTGATATTAAATTTAAGAAGCATAAAACGGTTAATCATAGTAAATGGTGTTTACATAAACTAAAAGATGCTGACACTCTACAGGAATTTCAAGAAACAGCTGGCAAACTAGTGAATGAAAATGATGGATGGGACGGTATCAAATCTGGCTTAAGAACAGCTGCTAACAAGGTTCTAAAAGTATAGAAACTGAAACCTAAAAAATCTTGGATGACCCAAGAGATCTTTGAGCTCATTGAAGAAAGAAATAAGTTAAGGTCCAAAAATTATAATAAATACAAGGCTGTTAAAAACAGGATAACAACAATGTGTAGGTCACAGAAAGAAATATGGATGAACGAAACAAGCAAAGAAATTGAGAAAGATTTAGTTGAGAGGAAACTTGACAAAGCCTACAGCAAAGTAAAAACATTACAACATAGACCGAAAACTAAGAGCAACCTGGTGAAAGATAAACATGGGAAACTACTATTTGGTCATGAGGAGGTATGTGATAGATGGAAAGAATATATTGAAGACTTGTATGAGGGTAAGAAAATTGAAAAAATAGAAGAGTATATTGAGGAGGAAAATTCTATTGAAGCTGATAGCAAAGGGCCACTCATAACAAGAGCTGAATTTAACAATGCTCTGAATACATTAAAGCAAAATAAAGCCACCAGTGTGGATAACATTGCAGCAGAACTACAGCAAAATAGTGGTGATACAATTAAGAATAAACTTTACATGATTGTATCCAATTGCTATGAGGAAGAAAAAGTACCACATGGTTTCACAAAAAGCAGAACCATTACACTTCCCAAGAAAGGCAAAGCAAAGGATTGCACGAATTACCGAACAATAATGCTTCTGTCCCATGCTTCAAAAATTGTATTGGTTATAGTAAAAGGGAGAATAAAAAAGAAAATTGATGCGACATTAGATAGTGATCAGTACGGCTTCAGATCAGGAAAAGGCACTCGAGAGGCAATTTTATCATTGCGAAAAATCCTAGAGAGGAGGCTAGAATTTAACAGGAAAACTTATATACCTTTCGCTGACTTGGAAAAGGCTTTTGACCATATTGACTGGAGACTTCTGTTCCAAGTAATGTGCAAAAGTAAGGTTGGATTGGGGAGTCAAAAGATTGATTTTAAACCTCTACAAAAACCAAAGTACGGAAATAGAAATCAGTGGCACCAAGAAAGAAGCAAATATAAGAAGAGGTGTAAGACAAGTTTGCCCAATATCGCCTTACTTGTTTAACTTATACATAGAAGAAGCAATGTCTGAAATTAATACAAAGACAAGAGCAATTAAAATAAATGGCTTACAAATTCATTGCATTGATTTGCAGACGACATAGCTCTAGTAGCTGACTCAGAGAAGGAATAAAGTCGAATACTCAAGATTCTAAATAATATTTTATTAAAACTGAAACTTAAAATTAACACCAAAAAAACAAAAATCATGGTGGTAGAAAGAAAGAGAAGAGAAAAGATAACGAATATATGCAAAGACGGAGTGAGACTGGAGGAAGTTACAGAGTTCTGCTACTTAGGTAGCATATTAGAGAATCATAACAACTGCTCCTCAGAGGTCAAATGAAGAATAACGTTAGCCAAGAAAGCCTTTCAATTAAAGAAAAGTCTCCTAGTAAATAACAGCATTAGTATTGACACTAGGAAGAAATTCCTGAAAAGCTTTGTATGGAGTGTGCTAACATATTGATGCGAGACATGGACACTAAGGAAGAGTGAAATGACCAAACTTGAAGCTGCAGAAATGTGGTTTTGGAGGAGGATTACAAAAACTAGGTGGACCGACAGGAAAACTAATGAGCAAGTACTAAATGAAGTCCATACAGAAAGAGGACTATTGGAAACAATTAAAACAAGAAAAGCAAAGCTCATCGAACTTACTCAGGCACGACAACTTAAATCAAAATATTATGGAAGAAAAAATTCTAGGCAAAAGACAGAGTACGACCAAGAAATTCGTGCCTAAATGTATTGGCGATGGAAATGGGATGCACCTCGCACAATGAAATGAATAGGAAGGCTGAAAAAAGAGATTGTTGGAAGTCGTGGCTGCAAC
This sequence comes from Ceriagrion tenellum, assembly GCA_963169105.1. Lineage (NCBI taxonomy): Eukaryota > Metazoa > Arthropoda > Insecta > Odonata > Coenagrionidae > Ceriagrion > Ceriagrion tenellum. The sequence goes on from OY720635.1 coordinate 78,274,958, forward strand.
AACAAGGTTAACCTGTAGAAGAGAAGAAGAACATAAATGAAGGTAAAATGGAGGGAAAAGTCCCCTGAGGAAGATCCGGGAATAAGTTGATGGACCAAATAAAGAAAACAGTACATAGGGAAAGATACAAGGAATTAAGGGCATTAGATAGCGAAGGGTGGACGGCTGCAGTCAATCAGTCAAGAAGGGTGAAGGGCTGTAGTTAATCAATCTTAGGATTGAACGATCAATGATGAATTTACAATTTAAACTCTTTATGCCATAAATATCTCAAGGTGGATTATAATACTTACTTTTAGTAGTTTCTATGAGTACTGCTTCTCGATGATTTTCTTGGATTTATTCCAAGCATATTGGTCAGAGTATGTAGATCTTTTCTGACACCTATTCACCAAATATTTACTTCCATCGTAAAATGAGTCAAGTTTAAAGAAAAATCATTTAGTATCCGAAATTTGCTCCCATTATATGTATTATTTACAAAAATACTGAAAAATGTTGCAATTCGACTGTCAGTAGCAGTCAGTAAAAGTATGAAACATACAGTTTCTCTAGCATATCGTAAAACTTATTTTATGAAAAATTGGTGACAGTTACATTGTAACGTACTCATATTCTGGTTCTCGACATGTTGAACCTCATGCTAGACGCGTTCTCGGCAGTTGGGTGCTTTGTTTTACTACAAAGTCGCGTGTTTTCATTCTGCGGATGTTTTGTTCATTTCATGATATATTTTTAAAAGTTTCATGCTGTATTCCAAGTATATTTCCATATATTAAATAGGGCGCATTTCCCCATGTTTGCTGGTGCGCGATGGGAAATTCCGACCGCGTATACACCCGCGCAATTTATTTATTTATTTATGTTATATGAGTTTAACAATACGTATCAATTTCGAACACACAAGGAATTTCCAGAAGGATAACAATAGGTCGAAGTGATTAACTTTAAAAGGAGGGGCGGACGAGCCGATGGGTTTTTCATTATTTAGATGGCTTGCAACGAATAATAAACGCTGAGCTAGGAATTGGACGGGGGGCATTGTGTCGACCGCCTGCCACGAGAAACCATGCTAATCCTAATATTGGTGGACGATTATCGATGGAAAGTGTTTTTTTACTGAGTGTTTTGTGGGAGTTAATAGTGAGGGGGGAACAGCATCGGCAGGTCCACGGCCGCGAGAGTAAGCAGGGACCATGGGGTGTCGCCACGACGCACGAGGTGCCGCGTAGTACAGCATAGAAGGTCCGGACGCGTCAGAGGAGACGAGGTGCATGCACAGAGCCTTGCACGTTGTATTCACCACAAGCAGGTTTGCTGGTTGTAAAGATGTTTGGTGGACTGATTGTTTTAACCTGAAAGACTGGGGTTTGTGATTGTTCACATTTCTTGAGGGGTGATGATTTATGTGAAATTCTGTGTTGTGTGGAGGTGATGGGCATAGTGGGTCGCAGGGTAGTTTATAAATGTTGATATCTGATGCAAAAGGTGTTTATTTAGGTTCTGTTTGGATAATTTAGTGTTTTTTCTGTAGTGTGTGGTAAAATACTGAGAAATGAAACAGGGAGCAGGTTTAATTGCTAATTGTACTAGGTATGGTATGTACCGTGTAATACAATAAATTGATATCTGTGAGATAGGGTCCGGCAAAAGAGTGCGTGTCACTCCATTTTTTTCATTACAACATTTTCAAGTAAATTAATAAATTAAACCAAGTTATAACAATAAAAAATATACGTGTTACAGCAACATTAACATTCCACTTGACCCATGGCAGTGGATTTTTTAATGTTAACAAAGAGAGGACACATATTGTACTGTTTCCATAGAAAAGAAATAATGATATTTATTCTTTACCCTCGCTTCATTATAAAATTAAACTATACGGAGAGAATTGCAAACCTTCCTTTGGCCATTGGCAAGAGATAGTATAATTTCTGCCAACTATCGCTACTAGAGTGAATCATTAGGAAAATAAACTTGTGAATTCATTAAGCCACTCTTCCCGCAATAATTTTACACCGCATCAATTATAATTTTTGCAGATTATTTTTGATAACTGTAAATTAATTAAACCATTGAATAGAATTCTATGTGAGAGGAAGTCATTACTAAATTCAGAGGAATACAGATTTCAAGAAAAGTCAATCACCCTATGCAGAATGATAGTTCCTTATTAATTATTTGAGTTTCCCTATATAATGTGTATTTAAACCTGTTTTCACAATAAATCATACCTAAACGCTGTTGATTATTGTTGACTGAAATATGTGGCATTGTTACACCTGTAAATAATATCGACGAATTTAGTGCCATAGCTCAGGCAAAACACCACGCACTCATAAATTATTTTTATTTCAAACTATGATTATACTTTGGTAAGAGAGTTATGGGACAATTATACACAAATAAGATACACTTAACACAATAATTTATAAACTAAAATTCGTAAATCTAATATCCTGCTAATATTCTGTTGTTTTAATTCTTCTTTTTCTGATTACCTGAATATATATAAATATTCTGTCTAAGCCCTGGTTACATCTGCAGCTACTATTATCAACTATTTGCTCTTATTAGCCTATTCCAATGGAGTAAAATTGAAGTGAATTATTATATCTAAAAACCTATTCTATTTATATCGTTGGCGATATTGGAAAGTTTTATAACTGTTATGTTTTGATTGAGATAAAGTGCATTAATTGCGTTCGTACCATGGCCCATGTTATGCCTAAACTATAAATCATTATTACTAAGATCTTCTTAGCTAGCTTATTCTGATATTTATGGATTGTGACCCAGAATTCAACTAAGTGTATAATTATTTTATCTTAATTATCAGAATGTAATGGGTTCGAATATTTTGACAGCCTGAATACGTGATACCTAAGACTTTTGGCAGGGACTAAATAAGGCCCAACTCGTATATGATACATGACACTCCCGTCCAATACCGATTGTTATACATCAGGGCTAACATATCACCCTATTATGAAGTTAAAAATAAAAATTAAATCATGAGTGAGTATTCTTGCGCATTAACGTTTTTTCGTGTAAGCTGGTCATTCTTGGTCAAATCACAGAGAAAAAATATCTTTACTTGTTTGGTGAAGATTTTCCCGTTAAACTACAAAATAGGACTTGAATAATTTCAAAACTATTTATCAAGTATATTCTCCACGACTGACTCCACACCGTAAGCTTAGTCATATGTAACCAAATGCCGTTAAATTAGAAAAAACTTCCAATTTTATAGTTAAGCTAAAAATTGCATTTGCAAGAGATTAAAGCTGAAAATAAAGCACTATTGGATCCACGCGGTCATTTTCTACTTACAATTAAGTGAAATTACCACGACATCTAATTTTAATTAACAAATAAAACACAAGAGTAAGGAAAAATGAGTACCTTTACATATTTTAAGAGGAGTATTTCCTACCTCCCATAAAGTTAAAAGACATCCAATCAGGTTGCCACTTGCCTTATCATATTATGGTACTCGTTTTAAAAATGCTATGCGCCACGCATATCTCAACATATTTAACCATGAATACTCCTCATCTGACTGAGGCACACCGGCAACTAAAAACTTGCGCGCAAAATCAATTTTTGTCTTTAGCACAGGGAGCATAAAATTATTCATGATTGACCGGCGTTTTTATGGCTATCGGCTTACTTCCGTTAACGAGATAATTTGTGCTATTCTGGTGAAAAATAGTGGGTGAATCTTATATATTTATTTAGAAATTAATAAAAATTTTAGACTTCAATTGCTTAACTACGTCTACTCATGCCTGCCATCCTTTTTATTGAACTCTACATGAGTATCGAAATTTAATTTCGATTATCTGAAATTGATCAATTTTGCACTCAGAGAGTAAAATTTGGTAGGAAATGGATTCCCAGAATTCATAGAACGTTCAGATGAAAATATTTATACTCCGTAAGTTTAGAGAATCTTTGAACGATTCATTTTATTTCCATTAGGAAAACTAAATGAAGTAAAACACACAAGTACTCAAGATGGAGTTAAGACACTAAATTCTAATCAACACATAACATTTCGTTCTCGTAGACTTCGCTTGTCACATAAACATGGGGTCGCAATACTTTAGCCACCCAGCCACGGAAAAGCAAACATATTGTTAGAAGTAGTAAGGATATATTTTTGAAAACGTAAAAAGCTGTCACATATTTATACCACGAGTTATGAAGAGTTATTTATAATCAGAGATACGAAACCGTTAAAGGAATAAACGCTTAGAAATTTTCAAATTTATTTCTACTCGGGGTAAAATTATTTCCCAAGCTTAAGTCTAAGAAAATATATTACTAGATTACCGATCGTATAACAATTTTTTTAGGTAGGCTAAAACTTATAATTAGAGTTTTCGATAGATAAAGTAGCTAATTACTTAATATGCTATCTAGTGTTTGCTTCATAATCTTCTACTTAGTATTAACTTGTATGTCACTCTCGGATGCTTCCAGTATAATTCTTGTTCCAGAATAATTATTATATCAATCTAATTTTCTTAGCATCTATGAAAGTGAGAATACATTAATACTCATAGTTTCTACAGCATTTTTATTATTAGCGTAGTATACATTGGAGAAATTTCATCTCCAGAGAGGTATATCACATGCATTTACATAGGTAGTTGCTTGACTTTGCTAGGATAACGTGTAGTGAATGATAATATAAAATCATTCCCTTCTATGCTCCCTTATGGTGATTAAAAGGGTATTATTTAAAAGTAGTTTTTACAATCATCACTCGCTTTTATAACTACTAAATTTAACAAAAATAAAACCTGGGTTAAATTTGGGATAAATTGCTCTTAGCAGTAGGTAAGATGTGGTTAAAATATAATTAGCATACACGCTGACGCTGAATCATTGGTTTATACTATAATGTTTATGACTCATAAAATAGACAGCGGAATGAGATATAAATGAACCGCTTAAGGCAATCTTTAACATTTCTTTATGTTTTCAAACAACAAAGGACGCCGATTTAATCAAACAGAGAGGTTTTTAACAGTTGCGTGGCTTTGCACGTGTGAAAATCATCTCCTGGCAGTTATTTCTTGTAGACAAAGAGAAAAACGATTTTTTTAAAAGGGCACGAGAGAGGCCAGAGATCAATTATGCGTCCATAAATGAAATTCGGAAGTTTTTCAGGAGGAGGAGTACGAACAGCAAATACCACTTCGGGCGTTCTAAAATCGAATCCGTGTTCGGGAAAAATCTGCGATATTTCGAAAGTCGCTCGCGAGTCAAAAATTTTCATCGCAGAGTACTGCACAAGAGTCCAATGGGCCATACGTGTCTATGTAAGTTTGCATTTGTATGACGTATCGGAGTGCAACGCACGAAGTTTCCCAAGTAGGAAATTGAGTTGCATAGGAATCAGAAATCTTTTTTTATTCTTTGGCGACACAATAGATAGGAAATGCGACGAAAAGGAAACTAGCGCAGCATTTGCGAAATCCTGCGAAAGATATGATTCGAAGCTACACAAAGCCGTTCGCCTCTCGCCTCCTATGACACCATTCATTCATTCGAACCTTTTGTGACTTCCAAATACGGAGAGAGGCAGAAGTATTTACGGCAAAACGGAGAAAAATGACGGGCACGTGAAAGGATTTATTGAATCAAGTTATCATCCGTTGATTCAGCTTTGAATCCAAAATATTCGATTTAAAATCAAAGCGACTTATCTGTAGTAAGATATTCGTCCCATAAACTATTAGAAATACACAACGTTTGAATGACTAAATTCAAATATTAAAGGTCTCACATGGTGGTATGGTGGAAAGTCGATACTGTAGTAAGACAATTTTGTTACTTCCACAGTTTATCAGAGAATATACTAACAGTTTTCGCTGTAGAGTCATCATCAGATACACTGATTCACACACAGATATATTCTGAATTAGAGTGTGGAAATAAAAAAGTTTGTCTTGTTACTTTAAATAACTAGATTGCAGTAGAATGATTTTCCCCTCATTACATTTTACAAACCACGCAAATTAAAGAAGAATTATACAACTATTGTAACAATAACACGACGTTATTCACGATGATTAATTCATGTTGGTGGCATGAATGACCATGTTAATCATGATTATATAATAAATTCTCTCGACTAAAGGCACATAAATTACTGCCCGTGAATGTTAATTCCCGGAAAGCGGAAATTAATGACATCATATAACTCATTAATCCATATCAATTATATACTTCTTTCCAACAGGATAACACTTAATACTTAGTTTTATTCACTTCCGCTTCATACCATCTCTGATTGTAAATTATTGCTAAATAATTTTTCCTGTAATGACTTCAATTACGAACAACACGGTTAAAAAATTAGAGCAATATTTGAGACACGTTTGAAATATATCTATTGATAAACATTACATTGTTCGTTAGCCTCGTTCTTTTAGAAAAATCCTCTGGGGTTTGGCCTTAAAGTTGATTGATCTTTCAATTGTTATTTTTGTTTAAAAAAATTGAAATACGATAGCGATCGTAGTCGTAGGAAATGCTATAGAACACTATTTTATTGATAAAAGATAAGAAAAGCACCGCCCAATTAAAAATAATTTACCACCATGGTATATATTATGCAACTAAAATTTATCCTCCTAATTTTATTTTACAGAGGTTGGGTGGTCAAGATATTTATTCATATCCATCCCATTCTTCGGGTGGAAATTTCTTTGAACCTGACATTTGGCCAACAGACAGAAAATAATTGGGAGGTATAAATATGCATTCGCCTAATGGCCTCAATCAGCTTTAAACATTGCGAAGAAAACGTAAACAGAAAGGCTATGGTCAAGAGAGTTACATGCTTGCAAATAAAACATAACTTTGGCTTTCACTGACAAACAGAAACTCAAATATTATGGAGATAAACAGAGAGGTTATAACAAAAAAATTCCTTACACTGTTGACACCAGATCGAAAATAAATGATTCCTATTTACTTATAGCAATGTCTTGTTTTAATCCATCCGCCCCAACCCCCTTCAGTCTATCGAAAATTCATACTAATTTTGGTTCACAGTCCATAACATTTAAGCCCAGCCTGTTAGGGAGTAAACTATTATACTAGAGAAATAAGTAAAAGGGAATGTTTTCCCTTTACTCCTTTTCACATCAAAGAGATAAAGGCTACCGAGGATTCAAAAAGCTCAAAGGCCAAAATCCACTATGCTTTACAGCTGCTTTATGAGAGAATTACGAATGCTAGTCAGGCTCCGCATGTGAGAATAGCTGCGGCTAAAAAGGAGAGGATTTGGCCTTCGGCATCAACTTTTACACAAAGCGGCTGCTATATTCCAAGTGGGATTACGAAGGCAGTTTAATTTATGAAAAACTATTGAATCCCCATAGAAGTTCTCCCAAGTCCTCGGGCAGGATATTCCAGCAATACACAGAAGCGAGACTACCCACAACCGAAAACAAGACCTTCGGTTCATTTGTAGGGTTACTTATTTCCTCCTTCACTTAAACTAGTCACAAAGTTTCCTGATATTTCACTCATACGCATGTAATCTTTCAATAAAAATATGCTCATTCACGAGACTCAATAGTCAACTAATGACGGAGACCCTAAGCTAAGGGCAGTGTCCAGTGCAAATTTAAGCTAATTAAAATGTCAATGCAAACTTAAGCATTGACCATGATGCACAAAGATGTAGCAATCTCAGCATTTAGGATGGATTATTACATGAAACAAGAAGCGCACGCAGTATGGGTGAAGAAAAAAGTGGTGAAGGAGGGAAAGCGAATATAAAGGCAAAACAGAGGATAAAGGGATGTCAAAGGGAAGTGCCTTAAATAGGTAATCAGGCAACAGAGAGGGCAACGCTTAAGATAATTAATATGCAAGAACCAAATACCAACAAATATAATCCCTGTCAATATAAGAGGAAATATTAGCATACTCTTTTTCAAATAATACTCCTTAGGCATATGACCTCAGCATATATTTTGATGAAAGACTGTATCAAATATAAAATACAAATTCATGGTAAATACTGTGAGTTAATCATTGCTCTGTCAAAGTAAAAATATGCGTAAAAAGCGATGGCAAATCTGATAACCACATTTATCATTCTATAAATAAGATGTACCTTCTGAAAGAAATAAAATTAATATTTCTAGCTATCTTCTTTTCTACACTCCCTTTTTTGGCTCTGGCGACATCACGATACGTTTAATCATCTTGGATTAAAATGCGGACTCAATGACGGTTCGGCTATTTATGAAGTGGCTTTCCACAGGGTCCTATGTAGCGTGATTTCCCCTTGTGGTAGTTCGCGGAGTATTACGTTGGTGTGTAAATAGACTTCTCCCCTTACATCCCCAACCGCTACCTACAGGGGCCATCAAGCCCTCATCTTTCCCTAACTTTCTATACAAATGTTCTTCCAATTTCTAAAATTAGGATCCATATTGTAGTAAGAGTAGAAAACTACGTTTTTCAATCGATTTCAGGTCAATTTGACGGGATCAGCTCAGTATGGAAAACGAACCATGCTAGTGGGATCGATCAGTGAAGCGGGCTAACTTGACCAGGCTGAGATTTCAGATTGATCTGAAACGGTGGGTTTTTGGCGCTCCTCGCTATTCTTTTGGCTGTCATTGGGAAACAAAATATAATGGTTAGTATCCAAGGCGTGCATTGTAACCAGATGTAATAATAGTGCAGTTATGGCGAGATATGTGACTTTAGATGTGACATTGATGACATCGTATCACATCGCCATTCTATTTTTAAGGATTAGATTGGATAGGATATTTGGGGAGGCGACCGACGGCTAAGGGAGGAAGGGTGGATAGAAACCCGGCGTCGGCATTAGCCTGCTCTTAACGAAAGGCGCCAAGGGGACTACGGTTTTACGTCTCATCCGACGGATGGAGTACTGTATTTGAAGTGCCCTCCACAAGACACTCAAGTTGGGATCGGGTTTCCTCTGTAAAACATTCGCGCTGCATGGATTTGAACCCTGACCGCCCATATGGTAGGCGATTACTCTAGCCACCACACCAACCCGATCCCCCTTCTATTTTCAATGGGGCAATTTTGTTCATGGGGAATAAGATTGATAATTTTCAACTCTGCTGTAGTTTACACACAGATTTTAATTCTACTGACAGATTCGATTATTCAATATTGATATTTTCAGCCTGTGTTGGTAAACCAAGCGGTCTGAGTCGGCTCGCTTGGAATTTTCATATCGGTCCAAGTTCATATCGAACTGAAATTGACTGGTAAACGTGTAGTATGTTTCCTGTATCAAAATTCCTTGGTTCCCATTCCTGCGGTAATGGACATTACTCCGTAGAATCTCTATCTCTCCTTGGATTCCATGAGAAGAGCACCTCAAGGTAGCACTCTTTCTATTGGATGAAACGTAAAAAATTGTAAAGCACTGAAATGAAGACACTGCGACCATTGGTAGGAAAAACACCATGAGACAGAATACGGAATGAAGAGATCCGTTTAACCAGCAAAGTGAAGGAAATTTTTATTTTTGGGCAGAAAGAGGTGATGCTGCTGGAGAGAGTATGTGAAAAGAATGGGTGGCTCATGGATTCCCAAGATTGTATTACGCGGAGTCCCAGAGGGTCAACCTATGCCAGAATTACCAGCTAAAAGATTGAGAAATAGCTGAACCTCTCATAAATAAGTGTAGGCAAAAGTATTTCAGAAGAAACAGACCTTAGATCCATCACAGGAAAAGAATAAGTTCAAAAGTGCGAATCCCTTGTCGCCGTTCGTTAAGAATAGCCGACCCCCGAAGTTTCCACACACCCTTCCTTTATCCCCAAACTGATCCTTTTCTTACCTATTTGGCGCAGATGACCAGTGATCGGCCGCCTTTCGTAAAAACTATCGATATCATATGTATCGGATCAAATAACCCCAGCCATAATATCGTCCATTGTACGCTTGACCCAAATAGTGGGCATGTAATTATAACTCGTTTAAATAAATGAAAGTCTATTGGAGCTCCAATAGCCATTTCCAAATTTCGAAGATAAACGAAGGGAACACTTAGTTTTATCATGGATCTACTGAACAGCCTCTTAGGATGACTTGTGGGGTGTCACGTAGATGAAAATTCATCGCCCTACGCCTCAAAACATTATTTTCGCGGCCTATCGCTTCGAATAGACGAACAGTTCCTTTCACACCCAGAGTATTCCGATTTTTCACCCCGAGCATTCACTTCGCCCGACAGACCCCACAAAAATTCCGTCTGGTCCCTTCACATCCCTCCTCGAGCGTGAGCGTCAGATGCAGGAGAATTCTAGGGCGATGCGGAAATTTTTCCCAACGCGTCACAGCAGCAATGGGGACGAAGTACAAGAGACCTGTTGTTTACGGGCGGAATCAGGGGTGGTGAGAGAGGTTATTTGTCTTGTGACGGAAAGAAAAGAGGAGACGCCAAGAGGACAATGCGTTGACGGAGGAGGCGAAGTATGATGCGATACGTGGAACGGTTGCAATCTGCGTCATTTAACTTAAGTCGACCATCCACAACGCCATATGTCTCCTACACGCCTAAATGGACATTGACGAATATTTAAAAAAAAACTCGCTTAGAACAACATGACGAGCTCCACTGAGCTGACTTCAGCTATACAACATCTTTTCACAGTCAGTATTAATATGTTTACAATTTTCTTAGGAAATGTGAGCCTCGCGTGTGAGAATGACAATAACTTCGCGAGCATCAAGAGAAAACTAATGCCGCTAGAACAAAAACCTGTGGCCATCTGATGTGTATTATTTTCCTCATTTTTATCGACGGTCGATAATTTTCGAACTGGGGTGGGCGGTTATTCGTAAAATAACCGTTCAAAGTGGCTTACGTAGTAGCCGACATCGCCAATATCACCAAAATCGTCCACCGTCGAAAACAATTAGGGTAGAAGCATGCGTAAGAAGCACATAGACATTTGGCTTTTGCGGAGTTAGATTTCTCCTGAATTTCCCGAAGATACTTTTTTTCCTCTTACACACTACCTGCACATAGTTCTACAATGAGAAAATTTATGGTGACAAGAGCGATTTCCGTTTATGTGTAGATTTGAGTGAAACTTTGCATAGGTGAACCTGTTAATAATATGTACAGATACAAAATTGCGTGTTACCGATTTGGATTCCTGGCAATTGAATGCAAATTTAACGCGTAGCCTTATAGCACTTCATAATTATTTAGAAATAATTCGAAGACATAGGTACAGATTTTCTCCTAAATGCAAAAATATATGTTTCTTATTATTATAATGGTTCTTAGTAAATATCAAAGTATAATGCCGCATAAAGGAATCTCGTTTACTTATGATTTTCGCCTCTATTTCGAACTCTGCCCCGAAAATCCTCGTCACGGAATTGCCATAATTTAGACAAAAATGTTATAATATAAATCTTGCATATTTATTACAACAACATTTATTATTTTCCACGTTTAAATTGATATTTTTAAGTGGAGTGAGGTCCAGGAATTTTTTTCGATCCTTAAAAGTTATTAAAATATGTACTATTTAGTTAGATAGAGTTAGACCAGCGTTACGCTCTCCAACCACCATTAACAATTCCAATACTCGCGGAGAAATTTGAAGAGAGCTCAGTGGCGCGGCGGACACCATATTGTCAAATGTGAGGTTCATAGACCCAACAATATCCATTGCAACGAATATGATTGAAGTTTGATGACGGTCGCGAACAGATAAATTATTTACCCCTGCCCCCCCACCCCCATTTCCCCTCCCTCTCCCCACCGGTTGGAGAGTTGCGGTATCCTGTGAAACATGATGGAATTCGAAGGATTTACGATTTAAGTTAAACTGTTTATATCATTGAATAGTCCCGATGCCAACATTTGGAATATAAGAACTCAAAAACAATGATGTAAATGAGTGGCTTAACATTTATGCTGCCGTCAGAGTCCAATTCCCTAATCGAATCTATCAACGTACAGACTTTTTGCCATCGAAGTTCGGAAATTGAAATTTGGTAATTCAATGAGGGTTTTTATGATATCGATTAGTTCAAAATCAGCATGAGATGAGTTCAAATAAATGATAAACTCCGTTGATACAAATTATATTTATCGACAGAATTATAAATGCCTTTGTTCCTGTTAATTTCCATTGTCGAGTCAATTTTGGAATTAACTCAACGCAGAATTTGCCCCACCATAATTAATTCTGCAAGAGGATGAATCAGAATAATGATACAAAAGCAACATTGCTATGGTAGTATAGCTAGTGAGTTTTATCTCGAGCCGCAGGAGTAGTAAGTAAGGAGTAGGAGAGGGAATTAGACTTACAGTAGTATGTTATGACGCGGTATACCCACACTCAGATTTGAAACTGATGACTGGTTTCCAAGCAGTAATAAATCTGACTGATACCTCAGCGAAAATTCGGATTATTTTACAATCAATAATAGAACTTTGATAAAAGTGATGCAATTTTCCGGTTGATAAAAATTTGTATGAACTAAATTTTCAGCGCGAAATATGCGAATAATGCGCACATTTTGGCTACGAGATCTTGTTTATCGAACCACACTTTCAACACCCCGATGTTGGTGAAAAGACTCTCCCAGCGTGCAGGTTTTGCAGGCTGCATTCTCCGGTTTACATAGCGTATGCTGTTTATTTTTGTCGTGTTTCTAAAACATGATGGTTGTCAACAACAAACAGCATACGGTATGGAACCCCGAGAATGTGGCTTTCACGTTCTAAAGCTTATCACGGCATGAGCGAGGCGCGATTCTCTTTGCGCCTCTCATCATCGATTCTTAAAGAGAAAAACCAAGAATGAAATACTTTCATGGGAGATATAAATTCGGGAAGATTTATAGGAATGAATACACTGCCAAAGTAGCCCTAAGTTTGAGTTTCAAAAATGTTTAATACTCGATTAAATTTCGATAACGGATTATCTAGCAAGAAAGGAGAGTATATTAGAGAGCCTCTGCTTCATCTCTCCGACGTTGTCGCTATCTTGTTTAAGATTTTTCCGCCCCTTTTTCTTTCCCCAAGTGATTTTTCTACAAGTTCTTAATCCAACACTAATTAATATAAGACCTCTTGGCTCGTTAAATTCCCTTATGATATGGAGTTTTCCATTCTTCCACAAGGGATCATCCCAAAAGCCTTCAACGACCAGGCATCCTCTTTTCTGAAAGCACAGTTTCGGATGCAAGGACACGCTGCATGTTAAAGACTTCGATATATATTTTCCAAAATTACCAAAATGGACAAATATCATTAAGAGGTGGACTACCCTGAAGCCTCCTTTTCAAAAGAGGAAGAGCTCACTCAAGTATCTTATTCTACGCCAAATACTACGAGCCGCGGCAATGGTGAGGGCCAGGTTATGTTAAGTAACTAGCCATGAAAGTGGAAGAAATAAATCTAGGCTTAGGGAGAGAGAGGGCACAAATAATTTAGTCTTTATTATGAGTGAATTTAGGCCTGTACAGTCCTCTCTTATAATTAACTAATTTGACGAACACAAACACCCATGTCCTGGGTATTCAAACCAGCCGGGATTCGAACCCACGACCCCCGGGTTAGCAGGGGAAGACCGACAAATAAATTGGTGTGTAGATTAGAGTACCGCTTTACTTCTGTGTTACCTGCGGATGTTGCATGGAATGAAGGAATATTAACACGCATGAGAAGACAGAATTCTTAACTCATGAGAAGGCGTTACCGTGAATCTCTTTCATTTTTTTCGCCTTGGACAGTGCCATAAACGCTGTTGAGAGGTGCTAAAATAGCACACTGAGTATTCATCTATAAAATTTGCGTGTTATACGAATTATTATGTGAAATTTTAGAAAGTTCCCGAATCATAATATTTTCCAAGACAGTCATTCCAACTTTATATGACACTCTCTGTTCGCGGAGCATTTAACAAAACGCAGGGCTTCTCTTTATTCAGCTAGGTAAGATATTCGGTAAATCGACCGACAATGGAGATCTTTGGAACCTTAAGGATTGGTGGGTAGGAAGGATTGTTTGCTGAAAATGAAGATAAACCTATGTATTTTGTTTCTCTCGTAAAATAAATCTCGAAGGGCTTTCCTGGAAACTTTTTGGATCCGAGTAGAAATATAGATTCGGTTGTTGACGGATTAGATTTAGAAAAGCCTAGCAGAAATAATAAGAGATTTCTCGGAAGAAATTTAAAAAAATAGCACGTTTAGGAAACTCCTCTCGTCAATGGCGAAGATTGCAACTTAATGGTATCGTTAGCTATACGATACGAATGGTATGGTCGGCTATACGATCGGTTCGAAAGCTACAAAATAAAATAATATATCAAAAATAAAAAAATCAACAAAATAACCCTCATCAGACTTATTTCATGGGGTCAATGCCCGAACTAGATATCTTGTTCGCATTTAATAGCTATAGCATTAAAAATATCGAGATTTTTTATCAGCATGCGGTAATTTAATTATCGTATTTTAAGAAGTAACTTAGGGAGTATTAGAGGAGCCTTGACAATGGCATTTCCAAATTGCTACTGAACACTAGAGTACAACTAGGTAAATTATTCATTTTTAGGCAAAAGAATCAAAAAGTGATTTAGTTTACCATTTCAGAGGAGCAGTAAAAAATATTTCTGACAGTAAGTTTTATTTTAGTAGCGTATTTTTTTATTCAAAATATACATACTATTTCTTTGTTTAAGGTGGATCTTAACAATACCGAAGAAATTTCTTATGATATTTTTGCAGCATGTGGTATGATGCGTCATTAAATTTTTATAAAATATCAAAATAAAAAATATCGCATGAAATTAAATGCCAGAAAAATGATGCGGCAAAGTTAGTGGAGGCGGAGGGTTTATTGTGGAGGAGGGATTTGGACATTGGGGAGTGGAGGGCAGGACATTTGCAGCGGCAGATCGGCTGGCCATTGAAATGGTTCGTGGGTCAACCCCCCAGGATCGCATCGCGTCCTTCCCACCTCCTTCCCCTGACCTTTACCGTCAACTCCAACGCTCAACGCCGCGCGCAATCCTCTCACCCTCCCCCCCTCGCCATCCCTCATGCGTCAGTCCCACGTGAGCCCCGACATGTGGGTAGGGCGAGGGAGGGTTGGTGGAGTGACGCATTCGCTGGTTGGAAATTGGTGTTGCGGGATCAAGGATTCAGAGTCACAGGGGTTGCAATGTGGTGCGGGACTATATGACGCTGCGGTGTGATATGATTTCCGTTACAATTACGATATAGAGGCAGGGTTAGAGAGATGGACAGAGGGAGAAGACTAGGATTATTCTCTTTTTGGACGAATCTAATAGGAAGCACAGCGTTGTGCGGTTGCGGCAAATAAAAGTGGACGATTGAGAAAAGTGGATGACAATAGGCAGAAGGAGTTTGGGATGTGGGTTTGGAAGATATTGGAGAAAACGTAGAGGACAGAAGGCGGACAAACGAGGAATAACTTTGTATGGCGATTGAAGAAGGGAAACTTCTGAATAAGATTAGGAGGAGACTAATTTGGTGGTCGGAAGAGGTAATGGGGGGCGTAGGATTACTGAAGGGTGCGATAGAGCTTTTAAGCAAATTTCCGATGGAGCCAGTAGATGGACAATAATAAAGCCCACAGTCACAGTTATTTCTTTCGTAATGAATAATAATACTCCGTTTTTATTGCAAAGGCTGCAAAAACTTCACAATGAATTCTGAGAGCTGAATACATCGAGAATTGGTAAGATACCACAGGGATGAAACATTCATACATGGTACAGCCCTACAGCAGTGGCATACTAACAGTAGATCTGTAAGTCAATTCTGTCTAATAACGTTTCTCCTAGGGTTACGCACGACTCAGCGAAGAACCTCAAAGACTTTACCAACTACATTATTAGTGTTGGTGAGGCAAGGTACCCTTAAAATGACGCCTTAGGTATTGAAATTGATCTGAAAATAAAAAGCGTGAAATGTTCTGTTTCTTAATAATGGTTACATTGTTTGTGAGTAATGGTCGCTCTAAATCTTCGTAAAGATATACACCTAGATTTTTTCAGCTATCACTAGTTGGGATTAATTAGCCTCTTATTTCGTATTCCCTTGACATACCTTCTTCAAATTAGAAAATGAAATACATACGAATATTGTACATTTCATTAATGCATTATATGGTTTCACTGATATCGCAATCTTATTCATACCATCAAATATTGCATCACAATGAATCACGAAGTTTTTTGCCCATAAATATTCATTCGCGAGCAAATAGTCGTATTCTGGAGTTCTTAGCTTCTGAGAGGTCTTAACTATGCGCAGAAATAACAGAGAACTACGCATTCAACTCTGGGGAGTGCCAAAAGTGACACCAGTTTCGATAGATAGTTTGAGTACTACGTGAAGGCACTGTAATCCACCTCGTATCTACCGCCCATTTTTATACGCTCTCCATCCATATTGAGTGTTGGTAGTTTATATTTATAAAAAAGTGGTGGTAAATGATTCAAAGCCGTTGGTTAATGTTGAGGTGCTATAATGTGATTTAGGTGTAGGAGCAAAATTTCTTGTAGTAGGTACGGAATTAACAGAAATGATCCACATATTTCAATTCCATACAGACAACCATGCCGCTGACGAGAAAGAAACAGTTGCTCATGAGGAAAGGTCAGATGGATGGTGTGTGGGAGAAATCTAGGGTAAAAAGGTTGGTTGTGTATGGGAGGAGTCGTTAGTTAAGAATTTCGTAACTGAACATGATTGTTGCAAAGAACTTCGCACAAAAGACGAGGAATGAGGAAGCGAGTATTGGCCATTGAGAGATGTTGATGAGGGTTGGCAAGGACAAGTGAGGAAAGGAAAAATACAAAAGGGGAGGGTAAGGGCCCATTGGGATTATTGGGAAGGATCCAATCGGTGGGGGAGAATAGAACGCCTAGTGGGGGTAAGGGATCAGTGAGAGGCGGGATACTGGGGGGGAAAGGATATATGTTGCTTTTGGGCAGATATTTACAAGCGATCAATTAAAACCTTTTCAAAAACAAGAATGAAACGGATAAACACTCTCTTATCCGCTTATTGGCGCTCGTTGAAATCCGAAATTAACTTCCGGGCTCTGAGATAAATTTTGTAGAATATTTGCCTTCGGACCCAATCACGATGTGGATAACGAAAGCAGCATTGATATTTTAACAATATTTAGGCACTCTGGGAAGGAAGAATAAATTGTTTCGATTCCAGGAACATGTTCTTCCGCGAGAACAAGCGTCAAAAAATTTTCGCAACATGTTAAAACCACTCACCCTTATCTAATAAAGGTATACAAGCCAACGGATTCAGCGCATTGCTCACACGGTGTACCATACGCACGTTGTAAAGTGCACGGTGGCTTGTTCGCGGGGTCAAAACTTTATACTAAGTCATGTGCAACAAGATGACCGACGACATATACTCTGCTATAAACTCCCGAAGTTGGTTAAAAGGGAAAATTTATTCGCAGCATTGTTATAAGAATATTCGTATATTAATTTGAATAGACAGCTTTAACGGATAACTATTCGTTTCTGTAGAAGCAGTTTACAAAAATGTATGACTCAAGTCACAACATCAGTATTTATAATCTATGGGCTTAAACCCATGCGATATGAATTGATATATTAGTAACTAAGCGTATTCCTTCCTTTTCAGTGATGTCACTAATTTATTCTACTCAATCTTCCCATGAGCAAGGTTGCAACTTCTGCTAATTCAATGAATGTTGAAGTAACCTGCCGGTTTGAATACACCAACCTTAACTCAATGTAATTTAAAACACCAAAATTAAGCTGTGGGCCTCAAGGCAATACAATAAAGAGGTAGAGCCCTTCTGTTCGGCATTCCAAATCTTTCCAAAACTTAGAGCTTAAAACGATTCACCGCATCTTAAAGGTATAAGTATTGTATTTGCCTTCAAAATTAAATGTAAATCATGTTCAAATGATGAATAAACTGACTAATAAGGGGTAGCGCTCGAAAGCAATTTTTTTCTTTCGTAATCAATTGTTGGTGAAGTTTTGGCACAAAAATAACTTCATTCCTCGGAACTGGATGATAATACAGCGTAAAATGCGCTTCAGACCGTTATTTTTTAATAGAATATTAACCATTATACTCGAAAGAATGAGCGGATGTATTCAACTCCTATCAAACAAACCAAGGAAATGAAACAAAAGAATGCAAATTACAGCAAATTATATTCTATACCACAGAGCGTGAGTGCCATCGTTGACATAAAATATAATTTCCCGAGCGCATTTTTAAGCACCGAGGCGATCATCCAGCAAAATGCAAAATTACCTATGCACATAATTTCCCGAGGGATTTACCTAAATGCATTTTGAGTCAATCGTCAATTCATTAATTCATAACCTAATGTGATATGTTTCATCTTTGAAAGGGTTTCAAAATTGGAAAAGTTAGAAGCTTATGCATGGATAATTTAGGTTAACGTAGAGCACGGCGAAAAAGGCAATCGACTCGACCAAATATTTTTATTTCACAAAATGAACAAAGGCAATACAGAAAGATTATCTATCTAATGAATTCGAAAGTTCAAATAAAATGACGAATATAAAAAAATGCCAATCTCCGTCAATGCTCTTTCAGAGAAGGGTAACGTCAACTCAATTTATGTATTTCGCGTTTTTTACCTTTTGAAATATTGACTCCAAACTTTTAACTTAAAATTGATTTTTCTCGTTTTTTCGACAACTCCATGAATACGAATAAAAGGACAAATTCTCAGATCTGCTACGGTTGAACAGTCATATCGTTCTTCACTATTATTCTTCTTAGATAACCCAGGCCTATAATTATTCAGTAAAGCGAAGTCACAATACTTCGTTCCAAGTCACACTGCATCGTTCCAAGCCACCCTTACGCAGGCAGAAGAATAGGTACATAAAATTTTTTTGCTTTACATCTTATGTCAACACCATGTTACCTATTCGAGTTTAATCTTACATGGAAAATTGACACAGCTCAAATTCACAACTTCAGACCGAACAAAATGTCTTCTTTTCGCAGGTATGTCACCAAGAAGAGAGCTGGTAATCAGAGATGCACAAAAGTTGTTACTCAGATGAGATTGCCGAGATTCATTAACTAGAGGAATATTGTGACACTTGGAAGAGGGCGAATCGATGCACATAGCCCATGCTCATCCGCCAATCTTACACTCATAACGTATTATAAATGAAAGTAACTTTGTTATTCCACGTAAATTTTGTTTCAGACGACCCTGATTTTGACGTTACACGTCATCATCAGGTGATAACATAGAACTCATAACGAAGCCGTATTCCAATTCCATTCCGTCTGTGTTTCTCCTTATGAGCCTGGATTACGGATCTGATTCCAGTAAAGAAAGTGGTGCTAAAACAAGGATTTCATCAGCTGAACATCCATGATCTAAAATCTCGTGAACATTTGACTCTTACAAAATTACCCCTGAAGATGAAATTAGGAACATAACTAGTAAATCAGAGAGAATCTACTAACCGTTTACGGAGGTGGCGCCAGAAAATACGGCATGACGTACGATAAATCAAATGCCTATTTTACAAGCTTGCAAATAACATTTAACCCCGTTATAATGACACCAGTAGTACAACACTATCACATCAGGTTCCTGGCCTTGAAGCTACCCGGATGTGATAGAATTGCACTGATATATTTAACTTTAAATGAGATGCCTTATGCGCCCCTTTTAAATTCAAAGGGGTTAAATCATACTGATAAATGTACTATGATACTTTTACAAAAGGGCATGTTGAATGGCAGTAGGAGAGACCTGTTCACAGTGTACATAGGTTTAGAAATGAATCCCTTCGGTTACTGATCCTTTGCATCACGTACTTCTTTCTGGAGAGGGAGAAAACCATTCAAAGCAACACAGCTACTTTAATTTTCCCATATGCATTCTTTTCCATATTTCCATGCATTCATTTCTTTTGGATACCCTACTCACATGTACCGTCACATATGAACAGGGAAAAAAAAAGTATATGCCTTTTGGAGTAGATAAAGATTTTACTTGATCTATTCGAAAAGGTAAGCGAATAAAGAACTTATTTTGCAAGCATGCATATTATTTATGTAATAAATTGATATAATGGTATAAGTATTTCCTTAAATAAGTTAATATGGGAATATGGAAGCATAATTATAGGCAATAACCCACCATTAAACTCAGTGGCATGAGAAGAAAAATTAAATCAGAACGAAGCATGTGTATTTAAAGGCAGGCGTAGATCAATTGAGTAATATAATTTACCGATGATCAACTTAACGGTATGAATTCCTGTTGAAAAGTTACAAACGTTACAAATTGTTTCAATTGACAATAAGCGGAATATCATTCCGTATTTATACCCTACGAAATAAAAATAAATTATCAACTAAACAAGGTAACAAGGTTCATAAAATTAAAAATAAATGCCTAAATGTAGCTTGGATATAATCATAGTCTACCATTGCGTGCACACTGCAGAAATGCTTATCCATGTCATAATTCTCGATGGATAAAACTTGAGTGGTAGCTCGAGAACAAAATCGAACGAATGAATGAGCCTTACGAAAAAAAGAAAGCGAAGGGGAAGGAAGGGGCTAAATAATCACCCATAGAACATTCGCGCCTCGCCTTGCGGCCCGAACAATCGATATCCTTTCAAATGCTGTCTATTTTCGCTCACGGTGCAATTTCAGCGGTATAATTTATGTCACGCGGGGGAACGGGGAAGCGGGGGCGCGAACGAGGTTGGGGGTAGGATTGGGGGTGTGTAACTTTCCATTCCTAATCGACCACCGAGCGGGTGACCAGGAACGCCAAGTTCACGTGTGGACATTATTCGAGGCCAATACGCCACGCGACGGCGCGATTTTTTCGGCCGATTCCGAAACGAACTTCGTCGCTCGCAGTCACCAGAGCCACCACGTCCCTTTCGTGCACGGACGGAGTCAAATTAGAACTGGAGGGAGTCAAATTGGATATGCGAAACGGGTAAGAGAACAAAAGCAACAATAATGCGATATTCAAAATTCCAATGTTCGCACAGCGATGGGTAAATTTCGCGACCCTAACTACGTGGCCCATAGCTCACAGCAGATATTTCTTAGCGAATTAAATTGCATAATATCGAATATCACAGGATATCGCAGAATCTCGAATGCTAAGTTATAATGCATATTGCTTAATGTCCCGAGGCGATTTATCGCAAAATTTACCATATGCTGCATATCGCACGCCATTGCTCGTCCCGTGATATCGCTCATTGCTTGAGGACTTTTATCGAATGATCTGGCTAGAAACATTATACCGCTCATTGCTCATCATTCCAATATACACCTAATAGCAATGCATAAATTATTGCGAGATATCTCATTATATCAACAATCGAATGACATCGCAAGATCACTTATCTCTCATCTCAGAGTATCAATTTCAGAGTATATTTCTAAGATACATTTAAGGTATAACGTAGTCGATATGTAGCAATAACGCTCAGCCCTAACAAAATTGTAGTTATGGAAGAGAAAGGGAGAAAGGGGGGTGGTGGAGAACGGAAGGGAGCAGAAAGCTTTGGAAGAGTGGGAATGAGGAAAAAACAATTAGCACCGGCGTCACTGTGGTGAGGATTTTTACATTGTTCGATCGGGTGAAAAAAATCACATTTTTTTCACCCTTGATCATCAATATGCATTATTCGAGGCGGAATTGGGGGGAATAATGGTAGGAGGAGAGAGGGGGAAAATGTGGCATACACACAGGAGCATGGATGAGGGAATGGTATTTTTTAGGGAGAGAGAAGGGCTGAAATCTCTCTACTCTCCTCACCCCATGGGAATGTGGAAAAGGCAAAACGCTGCACGAGAAAGGGGATGGTTGGATGGTTGGATTCGGATGATGAGGCGGATTTGCTCGGCGGTCCAATTGGCGCCCCTGTGTCTGGGAGCCGCGCGCGACTCACGTTTATAAAAAGGTTTTTTTGGAAGGAAAAAGAGTGGAAAGGGAGGTCGGTGCGTGCGGTTGTAGCGAAAGGATCTTCAAAAGGATTGGCTGCCGCAACTAAAAAAACCCTTCCCCTTCTACCAACACCCATTTAAACATGCGTAACTTCGTTCGGACACGTACATACAAACGTTCCCGCCAAAAGTACGCGCCTAAAGTACGCACGCACACATGGCGGGAAACAAAAGAGGTACGGTGTGACGCACTATTGTGAGGTCCGACAGAAGCCACGCACAGAGCTCCCTCTCTGTCTCGATCCCGACTTAAAAAAAATAAAGTTTCGACAGGAGATATGAATTGATTCGGACTTTATTTTCCTTTCCCGCGCTCTCCCCTCATTCTAACCCTCCCTCTGTCGCAAAGGACAAAACGTTTTTGCGGTCACGCTTTTTTTGTATAGGGGTGTTTCACACCGCTGGGAGGAGGGAGCGGAATGAATGTTGGATTAACCCGAGCACACGTTTATTCATTTATTTTTTCAAACATCAGTCCTCCGTCCCCCTCATGTAAAGAATCCAAGGCATTGAATTTTTTTCAGGAATGTGAAACGCCCAAAAAAGTCGGCTCAAAAAATTGGCAGTGAAATGTAGAAAATGGCAAATATGTTATAAGCATTGTGAATAACCACGTAAAATAAGCCAATAGCTTCCTTCCAATGCATAGTTTCTATCCGCACACGCTGAAAAATTCCTCCCAGCATATAACATATTCAAACATAGCTTTAGAGGCCAATTCTTATAGGTATAAGTCTACGTCGAATGTAGCTAAAAACAGTGACCCTTGACAAGGGTATGAAGAAGAGGTTAGGAAGACTTAATTATGGAGAGGCATGGAGGAAACACACGGATCATGGGGAGAGACAGATAATTGATTTCAGAAAAAGGGATGCTATTAGGAAATGATAAAAGTATTTCCTTAACTTTTTCCAGAATAAAATACTTATAACTCCTTTCTATTTCACTCAATTATCTCTTCAAGTACGATCCGGAGTGCAACTAAATCAGACACAATAACATTCTATCCTGTGCGTAGTACAGAAAACCATTAGTGCTGATTATCACGACATTAGCAACACATCAGCAGGATTAAAACTCGCAATATAGCAAAAAGAAGTTGAGTTCTTGATGTAAAACATGGCAGAGCACTGGTAACAGAATAAATACGTAAGTCGATGACACGCGCATAAGTGATAACAGAGTGATAAAAATGATAATCCTCTGCCACTGCTCAGCACGTGAACCCTAGGAAAGTTAATTTTATCGTATTAGGATCCATCGTCCCGTCACTATATGCTTTGCTTTTAAGCATAAAGGCCAATATCATCGCCGTAACTCGACTCATCTTTTTGTTAACGATGCTTATTATTTTAGGATACGCTTAATTTGCAACCCGCAAAACAACCAGGTGACCTAACGAAATACCATACATTATTAAACTTTTCCTGATTCGAAGTATTTCCATTACTATCCCCGATTCATGGTCAGCGGACACCCTAAAATCACCATCCACCACAACACTCCATAGGCACTTCAACTGTTCCGTAAGCTCTTTTCCACCTCCTCAAACCATTTTTCTCAGCCTTACGCACATCCTTTTATAAAATCTATTTTCATCAACCTTCTCATCTGAGTTCTACCTTTGTAGTACAGTGGTACCTCGATATACGAGTGCCCTAATATACGAGTGTTTTGAGATACGAGCCGCCGAGCGAGCGATAATTTGCTTTGAGATGAGAGCAAGATTTGAGATACGAGGAATCGCACACTACACCGCTGCACGTCCCCAACATGCGCTCCGCATGTTGGGGTCGTGTGCAGCAGGGAAAACAGTTTCTCCCACCTCAGACTAGACCTCAGTCTGTGTGCTTGTTTCCCTCGTTTTCGAAGCATTTTTGATAAGTTGGGTTCGCGTTTTTTGCTTTTTGTACATTTACAAAACATTATCACATTTATTTTTATAACCATGGATCCGAAGAAGAATATGATGTCTATTGAATTAAGGCATCATCATCATAAGGAATCATAGAAAAACATGAGCAAGGTGTGCGAGTAATTGACTTGACGAGGATGTACGGGCGTAGCACATCAATGATATGTACTGTGCTTAAACAGAAGGAGTTGATAAATGGTATAACGCCAGCTAAGGGCGTTACAATAATTTCTAAGCTCCGGACCTCTCTCCATGAAAAGATGGAGAAACTACTGATGGTGTGGGTGACTGAGAAGCAGCTTCAAGGAAGAACCTTAATACAAAGCATCATATGTGAGAAGGCACGAGCGATTTACGGTGATTTGCTGAAGCAGATCCCACACACTTCCACAAACGAAGAATCGGAAGACTCGTTTAAAGCCAGTCGGGGGTGGTTTGACAACTTTAGGAAAAGGACCGGCATTCACTCCGTCGTCAGGCATGGTGAGGCAGCAAGTTCGGATGTGAAGGCAGCTGAGGATTACATCAAAACGTTTTCCGAACTGATAGAAGCCAAAGGATACAACCCCCAGCAAGTCTTCAACTGTGACGAGACAGGGCTTTTCTGGAAAAGGATGCCGAATAGGACTTACATAACGGCAGAGGAGAAGACGATGCCAGGTCACAAACCCATGAAGGATAGATTAACTCTAGCACTTTGCGCCAATGGGTGTGGCGACTGCAAAATCAAGCTTCTGCTAGTATACCATTCGGAAAATCCCAGAGCCTTTAAGTCACATAAGATTTTAAAAGAAAAACTGCAAGTTATGTGGAGGGCAAATCCGAAGGCGTGGGTCACCAGGAAATTCTTTGTGGAGTGGATAAACCTGGTGTTTGGCCCTTCTGTTAAAAAATATCTACAGGAAAACAACCTACCCATGCAAGCCCTTCTCGTCCTCGACAATGCCCCTGCTCACCCACCAAATCTCGAAGATGATTTACTCGAAGAGTTCAAGTTTATAAAGGTTCTCTGCCTACCACCCAACACCACTCCTATCCTGCAGCCCATGGATCAGCAGGTGATTTCTAATTTTCAGAAGTTGTACACCAAGCACATTTTTCGGCGCTGCTTTGAGGTGACGGAGAACACAAACCTTACCCTTCGAGAGTTCTGGAAGGACCACTTTAACATCGTGATATGCCTAAGAATTATTGATCAGGCCTGGCTGGGTGTTACAACGAGGACCTTAACCTCTGCATGGAAGAAGCTGTGGCCTGAGACTGTAGCTGAAAGGGCCTTCGAAGGATTGGAACCCGAAGTGTCAGTGGTAGAGGAGATTGTTTTTCTGGGAAAATCCATGGGTCTGGAGGTGGATGAGAGAGATGTGAACGAACTCGTCGAGGAACAGTCTCAGGAGCTGACAACCGAGGAGTTACACGATCTACATTCGCAGCAGCATACGGTGGTTCAACGAAAAATTGGTTTTAAAGAGGAGCCAGAGATGGAGGAGGTTATCTCTACAAGAGATATAAAGGAGATCTTGGGAATGTGGGAGAAAGTTGTAAAGTTCGTGGATAAAAATCACCCCGAAAAAGTTGCAACTGGTCGTGCATCGGAGTTGTTCAACGAAACTTGCCTAACTCATTTCCGCAATATCCTGAAAGGGAGGAAGAAACAAACCTCCTTGGACAGTTTTTTTAAACAATCTGCAGGTGAAAATGAGAAAAGCGTGACGAAACATGCGAAGACCAGTGACGAAAATTAAGCGCTTCACTTTTTCTTTTATTATGTTTTTATAGAATATGTATTTGTTATTTATAAATAAATGTTTCTTCTTGTAAATACATTTTTCTTATTCAAAAACACTCAACAAAAACAACTGAGGTGGTGTTTTGGGAGCTGGAACGGATTAATGGCATTTCAATTAATTTAAATGGGGAAAATTGCTTTGAGATACGAGCAATTTGACATACGAGCAAGGTTACGGAACGAATTAAACTCGTATGTCGAGGTACCACTGTATTATGATTTATCATAAGCCCTTACCTTAAACGCTACTTTTAAAAATAGCTCTCATCACCGACTGAGTCCTTAGTTGGCTGGGTTACAACCGATTGGTTTAAAGCGCATAAAATCACCCCTATCCACTACTCCTACCAAAATCTCACACTCTCCAAAACTGAAATCTTTACTATGACATACGAATCCCTGAATGATACCCCTTGCCCCGCAATACACTGAATATAATATCTCTTCCGATTTATCTATATGACTGATCACCCTGTTCTCTCGGGATTTCACTATTAGGGATGAATATCTGAAAAGAGAAGAGGCTAGGGTCCTCGCCAGAAAACTGATTCGAAGAACGAGAGAACTGGACGGCAGGGAAAGAGAAATGATCGAGATAAAAGTGAGTAGTGGATAAGGTGAGCATTTGAAGCTGGTGCATCACGCTTAACGGAACCAAATGGAAATTCAGCCCCACAAAGTGAGACGATGTCATTTTAAAGAGCAAATCTGCTTTTGTAACCGAAACCAGTTACTAATTCTATCAATTAAAACAGCAATGCAAACGCAGATACTCTTATTACGGCGTGCGTTTGCCCCATTGTGCTAATCAACTCGAGTTCAGATCCTATGAAAGGCATGGATGTTTTGAATGGGAGGTAATGAATCCTTTTAGCGCTTCGATCAACGTCGTGAAATCATTGTATTCATCCCTAACACGAAAAGCATATTACCAAGCGAAAATCACTCCCCATATGAAACATCCTGTACCATCAAGCAAAGGTCATTTCTCCGACACTCTGCCACTATAACTCATTGATATTTCGCATTGTAAAACAATTTTCAGTAAAGATGTGGTGGTCATTGTTAATGGCATTATTAAATATTTCCAAAAAATTGATTATCTTGAGATATACCCCTATGAACCCAACCTTATGAACTCAACTTCTCAACTCAACTAAATAATGAAATAGTGAAGCCCAACCCTATGAACTCAACTTTTGATACTGTAATTCACACTACGAGAATGTTTGTCTTAAACGTATGCTTCAGTAAAAAAAGTGGACGTAATACCTACATAGACAGCAGCTGATATCTATGATCAGTCATTTAATATTTTTAAAGTATTTTCGACAAATGCACGAGTATACGGTGAAAATACTAGATTTTCAACTATAAACGTCAATATACAGATGTATGAAAGCATTTTAAACAGTCAAAACTGCTTGACAGTTGTCAGTAGTAATTGTTAGTAGTAATTGTCAGTAGTAATAGTCAACAGTAAATGCTAGTGGCACTTAATCATCCTCTTGATTTTCATCTGGTTCAGCGAGAGAATAAGTAGTTTAGAATCAGCCCTTGTTAGATACTGTTGTTCATTTCAAGAACAGATAATGTCTCTAGCTATGAATTCTCGCGCAGGCAAATATTTGAGGCGGCATAGTAATCGGCGGTTAAAAAAACGTGTTTCCGTCTGCTAACCCATCACTGAAAATATTTTAACCTTTTCATTATCACAGAAACCCAATAATCGCTATTTCTTTCATCTTCTTACCCTTACATACAAAAATCTTAAATGAGGCCAAAATAATAAATCAACAGAAATAGGTTTGGATGTTTAAGTTAAATGGGTAGATACCCTGAGCGCCGAAATGTCAGGAACATAGACGGCAAAAATTTCTTTCAATACCTCAGGCAAAAAATTTGAGGGACTCGAGTCGTTGCTGGAGTGGCAAGAGTAACGATTCTCTATCCTAAATGTCCACATTCAAAATCCTCAAATCAAAGATGAAAAATTGGTATTCATAGATAAACGGATCCTCTCTTAGGTGCAATATTTTAAGCAAGTGCCATACTCCATCAGCCGGGAATTCAAGTCCTAATGGACCCCGGGGCATCTGAAGGGTAGCCTCTTGCTGAAATCAGCTTTCTCTCCACTCTCCATTCATTCACAGAGTGAATTTTCCCTTATCAACTAACCACGGATGACATGGCACAAATAGCATCGATTGACTGGTAAAACATGAAGTAACGAATGACTGGTTGTTATGGAATTCAAACTCAAAACTAATGCGAAGTCGATGAGGAGAATGAAAAAGTCATCGGGTGTATTGGTTGATTGGTTGCTTGAGGAGGCGACCCATAACTGAGATCATAGTTACCATAGTTAAGAGAACAAGTTGGTAGGTTGATTAGGACTGGACTATTTGGGAGGAAGGGTGAGGATAAATCCGCTTCGGCATTAGAATAATCTACACGAAAACCTCCATTGGGACCACGGTTTAATGTCTCATCTGATGGTCAAGACGGTTCCCTACTTGAAATGCTTTCACATTTTCGCCACAGTCAAGATTTTAAGCCTGATCCTTTTGCCTCAAGCCAAAACCTAGCCCTAATATCATCCCAATCCCAGAAATCAACCCAATCTCAGGTTGTTCAAATTCTAAAGAAATCCTTCATCAGGGCTGGAAGGTACATGTAACACCTAGCTGACGGTTTTTCAACTGATTTTTAACTATCGCCCACCTTAAGGGGTTTTTGGAAAATATTTTTCCAAATCCCCAATGAAATTTCTGACAATAAAGTACTTTATATTTGCTCTATTTTTAATTTATTCATTTGAATAGGGTACTTCTACCTATTACTTGTTAGCTAGAAATTATGAGTTCACTATGATGTCAGTATGGATAATCTTCATGTCATCTATTTATTGAGCTAATGCATCCAGTTATAAGGGATTACTGATTGAAATCCCGTGATTTCTCTCGCTCTCCAAAATATAATTTCCGCCTCTATTAAGAATTCCTGATCTAGGTCAACAACAGCAAAAACTCATGAGAATGTTCCTGACAATGCGACAGCAGTTGATGTCCTTATGTCCGTCTCGTTCAAATATTTATGCTACATCATGGTGTCTCAAAATTCATTACTGGTATACGTCCCAACATTTCCAAGAGCATTCGCGAGGAGTACGAAAATCAGCTGATATCAGCTAAAACTCCAGAGGAAATAGAACCGGATCGTTGGACAAAGAGTCTTTTTCGCAAAACCGTTCGGAGAGAATAGTGATAAGAGAGATTTTAAAGCTCCAAGATTTTTTAGAGCTTGAGAAGAGGAAGAAATATGGGGAAAACGGTGAGCTATAAACGTAGAAGGATTTGAATGAAAATGGACTTCTCGAGAGTGCCTGCGCATTAAGTAGCTTGGAAGTACTTACTGAAGACTTGACATGATATCCCCATTGAAATCTTAAAAGATACTCCCTGGTACATGTCCAGAAGAGGAATCACTTTAAAAAGTCCTACATATATTATCAAGAAAGATTACGCATAAAAATGTAAAATATAGAAGCAAGCAGCAGTGAAGAACAGAATCTTTTTAAACTCATGACATCTCTGTCACGAAAAAAACGATAAAAATGCTCTCGAAGCATATAAATTCTTCTGGACGATTTAAATTAAATATTAAAAGGATCATGAAATTTTTACGTTATTATTGTCTTAAGATAAATGGCATAAATTTACATTACCTGTTAAATTTGATCGGCCCCGGTCGATCGAACCCGCGACCGAGGGTCGCGGGTTCGAGTCCCGCCTGGGTAGAATATTTTCTGCCCCGGACATGAGTGTTTGTGTCTCGTCCGTTATTATTGTTATTCACCTGACGTAAGTTGTCCCATTATGCTGTATTCGGCGTAGTGAAGATAAATAGATTAATAAATAAATGTTATGCCCTACTCTTTGGATTTTTCACTGCTCCTGCGTAACACTATCGTAATTAGATTTCATTTATTATAATTTCCTTGGCCTTTGTTTCAGTAATCATTTCCAATAAGGTCAGTTTTTTATTCATAATAATATTAAGTAACTTTGATCACAGTATTATCTAGTTTTGTATTTCAAAGTAAGCTATATTTAAAGTAGTTTTATCAGAAATGAAAGAAGAAACAAGGGTCCTTGTGGGTTTTCAGCTAGTTACATTTTTACTGATATAATGAGTATATGCAAAAATTGGTCAAGTAAACTAGAGAAAGAAGAATTTTAAATAAGCGCACGAAGTTTTCGAGGGCCGCAATGAGCATATAACATCTATATCTCACATCGCACCTATTTCAATATATCCAGGCCTTTTCTCATTATGGAAACTATAAAAATATTTTCATCCACAGCAGAGGAATTTTCTCAAGCAGATCGACTAATGACTTCCTCCTCTTTCCTAATCAATTTGCCCTTTCAATTAAGATTGCTCCTTCCTCCATTCCATCTCGTAAGCCCATCTCATCTCCCCATCGTCCTATTCCTACTCCCACCCTTTCAATCGGAGACAACAGAAAATCCGGCACGGTCCTTTCACTCGCCAATCTCCCTCAAAACTCAACGGGTTTGAATTCCAATCAAATATCCTTTTTTAAATTCACCTAAGCAAGGAACTTTCATGCTTGTACAAGAAACTACGCAAGTTAAATGAAAAATTGACCATCTAAATTTAATAACTATTTTTGTGTGAGATACATTTTTGGCTTTCACTGCAAGGATCACGTTTTACCACACAGAGAACATTTAAATTGGTTTAATATTTTAAAAAAGTAACATTGAACTTCCTGTGTGTGTCCTTGAACTATTTTTTGGAGGAAAGGGAACCTAAGTATTTATTTATCCGTCTATTTAAGTTAGACCCAAATTCTCGCATGATAATCACAAGAAGCAATTGTTCATAATATCGAAACGAGAGGCTTTCACTTGGTGGAAGGGCGTCATAATAAACAAGATTAAATTTGTGACTTCCACAATATATTTCAACTTGCGACGATAAATTGTGGAAGTCATAAAGGTTATCTTGTTCATTAAGCAATTTTTCATTGATCTACAATCCTGTACATCCGATCACAACTTTAAGTTTTTCGACCGACATTGTAATCTGATCCAAATCTATGCCATTAGATATTTTTAAAACGTAAGTTTACAAGAGAATTTTGATCCAAAGTATATAATTATATCATAAATTTGTGAATTGTGTATGAAATAATGTACATATTAAATGATAATGGGGAACTCCTTTCTGCGCTAAGTGGCTTTTCACCAAAGTATGAATACATTTTATTTATGAAGAGCGAGCAACTAATAGCTACGAAAACTTTCGTACAATTATGTGTAACTTATTCATAACTGAAATGTGATGCCTGAAATTGTATAATTCTTCTTCATCTGTAAAATAGCCATTGACAACATGCTTCATAGAAGTAAGATTAACGTATATTTGTATACCTGTCGGAAGGACATATGTCATCGAATGATATTTAAGAGTTATATGATGCCATTAATATGCGCTTCCCGGAAATAATAATCCCATACAGTTATTTTCTCATTTACTCGAGATAATTTATTGTTTAATCTTGATTAATATGGGCATTCACGTCATCATCAAGATTTTTATCATCGTGAATAGCATCCTAGTGATAGTTGCATAATTCTTGATAAATTGTCGGTGGTTGTATACAATGTTTTAGGACTGAAAACCATTCGACTCTAATATAGTTATTCAGATTTTATATATTTCTAATAGATCGTCGAGTCATCTTATCAGAGATAAATTGCTTTGATTTTGACCTATAGCACCTAAAACCTTCGTGAATTGTTATTTTTGAAAGTCAGCTTATGAGTGTTCCTCCGCGTGGTGTCTTATAGTGACAACTGTTTTTGCCAACCATCCTACTGGCGTCTTCAGGTCCGAAGTGTTGAATCAGCTCATTGTTCGTCTTTTATAGGCCAACTGGACGGGACATGAATATAAAATACGGATCTGCATCGAAACTTCAGACCTGGAGACGCCAGCAGGATGACTGGAGAAACTGTTGTCACTAAATGACATCTCGGGGTGGAACACCCGAAAGTTGACTTTCAAAAACCTAAACGCCGTGAAAACCTTCTTACCAACTTCGCTAATTATGAGTAAATAGTTCATAAATTTAATACCTGGAATAATGCATTTTTACTCAATCCGTAAAATAGTCATTGGCAACATAAGCAGACGGTCCAATTCCACATCCAGGGATTAGTGGAGCATGGATTCGTACGCGCTGTTTCACTTACATGATAGCAAACATCGATAAGTTCCTCAGGGTGATTCTTGAGCCTAAAAACGCAAAAAGATTTTTTGAGCACCTGAGTGTTTAGTCATCGGAGTAATTTTACCATTTTCTACCAATTCGTGAAAAAATCCACCACCACAAATTTAGAGACTGTTTCAAAACAGCCCAATCGGAATTGCAGGAAGGATGTCCATGTGATAATATAGTTTGATTATTTCGTCCAAAATATCAAAAAATTCATATTGGTCAATGTAATAAAGCCACAGGTGGGTACTTAGTTTAGTATGATGTTAAATATAAAGGCTAAACTCAAGTTTCTCCCTCGTACTAAAACTCTTCTCAGCTAATCATCCATTCTTTACGCGACTCGAACTATACACAAGGTCACAATCAAAAATATCGATCATTCATAGAGACGCTCTTAGTCCTATTGAATTTTTGCGAAGAATTCCCAGGTAAAAACAAAGATTAAAATATTTAATCAAAACAAGAGAGAAAATTCATACTTACCAAAAAATATAAAAGCTATAGAAGGCCTGAAAATAAAAAATATAAATTCTCAAAGTTTTCGTGTTCGACGTTCAGACACTTTCCCAGCGATCTCACGGAACTAATCGAAAGGACATTTTTCCCCCCAGCAACGCCATTTGCCCTCTGATATCCGGGCAGCCCCGCCGTGATCCGTTTCAATCAATCCACATGCTTGAGCCTGAGCCTCCGATATGATCTTATCGCTTGTGTGATTGTCGTTTCGAAGTCTTTCTCTCTCTCTCTCTTCCCCCCCTCTCCTCAGCAACGATTTCCTGGAATGTTTGCTTCGCAATCCAGTTCCCTATGCGGGTCGATGGATGCAATATCCGAAGCAATATAAATAAAACCTATCTCAGCAGGAAATCCACCCAATTGATTCGGTCCTCGAAAGGATTTATAACGATATTATAAAAGTTTGCATGCGAAAGAGTCTCTACCATAGGCCATCGCCCACTCAACTAGAGGGTGGACTTTGATGGGCCTATCTGATGATTTTTCACGTACAAAAAAGTTCTCGAATAACCACTGTCCCTCATGAAGAGGGTGAATTTGATCACGAGAGCTCACCTATGAATTGGCTGTATTTTCCCAATAGAATGTCTTATCAAGGATCTACCCGATTTTTGTAGCGTTTGCTGCGTCGCAATTTTCTCCTCGTTGTGCCTTTCCATCCAGTAGCGTCGCGAGAATCTGGACGTTATCCGTAAATTGTCCCTTTTATTCTTGGATAATACATGTGTATGATCAGCAATTGGAAAGACACTCAAATCTATTTATATTAATAATGCTCCAATAATTTACATACATTAAAACAGCAAAACATAACAATGGAACATTTAGGTTACCCCAAAGATCGGAACCTTGTGGGGGTAACCAAAATACCGTGCAATATTTATATTACAAAAAATTGATATGATTACAATGTCATACATGGTGCTATACAATAATTATAGAATTCATTTACAATTATTTTCCGTATGAAACAGTTTCATGCACATTTAAAAATAATACTCCAATATCATTGTAATCAAACTGCCATTATTTAACTTGCTTTAAAAATAACATCACTTTTTTTTCTTTCCAACATTCCCTGGAAGTAGGTTTGATATTTTTGGTGCTAAGTAAACAAAACATCTCTGAAATAAGGTTATATGAGGCCTAGTGGGTGAAAGCATATGATGGCTTGTGGAGTTTGGTGAGGGGCTGATATTTTAGTATTTTTGGAAGGGTGAGATATTTTTCTTAAAAATGAGACCAATTGCCTGGGAAACATTACGAAACCCCATACTTATGGGTAAATACATTATAATTGCATCTTCTGATGAGCTAGCAACTGATGAGCAGTTTTTACTACACAAAAGTCAAAAATCCATTTCAGGCATCAAAAATATTGGCCTACATATCACTCTCCGGTTGGCTTAAAGCCAAAACCTAATTGACTTTCTCCTCCAATTTCCACTTCTTTATCCATATTTCATACGGCAACACGAAGAGTATTTCCCCGAATAGTTGAGATAGGCATAATTTAAAATTTACAGAGACTTACTGAGCAATAAAAGGCATTAGTATGGATTTAGCGGCAATAATTACAATCAATATAATTTTTTATTCAACCTAAGCCTGATGAACTTCACGGGATGCATAAAGTTAGACTAACTCTCTCCAATATGAAGGTCCTCATAGGCTTGATGTATTACTCCAGTTAACCTTTAAGATGACCCAGAGAAGCAAAATATTCTGATGAGTGGAATATCTGCAGTTTCTACTCCCCTCCCCCATTTTACAGTCACAATATAGCTAGCCATTATTTATACCTTTCAATAGTCCGTTAATTTATCCTAATTTCAGCACTTCGTCATCGGAAAGGCATATATGATTCGTTATAATTTTCGTGGTGTTTATCTATTGATGTTGAAAACTTTATTGCGTGAAGAAATGGTGAACACATGAGCCTCAACTGTATTTAAATCCCACTGAAAACTAAATTTATTGATATCAAACAAAAAATAAAATAGTCAAAAAAATTATTTTAAATAAAGAGGGATAGGTAAATAGTGAATTCAAGAATACGAAGGAGGCTAACAAGCGAATAAACTTTCATCTAGGATTAACTGTACTCTACCATGAAAAATACTCAATTCATATTCCTTCGTTCACGATAAACTGTTCAGAATCTTGTTTCAATATCCGCTAAGTTTTTTTTCAATATTAAAACCTCCATACTACAATATTTTCAAAACCTAGCTTTTTACGATCAACTGGCAGCAGCTAGGATATGTTAAAGCAGAAGATATTAAATAATCACATAATCTATTAATTCCTTGGGGGAACAATAAAAGGTTTCTTATATATTACGTTAAATTGGTAAATATAAAATTTATGGCTGACTTGAAAAACCCGTCAGAAGAAGTCCGGTTTGTTTTCAGCCGAGCTGGTGCTCCAAAAGTCGGAAGGTACGAATCCCAGAATATGTTTTGTATAGTGCTACGTGAATTAAGACTTGGAAGCACTAAAAAAGCAAAGGCTATTGCTTAAACAAATTAGAGTAATCAGTATTAATAAAAATGTAATATATTTCCATGAAAATTCTGCCGAACATTAATTGTACCCGGCATAAGGGGAGTCGAGTACAGTCGTCGATGAAAAATACGCAACCATCAGCGAAATTGTTACATCTCCTCTCATAGAAGTTGAAACAGTGCTAAGACCCCGTTTTATAATAGGATGTAGAGTAGAGATCGGGTTTCCAACCGGGTGACAGTAGTTTTTGGCACCGACGTTTCGAAGGCGTAGTCTCCATACGTATCTCTAAGCCTTCGCCGCAGCCAAAACAAGCCAAATGGGCGAAACCATTCGCCCTGAGGACGATGGCAGACTACGCCATCAAAATGTCGGTGCCTCAAACCACCATTACCCGGTTAAAAACCCAAGAGCTATATATACTAAGGATTCGCCGAGCAAGCCTAAAATCTGTTTTATTAAGTTAATTTCATCTACATCAACAAACAATCCTGCGAGTCGCCACATGGGCGCGTGGTAGGGGGTATTAGGACACGAGCCGTGTAAATAAGTAAAGGTTTTGGAAGGTAAAACGGTGAAAGTCTTCATGGGATTTGATTGGAGCTGTTTTTATTGTGGATTATTGTGCGTGGAAAGAACAAATTTATACACCTATCTGTTTAGAAATGTATCTCTCTTATTTTATCACTCCTAAAGGTTAACTGTTATTTATGGTTAACCGTGAGATGAATTTTGTGCCTTTTGTGATGCTAATATTATATGGTCAAATACGTAACAGCATCTTGGTTTTCAGAGGACAAAAGAATGCTTGAGGCAAGGCAGTTAGCAGACTTCGCCTATCTTCCATTACTTACGTCGGGGACAGGACGCAATATCCTACTACATGATGCTAACTAAAACGGCGTCGTATTATCTCCGAAGCAATCGAAATAGCCAAGCAACCATCTACTTTTAATAGACAAGACAGTTTCCACCTAAGCAGTGACTGGAAAGATTATCTTTCCAAAAATATTTTCGTAACAAACTAATTTTTTTGTTCCTTTTTTAATGTTTATCAACAATTTTCAGTCGGGTAGCAAGCAGGTAACATAATGATAACTGAATTCTTCAGTCTACCGACAAAGTTCCCAGTAGGAAAAACGAAACGTTGGGTGTGCTTACAAAATAACTCTACGCAGTAGAAAACCCGGAAATGGTTATTAGTGATGTACTACGCAAT
This sequence comes from Ceriagrion tenellum, assembly GCA_963169105.1. NCBI lineage: Eukaryota > Metazoa > Arthropoda > Insecta > Odonata > Coenagrionidae > Ceriagrion > Ceriagrion tenellum. The sequence continues at coordinate 78,311,301 of OY720635.1, forward strand.
AATAACGGTTATATGACGTGAGCGTAATCGATGGGAGAACGCATAAACTTTGAATACTATAATGCATACTCACTCAGAATCAAGAAACCGGGCCAGAGACACAAGGCACATTAACGAAAAAAACGTTAATATTTATGTGAATCTCTGATAAACCCAAATACTGACGTAGCTCATCACTGAAAAAGTCTTCAAACCACCGCCATAGGATTTACATCTTAGTTCATTCAGTGTGAAGTAAATTAAGTCTTAAAAGCACTATTAATACCCTAAGGTTACTGTTACAACTATTTTGACACTACAAATTAAAATTTAGCATTTTCTGTAAAATACTTTTCTGGACCTTAATTTATCCTGACCTTCGGAGAATGGAGAACACTCTTGGATGAGAATAATTCAGCTATCAGCAACAATAGTATGTTTCTGCAAAGAGCCATCAAAGCAATAAGACGCTCAACTTTGAATAAAACCTTTCGCTCGGGACGTTTCCACTCTTTTTCAGGGCCAATTTTCGGTAGTTCTCATGCAGGCCCAAAATGCTCCAAATAATCGCCCTAATGACTTTTTATTTAATTGTACCTAATTTATTTTGCTCTTTTGCACACCGGAATTGATCACGTGTATTTGCTTAATAGTATATCAAGGCAATAAATATTAAACAACTGTAAAAAATTCTCCATTCACATCTTTGATTTGACTTATCCTCAGTGCAGTACAGTGCATTACGGTCCTATTTGAATCAACTAGTTCAGCCGGCTGTGTACTGACGCAGCAGATCACTGAGAAATGCTGTCTTCAAAACCACTACCAAGAGGACGGTGAAATTGGCAACACCGATACGCAGAATCCCTCCTCTTTACTCCTCCCACCCCTCACCAACCCGCAATTTCATTGCAGGGATATCGACCATCTCTCCCACCTCCATCCCTCTTCTTCCTGCTCCTCCTCGCTTCTCTCTTGCCTCGCTCTTCACTCAGCCATACATTATCCTGCCGAAAAACCCCAGCCTCCGTGGAAGGTGACCCTGCATCTCAACAACAAGCCCCCTCTCTTTCTCTCCCTCCCCGTACCCACCTCTCAACCCCTCCCTGTTTTCCCTTCCGCTCAAATCGCGGCGGTTTCCTTCCGGGAGATAGAAATGCCCTCGCCGAGAGAGATGGGGAGGAAGGCCGCGGGAAAGGAGATGGCTTCTGCCCACCAATTACTACACCCCCTTCTGTACCCATGCGTCGAAGTACTTATGGGATTAAACTATTTTGCCATGCAGATTTTTAAAAATTCTGATTAATAAACTGAGTAAAATTTTGAGATGACCACTGTGAATAGGCACTCTGATAAAAGATCTTTCGAGATGATTTCTGCGGCACAAATTGATTGAAGCAGACGCTTCCTCTTCAATCCCGCATGGCATTTTCAAAGCTAACAAAAAAACTAAACAGTTTTTCACATCCCATGTCATATTTTACAGGTATGTGAATGGATAATACACAAATTTAATACTTTTTAGCGTATATTCTCCAATTTATAAGAGTTCTCCTGCACTAAAAACTAAAAGTTACCATAGTTTATTCCATCAACTCCACAAGCAAATTCAAGGATATTATTTTTAGTTTTTCAGCAATTATTTTATTATTTAAACATTTTCCTTCCAATGCTTAAAATTCAGCCTCAACTCTACTCATTAAAATCCAAAAAACAGTTTTCACCTTCAAATTACCTTTTTTACCTTTACCTTCAATTTCTGCCGCTTCTATGATTTTAAATCTCAAACTTGACTGTTTGCCATGTACTGGCTGCTGGCATTATAAGAGAAACGTAAGTTTTGATCAACTTTTCTCACAAAAGTAATCTCGCAAATCACATTAATACATCATATCTAAAACGCTTCTAATAGTTTAAAAAATGGTGCCTATAAATGTTTTTGTCTGCCTTCGTATTTCAAAGTAAAAGCTACTGTTTTTAATTGCTCGGTTTACCAGTTAATTAAAAGTCACCTCACTTCCCTAGCTGTTCGAAACCTAGGATTCAGCGCAACTCGTTTGTACCATAAGAAGTTTGAAGAGTAAAATTTGGATGGCTAATTGATAACAAGATGTCAGATTGGTGACTTCAACAAACATACTGAAATCGAAAACGAAGCAGTTCAGTCCTGAGACGATTAATGGCGAGTGTTGACTGCCCAATGGTAGATAGTTTGGCTGCAAGAATTGAAAAAAATGTAATAAGGTATCGAACTCCGGTATGGTATTTATATATAATTATAAATACGTATTAGTGCTCTTTTTGAATAGCGTTATGTACCATATTTTTACTTTTGCATTCGAAAGTTACTTCGAAAAATAAAAACTTATTATAATCAATTGGGATATATAAAATTTCAAGTTAGTGATAAAGCACCTTAGGGCATATTAGACAGGTAAGCCGCCATGTGGACTTTCATAATGACTCCCTATGCAGTTAACACCGTAACACACCACTTAAAACATAAAACTTCAGCCATATATGCAAATGCGCGGAGATTATTTTTCAATTCTTAACTGCTAACGAGTTTGAATCCATTACAATTATTTTGGCAACGATCAATCTTACGCATTGTTATCGTTACTTCGTCGCGTTGTTTCATAAACTGGCATTTTCTCAATAATACTGCACATTTCTCGAAGACTTTAACTGCCCTAATATTTTTTTATCCCTTTGCGTGTGAACAAGTGCCAGAATTACACAATCAATAATGTATACAAAGTTCGGAATATTGCCTCGTCACTTGAAAATTCATATTTTTAAATAAATTCATACATTTCGGTAAGTACTGCACTTAATTAACGCTTTGCTGAATCATTAGACGAAAAATTGCTCCTTACAGCCTTCATTTCTGGTAAATTAATAAATTCTTCACGAAATCATATCTGTGATATTTCAAGAAAAAAGAAAATGGAGCCATTATTGTGTCATAAAGAATTCGTAAAAAAATAACATGAGAGGGATGAACGTCTACGCTGAATTTCACCAAAAATACTTTTGACGCTTAGGTTTTCAACGTGCAAATCGTTCCAATTATTCATTAAGCTCGTTTCTAGATGAAATTTAAGGCGAGATAAATACAGAGAAAGAAATTGCGACCTGGGGGAGAGATTGGGAGAGAGTATAGATGGAGAGTGAATTCAAATCCCCCTCGTAACCTTCCCCTACTCCCCTCCTACACCCAAATCCACAAAAAACTTCCCCGTGCCCAAATAAAAAAACCTTCAGTGCCTTCAGCCTTAGCTTCCACGTTTTTTTTATTTCAGGATCTTATTCCTCCGTACGGCGATCTGTACAATGGGAAGACCTCTTCCCCTCCACTGCGACCACCTTCCCCCATCTCCTGCCCCATCTTCCCATTCACCACCCTATATATATTCTCTCTTATAGCCACAGTGCACACGTGTACACTGAAGTCCCATCCCAAATGGAATGACAGCTTCCCATTCAGGGTTCGATTCCTGGCGGGAATGTTTTAACAGTGGAATCATGGCCTCTACTCAGCTGCTATGTGGAGAACACTTTAACTTCATGAAGGATCTCAGGTTTTCCCGGCGTATCTGATGGATAAAGGTTTCTCGGGTTTTCCACCGGGTGAGCAGGTCCCCCCTGATGATGGAGGGCAAGTCGTTCTCCGAAACGTTGGGCCCCTTGGACCTGCTCACCCGGTGGAAAACCCGAGAAACCTTTATCCACTTTAACTTCAGCTCTCCTTGCTACGGGTGGGATGTTGAATTCTTGATCCCTTGGCACCATTTTTTAATCCATTCTGAACTAAGCTAACGCCGGGATCTCCTCCGCATTTCCTCCATTGTCAGCGACCAGCCGTTCTATCGACGGGGTTCTTTCCTAGTCAATACAAATCGTCTGGTTTGGTTATTTGGGGAGGCGACCGACAGCCACATCTACATACTACCATGCGGGCCCGCTGCATGGGTACGTGGCACGGGGTTTTAGGATAACAGCCGTGAAAAAGGGTGAAATTTTGGGAGGTGAAATGGTGAAGGGTACTTTGGGAGTGTTTTGAATACAGCTCAGTTTTTATTATGGCCCCATATTGTGCAAGGAAAGAACGAATTTTTGTACCAATCTGTATGGCAAGGTATGTCTTATTTTACCACTTCTGTTGGATCTAGAGTGGTAGTGCTGCGCCAAATAGATATTATTTGCGTCGCTCTGAGGCACAATTGCAAAATTTCTCAAGCAAATAAACCTAGGAGGTCATTTGAATTATTTAGGGAATATAGGCTGGTTGGTAAGAGAAGGAGCATCGTTTGAATGGCGTCAGAGTGGAGAAAAATCTGGAAATGGCGTGAGCCTGCTCTTAACGGGAGGCACCGAGAACTTAGCGTCCCTTCCAAAGAACGGAGCACTTTATTACAAAATCTTACCCCAAAGCACTCACGCAGGTATGGAGATGCGAACCCTGGCCCTTGGGAGGAAATCAAATAGCCACAATACCAACCTGATCCCGGAATCCGGGACTCCCAAACGATTTTCGTTTTTCGGCTTTTTCCTAATTTTCTTTCTTACCTTTCCTTCTTTTCTTTTTTACTCTGGTCAGCTCAACCCTATTAAGATTATCCACTATGGTAGGCATTTGCGAGTGTTTCCGTAATTAGTATTTCTTTGGTAGATAGTTACCATGAGTATCATTCTGCATCTCCAAAGCCATCAGTGCGGGAGCCTCTTCGTCGGGTGGGACGTTTAACTGACAGCCGTGGTATTCTGTATGCACGCGATCGGTGCGCCAGTGAGCTCCAGTCGGTGAATCCTACCACCACGGAAAAGTTGTTTGTACGTGGGGAATAAATAGGTTTGCTTGAGAAACACCGACGCAAATGGATAATTGATTTGGATTCTTGTCTGAAATAGGTTAATTTAAAGCTTATAATAGATATATTATTGAAGCTAATCTCTTCTGACAGGTCTAAGAGAGCTATTGAGAGTAATGCAGAAGGAGAATTTAAAGTAAGTAAAGAGACTGTGTTGAAGGAAAACCTTTACAAAACTAGAACTCCAATATATTGCACTCTACTCTCTTGGATCCTCAAAATGTTTTATTATTTGGCGCTATCAAGTCCGTAATTAGGTTAATATTTTGGCTTTCCAGTGTACTCGAATTCCATAATATTCATTTATTATTATTTCCTAATAATCGCCAAAGAATCGTCCGCGATGAATATCCACTATTGTGGTAGAATTATTCCCGAATAGGCGGTTCAGGTTGAAATTTTTCAAATAAATCCAAATAGATTTATGCAACCACATATTTAATTCACTAATACACTATCATAGTTAATGATTTTAGAAAATATGTGAAATTTCACCATTATGAGCATTGTATTTTTACTGTAGGCGTTTTTATTTCCTCTTCAGCCCCTATTTTTGTAGCTAAGTAACTATAAACTGGGTGGGTTGTCAAGGAGTAAAGCAAACATCAATGAAAATTTAGGGCTCCTAACTGCAATCAATTTTTTTTGTTATTACATTGGTAAAGGCTCTACAGTAGCAGAGCTAGGCAAATAATATAGTTCTATGATATACTTAGCAGTACCTACACCTCAATTTCCCTCAGTATAGTTTTTGATATCACTCATTAAATTCATTTTACATCCAATTTTGCCCCATGACCTTGTTCGATAAATGTTTCACGGCACGAGCGTACAGTATTATCATTACCACACCCACAAAGAAAGAATACCTACATGAGTATTATATCAGCATACCCACAAATATGGGATACATACACGGTCATCCTGTATTCATGACCATACCGTTCAATTATATCCAGCGAATAATTTTGTCCACCTTCGGAAGGTTTATATTCTAAACGTAAGCCACCTCTAGAAAGATGAAATATTTAAAACGCGGTAAAATTTGTGATCACGTACACATGATATAATACGCACCTATATACATTTAATAAACTGATAAAATTGGAAATTTGAAGGTCATTTCTGCTTTCATGCGATCACAACTAATTTATTTTCGTAGCAGACGACATCTATTTTAAAAACTTCATTCTCTTACAGAAGGTACTCGGGCTTAATCTAAAGCACTTATTTTATTGCACAAATATACATTTATGCGTACACAATGCTCATAAAATAATGTATTATCCTCCATCATTGAACATCGCTGACTGTTGTCGTTGTCAACTGCTAGAGCATTAGGCAGCTTTCATCAGTCATTTTTTTAAGGATACAAATATTTATCACCTAGCCTCTGACTTCTACCGTTACTAAAAACTATATTATCGGAAATCTGATTGATTATTTATGTACTCACTCTCGAGTCGTCTACTCGTATCATCATGAGAACGTCATGCGCAGAACGAGATTACGTTGGTCACGGGAACATTCTCCTTATATAATAATTATCATGCTTGAAATAACGCCAAAATTCTCTTATTTGAAGGATAAGTATCCAATTCCTAGCAAAAAGAGTCTTATTAAAACTTGGATAGCTCAAAGAATAAAAAACTAATTATTTTAGTACTAGTCCAATACTAAAAACCCCGATCATTTATGACTGCTAGTAACTTTTTTAATCAAAAATAAACTGGAATGCATCGAACTCAATGCTCTTCTATAAAAGTAAAAGTTGATTGTAAAGGTTTAACTGTAGGACACCAATAGCCCATCGGTCCTTTCATGTCATAGCCCACAATGATCCTTCTAGGTTCCAAGGTACACGTCAGCCAATTTATTTTCAAATCCGGAATTGTAAGGTCAATGTTGTTCAAGCAAACGGTATTTCAGTTTTTTAGATAAAAATAATTGAATTCGTAATGAAATCCCCAACACCAATGAGCCTTTAATCATTAGCCCAAATAACGACTCTCATCTTAGAACACAAAAGGGAATACTTGCTTAGGACAGCTCACTTTCTCAATAAAATTCCGAAAGCTTCATCCGCCACCTTGATTAGGGTTCTAGAATCAAAAAACCGTACCATAGCACACCTTCTGTTGCCATCCCAAGGGAACATTATCACCCATTAATTAAAAATGGAAAGACTTTACCTAACTGTCTGGAATTTTTTATAGCATTTAAAAAAATTTAAATGAAAAAACTTTATTATTATCAAAACAACAAAAGGTTCTAGGGGCAATACACAATTCAAAAAACAATTGAGTAGTCACTTCCACCAACACTTCCACAATCTACTGGATATCCCATTAGCGAGCGCCTGCAGCCTTCCTATTTTTCAACACTCTTACGGTAGATATGACCTCATTCTCGCCTATCCCTTCTTCCTTATTGACATCCTCAAAAAATAAACCGTTAGGCTCACCACCATCATCATTACACAACTGTATTAGTCTTCAAAGGACTCCCTGCAACTGTCTTTCACTTTGTTTTCATCCCGCATGATCTCATCACTTCTGTTCTAAATTGCATTCATCCCCCTACCCTTCCCTCACAATGCACTTAATACCCATTCAGAGCACAGCTTTTCTCAGTCTTCAAAATCTTTATGCGTTTTGTTAGCCTTATTACTGAAATTATTTTCTTCTTTTTTCCACGACTTTTTTAAACCATTTTTTTCCTCTCTGTGGGCATTGCATGTTCTTTTTAACTCTTTTTTCGACTTGGCTGCCATTAATCTTAAATGTGTCTTGCATTTTACACTGCCCCACTTTTACACCTTCATTCCACCAAGCATTGCCTTTAATTTTCTCAACCACCCATTTTTCAAATCACTTAGAGCATATTAATAAATTAATTTTTTTACTCTCATGAGCATCACTCACCGTTCCATTGCCAGGATATTCGTTCCATTATGGAGGGTGGTATATCCTCAATCATGCGCTCATGCCTCATCTTTTTCTCTCACGGCGGCTCATTAGTTCGGCAATGGTTAGAGACAGATGGTGATACCGTTCACTACAGAATACCTGTTCGTATTTCGGCGGCAAGAAAACAAATGAAGATGGTGGGCGTCAAAATAGCTATGGCTTTTAAGTACTTACAGTCATTAATATCATTCGTCGATAGTTGAACCTAATTCATGCGATCAAATTAATGAATTCGTGAAAAATATGATGGTAATTATTGATAAATGATAATTTTATAGCACGAGTTTCACTTTAAACATATGATTTAAGCTAACATGGGTGTCCACTGTTATCGTAAGTTAATTGAAATAAGATGAAAAAAAGCCTCGCCATTGGATTCAAGAATTTCATTGCGCTTTGACCGTTATATTTTGGTGAATGGAATAATTTTGTTTTTACTAAACGCACCAGAATAGGCCATAACTGCACTTACACACAAACAGCTCCACAGTTCAAACATGTAATAAGCAATAGACAAGATATGAAATATTCCACACTGTAATTGTGGCATCAAAAATGGATAGCTAATAGTTAAAATTAATAATTATACGTCGAGATTTGTATCGATATATGCATCGCTAAAAAGCAGTCTTTACAAAAAGAGGGGGCTTGTTAGCACTGAAGAGGATTTCACTAAAAGTCGAGGGTTTTCCCGCTTCATGGCCGCGGCAACTACTAGTTATTTAAGTCGGGACGAATGCATTGCGTAAAGTCTGCGCTGGCGCGGCGGCGGTAAGTCAGCGCATTGAGATGACGTATTGATGGATGAGACGCATTCTCATTGGCTGAGTTCTGCCACAATGCCTTCGCCGCCGATCTCTTAAGTCCCCCATAGTCTAACATTTCCACTTTTTCTCTTATTTACTTAAGCGCTTCACTCTTCCTTGAAATCTACTTTCAACATATTCATTCTGTGGACCACCAAATTGTGATTTAATTCACGTCCTCTCCCATATGGTGCTTTTACGGTGTGCACGCCGGGACACAAAGGTAGGGATAAAATATAGCAGAGTAGAGAGAGTTCAAGAAGCAGTTAAAACTGAGCAATTGTAGTTCCTCAGGACAGAATTCCTAATTGATGGACCAACTAATTACGGAGTGAAGAATGTACAGCTGTGCAGGAAACATCCTAGCACCAGTTTGTATAGGCTTAAGATCTATGTAACGAATTTTGGTAAAGGAGACCGTATTAGAATACTACTCCAGGGAGGGGGTAACTTTTTCAACCTCAAACTATCTCTTTTGAAGAACCTAGGTATATTTAAATCCCCCATCAGAGGAAAACAACAAAAGCATTTTTTTTTACTTTGTCAACGCCAAATAACTCCTTCGTCACATAGCAGCAACTTTTACGAACCTGAGAAATCTCTGGGCCCTTTACCTTTTAATACACTAGCAGAAAAAATAATTCACCTTATGGAAGGGACTAGAAAGGAGGCGAGCTCCAAGGCAGAGCGTGGGAGGAAATCAAAAGAAGAAAGAGAAATAAGAGCGACAGAAATGTCAGGAAAATAATGAGGCTATTTTCAGCATGAAAATAGAACGAGCAGCATGAGAGAGGAGTTTGATTCGCCCTTTCATCACAAGGCCAAAGCAAATATCGCTCACACTATACAAAAATAATCATGATTCTCCAGTCTCCACCCCGACGCGGGAAAGGGAATTCAAAAATGCAATTCAGGAGAGAGAGAAAGTAAAAATAGGTATATTTCCAATAATTTCCATAAAAAACTAGGAACTACAAAACAATCATAAATAGATCATCTAATAGGATTGAGATAGCAGTATCCTTAATGCAGCGAAGTAAGATGCAGAAACATTTGCTTAAGACATTTTATTGAGAAAAAACTGATCGTGTGCAGCATTTAGGATAAATGGGTGGTAAATAGGGGATAGATTACTTAAGTTTCGTTTATTTTCTGCGTCTATTTTGCATTGCAAAACGTGTAATGAAGGAAGACTGCATGGAACTTAAAGTGATCTCTTAGAAAGAAACTCCAAAAAATAAGTGAACAGGGGGATTCCGCCGAAAATATCTCCGCCAAAGTCAGGATTTAGTACCGGGCCTTTAGGTTGAGAAGCCAACCCTCTGACCATAACACAAAACTTTCATTATCACAGAGGTCACTCAAGGATATTTAAGCACCAAGAAAGTTTGATGGTCGCTGATAATTCAACAGAATAGGGGCAAGTTGCGAGGCAAACGTTTCCTATACCTACAACGATGTCGGCAATGAATACACCCGCAGTACTAGTCCTTCGGATGAGCGACGGAATATTTAATTTCGCCACACCAAGCGACATACATTTTATCCGCATAATATGAATCCATTGTCAAAAAAGGCGCAGCTGGAGGAATGAAAATCATTTCTTAGAGGATTGTCCAGTTGCTGATGAATTGCCGCTCCTATAGACTGGGGATATTTTTTTTATTTTGTACTTTTCATTCAATTGACGCATCTACACCCCGCCCTCTCTTTCAGTAATCCATTCGAACTCCCATGGTCCATCGTAAATGCTCTCACGCTTTGCCTACCATCTTCAATCCCCAGACACACCCACTTTCATCATTTACAATCTCTCATTCTTTAACGAACACAAAGGAAATAAAAGACTCGAACACTTGATTAAGGCATTCTTCGAGGACATACGTGCCGAAGCCTTAATCTATGGTGATAAAATCCAAGCAGTTTATGATGACGGCGAGGGGTTGGTTGGAAAAACGAATACATGCAGAAAAACGCAGCTGAGACACATACTAACGCCAAAGAAAAGAAAAATGATTTTATTTTATGAAAGGAGACAATCAGGCAAATTGACCGACGATAAAACGTGTGAGAGTCGCCATACGATTTCCTCGATGCAGAACTTCCGAGGATAAAATATGGGAGAGAGTGATAAAATAAGTTCTTCGACTTTTGAAAATTTTTGCGACATCTTACCACGTCGAATAATAATTCATTATACAAGAGGAAAAGCTTAATGAGGGTTTATTTTGCTGATGCTCAAATCGAACAATGCTCAATTAAATACGTACTTCTTTCAAATATTGAAAATCCGGCTGAAGAAATTAAAAATCAATTGAGTAACGGGGAAAAAACTGGGATTCCAGTCAAAATCCCTAGCTTTAACGCAATTTATTTCCTCTTAAAAAGCCATAAAATAATAGTCGCAGATATATTCTAAACAAGTAACCACCGTTTCAAGACTGTACTTAAGGGCGTCAAATGGTTCCTAGAGCCATCAAAGTCGCTAAATGTCAGTGCCCATGGAAATCAACGAGTGTTTTAGTAGTTCATATTAGTACAAAACGAATTGAATGAAAATAAATCATTAAATTGCAAGTCAAATTAAGTGAAAGCCGTTGAAAAGAGAAGGAGAAATTAACATTGAGTGAAAGCCAAACAATAAACCTTGGAGACGGTTACATTTTAAAAAATCAAAGGCCAAAATAATGCATATGAAACTGATTACGTTTTTAATGCATTTGGTGGCTCTTCTAATCAAGCTGATAGAAACTAAATACTTGAATCGAGTAAAGGGAGGTGATTAACCGAATTCCCATTAAATAATGATAACATTATCTTAGAGCTTACTTAATCCAATGTTGACCATTTCCGCATTTATACATCAATATCAGCTCTTTACTGCCGTAACCAAATATTATAAGTACATACACACCGATCGCGACATTTTCTTGAGGATAAACACAGTCAAAGAACTTACAATTAGTTTTCGTTGCAAGGCCTCCGAAAATGCCTCTTAATATTTTACTCCATAATGCACAATCTTTGCGTGCTTTATTCACCTATATCAAATTCATCATGCGCTGCCTCATATACTCTCTCCCATTCTTAAGACTCCTGATGATTCTACTCTTTCGAGTGTCTTCTACAGCATTCACCCATGACTTTCACACAGCATGCTTAGTTCGTAGTTAACTTTCGTTAGCATATTTTGGACTCTATTATAATTCGAATCATCGTGTCTCTTTCCACGGAATCCAACAGATGATATTGTACTACAATGAAACCTAGGTCGTAAATAAACGCTTTATGAGCACACACATAGTCATTCATTTTATTGACATGAGCCAGCTCCACAATGTCACGCCAGAAAACATAGATATCTATCGCCAATATGTTTTATTTTACCAGCAAAAAAATCGGATAAAATAATCGTTTTCCCAAGAGAAAAATGAATTCACTATGAAGAAATGACGTCAAGCTACATCAATGAGAATGCAGAAAACGTGCGCAAGGTTTCAAATCATTGAAATACTTCCAAATGAGCAACTCTAGAAACAAAACCCGCCTTAGACCCCACCTTGATGACCCACTTTGTTTCAATAACTAACAATCAGTGGCTTTTGACCAGCCCATTCACGAATTTTCCGCATGTTTCTCCTTAATCACGCCGCAAAGATGAACCTTGGGCTATCCCGACAGTCTGTCGGAATCATGGGAAGGTCACAGGTCACAGCAGGTGTGAATTCCTCCTCCACTTCCCCCTCTTCACCTCCCGTATGTCCAATCTGCGCTGTCCGAGCCCATCCGTCCTCTGAATACGCACGCAGAAGAACCTTCTAAAGCCGATCCGGAGATGGAGTTGCGCAGTTGGAATTCCCCCTTGTAACTCCCTCCTGCCATCCAAATGTCCCAACCTCCCACTCCTCGGTTCACTCTGCGCAATCATTTCCAATCAAAACCACGGGAGGGCAAGTCTACCCTCACACCCCTGAAAGCATACGCTCGGTCCATATACATTCTAATCCCCGGCCGCGGCACGGAGACGCTGCGTGGATGCCAAAGTGAGCACAAAAGGTGGAGTGAAATGTAGGAAAAGGCTGGTAAGAATATGCACAAAGTAGGTCCAGGGTTCATGAATAATCCAACTCGTTATGATCTCATTCAGAGCATAATATGAAAGTCTTGGGGAAAAAGATAAGTTTCATTAATAACAAGAGGTTTACATATTAACAATTAATCCAAATTACCGAGGGATACAGGTAATGAGGTACTCATACGGATATATTGTACGATACCAGATACTACAAAGATATCAGTTGCTACACACCACATCGATTACGAAAAAATCAAATGTAATGGTCAAAAAATATATATGATTCCAAAATACTCAGGGAAATTAAAATTATTGCAATGTTCATAAAACACTCATTTAAAAATCACAAATAATAAAAATATATTCAAGATAAAGATGATGTATCTTTTTCATTTTCACATGTATTAATTCCACGGTTTACGATACACATCACAATCACAGTTAGGACTTATTCCGTTATACCAACGTTATATAAATATAAATCATTAGATGAGAGCGGCGTACCTAGAGGATGACAAAGCGTGTCGATCGTTGGTACTAAATAAATCAGGGTGAGAATTCACGGCGCTTATTTATTCAACTTGAATGTACCATAAATTGAAAAAAACTGCACTTAGTACACTTGTTATACATAGAAACTATAGAAAATATATCTTCCGAAAACCAAATGGAAAATCAAGAGGACACGCCGCAAAAATACGTTTCTTTTAACTTCGCTGCACTTATGTGTGCATTGTGCTTCTGCCCGAGTGCACAGTTTTTCAAGTTTACTTCACTTTACTCAAGATCTAATTTTAAAGTCATCTGAGAGCAATCCTGCCGTTATCCTTATGTATTACTAAGTGCCTTCATCTCGTACTCACTACGTGCTATTACTATTACGTAAAAAATACGTCTGCACGGTATTTTACAGGTCAACTGACCGATAAGAATGAATATTTCATATGCTGGTAATATGGAATAATGTGCGCGACTATTGACTCCGACGAGTGGGAGAAACGAAAATATACGGTATACACAAAGGAAAATTATTTACCAAGAACGGAGCCAAGATGCCACAGGGGAAGATGATTACTTACTGATTTATTATAAAGACAAGTCAGGAGACTTAATTGGCTCAGTCATTCGTCTTTTGAATATTAAAAGTTTCAAATTCCCGTACACGTTCAATGATACTTACATATTTTTTCCCTCACTGACGTCGAAGTAAACAACAACGGAGAAAAAAACAATTAAATTAAGAAGTCAGGAACGCAAATCATCTGAATTTTTTACTTTCGATTTTTGTTACAGGAACCTTAGCTGAAGTTACCTTATTCTTTATCATTGGTGTGGAAGAAGCTTGGGTTTAAAGGGAGGGAGAAGAAAAATAAGACGCGGGAAGTCGAGCCATTGACTCTATTGAGAGACCTCGAGCAGATGGAAGCCACATCCTCATGCAGTGCAAACACCCAATTCCTCCAAATAGTATGGAGGAACTACCACACGGCCCAGGGACCATTTCCAACATCGTATTCGTAAATTACGACATTTCTTCATAAAAGGTACTTAAGGAGAGTGATAGAATATACCAACTTTATACACTACGCAGACCCCATATTAGCTGCAATACCAAACATTTGTTACTTCCTTCAAGGTGTTTGACATCCTGCATTTTCTTGCAAGATACTTGGGAAAAGTCAATTCTTTTGTTTAAGGTGGTCGCAGAAATTTCTGTTTATGAACTTGATCGCGAGACAGTTGCAAGTGTTTTGCCATCGATAGCTATATATTGAAGTACAAAAATAGCACGATACCAATTTAGTTATTTGGCAATTTAATGTTATTGTTACACATCATATTAAGTGACGTGTAACATATACGTATAAGTACGTGACGAGAGTAAGTACGTGACATATATTTCGTAACTATAAGATTACAGATTTTTATAGTATAAGCAAAAAATTATATTATACGCTAGTAATGGCTGTTAACATATATTAAGTCATCACGCCGAGTCAAAGACCCTATTAAACATTTAAATACGATTTTCGCTGAAATTGTGAGCACAGTACTAAAACTCAAGTTATGAACTGCTGAAATAAAGCACGAAATGTAAAATTTTACTTTTGCACCATTTCAATCTCTGCATGTTTATTGAGTTCCAACGCATAAACTGATGTACCCTCGGTCCGTGCTATTGGGAGGAATTGAGTGTCTGTACTGCATGAGGATGTAGCTTCCATCTGCTCGAGGTCTCTCCATAGCGTCAATGGTTCGACATTCCGCGTCTTATCCTTCTTCAACCTCCCTTTAAACCCTGACCTTCTTCCACTCCAATCCGAAATAAAACAATTATTTCAGAAAGTCTCCTGCTACAAAAATCAAAGTTAAAATATTGAGATGATTTGTGTTCATGACCTCAAAATATATTTTTTTCCTCTGGAGTTTACGTCGACGTAAATGATGGAAAAATACATATCATTCAACGTGTACAGAGATCCGAAACTAGTGATATTTGAAAGACGAATGACTTAGCCAATTAAGTCTCCTGGTTTATCTTTGGTATAAATCAGCTCAGTCAACATTGAAGCGTGGTTCAAGATTATTTTCAACTTACTTTAAAAATTATTAAAATGTGCCCTCAATGACACACGATTACTGTTCCAGCCACCATAAAAAGTGTGCACCAAACAGTGTGCGATGGTTGGCGGTTTATTTTGATGACCAAAACTCATTAACATTCGATTTTATCACCTAATATACATTATTTAAAATAGTTACATACTTTTTTGGTATGAAAACTGAAGTTAATACAATCTCCAATCAATGATACTCACGCCAACAAACCAAGTCAGATGAATTAGAACACAAAATCTCACCAAAAAGGTTAATGAAAAGTCAATATGATCTTACCGCACATGCTAACCAGGTATTATAAAACCAGGTCTAAGAATTTAAGAAGCCGCTATAAAATCCATATCGGAACGAAACCCATTAGTGTGAATAACATTATATTATAAGCAGAAATATCGTTCGCATTAACTTACGATGCCAAGTCTGAATTGTGAATTGATTGATGAATACTATTTTGAGGATATGCCGGCCCCGGTGTCGACGTGGTCTAGTCTTCGCTTGCTAACCTAAAGGTCGCGGGTTTGTACCCCACTTGGGTGGAATGATAACCAAAGCCATTGTGCTGTTCTGTTGTTGTTATTCGTCCGACATAAATTGACCAAATGCGCTGTATTCGGGGTAGTAAAGATAAAGAAATGACAAGGACAGAGAAGGCAGTTAATAAATAGCCCCTTTGTTGAGTGAACGGACAACAACATTAAACAAAAATATAAAAAGTAAGCACTAGTAATGTATATAACTTGGACAAGAGCGACAGTTTTTCTTGAATACGTTAGTGGTAAATATTTAGCGACATTAAGGACATAGAAGTAATAATAGATGGCTAATTAGGCATCCTTTCCAATGAGATGTATGATATCAAATTTTTTCTAAGTATGGGCAGTCGTAAAAGTAAGATAATGATTTAGAATGAATATGAGAACAGAAAAGGAAAAATTTATTTCATAAATAAATTGTGGTTCTGTCTCTTTAAATGATGATTTGAATGAAACCTTTAACGAAAGAAATAATCAGTCAAAAGTGCACCATGAAAATTTTCCAGATGATATTTTTCATTCCTGCCTTTGTGAAAATCCATAATCACCACATTCCTAAAATATTTTGATGAAACAATGAAATTTTGTTGGCAAATTCCGAGTTGACCGGCTTCATAGCTATTGCGACATATTGTAATCAAAAATTCACTCGAAGGTGTATTCTTAGCAGTGAAACCAGTCTAAGTACAGGGAAAAAACCGTCGTCATTACGAGAATTTTGTAAATTGATCTAGTAATATCGTAGACGTTGTAACCGTCCCCTGTGGTGAAGAACCCCGGAGAAACCGTTGGCAAACGAATCCGGAAAGCACGTACCTATTCTCGATGATTCGTTCGGAAGAGAAATTGAGAGAGGGAGAGAGAAAGGGGTCAGCAAGTTGGGAGACAGTCGGGTCGGGATGCAAATTGAGAGCGAGGGTGTCGAAGGGAAATCTTGTTTGCGATATCTCCCCCATTCCCCTTTCGCATCAACCTCTCCTCTACGCCCCCTCCCCAATCCCATTTTATTTCCCCCCGTACGACTCGACTGCTCGTGGATTCGGTCAAAAGAGGGCGGGTGGGAAGAAGGGAAAGGAATGGGATGGCACACGGGAGAAAGCGAAGGTTGCCGCAGGAGTGGATGAGGGTGAAAGGGCGTCGAAAGGGAATGAAAAGAAACCGATGAGAGACCCCAAATTCGTCCAGTCTAATTACGTTTCACGACCCTGGCAACCTCGCCACGAAGAGTTTGACCCGGAATGTACTGATTTTGTGGCCTGTTTGAGGGCTCGGAGAAAATCCATCGTGTTAACACGAATATATCAGGGCATCGGACAAACATACATAGAAGAGGCTCGGGGTTGTTTCACGTCGCATGCCAACCTTTTATGTTCGTATCTCGATCTTCGTGCGTGCACCATATTTTGGTATGTTTCGTGAGATTGCAAATATCAAAATTCGATAGCTAAGAAAATAAATAAATTTAAAACATGAGGGAAAAAATAAGAACTAAGAATCAGATATTCATTTTGTGAAATACAACTAAATGGTAAGGACAATTATACCACAAATGGATAATAATTTAGGAATAAAATAAAATGAGTGGTTACGGAATATTAGTTTCAAACAAATCACATTTTTTAAAAATTAAATGTGGCCATTTGCGGATCACATTTCATGAATATCAAAGAATATCATTAACAATAATCGCCTAATATTCCCATCAAATTTCTTCGATCCATATTCCAGAATGAGGAGCCCTGTTTCATTAATGAGAAATAATGACTGCTGTTCAGGCAGAATACAGAGGAAGACAGTGAATAGGAGAACAATGAATAGGAATTTTGGAAAAGTTTACATTCCATGCGTGTAGTTGGGCCAAGAGTGGAAATTCGCCTTTAATAAATCAATTTCCTCTACCGAGATTCGAAACAGGAACTCTCAATTACCAGTCAAGTGTGCTATCCAGTTACAACACTAAGGTTTTCTCCTGAAGGAGAATTTCGACGATGTTTTATGCAAAATAGATGTTCACGTCTTTAGTCCACAAAATGATGTTTGGAAACTTATAGGTGGGTCTTTAAGCTCTCTTCAATATATCTTCTATCTAAAAATATCAACCTAACTTCAATAAATTGTAATGTACGGAAATATTTATTTTTACACAGATTTATTTACCTATTTGAGTCCCTGCTGGTGCCTAAGATGCCCTTTTTATTCCTCTAAAAATAGCGAAAATATCCCTCTCTATACTGTTTTACTCTATAAGTTTGAAATTTTTCCCAAAAGCGGAAACCCTAAACAGGCAATTTTAGAGTCTCTTTCACATCGTGTTGCGCATTATAAACGTACCTTTAATTAGTCCCATTAAATGAAAAAAATAAATTCTCAACTATTTACTCTTTCTAACTTCCTGAAGATAATTATCAATGGAAGCTCCTTTGTAATTAAAATACCAGTTTCCTTCCAGAGGAGAATTTTCTTTCTCCGCGACTGAAAGCACAGGGGCTGGCGAATGGAGAAAGCAAGAGGCATCTCAGACACCTGTGGGCTTATAGTCTCCACTTAAGATTCCGCCCACGGCTAAATTTTCATAGTAGATAAAAGAAAGCACTTTTCGGAGCGGAATCCCCGAGTGCGGAATCAACAGGGAAGCAGTGCGAGAGACAAAATGAATCCAAAATTAAGAGGTTTCTAGAAAGCAGTCGTATTTCAACAGGGAAAAATAGGGGCCTTTAAACTCATTTCCTTTCCTAGAGAGCATTCAATCTAGGTCATAAATCACGAATGACTCCTAATCCAACTTCTTGACTCTTTAAAGCCATTCTTGCGCTAATTATAACAGATCCAACTCACCCAAGGGACGAACAATGGTTACGAAAGTGGAAGGTCGAGCAACGAGAAATGGAAACATTAACATGGCAGTCGGTGCTTAGAAACAAGAGGGCGATGCGAGAAAAAACAGGCGTCATGTTGGAATGAATTTTTTTATACCAATGACAACAGTATACACAGTTCTCTTGACTATACTGGCGTCATTCTGAGAGAGACACTCCAACAATGGAATACCAGCTAGCTTTACCCTGATTTGAGTTAGTGCAAAGTTATCTCCACTGCGATCATTGAATCTTATGCACATGCCGACGGTAAATGACATAATTTTGGGTGAGATAAGGAAAAAAGGAGATATTATTCATAAAAGTATGACACAAGAGTAAAAATATATAAGGTTTTAAGCGAGATGAATGACTGGAATGACGGATAATGGGATGTTGCTGTAAACAAAAGGGTGCGTAATATTTTGTTTTAGTGCGACTAATAATACTTTAAGCTCGATATAGAAAAGTTCCAATAAATGTTGAGGAATACGATTGCTTGTTCTCGTCCAAAATAGACAGCGCTATAAGGTTTCATTTCACTATATATTTCAAATAAGGACCAAATCATTTTTTCGCGGTCTCAAGGTTGGATTGGAGTAGGAAATGGACATCAAGAATGAATGGTGCAGTTTATCAACATATTGAATCACCTTAGGTAGTTATAAAACGGTTTAATTATGCTATATGTATACGTGATTCTGGATTAACTGCCCTAGTTGCACGTGGAATGGATGGCAAATTCCGACAAATTTACTGTCGAACGTGAGAGAGATAGATGCAGAGATGAAATGATGCTTCAATACATTTGCAGAATAAAGCTTGTAGCAAGACTGATTAATTTGAGTGGTGCATTAGAATAGTGGATATGATGAACAGAAGACGAAAAAACATCAAGAATGAGTGTACTAAGTAATAGATGTAAATGAGTTAATAACGACCATACATGGAAAGAACACTGACTAAGTTTAAGAGTTACAAAGAAATAAAGAGATCTCAGTTTGCAAGAGGGATTCGAGGATTGATAAAGGAATAAAGAGCTTGAGAAATTATATCTAGAAGAAACCAGTCATTATTTTTTCATATTAGCCTTTGCTATATGAAGCAAATAAGTTATATGTTATAGAATATAATGCCATGTTCAATGTAAATGAGTGAGCTCTCTATTACTTCAAAAATCATCGGCGTGACAGAATGATTATCGGTGACTTTGCTCTTTTCCAGTTGCTGCATCAAATTCTGACTTCAGGAAGGTGTATCCTGTATCCTCACTTTAGTTGATTTCGCCTCAATCCATTTCTGAAATGGGCCATTCTTTGAAGAAGAGATATTCCATTCGTTTACTTTACCTTCTGAAAAACATACTTACTTTCATTGCAAGCCACCTTGACTCTTCGGTTGTGGTTCTAGTAATAAATTCTAGACCAATAAGCAGCAAGTAAGTTTTCTTTCATTGAATTCCTGTACGTATACTTCTCAATCCAATTTCTAAGTTGAAAATACATTGGAAAATATTCATTCTCCTCTTATGCCTTCCTTAGGAAATTTTTGAACTTGTCCTTTGTCCCTCGTCTTTTGCTCCCTTCTACTTCATTCATCCAGTTTAACTACGTCCCTTCTCAACCATGAGTCCAGCTTGACAGCTTTCTTATTGGCGAGTGGTTCTGTTACTTTAAGCAACACAGCTTTTATGCCTGTTTTCTTCCCTCAACTATGCTCGTATTAGCACACATTCTAAAATCCCCTTCCAAAGTCTGAATTAATAACAACCTGGTGGCGTGTCTCTTACTTTTTCTATTTGCCATATCTTCTTCTCATTAGCCCTAGAAGAATTTATTGGATGAGTGCTGAGAGTAGGTTTGTAGGAGCGCTAACCGAGTCGATTTTGTTAGCTTCAATGGGGTGGATCAGGAGTGACCCACATGGACCAGTAGCGCATTAATCTTAAACCGCTCGGCCGGCCATACTGCTGCATAAGCCAAAGGTGCGAACCGATGTGCATGCTCCAGTCCAACGACTGAAGTTGTGACGGCTGAACGTAGAGAACATCAACATCGCATCTAATGGTGCAGTCAGAGAAAAAATTCAGCTTTTCCTCTTAAAACTGGTTAAATGGACAAAATTGTTCACTATCAATGGATTTGAAACAAAACTTTTTCATAAAAGGTAATTAAGAACAGTTGATAATGCCTTAAAGTGAGCGTATTATATCTCCATAATGTCAGTTGCCACATTGCGTTTTCATGAGCTGTGCATAAAATTTAGCGTTAATGAAGGCTTTTTTTTAAAGGCAATCCATAAAGCTATGACAAAAACTAGAATGGATAAATCACAGGCAAATGAAATACTTCACGAATAAAGCAAATAATCATGGAGATAGGATTAGTTATGACAAGAATTTATTTTATTCAAAGGAGATTTTTCTGACTTCATGAGCCGATATGTGTTCATCAGGGAAAGTAAAACTGTGTAAACTACGGATTGAGCTGGACAGAGGATGTGATTTTACAAAAGTTTCCAAAAGTCCAAAATAAATCTATGCTGTATTGTAGATTTCAAAACTAAAGGAGGCTATAAATGGTTCTTGGAATCTCTATCAAGAATTTACGATAAAATTCCAGTCAGAAATTGTTTATTTTATTGTTTAGTTTGAATTGGCCTCCTAATGAAAGTGTGACTCAATATTTCCAGAAAAATTAAAGTTTAATCGACAGTATGCACAGGAATTTAAGATTCATAAAAGCAACTTTATTTTTATTTTCATTCACCCAGCTACGATTGTGAATATCTCTTGACACTATCCATTAACTAGGTTTCCTGTGACCCTTTCCGGGGTTTAATGCAGCTTAGATTTAACCATTTAACAAATTAGCTCTCATTTTTTATTCTAAAAACAATCGGTGGTGCCTATGGTTAAGGAAAATCTTTATGCAGCCTCACCTGTGCAGCAACCGTTCAAAGAAATTTCGTATGGGATAAATTAAACCGGCAGCACGATTACTATTTAACGCCAGTATTGATCTTTTAACGGCTTACCCTTAAGGCCAAAGAACAATCGCTTCAAGTCAATCAAGCAGGCTATTCATGAAAAATGACTGACTGTCTACTAACAAAAATACCTTCATATCAACAAGTTTAGTAACTTAAAAAACAAAGGTTGACAGAGTCTTCCACTTAGAACAATTATGTAGCATATTTTGCATAAAATGAATATTATATTGGCATAAATCACATATTACCATACTCATGCATTCAAGAAAATGTATATGCACCTAAGAGATGAGACTCGTGGAGGAAAAATAATTTGGCTTGTCAATTGAAATGATTTTTAATGGTCCATTTTATCCCTTTGCTGTATGCTCGGGCAACCATGGTGTGGTTGTGCTATACAGTTTTACGCATAATATTAGTGATAAATTTTCAGGTAAAGCCAAAGATTTTTCTTGGAAAATTTGCCATTTACGCCTAGCATGAAAAGTTGCTACAAGGATGACAACAAATTACGGATTGAATATCAGCGGCTGTGGAGCAATTATAAATATAGTATCCGACTCGTAAATATTTATTACCGCAAAAATTATCTCGTTCAAGAAAGGCAGCATAATTCCATTTGACCACGAATAGCAATAGTTTTTTCGATCACAATTGTGTACTTATGAAATGGCAGTTTAGAGCAAATTTAGAGCGTAAAAGTTTGATGAAATCAACTAAATGGGTAGCTATGGACCAGTGATGATCATGGGGAAATAGTTTTTATTCTATTTCAAATGTGAACAAGCAAAATAGTAGAAGGTAGCCAACCTTATTCGAAATTTCACCAAAAGGCTGAATCAAAATGCTGACGTAATATATTTAGAAACAGAATCCAGGTGGATTAATACACTTTTGGTAGAAGATCATGAGACGCAGAGGCTGAAAATAGAGATAAAAGAATACAAGGGATAATTGAAGACAAAAAGGTTGTAGACTAATCAGAATCATAAAGAGTGATAATACAGTGAAACCAGAAAAAACTTTTTTTCAAATCAGCGGAACGGAATTTTCGGGCAACTGAGTTGAAAAAAATGGATCTCTCAAGGCGATGGTTTTACTAAAATTTATACTAATGGCGTTTATTTCTTCATTATTTACATGCTCCTGGGAAATTTCAATGCATATTTATTTGATGTACACATTCAGTGAAACCTGAATTAAGCAACTAGCTATGGTTCCGCTGAAAAATGGTCGTTGAGCGGAATGGTCACTTGATAATGGTGGTCGTTCAAAGGGCTTTCACTGTTATATAATTCCAAGTAATTTAACATTAAACGCCATGTTTTTAATCCTTTATATTGCTTTCCCAACGTGCTAAAAGATACTATCAAGAGATTTTAGCCGTATGTTACCATTTAACATCAATTGAATTCTGCATTACTTTGCTTGTCTCGGACAGTAGAGTTTTTGTTCATAGTAAAATGGTTGCTCCTTTGTTGACAATCAGTCATAATAGTTGACACAAATGTAACATTACACATCATGAATATGTTCAAGCTGCATTCATTTTTGGGCTAAAATCAGAGCTTTGCGGAACAACAAGCACAATTTGAAGAAATATGGTTTTATGAGAACATAGATTTCTGTTAAACTTGAAGAGAAAGCCCAAATTTTACATTTTTGAATAATAGATTTAATAGTTACGTTTGAAAGAGATTAGAGATATGCTCATCGATGCACCTGAAGGGCGTCCGCAGGCAAAAGTGGGACGAAAAAGTTCACCCGCATCGCATTTGTCAATATTTTTCTCTCGAATGAGATCCTTTGAGAGAATGTGTTTAATTAATTAGCAGCGTGTTTCAGGCCATCGCACAGCAAAGGAACTAGGCGCATGCATTCCAAAAGCAGGAAATCGATTCCAAATTGAAAATTTAGCAAGGGAATATATCAACCACCAACAGATACCTCCGTTTAAAACAACGATAGCAAAGCTCAGTTTAAGAAACTAGGTCATGAAAATTGCGAGCGACAAAAGTAATTACAATCCGCTTTCATGGGTGAATAAATAACATAAAGTCAGATTAGTTCTTTTATGAAATATATTTCAGGATTGGGCTCTACTCTGAAGAGTCAAACATGTAGGGTAAATTGAATAGGATTTTATCTGTAACTATCCTCATGAAAGGTTAACAATGACATTAAATATTTAGCATAATGGAGAATTACGACTTAAAAATTTGGTAATGAATATTTCTATGGTGTCAATTTTAAATAGTGCTAATCCTTATTGGGCACTTAAACCAAAATAGAACCTTGGAAAATTTCAACTCAGCCTACCATCATTTAGCATCACGTATAAATCACTACAACCTTGTGTACCGTAGCAATCCATATAATATTTGATCCATAAAAAGGAAGCCTTAATCATATATGAATTAAAATAACTATGACTTACAGAGGAGAGATTATTAAATTTTATAAACTATAGCCAATATAGAGAAAACTAGGATAAAAATAGTTATGAATAACAAATGACCAAATTAAACCTATAACTTGCAGACAGAGCTGCCAAAATCACCAGTGAATTTTCACAAATGAATAAATCAATACATGTTAAAAGGAACGGTATCTTGCAGAGCAACTTGGGTCTACTGAAGGTTGACTCTGGTTCTACATGATAGCAAGTTGAACCTATCCGATACACTAAAATCGCCATATTTTTTCTCGCAATAGCTCGCGGTTGGATATATAAATTCCAAGGGTTTCCATTCATCCATTTTTATGCTTCAATTGGATAAAAATAATTCCTTCTAGCGTAAACTTCCGAAACTGGGTGGTGAAGGTAAATACCCTGATGGTGAAGGTAAATACCCTGATATTTCGAGTCAAATGCATAAAACTGAGGTACCAGATCACTTTAACACATGTGGTAATAAAACAATATTTCACACAATAATGGGTGTCTTCAAACTTATACTGAGGACGCATAAATGTGTTTCATTAAAACACTAATATTTGAGGGGCAGGAAATGAAAGAGTCCATTCGCGATTCTTCACCAACGATTTTACAATCCGTATTAGATCTTTAGGGCAGTACTTTAGCCGAACTAAGTGAAATCTCCAATTTTTTATTGAACTCAGTCATAAAATAGAAAAGTTGTCCAGTTCTGGTGCTTTTAAGGTTTTATCTCTGGATTCAATAAGTTCAGTTTTTCTCAAATAAGTTTCACCGTTTTTAACGGTATAGAAATGGATAGAATTTCATTAGATTAATTCATGACCGGAAAGTTGAATTCCTTAAATAAGAGTCCTTTGAGGGAAAAGATCCCGACACGGCTCCATGAAGAACCGGGCATATATGATAGACGCCTTAGCTTACATTTATTGGGTATGGACCCAATTCTGGAAGATGAAATCGATCCAAGAGGACATCCACAAATGAGAATTTCAGTTTTCAGGGGCAGAAAAAGATATCAGTCGAGACAGAAATAACAGGAATCGACACAAAAACATTATTTCAATAATAATAAGTTGATAAAAAAATGATGAATTATATTGAAGATCAAAAGAGGAAAGGATGGAACCATATGGAACACGATAGAGGAAAGAAGAACAAGATAGATTGGACACACCCTGAGACACAATTAGTTTTTGAGGAACACAATTGAAGGAAAAATAGAGGGAAAAGTCCACAGAGGAATACCCAGGAATAATTTCATGGACTAAATAAAGAGGAAAGTATATACGAAGAGATAACAGGAGGTAAGGGAACTAGCATTAGATAGGGAAGGGTGGAGTGCTGCAGTCAACCAATCTTGGGATTGTACAACCAATGAATGAATAGAATTGATAAAAATAATTGTTTAATAAATCAAAACTACTCAAGAGTTACGTAATAATATAGATAATAAAATATTGGACAAAATAAAATAATCATTGCTCAAATTTTGATGTTATGACTCACTAAAATTGGGGTTTCAAAAATAGTGATTCTAACTTCCGCGAGGTATCAAAATTCAATATTGATGATATTTGTTCCAAGTTCATACTCGAACAAGAGATTCTGAATTTTAAGAAAAATTTTAACAATTTTGAAAAAAATCGCAGAGTAAGCTTATCATATCTTTAATAAGAATGGCCAGAAATTCTTTGAACATGTAGGCTATCGAATAGTTAAATGTCGTCGAGATTTACCTTTTATCATTTAATGATAGAAACGCCTGAATATCGAATGTTTACGATAGTCAAACAAAATTCACAGCTATGCATGAACTCACTGCAACGCATGGAAAACCGAGATAGTTAGTTTTGACGAATAAAAAGAAAGGCAATATCACCAGTATATCCTCTACCGCAATAAAAATTTTCCTATGTGCATCAAAATATTGAAATTCTGGATAAGGAAAAAAATCTTCTTGGGCTCATCGAATATCTCCATGACAAAGAAATGAACTTTATCTTCTCATTTGAAGTTTCAAAGAACTGGAGCGTAGAGTGCAAACTCATTAGGTGCCACATTCTTAAAACATAAGACAAAGATCAGTTTTCATTAATGATATGAGGAAAACTTTACTAATGTGTATATACTTAGAGGCTGGGGAAAATTTTACTCGCCCATTCAATTCAACAGGTTTGGTCCTCATATTATTTCACATCTTTTGTTGATTTTTGAGAGGCAAAAAGGCAACAGCTGATTCACGTCCAACGTATTTGGAATCGATAATCAGTAAAGGTAAGTTGACCACCAGACACAAAACTGGCATGAAGCATCAAGTGCGAACGCATTAGAGGAGAAACTGTAAAAAAAAGTCTCAAGAAACGCTCGTTTCCCTCCTTTCAGCAAAAAACTGCCGATATGTATACGTACATTCATTATGAAGGAAATAATGGATAAATTGGCTTCAATTTTTGCTCCATCTCTCCAATGAGTTTTCAAAGGGTTTTTTTTTCGATTAATATCATAACTGGATACAGCTCGTTGGACGGGATGAAGAGATGAACATGTTCAAAAAAACCATTACGTTTGATGAAAAATCGAAGGAACTAGAAGCAAAAGAGAGTTACCTTGCGCAACGCTCAAAAACCAAGAAAACATTGCGTGCTGCACTGCGAAATTTCAAGAAAAAAATACTTGGAAAATTACTCGAAGAAAATCCAAAATCTTTTTGGTCATATGCGAGAGAACTTCAGGGAAAATCTTCTACCGTAGATTCGTTATTTGATAAAGATGGTAAACTTGTCACAGAAAATATTGATAAAGCTAATGTGTTAAACTCCCTCATTGAAAGTGTTTACACTACAGACGACACTGCGTGTAATTTAGACATTCCATACATTGAGGAACCGATGAAAGAAATAACAATTCAGCGCGATGGGATAACTAAACAGCTACAATTGATAAAAAGTAATAAATCTCCGGGTCCGGAGGGAATACCCGCGCGCGTCCTCAAGGAGTTAGCACCACAGATCGCACCGTTCTTAGAGATAATATTCAATAAGTCATTATCTGAAGGAAAGATACCAATGGACTGGAAAACTGCAAACGTTACACCGATATTTAAAAAGGGAAACAGACATGACCCAGGAAACTATCGACCAATATCATTAACATCGATTACAGGTAAGATTCTCGAACATATCGTTGTTAGCAATATCATGACTTTTCTGGACAGTCAAAACCTCCTGCATAATTGTCAGCATGGGTTCCGGAAAGGTAGATCATGCGAAACACAGCTCGCGCTCTTTCTTCACGACGTTCTCAAATCTGGTGAATCGAAAAAACAAGTTGACGCACTATTTCTAGACTTTAAGAAAGCTTTCGACACGGTACCTCACAGAAAACTATTATACAAATTACAGTCATGCGGGTTAAACGAACAAGTTGTAAACTGGATACGTGACTTTCTGAGTGATCGTAAGCAAAAAGTAGTTCTTGACGGAATTAGCTCTGATATAGTTAAAGTGACATCAGGTGTCCCGCAAGGAAGCGTTATTGGCCCACTTTTGTTCATTATATATATAAACGACCTTTGCTCCCGAATTAGCAGTAAAATACGTTTATTTGCCGACGACGCTGTCATATACCGCGAAATTAGTGATCAATCTGACTTTGAAATTCTGTCATCGGACTTAAACAACGTTCATGCGTGGAGCAAATAGTGGGGACTAGAACTTAATCTGAGCAAATGCTCGGCGGTGCATTTCTTGCGTAGGTCGTCCAACTATCCCCATGTATATGTTGTGGATGGCGTTAGCATAAATGCGACAGATGAAGTGAAATACCTGGGAGTTACGATAACTTCGAACCTATCGTGGGGGACACATATAAGAAATATTTGTGGCAGAGCCCTGAAGAAGTTAGGATTTGTCAAGCGTGTTGTGGGAAGATTATCGGATGATAAAGTGAAAGAGAGGTGCTATTTTGCACTCGTTCGGCCACACCTTGAATATGCAGCGAGCATATGGGATCCGGCGGAGAAAGACCTAGTCCATGAATTGATAAAATACAAAGGAAAGCTGCGCGATTCGTGAAAAACTGCTACGGCCGTACAGAAAGCGTTACACAGATTTTGAAAGATTTAGGGTGGGAGCCGCTAGAGACTCGGAGGCTACGCGCTAGGCTTAGATTGCTTGAGCAATTGAGAATGAATATCTTTCAGAGCGACACGGAGAACATCATATTAGAACTACATTATATTTCCAGGTCCGACAGAATCGATAAATTAAGGGAGATATTTTGCCGAACGGATAGGTATGGGAATTCGTTTTTCCCCCGAACAATTAAGGACTTTAATAAATGCTAGGCGGAACTTTGATTTTTTTGTTG
This sequence comes from Ceriagrion tenellum, assembly GCA_963169105.1. Classification (NCBI taxonomy): domain Eukaryota; kingdom Metazoa; phylum Arthropoda; class Insecta; order Odonata; family Coenagrionidae; genus Ceriagrion; species Ceriagrion tenellum. The sequence continues at coordinate 78,339,810 of OY720635.1, forward strand.
ACGGCTGGTGTCCTAACACCCCCCGCCACACGCCTTTTGAGGCGGCTTGCGGGGTAGTATGTAGATGTAGATGTAGATGAAGAGAAGTTTGACATATACTGAGATGAAGAAAAAATTTTAAGATGAATAGCGCCCAGCATATAGATAAATCTTTCAGTAACAGCTAAACCTTCCTCGATAGAAGTTGAATGAGAAGCCTCTCATCTCCTCTAAGGAAGACGGACCCGACTGTCCGTCGAAATAGAAGGGCCTTAAGTGATTTCATTCTCTTGCGTTGCTGTATTTTTTTATCCGACACCTTTTGGTATATTTTTATTTTTCGTCACTCTAGTGATCTGTCACCCAATTATATTTATATATGGATGCAAGTTACCATCACGTGGGACGGAAGAAGTACAACGGACATCAAGCGGAGAACAGCCCAAGCTAAGAAGGCGTTCTTGGGAAAAAGACAACTTCTCTGCTCAAAGAAGATAGGACCACCACCACCGGGAAACAGAACGTGAAAGAATTCGTGTGGAGCATGGCCCTCTATGGATCGGAAGCATGGACCACTGGAAAAGCTGACCAGAATAGACTAGAAGCCTTTGAAATCTGGTGCTGGAGGAGGATACTGAAGATAAAATATACGGGCAAAATAAGAAATGATGAAGAGTACAGATGAGTAGAAGCGGAAAGGAACATATGGAACACCACGCAGAAAAAAATAACCAGATGGGTTGAACACACTCTTATGTGCGATAGGTCAGTAAAGAACATAATTGAGGGTAAAATAGAGGGAAAAGTTGCTAGAGGAAGACCCAGGAATAAGTTCGACCAAATAAAGAAGACAGTACATAGGGGTAAATACCAGGAGGTAAGAGAACTAGCATTAGATAGGGAAGGGAGGAGGCAGTGGAAGGGTGGTTTCAGGCAGCAGTCAACTAATCTTAGGACTGAACGACCAATTATTGAATGGACACAAATGAATAATTTTTTTAATAACTTCTACAACATCCCATCAATATCGATTCCAATCATTCTATTCTCAGGCATGGTGTCCTCCAGTTACGTGTATTTGGCAGAGGCGAGAGGCATATAGCAACAGAGAACGCACGTATACTGAGATGGAGGAAGAAATTGTATAGGTTGATGAGGTCTGCACCTATAAATATCTCGCGGATTCTCTCCTCAACTTAAATATACCTTAACCTGTATTATCCGAGCAATAATAATCCTTATTTTTGCGTGCATCAAAAGGTAGATGCACTTAAGTAAGCAGCGTGGGCTCATCTTCTCAGCAACACACTGAAATTGTGCTTTTCAGGCACCAGAAACAAAGTTAGCCGCATTCCAAGATCCTCTGCGGACATTCAGCGGCCGGAAAAGATTTCTTTCCCCTTTTTTCCCCCTCCAGCCGAAGGAGCAATACCTGCATTCATTCGTCTCTGAAGTAGATGCCCCTGCCCTTCAGGAGGACGTACGTAATTCTGAAAATGGACGCTCCCCCAGCGAAGGGGCGGAGAGAAAGAGATGGGAACGCCACCCCACACACACACTTGCGCCAGAACGCGTGGACGCTGGACTTTGGGGCGAGGGGGCGGACGGAGGGGAAGGACGAGATTTGTGGAGAAAGAATTGCCTCCACTCCCACTCCAACCCTCCACCCCACGTTCTCCCCACTCCAATTCTTTCCCATTCACTTTCCATCCCCCCCCTCAACCTCCCCATCTTTCTTTCCTCTGCCCACACACACACGCACGCATACGCACGGTCCAACTTTTCTTCCACACCTCAGTCTCCTTCGTCGGGGCTGCTCCAGGAAGATTCGCGAGGGAAAAGAACCAAGGACTTTTTTGCCCGAAGTTATATTTCTTTTTACACGGCACCGTCGCGCTTTCGGTTCCTTCTCGAGAGATTCCCAGCCATGGCCACCAACCCAAGGAGAAGACAGAAAGAGTGTGTACCTCGACAGAGGAGGCATGACGAACTTCAGCTGAAGCCGTCTCCACCACATTGATAGACCCTAAGGAACTGTGATTGCAATTTAGATTGTGTGATCGTGAGACGGGACGGTTATTCTCAACATCGAGTTCTTGTGTTTCCTGCTTTAAAGTGCAAATAAGAACTTATTTACTTTTTAGATTAATTGTGTGTCATAAGGAGTAATAAATCCGGAGATTGATTTGCTGCAGCTTAGCACTTTAGCCAACCACTTTATTCCAACGTACTTTTTCATTTTGACGTCCCTCATAATTTTTCTGATGTATGCCATATTTTCCTTTTCTGGTCTTTCATTCCATTTTATGATCTTTCTCTGAAATTCTTTGCGTCTATTAGCCCTTATATCATTGTTTTCAATTAGCTATGGGCTTGCAAATATACCTAATAAATTTTTCTCCTCTCTTCTCTTTACATTAGACTTATTATCCCTACAATTCTTCCAATGACTAATTTGCAAGTGATGATCTCCGTTCCTTTAATATCCATCATTCTACGCTTGCTCAACATCACATAGCACCATTGCTTATGATCTCATTTCTTCAGCAGCTATCATTGTCCAGGTTTCACGGCCACATAAAAGCATACTCCAAAGATATAACTTAAGCGCAGACTATATTCTTTTCATTGCCCATTCTCCTTTGGATAGGTTGGAGGAGAACTAGTTATATCGCTTTAGCAACTTAACCGATATTATGACAATTTCTCAGTAAATTAATATTTTATGTACTCCAACCATGTACATAGGTATGCTTAGACCTAGTATGTTTATGGTAAGTCGCGGACAATTAACGCGGCGGAAGGTAGATTCAGCTTCGCTTACGGCCGCGGGTAGGCAGCGCCATCTCTATTAACTCTATGGTCCTCCCCGACGATTCTTAGCCCCGGCCGCAAATCCAAGGAGAGGACCAGAGCGAGAGAAAGAGAGAGACGTAGAAGAAGGGAAAGGAAAATCATGGGTAGGAAGGAGTTGGCGCGGAGATGGATGGCGACCGGTCGACGGGAGGTGTGGGCCGGATGAAATTTACGCCACTTCTCGCGCAGGAGGTTAGAAATAGAGGTGAGGTCGGAGCGGCAGGCAAAGAAACGGAGAAAGGACGGCAGGTGAGGATGTGGGCGGTTCCGGGAGGTTGCCGAGGTCGGTAATCGAGAAGGAGGGAGGTCGAAAAGTGAAGTGGGTGGAGGGGTTGCGGCGAAGGAATGATAACGGAAGGCCCCCAACGACAGTGCGACGAGGAGAATGCGGACAAATGGGGAAATAGCCGAGAAATCTACCTCAAGACCCAAATCAAGCTCATTTTTCTCGATTTACAACAAAATTGTTACGAGTGCTAAAACTGTAGCATCGCATTACGCAGCCAAAATGAAGTTTCATTTTCTCCCAGCGAATTACAATGGTACAAAAATTCCATTTCCCACAATGCTACTTGTTCATCATAACCTAAAGGGCTCTGCTTGGAAAAGAATTCAGAATATTTGCAAAACGTAGAAGGTTTCAACATATAGAGTCATTCCGCTCAGGTCTCACATAAAATACTTCTTTGTTCTTTAAGTCTTAAGAAAATGATCGCATTGGTTGAATAAATTAAAATATTCAATGGGATAATAAAATGTTGTAATTATTATAGAAAAATATTTGCGACAAAAATGTTGAAAAATAGTACTCGTATGGGAGGTTTTAAATTTAAAAAAAGTAACGTGCACCATTTTATTTCTAGCCCCGTAAATAGTCACCATTTTATTGAACCCAATATATTCGCAGGGCAATTAATTCTACTGTTTCCTATGTCTGCGTGAAAGACATTAGAAAGTATTCACAGAATTAAAGAATTGTTAATGTTTTAAGTCAAGCTGCAAAGTCTATATGGTATCTAATTTCGTACACCGTAAAAGTAACGCAACATATCTCAGGTGAGAATCGAATCCGCGACTTATGAGTTGCCAGGTTAACGAGTTACCGAATACGAATTCGCTATTTTTTTCAAGTAGCTCAACGTTTGACTTTGAAGCACATAATTTGAAAATATTGTTTTAAATCTTGATCATAGACAAAATACGGGATGATTCAAAAGTTACATACATACTTACCCATCACGCCATTCCCTTCCGGGGTAGGCACAGTCCCTTAGTAGTCCCCGGGGTAGGCATAGTCCTTCCGGGGTAGTCAAAATGTTTCACTCATCAATACATAATTGTACACCCAACTCTGCTTCAATAATTTCCTCCATACTGACCTATCCTTGCAAACCTCTTTTTCCTCATTTACCCCCATACACTGTTTCATACACGCCCTCCTGTTTTTAAAACTCCTAATATTCCTCCCCCTAAGAATTTCCGCAACCACATTCAACCACAGCTTTCTCGGCCTACCTCTACCTCTCACACCATTCATTCTACTCTCATATATCTGTTTTGTTATTCGACTCTCATCCATTCTCTCAACATGTCCAAACCAACGAAGCACACTCCTTTCATATACGTTCATTACTGGAGCATTTAACCCACATTCATTCATGACCTACTCATTTCTGACCCTATCCATCCTACTATTTCCGCAAAAACTCTTCAGATAACTCATACCCACGGCGTTTAGTCTACTCTCCTACTCTCATGTCTATCCTGACATACCCATGTTTCACTACCATATAGCAAAGTGGGAAGAAGTACACTTTTGTACACGGCAATTTCCGCTTCCTAAGACAAGCACTCATTCCTTGATATGCTCCACATGCTACCTACCACTTTCCTTCCAGCATTCGCACGTCTCTTTATCTCCTCATCTATTCTTCCATCTTTCGCATACATCTTACCTAAGTTCATAAAATCATCCACCTGTTCAATCACTTCACCATTCGCCCTCATCATACAGTTATTCTCCCCATTCTCCTTATCAAAAACTACTACTTTAGTCTGGCACGCATTTACCTTCAACTCCATTCTCTCCGTTGATTCAGAAAACCTATCTAGGAGCTTCTGCAATCCCTGTTGACTGTCTGAGACCAAAACAGCATCATCCGCATATAGAAGAACTCGCACGTTTACATTTCCAATCAAAACACCGTCGCTTTCACTACATGCATCTCTAACATATTTATCCATAAATACATTAAACAGCCATGGAGACATTACGCATCCTTGCTTTACCCCGATTTATTACAAGCCAATCACTCAGAACCCCGTTAACTCTTACACTTGCCTTACTATTGTCATACATCGCCATCATAACATTCAATAACGGCCCATTCACTCCATAGTTATAGAAAAATAAGTTGTTTATTAATTGAACGACCCAGACTATCACAAGTAAAGGAAATTGCTATAGTATTCCACAGTGTCAATCAAAGGTGGAAAAGAATTGAGACTTCGAAGGAAATCAAAAGGTGTGCCTTGTATTTCAGATGAAAAATCCAATTTTTCTGATATCAGCAGAAAATTTTTCAGTCTGATGAGCGGAATCTAAGGAAACAATATGTCTAGCACACTTTGCTATTAGACACACTGCTTCTTAAACAGTGAGTATAATTAAAAGATAGAGAGAAACGAAAATAGAAAGGTGAGATCATTTCAGAGGAACTTATAGACAACTTTGGGACATTTAATCATACAAAAAGTATGTCATCATCGGAGGTTCAACCCAAAGATTGGTTAACTGCAGCCCTCCACCCTTTCCTATCTAATGCTACGTAAGTAATACCCTGATAAGCACACAGTACATGAGAATACGGATAATATTAAACCCCCTTAACAGTCAAAAATACACTCCTTGAGAACTACGAATTTCCAATGATGACAAGGAAAATTTCACATTCATTTTTTATGTTTCTACCATGTTTTAGTTACGATTTGACTGACTGCCATGTCAAAAAGATTCTGTAAGGAAAATGAGCGATTATTTCCGAAAAAGCACCCAAAAGTGAAACAAGTAAATAAAACGAGTGACTCGGATGGTCCACCACGGAGGCAAAAATGTGGAGTTAAAAACATTCTGCATGAAAATGCCATTCACACTTTTTATAAATACTCATTGCTCACGAAATACAAATAGCTTTCATAATATCCAGCGAGTACGGAAAATTATTTCCACTTCTAAGAGATGCAATTCACTTTTTTTAAAGATTTACCGATAACTATTCATTCTAGTAAAAACCAGAGTTCATTTTGAAGACGGATTAAACAAGCAATAATTCGTAATCGTCTTGATTCCTCGGCACATCATATTTAAATGAGTAGGAGAAAATGGAAGGTGCAAAAATAATACGCAACTAGACAACTAAGTGAGCAAACTATACATATATTTATTCTCTAGTCTGGCCGATGAGAATGTGAATGAATGGAAAATAAACAATGAATCTCGGCAGACAGGGAATATGCGCAACAAAAAATGGTTTGGATTAACTTTACAAAGGGCTTTAAATCTATTTACTTTCAGGTAAGATCGTAATGAGTATTATCTGCCCACCCATATTTCGCAACTTAATGTGACCTTGTTGTCGCCAGGGCAAGCATGTCTCCGTCACCGACTCATCGCTTAAGGACGGCTTACAGACAAAATTATCGCCAAATTCAAGTCAGCATGGACTTGACTTTACAGCAAAACTTAGCAGTAAATCCATGTTCAGATTAGATCTCAGTTGATGAGATTGAAATGAACTTGAAAAAGATATGCTTTATTAGTTTTTGCAGTCGATTTAAACCACTTATCTGTTAAAGTCGTGAGAGGGCAAAATATCACTCTAAATTTAAAGAGATTAGAGATAATAATTACGTAAATAATCATTCAACAACCGATTTGCATAACTGAAAGATTTTTTACGATCAGCATTTGCCATTAATGCATTAAATAATACCAGATGGCGTCCAATTCATGCAATTTTTTTGCCACGAACGCTATTAAAACGTGTTCTCAATGAGTACTTAAGTAATTTTCATCTTTTTTTTAAAACCATCCGACAAGAGGAAAAAATATTCAGGTTACTCAAGATCAATGAATAATGCTTGAGCAATTAATTTGATTAATGGCAATAAAAAAATGAAACTCCCATAGAAGATGTATAATTATGTAGGAAACGTAAAATGTCTCAACACTCGCAGCGGCAGAGTATGAACATATGGATCATCCCACAGAAGTGGAAGATTATAAACGGAGGCTGATCATGTTCGTATCTCTATGATAAACAAAGAAGGGAGCTCCATGAGAGGCAAACAAAAATTAAAAATAGTAAGTGGGACTTATGTAATGATAGTTACAAATAGCTTAAGATATTTTGATGTGGAGAACAACATTTTAAACTAAATGTGAGGAATATTTCAACCATGAATCCCTGAACATACGCAAGTGCTTAGAAACTCATAGCCTTTTTAAAAAAATGAAATTTTTTCCCATTTCGTGAAGCTCAAAGAACCGACTGGATATTATATAAAAAAGGTATAACCACTTCATAATTCACTCCATAAATGGTAAATATAAAATTTTGCGATGTGACACGACACAAGTTGAAAGCTGTCGAGTATATTTTGCGACACGTGTGAGTGAAACTCTTGGGCCATTATGTGCTTCACAAAAAATTATGTATAAACCGGTGTAATGACGGGGAAAACTGTCGCCATATGGTTAATGGGACCCATTCATGACGCAAATGCTTCCCTCGATCTCGCACGAGTGAAAATATTCACTTGAAACGTTCCTACGGAAAATAAAAATAATGATTTTTTTATTCCTCCAACACTCCGTGCACACTCTGCGATACAAAGGGATTGCTAAAAGGCCGTCAATTGCAATTTACGTCACCCTTTTTAGCTCCTCCCCATTGCTCTCCGTCTTCTCTCACTCTCTGAACTATTCACATATACATACTCTTTTACTACACAGCCTCGTCAGCTTACAGGATAAATTTGCTAAGCGCAAGTTACTCTCAATTGACGACATTACTTTCCTGTTCAAATTAGTCTTTTAGGTCGCTCTCATTACTGCATCGGGTGTAAAGTCGGAGGAAAAAAGCAAATAATAGTGATCCAATAAACCAGAAAAATGGTAAATGAGAAAAATATATCCACTAAAACGGAGGTCGTGTTTAGTCTATGCACTATATATTTCGTTTACACCACCAATTCGGCGAGAAAGAAACTTTTTCCATGAAGGTTGGATCTCAGGTAAAACCAATTCTTAAACAATGACTTTTTGTCCACAACAGAGATGTGACTTTACTTTTCAAAATTATTGCATACCACATAACACTCTTATTTCTTCTGATTTTTTCAGACTGTGTGCCTCATTTCCATGCGTAGAAAAATTCAACTGTAAATTTTGTTTCCCTAAAAGATGAAATTTCTTCAAAAAGAGCAAGTTTCTTTATCCTAACAGCAATAGGTAAATGCTTTCACTGCATTGACCACGGAAAAGATTGACGAGGTTGTTGTGTACGTACTGTTTTGGATAACACAAAATTGTGTGTGGTGATTATGAAATTCATCATACGCAAACGGCTCTTTGTACCTACTGCAGAGTATTGATACCATTTTACTCAAAAAAAGTAACAGGTCAAAAAACTGCTTCCCTGCCTTACTTATTGAAAATATATTCCTCCAAAAATAAACTAAAAAGACTACTTAAATAATCCTTGAAATCAGTCAAATTAGAGCCTACAAATTCAAATCTAATACCGCTTCACTATCTAAGTAGGTTTTTTTAAGGTTGTTCATTTTTACAGATTTTTCACCTCATAATACGAATTAAAAATAATAAAAAAAACTGCATAGAAATTGTCTCATTACTTAAAACTGGCTCTCATTAACATTTTACCCATTAATTAATTTGTTACGGCAAGGATAGACTTGCAAAATCTACTCTTATTTGGAAACGTTCATGTCTTTAAAACATGCAGCGTATTTATCAACAGCAGAGGTTCAAGCTACTTCAGCCCAAGGTCAAAGGTAGTCAGTTTTATGCCCCAACTGTATTTCTCGTTAAGTCTTGAATACCCATAGCACGTACCACAGTACCCATGATACATCCAGCACTTCCAAGGCATTGTGGTGAGACCAAAACTGGTTATATACAACAGCAATACGGCTTTCAAATTTTAATATTATTCTAAAAGTAATTTCACTTATGTATGACAAACATGCAGAAACACACCGTAGATGTCAAGGGAAAAGAAGGTAAACTATGACTTAATGATAGCTATGAAGGGTTCCGCGGAGCTAAAATGACCAAGGGTTTCATCTTTAGTCTTGGGATGCCGGAAAAACTATTTTCCTCTATCACAAACAAACACGGGAAGAACCCGAAAACCATCGAAACTCATAAAATTTCATGACTTTTAACTGACTCAAAAGCCCTCTACAATTTATTCTCCGGTCTCCATTTCAGTCAAGCCTTAGTGCAAGAAAATTGACATAGGCAAGGCAGTTGCCGCAGTAAAGGCAATGAAAGCACCCTGGATTTAGAGGAAAAAATATCTCATTAATATGAGTTATATTGATTTGATGATCACTTTCATAATCGTACATGTGTGCTGAAACTATCGCCAGTAAAGAGTTGAATTAAAAGTTTGAAATATAACGCTGTTTTCATTTAAGCATGTTAAACTGAAAATAATGACGCATTTATATATGTAGTTACATTGCTCTTCCGTATAAAACTGATGTGTTGAACCAGCTGCCACGAATATTCGAATAGCGACGCCTCTTTACTAAGTAGATTTTTATCTTACCTTGGACTCTTACGGGAATAATGAATGCATGCATATACGCAAAATTTACCTCGGAAGCAGTGTCAGCAAATTTAAAGAGTTTCTCGGAAAGAAAACGATGAACTCCATTTTGTTCAACACATAAATCTTGCTCTAAATAAGTTAATACAAATTTTTAGGCGTGAAGAATTCAATGGGCTACTGTCCGTTCCAAAATTGTGCTCCCCGAGTTTGAAGTGTTTCGTTTTGAGAGAAGGAAAAACTATTTCTGTCACTTTCTATGGAAATGAAAACTTATCATTTTTCCGTTACATAAACAAAAACTTTCGCTGAATATTAATTCCACATGACATTGATCCATTTTTCATGCTCTAAACGAAATCAGCGTATTTGTTGCCTCATTAAAAAGAAGGCAATATAATTTGGCATAATGTCTTGTACAGACTTAAAAGCTAAAGCCATCGCAAGTACTTACATGAAACTACATAGCATTTACTTTATCCTAGTACATATTATTTAAAAAATTGCGGAAATATCATGATGAGCATGGGAATCGATGGGGACTTCTACGTCTATCTTTTGCAATCTAAAATAATTAAACATTCCTCAGGCAATAGGATGAGGACTAAATTGCGCGATTAAGTTTAAAATTTATTTTTCCAGTACCTGACTCAAACTTACTGGTTTATTTATTACGATCGTAGAGATAAAACACATTATTTGGACCACTATTCCGCCTATCCAAAAAAAATAACCTTCATCACAGAACTTGCGGCTTTATGGGTTTCTGATAACGAGTATGTTAGTTCAAGAGATGGAATAAAACATGTCATATGGAGGTTTTTATTAAGTAATAACATACTAAATTTACCGAAAAATATGCCAAAAATAATTAAAGACAAAAAAATTATTATAGACAACAAATGAAAAATGTAAAGTAAATTCAGAAGCTTTATTTCCTCACAGAATACTACTTTTTTCTGCATGAGTTTTCTCTTAATTGATTCGTCCAAAGAAAAACTAAAATCCGATTGGAGATAGATCTCTAGGTATTTAGCATTAAGAATCAATACAAGCAAGAGCACTTATGACTTTCAAAGTAACTTAATCATTTTCATACGAAGAATATTTCTTCTTGGGTTCTCATCTTCGATACAATGCCACTCCCCAAAAAGAAGTTATTCTCAACCAATGCCATCATTTCACAAAATTTTTCAGTCTGTAAAGCCTTTGTAGAAAAAATAAGCGAGGATGAATTTCACAGAACGTTGCAATGAACTATAAAATTAAAAAATACCCTTACTGTATTCCATTGGTCCCACTAAAGCGAAAAAAAACCGCAATGTTTCACGTAAATTGAAGTGGAAGGAAAAGCCCTACAGTGAAGATAGAATGAACAAAAGAGGAAGCGAGAAAATATGTACATATTTTTTTAAGCAAGAACCCCGCGTGCTCCGCAATCCTTTTTCGATCCTTTTTTTCTTATCGCTGGCCCACGCTTAGCTCGAGGATATGAATATTCATAAGCCCGCGAATTAATTCGAAATTTGCAGGACTCCAGGACCATCCAGATTTTATTTGAAAGGAAGAAATTATCGTTTCCTACGCTCCTACCACGATAGCCGATCCCAGGGCACCATACGACGCTTTCCCAAAATTCAACTGACAATGCCACGCCATTCGCCTCGCATTGCCCAACAAACTGCTTCATTCCACCCCCAACCTTCTCTCATTCCACGTGGGAATCACCCTCTTCCCGCTGCCCTGCACTGATGATTCACAGATATGTATCATCACTTATGTCACGACATATTTTGCAGAGTGGCATTATTCTGCTTCATTTCCGATACACATTTACGAACATATGAGAAATATCTTTGGTGACTACAATGATCTATTTCCTCTGCGCGATGTTCTCTGCTACAGTCACAGGAAAGTTTCACGTGTTCATAATTATGAAGCAAACCTAGCTAAATTTTGGATAACAGTACCCGAAGTCATATGCACCGAAAATAACTTCTATCATAAAATGAGGTCTTAACAAGCAAACTGTGTACTTAAATTTTATGGACTTTTGCTCCAAGAATTTTGGCAGCGTTAAATCAGCCGTCATTCTTCATAAAAACGCGTCCGTAAACATATCCACTTCGGTTATATTTTCTGATGTGATTTCAGTGTACCCACTGTACGCCGTTGTTTACTATAAAATATCTTCTTAAAACACGGTATCTTCTACAGTTCTTCCCGTGCTCTCTCGCCTTTCGTCTCTCGCTCTGAGAAAATGACGTCACACCAATCAAATTTCGCAGCGCTGTCACGTGAAAAAATATCAAATTCCGACTATTTTAATCTTAAATATCTCAGTAAATATTTAATAAATTTAAAACATATTTTCACTCCGAAAGTTTGTAAGAGTAAAAGTAACTCATGAAGACCCGTATTCTAACAATTAAAATTTTGGAAAATACCCAGTTTATCGGGCAGCAAAGAGACCATAAACGGTGAACTACGTTGCGTTAGGCCTCGAGCATGGAATAAGACTGCCGTCGATCAAGGTATCGTACAGATTATATAGCGATTTTTCGAAGCGCAGCTACCATAGATAAGTGGAAAAAGAAAACTGTCCTTCAGTATGATCTATAGAAAAATTTATGGCAACATTTTGAACGCGCATAGGCTAGATGCATATCAACCATTTTTGGAAAAATACAGACCTTGGTTCCAATTTGGCCAATTTTTACATATTTTTCAACACAGGTCCATTTTTACTTTATTTACCTAGGTCATCGATCACTCTTTGGTAGGTTGCGAATAAAAAACACCCGATTTTTTCGTCATTTGTCGTTCAATCCTATGATTGGTTGACTGCAGCCCTCCATCCTCCCCTGTCTAATGCTAATTAGCTTTATCCCCCGAGCTCTTTATATGTACTTTTTCGAATTATTTACCGATAAACAATCATAACTAGCTCAATTACTCGGTCCTTAGAATGATGCAAATTTTTCTCACGACTGACTTGATGACATTGGTGATCACGGTTTGTCCCAACCTTTCAGTGGTGAAATCCTAGCACCAATCAACATGTGCCTGGAACTTAGTAAGTGATAATTTTTTATGGAACCGCACTAGAGAAAATTTACGCATGAAGCAGTGGCAAGATTGCTTCGTTGAGATAGCACCCATTATGTGGTTCGCAGTGACGCGACGGTGCAAAGAAGATCATTAGACTATTTATGAAGGATTAGTTATGTAAATGACTCTCACGTCTCCTGAGATTTCGGCTTGAATATCGGTAGTGTATTCTTTTTTCCACGATAAATTTCGCAGTGTCAGAATTATCAGCGACGTCATCCGACCGTCGTGCCCCTCAGTGGCCCTTTCGCTCTCCTGTCCCATCCAAGCGAGGTTCCCGTTCCCTTTATGTATAACCACAATACACACCTGAGATTAAAATGTTCTCTTGATGGCAGTGAATATTTCACAGCAAATAAAGCACATCAAAGGGAATTGAGCGGATGGAAAGGTGTTGTTGTAGACGAATGGATGAGAGCAATGATAGCAGCTTGCTAAAAATCGCAAAGGGAGGAAAAATGAATGTTAGAAATAACAGAGAAAGTCCAAGGATGAAAAATAACAATAAAAATATAAGGGATGCTAAAATAAGGAATTTAAAGCGAATGTAGCGGTTGACTGAAAATAAAGGGAAAGCAGACCTGCAGGAAACTGATCACTGGATTAATGCCTGCGGAAGATTATGATAAAATCTCTAGTCCCTGCCCTGAAATCGCGCAAACAGTTAAGAAACATCCGAATACGCTAAATTAATCAAATGGCCTCAATCATCACCTCCTTAAATAATAAATAAACGATCTGAGTTAGAGATCCGGCCAAGTCAAATGACTTTTACGATAGGAATTATAATGGATGCAGAGGGGAGAGTCGAATAACAAAAATTGTGGAGTAAATGGTGTGAGAAAAAGGGGTAAACCGCAAAAGTCATGGGTGAATAGCGTCTAAAGAGGAGGATTATTAGGAATTAGGAAAGTAAAAATAACTTTTACACTCCACTGGTCAATTCACAGATCAATTTATTGCACAATCTGGATTTCGATGCCTGGCATCATCACCAGATGCTCACTGACAAGTGAAGAAGGTATTACGAAGATTTATATAGTAAAGGAAGGTGGATGGGGGGGAATACGGGACGGGGAAGCTTCATCCCCCCCCTCTAATCGAAATCCGGACTGTGCAATAAATTCACCCACCAACTGACCAGTTAAGTGTAAAAGTTATTTTTACCAATTAACATGGAAATCCACAAAATTGAAGAGAGTTTTATTTCATTTACCATGGATTATTAGGAGTCTAGGAGAATACGAGAGCCTGTATGAGCAATGTATGAGTGAAAGAGAAGTGAATGAGGAGCGCAAGAATAGGGCTTTGCGGAGGAAGTCATATACTTAAGGAGAGCCAGGTTTCTATGCTTAAGAGCAAAATCTGATTTTCTTAACACTTCCTATCCTGAGAGGAAATGGCGTCATGAATATGCACCAATGTAATGTCCACCTTATGATCGAGTAAAAGGGCCTCAGTACTTCATTGAACATTTTACCCTTGCTCTAAATCCCAAAATGTGGATACCAGCTAGTTCTGGACAGCCACACTTCAGAAATCATTCACTGTTGCCGCTTTTAAGTAGTGAAATGGTTTGAAAATCAGGATAAAGACAGTTCGTCACATGCAATATTCCGAAAGAGGCTTTGAAGCCATTTATGAAGGAAATTCAATAAATAACTCGCAAAACCGGAGGTAGGCAATAATAATCAAAGTAACTTCCTGAAATTTATTTCACTTTTCCACATATTTACCCTGTACATTCAGACACTTATGCCATCTCTTTACAAGTCCTTGATAGCCGGCAGCAAAGAAGTGTTTTGTTTACTGTCGCAGCCAATAATAACCTCTTGGACTACGGCATCATCATTTTCAAAACGTCGGCCACCCAAACGATTTTTAGGGGCTCGAACAGTTGAAATCACTGGTAGCTAAGTCGGAACTGTACGGTGGATGTTCCAAGCGTTCCCAATGAAATGTGTACGATTGATGGTGATGATGAAATGCAGACGTTTTCCACTTATTTGTTGACTTACTCTAGTAATAATTTAATACAATTTGTACCTGCAATATGCATGCAACGAGGAAATGTGAATGGAATGTTGAATTGTTGTGAACGTTCGCATGTTGGTTGTCAAGGCCCTCAAGCCATTATTGGGGTAAAAAAAGACTTAATGCTTTCCCGGCAAATGCTCGGAGTAAATTCTTCTCGGGCATTCCAACGGATTAAATTTCAAGGAAAATTCAGAATGAAAGATCCAGTACTCCTCCTTTGGGTCGCAAATTTCAAATAACTCCTCCTAACCAATGAGGAATCCCCCGATTGCTGTTGTCCGAATTTATCCAAACGAACACAATCTCAACGACATTTACTTACCCTGATGACGAAGGACGAGTTATCCGTTGAAACATCGGTACTGCTCAAACTTTCATTTAAATAAAAGTGACATGTCCGAGAAGAATTTACATAAAGGGGGTGTTCACTAAAATCACAGTTTGAAGGTTGTGCCTGATTCATGAATGTATGAATACATGTTTCTAGCTAGTCCATTGTTATGTTGTTGGTGCAAATTTTTACCTGAATATTTTCTTTCCATTTATTTGAAGATTACTTTGATTCCATTTATTTGAAGTGAACCGTGCTTTGATTTTCGTTCCAAAGGCGAACTACCCCTAAAACAGTATATACTATAATTATTTTGAGATATAAAAATTACAAGAATGTCGATCACAGGTCGCTCCTGAAAGATAATGTAATACTCACTCGGGAGCTTTCTTTAAAAAATACCTCACCTTCACTATCGAATCCCTGTGCAAATAAGTATCCAACCCTCCTCCCCCCCCCCCTTCCCGCCCCAACCACTCTGAGCGGCTAGGGGTGTAAAAGGGAACGAAGAAAATCCTCGCCGGGCGCCAAGTGGAAATAAACGGTGTGACACGCGCGCGTTGTGGCCTCTTCATCCCCTCCAGCCCCCCCCTCCCCACCCCCGGATCCTCCGAGGTCCCCGACACCCCATTCTACCCCTTTCCTCAGCCACCTTTGCGAGATACTCCCCACATACTTTCAAACCCCCCTCTCTCTCGCCCCCTTCCCAGGATTCCGTGGAACCTCGCGGAATGTCCTCGGCCACAAAGCGCTTCCAATTCAAATGACTCCGAATCTAATTTTCATGAGTCATGAATAAAGCAGAAGATCATTGAGACAACACTGTTTTCCGTGGTGTTCGTGCCTCCCTCACTCCCATTTTCCCTTCACGCGCCTCGTTTTTTTTCTTCTCTCTACGCGATTTTTATTCCATCTTATATTTTTTCAATTCACCGACTCGGCTGAGAGAGAGAGTGAATAAAACAATTTAGTCGGAATATATTAACGGATTCCGAAGTGGGGGATAAATATTAATATCGTCTTGATATTATCCCTTCCCTTCATTAAACGGAGAGAAACGGATAGCCGCGTTAGTTTGACCACGGTTGGCACGAGTGATAGGTCTCATGTCCTACGGCAATATATTTTGCCTTCCATGAGGTTCCCTAAGATATAATACAGCGGTTTAAAAAATTCCAAACGATGTAATGAAAAGCAGGGTTTTCTGATTTACGAGCTACGCCTGCCTGTGCACAGCAAATTCAAATAAAAAGGGCGAGTCTTATAATAATTAAATTACTGTCTGGTCATCATCAATGGTCATCAATCCGAAGGTGGGTCTAATGCGGAACTTTGTTTTATTCTCTTTTCAGATAACTCTTTTATTCCTTTATAAGTCCTTATTTTAGCGCTGATTGCAAGCATAATTTGTTTGATGTGATCTATTCTTAGTCTTTCTAAAGGGCACTTTTCGTTAATTTTCTTATTTTTCTGCACCAAATGAAAAATTGTACCTTTAAGGTTCCTCAGTATTATCTTCAGATATGTCTCAAGTATCTACGTCCAACGTTCTCTTCCAAGTAAAGACTCTTAGACTCTGGTCTGACACCCCACTCTCTCTTCCCTCCGCACTTCCCCGTCCCACAACCTCAGTATAATATGCTCAGATCATCTGCTGGTGCATTTGCTAGAATATGACGTCAAAAATTTAAACCAGGGACGCATCAGAATAAATCACAGAGAACTTACATGTTATAATTCTTAAGTTAAAAATGATCCATGCCAATAAGTTTTTGACTTCACACGATAATCTTAAATTAAACAAAAAGCGATGCCTCCCAGCAGCAGCTTATAAGATAAAATTATGCATTCTCTTGTTATGCTCTACTACGTGTCAATAATGACAGTCCTTGAATAGTGATTTCAGTAAGCGGATAACACCAGCCTAGATAACGACTAGAGGACCTAATTTTCAAAGAACATTTTCTAGTGCTCAATACGTATTTGGAGCCCCACAGTACCCAAAGGAGGAAGGTTCTCATCCAAAGAGGCGAACAAAAGAATTGGAGCATTCGGCAAAATGGATTTCGGGGGAAAAAATAGCAATTACCGCAATGGCGCGAGCTTGGAAATAGGGTAAGTGCGTTTGCGTCCCTCCGCGAGAAGCGGCGGTTTTGAATTTCGGAGCACTTTTATTTTTTGGATGAATATTTATTCGTTCGCGCAAAATTGGAATTCGCCTTACATTTCTGCATTGCTTTGGGTTTTTTTAAATATACTTGTAAGAAGTGAAGGATCGAAACCGATATCACACCTTTCTTGTTAATTTTCAAAAGCCCTCAAAATACTGAGTGCTTGGAAATTAATCCGTCGACAAAAAAAAGAGGATGAATATTTTCATCCTTGGAGAAAGGATATCAAAGCCAGCAGGAAACCTCTGTAATCCAGCCAACTGAATTTATTTTCGCCATGCTTCACCTCTGCATTTCAATCGTGTCTCTCCAAGCTCACAAATAAAACCATCAGCTCCATTCTTAGCCCTTCAACCTATACATTTGGGTTATCACTCTTTTATTTAAAAAATAAGGTAAAAATAGCCTTCTCCCTTAGTCATTTGAGGATAATGAGTAAGAAACCCCATAACAAGAAGTTGACGCTGACCTTTTCAAGTTGAAAACGCAAAAACTAAAGTATTTCCTAATCTTATCCTAAGTTCATTCCGGAGAATCCAAGGTAATGCAAAACGAAAATATGAAAACAATAAATTCGCCATACACAATTCCAGTTAAGGTCAAAAATTAAGAATAAACATGTTCTAAAACCGGACATATGTTAAAACTAGCCCAAATCCCAACCATCTAAAGCCATTGGCCTGCAGTCTCAACAAACTAGCCTGGTCCAGTAAATAATAACCCCTACAGAAAAGAATCAGTAAGCAGTTGGTTACTACACTGTTGACACAAGACACGTAGCTTAAGTGTACCGCTCATTTAAGAGAAAAAAGTCCGAGAGGCTGGCCTAACTTGATGCAAAGCGCTGCGCCACCTATGCTACTGGCCTAGTTTTTTGGCAACAGCTGACTTTGGTTTGAGGCATCTGAACCCAGAATTTAATGAACTGATTTCAAACTCATTAAACTCGATAATCTCTTGTTGAAACATGCCCGCACGGAATTCAGGCAAAGCTCGCACTCTAGGTACAGCTTGCTCGAAATCAACCCTTCAGAGATCCATGAAAACTTTTTCAAATAATTTCATGAAGTATATCAGTGCAACCTTTCTCTTTTACAGTCCAGACATATCTCATAATAATGTGTTATCAATTAACAATGAACTTTCAAAGAAAAAGTCTTAATTTCGCATCGCGTTTCTATATGTACGCAAAATTTGAAATGGCATTAATTGAAAATTCAGGCATTAGCCATTAGGTGTAGTTAAATTTAAAGCTTTAGGCCCGATTTTACAAACTCGGGTTAATTTTTTACTCGTTAATACATTATCCCAAGTATTACAATCACGTTAACCAACCAAAAATCTCAGGTAGAATTCAAACCCTCTAACTCTCAGTTTACTTCTATATAAGGAAGAGGATACGATGTCTTGCGGTGATAGTTAGCCAGATATAAAACAGAGTCTTAAGATGGAGAGCCACCAGTTCACAAATCAATATAGAATTGTTATACCACAGCAAGCAGAAGACCTCATCGCAAGAATTTCTTCCTCATTTTATTCAAATTCGCCAAATTTTATTCCATTCACATTACAGCAAATAGAGGGACAACTTGAAACTTTGGTGCATAAAAGAAGTGCCGGAAACTAGCCTCAAACAAATTCTCACGTAATTATTTAGCAACATAAACTAATATGATTTCAAAATTTATATTTTTAACTACCTAATTAGTAGTCGAGCTTGAATTTCACGCTCTCATCACCAACCAATCATAGGAATATTTAATATTATGGGCTCGATGAGTAAAAATATCTACGTCAGTTGCACACTGGAAATTTCAACACTACGTCTAAAAAAAAACAAGAATGGCCACCACTGAAATTTTTTCACTCTTTTCTTAATTCTTATTTATTTACTACAACCAAAAAAATCCATGCAAACCCTATGTATTTTATTTCTGCCATATAATTCCTTGGCATTTTTGAAGGAGGGATAGGAAAATTAAGTCCTTTAGGACAGATATTCTTACGACAACCATCAACTTTGTATCTCCATCGTGGTGAAGTATCACTTGATAAAATGAGTTTGAATAAAAGCATTTTTTCAATCCATTTAAATGGAATGGCATATATTATTTCTTAATATAAAATATCTGCTTACCAATGACATATAAATAATCAGTAAATGCATTTCCATATTTCGAAAAATGCAACCTAATGAAATACACATATCTACTCTTACCGATACGTATGACATGTACACGTTCCAATAAAAAAATGTCTCCAAAAGACAGCTTATCTTACATATGCATGCTATGAATATAAGGAAAACGTGACTGTCGTTCAAAGGGTTTGTTTACCCCAGTTTGGTGAACTTTAACTTCTTTATGAAAAAGATTTGGATTTGGTGGAGAGGTTGGTTTTTTATTACTTGCACACTCGATATAGACTATGGATTTTTCATACCGGACAACTCATAGAATCAATCTTATTAATCTTGAATGTTCTCATTAACGCCTTGTTTTGCATAAAATATGAGTTTTAGCTTCAAAATCACCATTTATTTTGATTGTTTTAACAATAGAAATTTTTACTTGCTCGTCAACACAGCATGGGCTTCAAACGGTAACTTACTACCACACGAGAAATCTTGCTGGGGGGTATAATTTTTTTCTCGGTACAAAGTAAGAACCCAATTTTTTCAATGAATAAATCATTTTCGTTTCATAAATAAGCACTTGAATTTTTTTTACCACCGTACAATAACAAGCAGTGCAACATCAAACAAAGCCACCCCCTTCTAAATCCCCTCCATAATGTATACGCATCCATTCAACCTCGAAAAAAATCAAATTTATCTTATTGAAAGCGATTTCGTATTCCAGATTTTCACACATCTCAGGGCGAGATCGGGAATAATGCGAGCCCATAAACGTGAGAGGAAGGGAAATATTCCTTCTCCGATTTTGTTCCTTCCCCACATTCCTTGAGCTTTCCCTCTTTCCAATGTCCTCTCATCCACCCCGTAATCCCGTCTTTCCCTTCATGCCGAATCAATCTCCTCCCTACTTTTCTCATTTCCACCCTCCACTTCCGCGTCTCCTCAGCACACTTTCTCATCCTTCTCGGCGCGCAAACAAGCCGAGCAAGGCGCCTTCCTAAATGACGGAACTGACGCGTATCAATGGCGTATTACCGCTCGAGAGGAGGATGGGGGGAAAAGACGAAAAGTGTGTAAGGACGGGACTCCTCAGGGGTTTCCCATACCCTTTCTGCCGACTCCACCCTCTCGCAGCCTCATGCTTCAGTTTTGAGGAATAAGAGTGCTTCCGTTTTGGGGTGTTTCTTTTCCTCATTCTCGAGGCTTTCTTACTATAATGTATTCACGCTCTGACCCTTTGTTTTTGGGGATTTTTATTGGTACATTCCTGTTTTCCGTAGTCATTTTGATAAGATTACACACTTTTATTCCTGTTTTATGTTTATTTAGCATATATTTTCAATACTAATTTGTAACGAATTTCGCCATCTCAGGGGATTTAAACGGCGAAAACACAACTGTCAAACAATGCATAGAACTTTCGAGAAGCTAACGGCTCAGTGACAATAGCATAAGTTCAAATGTTCTAGAACATGTAACAATGCAGCCCACATACGGTTACATAAAGCATGCACCGTGAGGACTCTAGGCATTGTTTTTCGTAGTTGCTACCGGTCGTAATAGCCGACCACCCGTTAATTGCTGTCACGGCCAAGTGAAGTATTGAGTTTTTCTGGTAGGTCGATGAAAGTTTGCGACACCCAAGTTTTTTTTATTTAGTGCTATGGGAGTTCGGGAAAGCCACTGAGAATAATTTGGCAGTAATTCACCGTAGGCAAGATGCAGATCAAAGGAGGAGACGTATCATCTAGCGCTGAAACAACTCAGGAGGACGCGGGGTCGCGGCAAGGGAGCGGAAATCAGTCGCCATAAAGAGCACAGCAATATCATCTAACCATAAGTGTTAAGAGGACATATTGTCCTATAAAAATTATATTGTTGTGTATTAGTATTTACTTGTGAATAGTGAAGTTGTATTTCGTGGGGGAGTGAAAAACCAACGAGTGAACAACGAACATACGTGGGGATAAAAGTGATTTGTTGTTTACTTGCAATTCATGTTTTTTATGTACGTACAAGTTGTGTGTGGGTTTGGGATTTTGTGCTTAAGGGTATCAATAGTCATGTGTGCCAAAAGTTAATTAAATTTACATACAAACAGCATGCTGGTGCCCATCAACAACAGCATTCAGAATTTATTAATTTATCTAATACAATTCCTTAGTTTCCTAGCCACGAGTTTGCTTTACACTTGATAGATTCTGCTTCCCAAGAGAAGTTCACATTGTACTTGCATAAAAATGCTGCGTTAAAATACGACAATTAACAGTTAATTGAACGTCAACCACGAGGCTAATCATGGGTCCCAGTTTCTTCCGGGACAGTTCCGGTTTGACGGGTCTTTCCCAGTTTCCCGCCCAGTTGGTTTATTTGTCCCGGTTGACAATGGAACGTCTTGGTTGACGAACTGCCGGTCCACTTCACGGAGAATGTAAGCAGTGACTAGTGAGCAATAAGTATTGAAATAAATGAGATAATCAAAACCATTGGATCAAACTGTACCACGCGTCCCCGAGGTCACCGAACTGAGAATTGTGTGTTTACCACTAGATTGAAACTTAGAACACTTGGAATAGAACCCGAAATCAGAAACGCTAATTGACTTAATAATTATTATAATAATTATTAAGTTAATTATTATAATATTATTATTAACCTAATAATAATTATCTACTTTTCCTAGGGTACCAGAGAGAACTAGGCGGAGGCCGAGGAGGGCACAATGACTTCAATCCGGTTGTAGTACCAACAAATGCATGGTATAATATTATTCCCGGTTTTGAGACATCAGAACATGGTAATTTATCAATCACCTAAGAGTCGCGATGTCAGCATTGAGATGAAAATTATAGCATGTATTTCAAATCACCACATAAATTAGGCGTTTCATAAGTTTTCGGTAAATAAGATACTTGACTAAAACGGGTAATGTTCACCAGAGAGCACACATCTCGCTCTTATACCTTATATGGACAGCGCCGATAGAAATTTCGTGAGACCAAAGCTACATTTTCACGCCCCTTATTTCAAAATGATATTGTTTCTCACTCAAGTAATTACATTTGGCAGTCCCCGTGCAAATTTAAAGGGAATCTCGTCAACGAATCAACTGATTTTGGAATCTCTAACGAAAAAAAATTATTCCTTCCAAATTTTTGAGTAAATAACCATGTACCCAGAGAGATACTGAGCTCATTAGAAGTGATATGCTGTAATTATTCATTAGCCTTACCCATAATGAAAGCTTCTCCGTGTTTCGCACAAATATTCTCTGGATAAAGTATACAAGTTATTGATGATAAATGGGCCTCATAAACCTCGATGAGTTGTGCTGTCAGAGAATTCTGCAATTACTCGTACTTAATATTCATTCGGATGCGAAGGTTATATTTGATAAAATATAGTGTCTTATCATACTGACACAATCAGAGCAGGACGATTTTTATTATTAGGAAATAATTCGATCGACATGAAGGAGAGTTTAGTGGCAAAATATAAACATACCTATGTATTATACAACATGATACTTACTGTCATCTCAATAGTGATTTTTTTCTAGGCTAATAACTTTTGAAGCATATCTGTCGAACCAACTTTTTTTTTATTTAAATTTCAAACAGCATAAATATACGTTCTTAAACTATCGGTAATGATTAAATTCACGCCAGTAAAACGTTGCACGTATAGGGAATAATTGTCTCTTATGGCTGATGACATGTACTGTTCAATACTTTAATGACACATCCTTGTCGTGACTCGGGGGCTACTATGTAGATTTCTGTGCAGCCATGAGCAACGCATGGCATTTGAATTCCTCAATTTTCGTTGCCTTTTCAGGAGCAAAATAAAATAGTAATTAAGTTGAAATGCTTAAACCGAATCCTTAGGCAAGAGGCAAATCAAACATTTATTTTTAGATAGAAACTTGATATTGAAATAACTTGGGTAAAATTAAAATACCAAAGGTCGCAAATCATAAATAATATCATTAATTCAAAATATATTACTCCCTTTCATCTAACTCCTCACACGATCCTCCAAGATCCCGAAGGAGCATGATATGAGGAGTAATCGAACACCAATAATGAAGAAAATGGGACATAGGGAAAATAGATTGGAAGAGGAAAAGTACAAAAATAAATGGGATGTTGATGGGGTACCTACATGCTTCGCTATGCAATTTCAATAGCCTCTCATGCTGCGTGTAAAATGGGAATTACTGTACATATTGATTCAGCCGTTTGTTTCTGAAAGTTTTTCACTATTATTGGCTCCAGAGGTTTAAATCAGGGTTAAAATTATGTCCTTCACATCACTCTGAAACTCACGTGGTCTAAATTTTTCAAGTAGTAGTAGCTTAGCGCACTCTCATACTATCACTAGTCTCCAGCGACGATCAAACTAGTTCTTCCATCAGCGGGGTTACACTCAATACTTAATTACAAAGGTTTAATGATAGAATAATTTTTCATCCAGAGATCCTCTACAAACATTTCTAACGATAAGAGAACTTATTTCTTTTAACTCAGAGGAATTGTTAAAGGAGACATCCTTAGAAACTTCTTGCATTTCATGTGCTGAGGGGCTGATATCCTCCAGCGTTTTGGAGGCAAGAGGCAAAATCATGGAATGAAGCCCTCGAAAACAGCACAGAAGCACAAGGAAACAAATCCGTTCCACCGTTTCAACATCGATCATCTCCACACACACACACACACACAAGCCATCTCCAGCTTCACGGGCGACGCGAATACATAAGGTTCAATTTCCACGCCGCCTCCCTCAACCGCCCTGTTATCCCGCCGCAGACAGACCCAGCGGAAAGCTGGAATAAATAAATCGAACGATAAACACACTCTACAAGCGAGAGAGGGGAGCGATTGGTATCAAATTAGGGATGGGAAGTTGTCGTATTTTGCGTGCTCCGTGGAATCAATCTCGCAGTGGGGAAAGAAGGAAACGAGATGAGCAAAAAACGAACTCCGGATGCCTCCATACAGCCCAACACTCTCCTGTTAATATCCCGCTCGAATCATACGGACTTGCCAGCATCGATAAATTTCAACTCCGGCGCCATACAGACTATTCAGACTATAAACTGTAGCACGAATGTATCTGTAAGCATGAGCATGGATCTCTTTCGCAAGTCGTCTCCATTTCTGTCCAAACGTGACGCGAGTTCCCGGCGTTGATTACTGTTCGCGATCACAGTTCTTTCGGCACGCTCTTAAACTAGGGCAATGATTTTAAGTTACAGGTGTTATTTAAAGAACATTGTTCACGCGTCGTAATTTTAAAAAAGAGCTCTGGTCCCATCAGATCAGCACGAGACACCCGATAATATACCGTTTGCGTTAGACGATCCCACCAGTGCAGGGAAATTTCAATTTCACGGATGTCTCGGATTGAAAAGTCACACATGCGTATTCGGAAGGGGTTCTCCACCCTGTTACCACAACCGCGATCCACAACAGGAACTGTTCCCAAGTTCATGCATTGCACGCAGCCACGCAGTGAATACCGGGAAATATCATCACTGGCTTGATATGGATAACATCGATTATGAACTCCCGAACTAACGTATCCAGAGGCGCGATAAGGGATGTCTTTTAGAATAACATTCCATCAGAAAGGCAGGAGATATTTCCCCTGAGCGAAAGTGGCGTCACTCTGTTTGTTAGGAAACTTTTTTCTCCCCTTAGTACCCGTGCCGCTCAGTTCGCAGTCACAGTTACGAGCGATTCCACAGGTGAACTTTAAGTACCAAAGGTCGCAAATCGTAAATAATATCATAAATTCAAAATAAATTACTCCCTTTCATCTAACTCTTCAGACGATCCTCCGAGATAGCTCGGAAATTGTAGCGGGGGAATCGCTCTAAAATGCGAGAAATGCAGATTGAAGCCTAGTCAAGCTTCAAATGTAAATGATCCTGTGTCTCTCAAGTCCCTCAATTTTTGTGTTGGTCCAATAAAGTAATCTACCGGTTAAAGGTAGGTTTAAATAAAAGTGAGAAGAAAATATTTTAGATTTTACACGTGCAGAGCCCTATGTACCTCTATTATTTCTTTATCTAAGCGTAAGTTCTACCCTTATTCACCCCGCTCATGAAACCCATTCCTTTTCTTCCGCTTCCCCATTTGCCCAGCATCCTTCCTTCTATCACGACATTTAGCGACCCATTGCCCAATCTAGCCTATTCTAGCCACCTCCTCCGTTTCCCCATATTCTCATTCAGAGGTTTCATCGTGGTAATCTAATATTACATTTAACTATCACTAAATTGTGATGAGTCCGCATCCTCTCATAGCTTCACGAGTTTTTTGGCACAGCTTCTCTCCGCCTTACCGTAATGTAATCAATTTTATGTCCTTATACCATCTAGCATTTTCCATTTGTATTAATGCCTGTAGTAGTTTTACTGAGCTTGTTACTGCTAATTCACCTCTACTAAGAAATAAGAGTGCCTTCTCACCGCGGTCAGCTTTTGTCGCAAGCCCACATCCCACCCTCCCACTTCAAGTCCATCCCCTCTTCCCCCACCCTTCCATTCCAATTTGATTTCTCTTGTCCAGGACTTCTTTAAGTATCTCTTCTAGTTGCTCGTGTACCCCATCCACCTCGTATTCCTCCCCATGGTTACTTGTATGCATGAACACCTGAGCCAAAACGAAATCCTTCGAATGTACTTATATTTCTACCACTAGTTCCCAATCGATCGCCTTTTCAGTATTTACTACCCTCTTCTTTAGTTTAGCATTCAGTACCATTGCTACCCATGCTAGCATTCATCTCCCTCGCTGAAGATTATCCGGTAACTATAACTCTAACAAATCCTGCTAGCCACCCAGGTCACCTCGCTCAGCCCCAAAATATCTATTTTCCCTTTCTCTACTTCTTGATCAATATTTTATAGCTCCCTAGCGCTCACTCTTACCTTACGTTCAAAGTTCCTATTTTTATCGCTGCTTTTATCCTCCTATTCGTCTTCATCCTCTTTCACCTATTCCTTGAATCCTTTCATAAAATTTCAGCGTAAGGATTTCATGTGATGAAAACGAGGCCTTGCCTCCCCCACTGCCAAGCACGACACCAGCTCTAGTAGATGGCGTCCCGTAGCTGCCAGGACTCAATTCTCTATTATTGACTTTCATAACCTGGATCATTGATATTTGGGAGGGCTTCCTCAATCCCTCTTCCCAACGCTATTTTCAACATGATATCATCACGTGAATTCACTTTTGTCTGGCTGCTACTCTTCAACCTATCCGGCAGAGGTGGCCCTGAGGAGATGAGGGGCGATGTTCTCAGTATTAGCCCCTGCAAGTTTAGTGGTATGAGTCATTGGAACACGCAACCCGTTCCACCACATCTAGGCTGTAGTCTGTGGGAAGGTATAGTCATGTTATAACCATAGAATTTCGAAGGAACATCAGCTTAAGAATTTTAATATGAAGTAACAGAGGACTGCACAGAACCATCTCTGGATTGGAAAACCCAAAAATGAAGTAATTGCGGCGTAGGTACTTCAATTCACCCCCGTGACCTAAAATCGCAGTTCTCACATTGACGAGCGCGTGAAAAAAAATAAATCTTCTTGCAAACAGTGCGCAGAAATGAAATACGTTCTTTTTGGATTTATGAAAAATTACGATAAGACGAGCGCATGCGTTATAAAGATACGAGATCACTCCCAAGGATTCCTCGGTCGTATGCCGTGCCTTCACTTTCAGACCTCCGCCCATTTAAACTACGTCCGTATCATTTGTGGCAGTAGAGATAACACAACTAAATATATTCCCCCGCGGGACCGATAAAGTTCCCGGGAAATGGTTGGTAATGCCGGTATCTCGTTATATCTTTTGAGAGAGAGAGAGAATCTTTCACGGTGTTTCTTTCCAGAGACATCATCCGGGAGCGACCGCAAAGCTGAATGGGGGGGAAGTTTTGTTCAAATAAAAAGGAAAATGAAAGGAGGATAGAGTTCCTGTTCACAGTTATAACGAAAAAAGAAACATTTGCGGAATGTGAGCGAATGGGAACCGCAGTTACAGAGCCAAAAATAAACTTGAAGGAAAGAGCAAACAGAAAAAGAGTGAGCGGGCCAAGAATGGGAAAGAAAAGGAGCACGAGTTCGCTAATGCCCTGGAACATTAGGTACCGGGAACTAGGGTAAAAAATATTTGTGCCACGTGGTTGATAATAGTGTATCTCATGCAGAGGCATTTAATGCATATAAAATTGCTTTTTTTTCCTCCTGGCATACAGTTACAATACGCGCCGTTCAACTGCCTCTCCTTTCAAATTTGAGTTATTTTTCAGTTTCATCCTCCGGTTTCCAAAATAACTGAGCAATTGAATCCGTCCAAATGATAAATTATGGACAATTTTCATAATACAGTTTGTAATTTGCATATAAAAATGGAGAGGGTACTTGAATTCACCGTTGCTAGAGGCCGGAATTGGGATATCTACGATCTATGGAGCATTGAACAAGCACCCATTGAAAATGTCACATTTCCCAAGCAAAAGGGACTTATGCCTCTCCGAGAGGAACGTTTTCCGTAGAAAACCTTGTCTGCTCCCTTCAAAGAATTCCCTACACTATACGTTAATAATCCTTCCCTTTGCAGTAGCAGAGAAACGTTTTGGACAAAATATAATGGTGAACCTCAGAGAAATTTCCTCACACCGAAGAAAAAAGGAAAAAACAGTTTGGAGGGAATGAGAGAAGTTAAATATATTAGTTTGGTATAAGGACGGAACTATGATGCACAATAATGAAGAAAAAATTAAAGCCCAACTTAGGCACTTTCCAAATTTTACGCGACAAAAGCGTGTAAGAGAAAATCGATCTAAATCAAACACGCAACAAATTTTTCGTGAACATACATGGCAGCATACCAGCACTACCAAACTTATTGTGCACAGAGAAAACCTGGTCAAATTTAAGGAAGGCATGGCATCCACTTCGTACCAGTAAGACATGACCAGTGAGATGGACACGGCAAACGACGAAAGATATTTAGAAAGCTATTTAGAAGACCAATAGTGGATCGAAGACACGAGTCTCTGGCGTCACTACGAAAAAATCTTTGAGGTTCTTCATTTGGAAGTCACTCGGTATGATTGCGCAATTAATCGCTCTCACTGGCCATAAATGTTTCGGCATACTATACCATGTTTATTTTTTCCTTGAGCATTGCATAATATGAGGAAAAATATCAATAAAAATTTCATAAACAGGCCAAGAAACGAGTACAAGAAACGTTTAGGATTTCTGTACAACAACTCAAGTAATATTAAAAACAACCACGTTGCTTAGGGCTACAAATAATTACAATGAGATGATCCGGCTTACCAGTGCTATTATTAAGTCTCTCGATGTTTTCCAGCGTAGCTTTTTTTAACTCCACTGTTCATATAAAATTGAGGAAGTTTTGTATCGATCACAACAAATTTTTTATATTACTCACCGTTCACGGCTTATATAAGGACTTCACAAGTTTAAACCTTAAACGGAAAGTTAAATAAAAAAATCATATTTCATAAAATTTACTTCATTTCACATAAAATTCCTCTCTTAATCCTCAGTAAACAATTAAATGAGCGAATAAGGATAATGAAAAGAACGAAAACACACCCAACAACATGTCCTTCCGTTTCTTGGTCTTCTTATCAGCCCGGTCTACTTACAAATATGGTTTCCAATACAGTGTGGTCAAAGTTCAGAATCTTAATACGTCATGTTTTCATGATAATGGTATACATTTGTTTTCAAAATGGTATTTGCACGCTCAAATGCGAAGACCATTAACATACTTGATATAAAAAATTTAAAGAGAAAATGTACGCAAAAAAAACTCGTATTATTTGCATGGACACACTTTTTAGGGTGAATGGCAACCGCATTTACAAGCTTCTGATTGCAACATTAAATGAAAAACAAATACCTCGAGGAGGAAGGTAAACGTGCCCAATACAACACTAAACATATTTATTAGACGGAGCAGCGTCTCTTGAGGGAAAGGTTTGTGGCCGAATGCGATCTTCCAGCGAAGGATGACAACAATGTACACGGTTTATCGAGGAAAAGGCCACCCGAAAGGGGGAATCGCTTGGGCATAAAGCCGAACAGAACCTCCATACGTTAAGAGTGAAGGATTCTATCTTCATTTTCCTCCCCCTCCGTCCTCCTTCCTTCCTTCCGAAAACCCCCAAAACTCCCCCGGCGGGCACCCACACGTAACCAACTGGATTCACGCAGCGGTTTCAAAAAACGGTTGAAAAATGAAAGGTTTTGATCGATGACGCACTCTAGCGTTACAACGGCGGAGCAGAACAAGATAAATATGTTTTGCGAAAAGGGGCGGTATTTTTGAAAAAAATAGAAAACAGAGAAACAACTGCAGATGAATAATCGATGCTCCGGTCCCGGGGAGAGAGAAATATCAATGAAGCGAACTGAATGGAGTACGTGTCCGGAAGGAAAATAGAGTGTTTTGAAGGGAGAGGCGGTGTAAGGGATACAAGAGAAAGAAGGGGTGTGGAACGACGGGGGAGGGGCGATGTGGGAAGGAAGGGAAGACAAGGGTGGAAAGACGATAGAAAGGGAATGATAGAGGGGAGAAGGGAGGAGAGGAAAAGAGAGGAAGTGAACGGAGAGAAAGGGCAAGAATAAAAGTGCATTAAAAGTAGTAAGACTATTTATTCGCATGTAATTCCGCGTATTCACTGAGTGCAATAACAGTTTCAGGTACAGGTAGATATCCATTTCTTCGTATAAAAGACACACATAAGCTAACACTGGTTTGATAATTTCCTCCATACCATCCTTGTGTGCCTCATTTGCTTCTCTCACATTTGTACACTCTCCTATCTTTATGATTTCCAATATTCCTCCACTTAAGCGTCTCATCCACCCCATTTACCCATGACCTTATCAATTACTTCGTCTTCACCGAACATCCACTTCACTGTTATATGTACCATAAGATTGAAAGTTCCTTATTTCGAGGGAGTAGTAGACCTAGAGTTCTCTCTCCCTATAAAATATTTTTTCTAGCGATGAATTCATTATAAACCTCAGCTATTCATGGGAGTATTACTTGCATAAAAGTAAAATATCTCTCTAACAACATATTACACGTAATATACAACTCGGCTATTAATGAGAAAATTATTGAAGAACCTATTGAAAATATTTGCAATCGGTGCATTAATTTTCTCTCAAGCCCAGTCTAGAATAACAGCACATCCTCCGAAGGAGGATAAGAATAAACGCGCCGGAAATATAGCGAAAGGAGAAATAGCATGGAAAGATGCAGCGGTTATGGGCGCCGTGAAAGAATGTAGTGGGTTTGGTAATCAAAGTAAGGGAGCCTGAATGTATTAGGAACTGAATATGAATACGGTAACTCATAATTACTATAGAAGTCAAGAAAACGGGTCGTGGCAACGCAGTAAGGAAGAAAAGGAAAGCTATTCTACAATGAACTTCAAAATGTATGGAGAAATCAAAGTATGTGGGAATCCGCTACATATATGCAACATGAGTGTTCGATGATAAAATTGCACTAAAAAGTATTCAAGAATCAGCGATGTAACCTCACTTTTGTGCTCTGAAAAATGCTCGAATAGGCTTAAATCCATAAAACGACGAATATAAATGGTGCATTGCTCCAAACTGTTCCCCAACATCAATATGAACGCATAAAAAGTATTTCTTTACCTAAAACCCAAACTGGTTGGAAAAAAAGTTTCGGGAGGTCGTCTACATTAGACTGTTTTTAAAAGGTATTTTAAAAAAGGAGAAACATACGGCCGTCTGATACTTTTGTTGTATATTACCACACTTTTAAAATGTAAAAAAAGATAAAAACAGGCAAAATACATGAATCACAGAAGCGTTTTTCATGGAATGGAAAAATGGCTATTTTAAGAAAAATTACCCATATTCATACAATAAAAATAGTCAAAAAGAATGTTTTTTCTGATGCTGTGCTCATTTAGGATGGTTTTTAATGCTATGGAGAATGTACTTAATTTTTCGATGATAGCTAGTTTTGCGTAGAGCATTGGGATATGAAATGACAATCGACGAAGAGGCTGCATAATAACGATGGTGATACGAGGTATAAGAATAAAAGAAGAACAGACTTATACGGAAATGCATGCAAATTATTGACATTATGCAATAAAAATGCATGGGAGGACAGCCTCGCATGAAAATGGGTGTTGAAAATAAGAATCTACTTCACGCAAAAAAACACAGAACTACATAATTCTTACAGAACGTAAGTATACATATAAAAATACATAACATTCCAACAACCTTCTTGATGGATAGGCACAGGCAAAAGAGGTAAATTGTCGGTGTGAAGCATAGAAAATTAGACTTGTTTTAAATATGCTTTCTCTAAACTTTATCCTTGCAGTCTTCACAAATTCTTACAGAACGTAAATATACATATAAAAATACATATCATTCCGACAACCTTCTTGATAATTAGGTACAGGCAAAAGAGCTAAATTGTCGGCGTTAAGCATAGAAAATTAGACTAGTTTTAAATATGCTTTCTCTAAATTTTATCCTTGCAGGCTTCAAAAATACATATCCCGGCGAGGCAGTACACCGTGTATAAAATATAAAAAAATTTACATAAAACAAACACCGTGTATAAATGCCGGTGAGGCAGGACACCGTGCATACCTTTTCGTTATGGATCGTGGGCAAGAGTAGACTGGCTCTCATGGTATCCTTCAAGATGGGATCCAATCTCGAGTGCAGTAGTGATAGCAGGCTAAGGGTATGTTTAGCCTTTTTTCTCTTATTATCATACAGGCAAATATGTGCCAAAACTGACCCGCAGAGCGTCGTAATTGTTGACTACGGAGTCTGTACGTGGAAAGAGAACTGCAAATACAAGTAGCATTGTATGCTTTAAACATAAATGAAATGAAATTCACTATGTAAATATCATTAGACTTCACCGGGATTTGAATCATGAGCTTTTGATAGCCATCCAGATGTACTATACCAGTAAAGTCACATGATAATTTCATGCCGAATTCCATTCCCTTCTGTATTTATCTTCGCACCTTTGCGCATGACGGCTTTCATTTTAAGAACGCATAGTCACAATGATTTGGAACTTATTCCCCTCCACTTAAGGTTATACGACAATAAGTCGGAATAAGTATGAATGCATGCATACATAATCATCACGCTTTTCCATTGCGTTGTAGGAACAACAAATAGTTCAGTTGTTACAGTTAGGCAAAAGAAACTGGCACTATTTAAATAATTTCCTCAAAATTTCAGTGCAAAATCACAATTTTTGAATCGGAATGAGCCATAGAATGAGCTAGGAATTGAAACTACGATTGAGACGAATGTAGTGAAGTGAGGATGAAGTGACGCATGGAGCAGGAAGAGTAGAAAAGATAAGGAAAAGATACGGGCGATGCCGTCAGCGAAGGACAAGTTTGGGGAAGAAAGATATGGAAGGGAGAGGGAGCGGGAAGAATGTAAAGGGAAGTAGTGTACAAGGAGGAGAGAAAGGAAGAGAGAGAGTTCGGAGCGCACGGCATCTGAGCCGATGTGATTTGAAAAGAGGGTGAAAGGGTGAGGTGAGCTGGAGAGGAAAGAGTCACTGGGGAGGAAAAATAAATGATTTCGTCCTAAAAAGGAGAGGAGGTTGAGCGGGGAGGGAGGTGAGGGGGCTCGGCATGTGAATTTCCTCGAGCACGTGTGTGAAAGTGCGTGTGTGTGAGCCGTGTGTACAATCACTCACACACACATACTCACAGACAGACACACATGATACACTCGAGTGTGTAGAGAGGCGGAAGGAACTACGAAGCGGTTAAAAAAAGAGAGGGTGGAGAGCTGTGGAGTAAGGAATTGGATGATAGGCCGAAATGGAAACGTCTGCCAATAGCGTGAGGGGAAAATAATAACAGTAAAAGAAAGGTATATATATTTCTGATCTCTCTCCATCCGAGAGGGAATTTTTATTATTTTTTTCGAAAGCTTGGCAACCGTAAATACAATATTCTCAGATGAATTGGGTGGGGCGGGGGGAGGAGTGATCGGTTGGAGGGAGGAGGAAGTAAGAGCAAAGCTTGGGAGGGAAATGGGAGGTGGTGACGTGAGTAAAGCCGGCTTCACACGGGACGTTTTCCGCAGTGTATTCTCCCCTACCCTCCCCCTCACCCCAGCGTAGCGCCAAGGTTTCTACTCTGGAATCTCCAGGGAGTTTCATCGAGAGTGAATCCTCCGTTTCTACCAATTTTCGATATTTCTCAGCGTCCAAAGAATCGTGGTATAGCTAGAAGCAAATGAGCATGTTTCGCGGAGACACAACATTATTAGACTGCATGCGGGAAGCCTTAACTGTGGCCAAATCCTCTCCCCCAACGGTATACAATCTATGAGCGAGCGGGCCTAGGGGCCATGATGGGCCAAGGACGATGCTTTGGAGGGTCGCAGGACGACCGTTAAGGTCTTCAAAAATACGCTCCCAATTTTATCTGTTGTAAAAAAAATAACAAACACTTACCCCTACATTTAAGAAAGCGTCATGAAAATATATACGTAAATAACTGCTTGGAAAGACAAGCCTACGTTGAACCGGCGCGCCGGTCAAATTCATAAGCAGGCAAGCGTAGTAGTAGTGCACCCATTAGGTGGGTCGAATGTTTCACACTGGCGGACCATGAGACAAGAAAGATTGGGGACAGCGGTTCTAGCCTGTTAGGCAAATTATGCTTGAGCGTGGCGCGGTGCTGACGAATAGGAATCATCCAAGCCCAGTCAAAAAATCTACTAATTGCTTTGCAATGAGCTTCAGGAGAGGATAGATGCTTGAGACTTCAGGCTTTGATATTCGGCCGTCTTAGGAAAAGAGAAAGGTCATCCGCGCACTGTTGAAGCACGCCTTTTCTCCACAAAGCACCAATATCAGCCACCGTTCGAAAATTAAGCGTCAAAACCATCAAATCAAATTTTACTGCAAGAAGACGAAAGATACCTGAAACATGCCTGTTTAATTTTGTAATACATGGGAATAATTCCAAACTCAGGAACTGATAGCTCAAAAAAAATTCTTTATTTATACTTTTAGTCTTATAGATGCTGGAGAGCATCTACGGCTCCAATTCAGGAGGGTAAAGCGGTAAAGCATTCTCAAGCGCAGTTAATGCCGACTGGAACTCAGAATGGACTGCAGCATAGGTAGTATAGGCAAGTAATTGATTTTTTCCCTCATGATTGTTCTAAAAAATGCTATGTAAAACTAACAGCAAGACTAGCATGGTTCCAGGATAAATTTTTAATCTTTGTGCACTCACGTAGTTAGCAAATACTCTATTAATCATTGTGTCCATAGAATTGGTAGCATTCCTTTAGCGTAGCCCATGTTAGTGAAATTTCACCTCCTGACAGGTATTCTCAGGTTTTTGCTTAATCATTACTGAAATTTCATTAACTGTAGGTGTATAGTGTTGTTCACGTAGGTGAAAACTTATCCTCTGCCACACACCATTGAAGTTTTTCTCAGGTTACCATGTACATGTAGATGGATCAAGTAACCACAACGTCCTGCTTTACGAAAGGCATTGCGCAGGAAATAATTATCCGTGTGAAGCCGACTGAAAGCAGGTAACGCCATGAAGTAAGCTTCATACTCTGAAGTAATAGGTACAAAGGAGAAGGGATAGCTAGAATAAGGACAAGGGAAGTGAAGGAGGAAAATGAGAGAAGAGCGACAGAAATAAGGGAGGGGCACAGTGGAAGAGTGCGGCACGAAATTTGCAAGCGCTACATTCTTAAACAGCACATGATTGAAACACGAGAATCTCCAATTGATAGGAAAGGGCAAATAACCTCAAGGGGCGTTTTTCCGCGCCGGGATATCCGAAGGAAACAGGCAATTTTTCCCAAGCCTATTAAAAACACATTCCGAGAAGGTAGGAAATATAAAACTAACAAAAAAAGATACTCAACTTCGAGCTACACATCAATTCAGCGAGCAAATTTCGCCCGTCCACCGAAATGCACAAATATTCGAGTGCTTACTTTCAACCATTGTTCACATCTACTTTAGAATATCTCTGTAATGGGAAACTTTTTCGTGAAAATAAATATCCCATTTGGTGGAAGTTGTCTATATTCATGCTGAATAAAAGAACATTTTGTAATCTCCCAAATTACCAAGTGTTTTATAGTTCAGCACGAATATCAACTTTGTGCATAACTGTGCCTCATAGGTGTTACTCTTCATACATATTTCGCTAATGTCGGTCCGATCTCTACGTAACTAACAATTACAAATACCAATACATCCCTCAAAACAATACCGACGTAACCAAACAGGTTTATGTTATCGGTATCGCTATAATTCTTTATGTTGACGAATTGCCAACTCTGGCATTAGCTTGTTTATTCGATACTGCTTACTTTGTTACTGACCAAAACTGGACGCCACCAAGCTCTTCCTTCACTTCGAGGTAAGGCGAGGCAAAACGGTAAGCCTTTGCCCGTATTTTAGACATATTGCACGACCATCAGATTCTATATTCTCATCATATCACTTCTGGAAGTCGGAAGGTGTTTTCCAGTGCACCAGAAATTTTAACCCAGACTACTTTCAACACATATCTAATCTTTACTGAGTACAAAATTCAATTTTAGAACAATACATGAAAGTACGAGATAAAACGTCAAGCATATTTCTGGACAAAAGTTTTGGCTGTCATATTTTGGTCAACCAGGACTAAATTTTGACCTTAAGCCAAATTAAACCCATTTTACATTTTGTTTGCGGAGTGCATACCAATTTTTCGGTCAACCAGGACTAAATGTTGACCTTAGGCTAAATTACAACCATTTTACATTTTGTTTGCTGAGTGCAAACATGCATAAAATGATATAAGCTTACTCACAATCATTCGAAAGTCAACAGGCTGCAGACACAGACAAACCGATGCGTGGACGTAGACTTTCGGATTGATTTCCGCAGAGAAGTCAAGGAAGCCATGATAAGTCACTGAAACAAGTGAAGAAAATAGTTGTTATTTTTGTATAATTAAAAAATGCCCCATATTACTCCACTCATTTGAATGTTTTACCTTTCAAAAACAATTTGGCAACTTTACCGTATTCAGAAACTCCTTGAACCAAGAAATTTACTTGAAAATCAAATCAAATCTCAAATATTAAAAAAAAATCCGCGTAATCACCTACAAAGTAATTGAATAAAGTTAGCACAATCGATCTAGCGTATAAATGGATGATGGAAAGTTAGTCAAACATCGCCGATGGAGTCAAAAAATAAACTTCCATTAGAAAGCGTATATCGGACGAAATAAAACACAGGTCACTGATGACACTGGGGTTGAAAGATAAACAATAGTAGTAGTCCGTTTACGATAGGGTCACTCTCAGATTTGTTCGGCAATGTCGAAACACCAATAGCTTTTAATCGCAGATGTATTGCGATCGCCACCATTTCCTTTAGTGTCACTGAAGTCCTCGAAAAATTCTCCAATCCCAATAACACCTCTCTTTTCCACCTCTTCTGTTATTGTACCGCTATATAACTTCTTTTAAACTCTTCAGTACCCCTATACGTGCCAAAATTTGGTATTCCTGGTGAGTATTGTAAATTGGCACCTTGACAAGATATCTGAGTTTTAAGAAAATTGAAGGGTTTCGTACACCTCTCGCACCTAGATGCGATTTCTTCGATGAAGGTTGGTTGGTGATTTCAGAAGGTGATCGGTAGCTGGATTTTAGTGCTATCAACAGTATAAGAGTAGGTTTGTTAATGAAGGATAATTTACAGTTTTTTAGGAAAAGAGTTTTAGGAAAGAGGAAAGGATTCTAGTTTAGAGGAAAGATAAAATCCCTCTATTGGGATTATCCAACTCAAAACGAAAGACGCCAAGGGGTCTACTATTTAACGCGTCATTCTACGGACGGAGTAAAGCACGTTTCACACTGTTTGAGATGCCTAGTGCGAGAAACATTTAGGAATAGGTCTTGAGCGCTCATAACACTCTTCGTATTAATCAATGGCAGCCTCATCTACATTCCTTTTTCAAGCAGCCATGTTGTAAGTAATCCCTGACGGCCGGATCAGGAGCGCTAGGAAATGTTGAAAATCTCCCCAATATGTCGGAACACTTCAAGGTCATTTATGATTCAATATAAATTAGAATTGTATTAGACAAGATGAATTAGAAGGAAAAGAAGATTCTAAAGACAATATGTCATCCTCCGTTACGTTTCACAAGATGTCGTGCCCATTCAAGAGAGAATGAGTCTTGAATGGAGTTTGACATGAATTTAAAAGTGTTTTACCGCCTTATAGCACTTGATTTACCCTCTGTACACACATAGTGGGAGGAGAAATTCCACCAATAACGTTGAACTTATAAATATGTACCAACGTTTTAATCCTGGTCTCATTAGTTGCCAACCTCCTTTTCTTCGAAAAAAATATGTTGTTAAACCCAACGTGGGCCAAATAATAATGACACCCCAACCCTGGAATACAAACAGCAATGTTGCATTCAAATTCAAACTGAACGGTAAAATCAATCACACTCCCAATATATAAATAATAAAATCCACATTGGCACTATGAATACGTTTTCAGCTATCGTGATGAGGCAATTGACACACTCGATATTATCTGTTGATTTCACAGGTACTATATTCCATCGTTATAACATTAAAATTTAATGGCGTGCCTATGATCCAATGGATTCCAACGATGGAGATACCCAGTTGATTCCGTTATTCAAGCGTGAACTTTGGAGAGGAAAGCAACTAATAATTAAGTTGTGGCGCAGAGGATGAGAGGCTCCCGAACTGAGACGAGCGTAATCTTCAAGAGGCCGTATTATATTTCTCGAAAAAGAATCAATGAGAAGTACTTCAACAGCCTTCGTTATGTATTCCAAGCTTAAAAATAGATATAGATCGGAAAATGAAACCTAACCTGGTTGAAAGGCTCCACACTTCAAATCCTACTTTCAACAGTAGCCACCTTTCTCTTCCCTCTCGGGAATATCTACAGATTTTTTTCTAATTATTTTTCCACTAAGTTGGCCTTTTTTCTTTACTTACCGAGTTCTTGATAATGACTTCCCGAAATTAATTTATAAAGGGTTTCCCGCAATTTTTCATTTTATTGCGTGTACCGCCCATAGTTTTATTGCTATATGTTCGGGAATAAAATCGAAGCAGGTGACAGTCTATGGAGCATAGACCTTTGACATTATTTGATGCAAATAAGGGAGTCGAGGTCGAGTCTCACTAGAAAAATAATAGCTAGAAAAGCACGCTAGTCCATAACATTATTCCTCTTCTAACCTCCAAATACTCCCAAAATACTAATTAATCCGAGTAGCAGATATATGTGGTGATAAAAAGGTAAAAACAAAAAATTACAATTGAGGAAAACATGAGGGAAGGTCACGAGCCAAATAGAGCTGTGAGGAAATGCTCATTAGAGACCAAAATCCACCACGGAAAGAAATGAAAATTTGTAAACAAAGGAAAAGGAAAAAAGCAAAGAAGAAAACTATATGTTGTGAAAAAGGCGATTACCGAATAAGATGAGCGACTCTTGATTAAGAACACTTACAACGGACACTTGAATATAACGACGCAGAAAACAGATCTGAGAGAAAAACGATTGCATAAGAAGCTGACGAAACTGAATGCATAAGAAGCGAAGATATCAATGTGATAATACCGTCCAAAAGAGAATTAGAGCCAAATAATGAGGGTAAAAGAAACAAAAGCGTCATTATGAAATCAACTAAAACATGATCCAACAATCACGGAAACAAAACGATATAAAATAATGGATGCAGAAAGGAAAATTTGAGGACAGCCAGTCATTTTGCATTCGGTATGAACCGAGATCAAGTGAGGTCACATTTCACCCATTAAACTTGAGTTTGATGCTGAACTTGAGAATTCCTCTTGCAAGAAGAGTATGACCTTAGATAGGTAGCCAACGTTATTAATGACCTTAGCAGAAAGGTTTCTTCGAAAGACCTATTGATAAAATTAGGTGAGAATTCTCAGGCAAGGTCGATAAATAAACGAGAAGCTAGCTTTTTTTAATTGCAATGCTCCATGCACCATCCACACGCCGCTAGGTCTGTCGATATTCGTAGACAAGTTGAAGGCTTATCATGAAATGAAAATGAACTAATGTTCATTTTTTTCAAATCCAATTAACTTTTAAAATAAAATAACCAAAATTCGCAATAAGGATAGAAGGTGATCAAAAGCTATAATTTCAAAACTGATCCTTGCAAATATGCAACCAATCAACGGAACTTATCTCAATGCACCATTAAAGAAAAAACAAAAGAAATTAAAATGAAGGGAGAAGAAAATGATGCAGAATGGAAAAAGAACTAATGCTCCGTTTCAAAAATGTTGCAATGTATACACACAGTCGACGAGATCTACAGATCTTATTGATGAGGATAAAAGAGACACTCCAAAATTATGATGAAAAAACACTATAATACACCAATTTGAGAAATCAGGAATATCTAAATACCTTAGTCAGGCAAAGTAATACTAAACGGTAATTAGCAGCGAGTGGAGACATAACGGTGAATCAAATATGTTATGGAGAATCCAATACGTTCAAGTACGATATGGTTTATACAGGCATTACTTCCCTAGCAAATGACGCGACGTCCGTTTGGAAATGGGTCCAGGAAGGCGATACTGAACGCCATAAAACTATCCAAACTATGGGACTTCCCTCGAAACAACCACTGAAACATCAACACCATGAATACACGGAGGAGTGACTGAAAAAACTTATTTCATCCGGATTACGAGCATCTATGTGAACTAGGTTCCAGGGGACTCTGCGACGTGTCACTCTCTTTGATCCTGTTGCCAAGTGACATTACATCCAACGCTCAGTTATGCAGCATAACCATCCTCATCAGCGTCTCTGTGCATCAACGATCATTTTTCTTAAGAAGAACTTGTAACTGATTGCAGGTAACTCAAAAATGCACACTTTGTCTGAGCAATTCAAAGGTGAATTCCTTTTTCGTCAACCAACCCTCACGGCATTAGCGACCGCTTTAATTGTGAAAGCCATTATTTTTTGACGTTCCACCGGTCAGGGTTGATTTCCACGAATGATTTCTAGTATTTTATATTTTTAAGAGAGGATGTACGTGGAATGGTTGCATTTGATATGTCGATTTGGAGACAAATAGAGAGGGTAAGCTGTGTGGACAGGAAGACTTATGAGGATGTATTGGATGAGGTGGGAGAGGAAAGGAAGTTACTACCTGAGATTCGGAGCATGTAAAAAGGTGGTTGGAGAACGTTGTGAGAGTTTGAGGGTATCTGGAAGACGATGATGAAGAGTAAGAATGGAAGATATAGGATTTCTGGACGATATACGGAGATATGGGGTATGAGGTATTCAATAGACCCTATGGCGAGTAATTTATTAGATAAGAACTACCTATACTCTGACCAATCAGCTGGTAAAATATCCCACGATGATGGGAGCCTTACATTCGCTCTTGTACGCTGCTCACTACGCAACAGCGCAATTTCCTTCCATTGGTGTCAGACTCTCTACTCTAGGCAGTTCACTTGAAAACAGACCGGAATCAGAGTTGACGTGCGCCAAACAACAAAATAACGTTGATAATCGCATCCGCTATAGTTTTTCTGGTACCGACTTTCCGTTAAGGCGTCAAATATGAATATTTTTGGTTTTTAATTACTCTGTGATAAAAAGCTTACTCTTACTCATACTCCTGTGGCCATGGGAAAACTTAATGGTCTTTGACCTCTCCAACCACACGCCTCCATGCCCTGCTGTCTTCCGCTGGGTCAAGTTGAGCTCCCATTTTTCTCAGGTCCTTCTTCACTTCGTCGCTCCAACGCATTCTTGGTCTCCCTAGTGGTCTAGAGTCTTCCGGTTTTCCTTTCCATTTCTTTTTTATCATTGCGTTATCACTTCTTCTGTAGACATGGCCTAGGCATTTAAGTCTTCTGGTTCTGACTATATATCTGGTTCTTTGTACAGCTCTCTCAACTCTGTTTTTCCTTGTTCTCCATGTCTCTCCCTCTTTAATGGGGCCGAATATTCGTCTCAACACTTTATTTCCAAACTTAAATAAGTTTTTTTCTGTGGTCTTTTTGTGAACAACCATATTTCGGAATCATATAGTAGTACTGGTTGGACAATTGTTTTATAAATACGAATTTTTGTGTTTCGTGATAGGAGTATGCTTTTAAAAAGTTTTACTCGGCTCTAGTAGGTTCTTTCAGCTACTGTAAGTCGGGTGAGAATTTCGGTCTCTTCTTTGTTATTACTTGTTATTGTTATCCCTAGGTACTTTATTGATATGTTTTTCTGAACTTATAATTGAATATTTCTAAATGTTCCTCTACCTCTTCATTTCTGCTTATTTTCATGTAGTTGGTTTTGGTTGGTTTTAACATTTACTTGCAGGGCCACTTTCTTTGCTTCAATTAAAATTATTGTAGTTAGCTCTTTAAAATCTCCTTTATTTTCGACCACAATCACCACAACATCCACAATGGCCAACAGATTATTTCTTCCTGGAATCCTGGCTCCTCCTGGACTATTCCTGGTCCTCTTTAGCGCCTCTTCCAATGCTATGTTAAAGAGGAGAGGTGATAAAAAGCTTACGTTATCAAATACTAATCTTGAATGAATCCGATAACCGAGCACAAATCATTCGGCCGGGTCTGTTGTGTACCGACAGAATGCCTCCCGCAGACAGGTTCCGTGTGCGCTGAAGTGCGATGTGTTATTATCTTCGCTACGATCAACAACTTGACTGGAAAGCTCCCTGTATTTGCATAAACTATACAGGGCCGCGCCACCTCCTTTCGAGGTCATTTTCTTCAGTTCAGCATTCCCTTTACCTCTTTCCACTACACCCAAAATCCCTAACCGTCTCCCTTTTCCCCTCTTTTCCAGCATCCCACTTTTCAAAACGGTCTTCGTTATTCCATCTTTCCATACTACATACCATCCACTTTTCCTCAAGCAACATTCTTTCTTTCTCTCCTGTGCTCAGCACAGTCTCGTTCTTCTTCCTTTCATTGCATCGTACGACATCCATCCGAATCCACAGTCCAATTACACCTTGGATGTACGCTGATTCTCCGATTCCGGCATCCAAGTTTCGCCAACGTACGGCGCCGTGC
Organism: Ceriagrion tenellum; assembly: GCA_963169105.1. Lineage (NCBI taxonomy): Eukaryota > Metazoa > Arthropoda > Insecta > Odonata > Coenagrionidae > Ceriagrion > Ceriagrion tenellum. The sequence continues at coordinate 78,382,546 of OY720635.1, forward strand.
CACGTATAAAGCTATTCACAAACCTCTTCTAGAGACTTTTATTAAAGTTTCTTGATCCTACAACTCTTTCGTGTGATGACAGGTTATGTTATGTTATAATACTCTGTACCGAATTCGGTCTCCTAAAAATCTCTGTAGAATAGCTGAGTAGTTCCTCTCCTATTCATCTTCTGTATATTTTTGGCCTCCTTTTCCTGTCTGGTCGAAAACACTCGGAGGGTAAGTATGGGCAGCTGGAAAGTCCAGGTGGTTAAGAACAGAAAATGATGGAAAACAGGAATTATCAAAAATTAATGTAAGCTAATTGTTAAAATGCTTACATGAAAATAAGTCAAACTCTTATAAATAGATTGTTAAATATTGATAAATAGATTTTTTTAAATAGATTGTTAAATATGCAAAGCTCTATCCACCTATAATATTCCGTTCATTTCTGCGTACGTCCAACACTTGTTCATCCAGTCCATTAAACCTATTCTCTTTCTTCCTCTTTCCCATTTACCCAACATCTTCCCCTCAAAAGAGGGAAAATGAAGACGGAAGGAAGAGGAAAACTAGGTGAACAGAGAGAGCGAGGGAGAGGAAAAGAAGTAATAATACGACCACTCCTTATACTAGGGATCTCAGGGTACTTTTGGGAACCCCCGAAGTCGTCGCAGCCGGATAACAAGTTGCCGCCATTTCAGCTGATTTACATCGCCAAACAAATCGTGCTTCACCCAAGAAATCCGAGCGTCAGCGAAATATTCCCATTCTGATATTTTGCCGCTGCTCGGGGAAAATGCCAAGAGCGAATTTATCTCGTCATCTCCTCCACGAATCCTTCCGTTTCATCCAGGAACCCCATCTCGAGAGAATGCGCTCGGATCAAATCTAGGGGCCCCACCATATCTTTCGCCGGGGCGCGAATCGAGAGCGGAAACTGGCGACACTCTTTCCGGGCTAGTGTTCGTCGCCGACGGGACAAAAGGCAATCGACGACAATTCCGAATGCTCAAATCTCCGCTGACGACCGAATTGGATTATGAAAATTAAAAGAATCAACTCACATTCACGATGCGAAAGTTTTTAATTGCCATACCCGCGGAATCTCGGTGATGTGGCAGAGGGCTGAAATAAAAAAAGCCAAACAGAATGACAAGTGTTATTTTCATCCCGGATTTCGAAAACATTTTACGATCACTCTCCATTGAAATGAGAATATATTGAAGAACACCAAGGATAGAATTTAGAGTAGGAATTCATTAGAGCGACAGGAAAACTGAGTAAATAGCACCGCATTCTGCCCATTGACTCACTTGTATTGTCTTAGCGTTGTTATCACACGCATCCAGTATTGTGAAACCGGAAATAAGCGAATATGCAATACCAACTCAGACTTTAATGCAACAGAATTTAAAGCATACTTAATAAATTTGGGACACTCAAATATATTTTTTTAAATTCAGGCAGAACTTACTTATGGGCCAAAATTCAGGACAATATCGCCTTTTCAGGGCGTATGGATTCCTTATTATCAGGGCATGAACAAGTGACCCGAAGACAATGAAAAGTGGAAGTCTGCAAACAAACTAAGGATATCATGAGTTATATCCATGAGTAGGCACAAGCTTATTTTGAAGATAAGTCACAAATGTGGCGAATGAGAAGTATGATTCGCAATAGCAATTCCAAACAGAAAAATCAAATTCGGAAGGTACAGGAGAAAGGAGTTTTCACGGAGAGGTAAACCCGCTAGCTAATGATGCTTATTTGTTGGCTGAAAGCCTACAGCGGTTACAGGGGCTCTCAGATAACTAATGTGAAGTAACAGACTGAAATTGAGGTGAAAGTATCTAAAAGAAAGTAGTATAAGTAAGGCTTTGAGAATGGGATAAATGTTTTGAGTTATGAGGGTTGGTGGCGAGTCGATTAAGTTAGTACATGGTTTCGTAACCTCAGCCGAATGCTTAAGGAAATTTGGAGGATAGATGAGGAAACGCGCGATTTGGAAGAAAAGCGATCTCGAGGGGCTGAGTTTAATGAATATAGAATGCAGTCATTTCAGGAAAAATATATTTAACAGAGAATAGCGCAACTACACGATCGCAAGTTACCCTTGTCAAAGCGGGACTTACACTGTGGCTGTATCGAAAGTAGGAACATACATGAACCAATATCTAATAGTCCGCAATTAACTAATACAGCAGTTAACAATCGGACCAATATATATCTCCGCTGAACGCTCCATATTGAGGAGGTAAGAAATGTAACTTAATACCATGGAGTAGGATATCCTGCTCCGTGCTTCAAACCTCCTCGCCCCTCGATTCCATTCAACCTCGAGCCACATAGAATGGCTACCGCTTAAGTTCCTGGCACAAAAAATTGCCTGAAAAAATCGTCATGCCTATACTACGGACCCAATGTTGAGGTGTTATTGTGAGATGAGTCAAAACGGGAGAGCAGATAGTTGTGAGTGATTCATAATCTCGAAACGTTTGTGTTGGCAGCAATTAGAAGGCCCCACACTAGACAGTCTTCCTTCCTCATTTCGCAGGCAAGTTCAGTGCCCAGGTCCCAAATTCGTTCACTGCCCAGCGCCAGGAACTCTTGAGAGAGTCATGCACGAAAACAAAGGGAGGAAAGTTGTAGGAAGGGTGTATAGCAATCGCGAAATAAACGTGGGATATCCAAAGGTGTTCAGACGCAAAAATCACACCACACGAAAGTGTCCTCAGGCTAACTACTTTGTATGGTAGATAAACTTGGATGTGCGACGATAAGCACAAGTTGAAGCTAAATAAAGAGGGTGTGGGGCAAGGAGCGAACTTCGCCGATGGGAATGGGTGAGTTTCGAACAATGATCTCACTATGGGATGGGAATGAATGGTTAGTCGAATAGAGAGATGATATGGGAGTAAATTTAATGAGGGGAAGGCCAACAAAGTACTTCGAGAAGTGAAATTAAACGTCAATAACTGCTGTCCCTTTTCGACTCATTAAATGATGAAGCACAAGACATGGACCCAAACAAAGCCATAACTGTGAGTTATTTTCTCCGCTTAACTTGAGTGTATGCGCTTCGTAACTTTTTCGCGGAGTATTTATGTTCTCTTGCTTCAATCTCTCTCTCTCCCTCTAGTCTACCTTTCTACATCTACTTATTACCCAGCAAGCCACCTCACCTTTCTCCCCCCACCGTCCTTTCCCATCAAAGCCATTACAACCACCTCCTCTCCTCACCGCGCCGGCCAACGCCAGGAACTTTTGAGAGAATACAAAGAGATGTAGAGAGCATTCCATTCAAGGTTTTTAAGATAAAGCCGATCGGGACACGTCAGCGTACGTCAAAGCATATGAATGACGATAAACGAAACGAAGTGCGTACGCGCAATGCTCGGTAACGTACCGGGTGCATTCTGCAGGTTTTCAATAGTCCCGATGAATAATTTGAGTATATTTAACGGATTCGTTCAAATTACGTTTTCAAAAAATAAGACCTTTTTACCTTATAGTGATTGAAAACTTAAAATTACCAGCGTTTGACGCCTTCGCTGAAAATCAACACAGGCACAATTGTGGATGCGATTATTGAAGTTCTTTCATTATCTACTGCACATAGAATCCGCTCCCGATCGGTTTTGAATTGTGCTGCCTAGTGTGCAGGAGTTTAAACAAACTGAAGACAAAAAGCCTGATGTGCTAAGAAGTGGCCTCAACACTAGAGCGAACTGGAAGCACTAATGAGTATTCACGAGGTGGGCGCCCTATACCCAAACGTGCTGTTGGGATTTCTATTTTGTGGGGCTCGATAGACGAGGAATACGAGGGTGTGTCGGGTTTAACTTCGCGCGGGTAATTATTATTGATGACATCTAACGATTCCTCCATTGGTAAACTTATCTTACGCAAATGAGCCCCGGGGTTCTCTACAAGAATATACTAACGTCGACAACGCCAAAGGTCCACCCAACGTCTTTCCCAATACGGTTATATGGATATCTCCGCGAGATATAGGGCTGGCGCGGCGGCTACGTCAAGAAACCGAGTTCGAATTCTGGAAATAGTGGAGATTTCATTTAAATGTTTCACACGAGGCACTTTACTGGAAAATTCCGATGCATGGAGAAATGCGCAGAGAAAAATAAGGATTGAAGTAATGCGAGGACTTGCCAGAAGGATTGCACGAATGCGCGATCAAAATACAAAAAATAGTCTCAGATCGAATTCCGTACCCGCGTTCTCGCAAATTCTGTGTATCAAACAGTTTAATTAATTGCCTCGAGTAAAACAGCCTTTAAAATGGAGATTCTCCGCCCTTGGAGCGTGGCGCTGTACGGACTGGAAACTTGGTCATTGCGAAGAGAGGGTTTATATCGATTCGAGGCATTTGAGATGTGGGTACGAAGAAGAACGAAGAGGGTAAGCTGGGGAATACGAACTAGGAAGTCTTTGATATCATAAGAGAAAGAAAGTTATTGGTGGAGGTTGAGAGAAGGCAGAAGAAGTAGATGGAGGATTTCGAAGAACGAGAAAAGGAGTACAACGCCGGGGAAGCGCGGAAGAGGAAGTAAGAGGATAAGAGTATTGGACGAAATAAGAAGAGAGAGAGAGAGAATGAGAAAATAGAGACCTAATGGCCAGCCATCTATAGGAAGGAATGTGAGATGATATTTCAGAAATTAGAATGTTAGAAAAAGGGCTGTCATAAATCTGCTAATTAGCTGGTAGAATACCCAAATGAACCTTGGGTGCCGCGTAGAGAGCACTTCAAGAATGGAGCTCCATCTGTGGAATGGAACGTTCAGTTTGGTCACTAGGTCACCTTTCGTTCAGACTTGACTATTGCACACGCCGGTTTCCCCTCCATCCCTTCTTTGTTCCCCAAACAACCCAACTCACCAAAGTTCTGCACCGGGCGCACTGAGATGGACCTTGAATTCTCCAGCGAATATTGCCGGGCTGGCCAGCTGGCCATCAAAGCAGTAGTCACACTGGTGCACGCGAGGAAACCGAGGATGCATGTGAGTCTCCTTCAGCGGAGACGGACGAGAGCTGACTGAACGGATTTGAGTAGGTCCGAGGTAATGCAGTGACTACATTTTGAGAAACAGGGGCTTACCGACCGCAGAGTATGACACCGCCTCGGCACTTGGGCGGTGTTTAACCGGGCAGACTTCAGCTTACTCACGGGGGAGATACTGAACGAGACTCGGACTAATGCTCGCCTTTGCGCTCGGCAGTTCAACCTCGTTGAGTACAGAAAATACACCCAAGGTTATCAGCATATTATACTTACATAGCGATGCACCATTATAACCACCAGTATCAATGGCGCAAACGGCCTTAGATGTCGTTCGCCTCCACCAATCAACCGGCCACAAAGAATAGAGATTTATTATTCGTTAATTCAACCAATAAAGTCACTGATTCTTTCACAGACTTTCTGTTAAGTTTCTGCCGGTGAAGTTGCGTTTTGTTGACTGTCAGAGAATCTCCTCCCGGTTAACTACACTTTCAGGGATCAATCTACCTCAAGTATATCCTCCTTTTTCGCCTCGGTATATAATTTACCCTTCTCCATCCTGTCCATAAAATATATTCTCCTTCTTCCCCTTCCTCACTTGCCCTCTATCCCACTCTTGAGCAACCCACCACCCCTTATTACATCCTCTAGCCACCTACACAGCCTATACCGGATTTCATTCAGAAGTTTCCTATCGTCGCCCACCATCTCAAGCACTTCCTCGTTAGTCTTCCTTTCCGTCCAACTAACCTTCTCCATCCTTCTCCACACCCACATCTCCAATGCCTTCAGCCTATTCTCGTCCTCCTATCTCAAGGTCCACGTTTATGCCCCGTACAACGCTACGCTCCATAACAAGCCCTTTACCGGCCTCTTCATTACATTACCCAAGTCCCCGTCATCAGCTCCTTTCTATTACTGAGCGCCTTCTTAGCTAACGCTATTCTTCTCATTATGTGTTTGCTACTATGCCCAATATCTTCTAACTGCTTCAGTATTTAAAATTACTGATTGCGCAAGTTAGTGCCCTACGACTTTTATGACCAGCCTCGCTTTTATTTGTCCTAGAGAATCTCATTACTTCGTTCATTTCTTTTGTTTTCTAATAACGAGAAATTTACAGATGTGGAACTAAATATAAATGAACAATGTTTTTCGCGACAAACTTCACACGCCTAAATGATAACCAGCCACTGCTGATTACTATAGCATGATGCACTGTGCTTAGTTTGTTATAAAAATAGATTGAGTATTTTGAGTCATTCATTTCAAAAGATCGAAATATTACCCATTTCTAAGAATAAAAGAGTGAATACTCCCCAAAGGTAGCCCCACGAATAAGTTCGTTGAATAAATGAAGAGGAAAGCACAGGGGAAGGGACAACAAGGAGGTAAGGGAACTAGCATTAGATAGGGAAGGGAGGAGGGCTGCAGTCAACCAATCTTAGGATTGAACAACCAATGATGGAGAATATAAGGAAGTCTTAGAAACTTTCACACACACACGTCATACATAGCGAGACACTTCGCGTAACTATAATGGCTAAATATTATGGTACAAATTTCCTCGCCAGTCGCCTCACAGCAGCCAACCACATATTTTCCCGTTTGAGTTAAAACAGCGAAAGGAAATTTCGCCGCCACTTTGACACTCAATCGGCAGCGGCGACAGTCGAGTAGGATCGTATTTCTTCCATCCGCTCCCCTAATGCGCTCTCTTGACGAACGACCTCGCATCAAGAGTTCCAAAAGGATTCGATCCTCAGTTGAGCCCCGACGGGACGGGACATGACGAGGGATGGGAGGAGAATGGGGGGAAAGGGAAAAAAAGGAAACGAACGGTAAGACGCAAATATCTGACGCAGCAGCGTAATTGATGCCTCGGTCCGAAACTCGCTGACGATGCGGAGGGGGAAATAAAAGAAAAAAATGTATTCACGCACATGAGCAATATGACCGCTCACCCTTCCAAAACCAATGAAAAAAACCCTCCACCTCCATCCCACTTCCTACCATACCTACTCCCTTTTTTACAATCCAACTCCACGCCTGGATCTCCGGCTTCGGGAATCGGATTGGCTTTCCCCGCCCCTCCATCCCGTGTGGACTTCGGGCGTTTCCTTTGTGGGTTTGCGCGCCGACCGTATATTGAAAAGGATTGAATGGGCTTTTCGGAGTAGGAGAGAGAGAGAGAGCAGGGGAAAGGGATGGCCACGGCGTGGATAGGGGAGAAGTAAATCGCATTTTCTGCTACGGTCTCGTAACTCATCCCCCGGATCACAGAATCTTCCCTCCCCCAGCATAGGACAGTGCGATATGTCCATATATCGACGGCGATAAGCAATACTACATCTACATACCACCCTGCGAGTCCCGGGGGGGATAGTGGCAGGGGGTGCCAGAGCACCAGCCATGTAAATTGATGAATAGGGAGAGGTTCAAAGTGAATTGGAGAGTCTGAGACCCGATTTTACAATTTCTGGCTGATATTAACTGCAATATAACGTAGTCTTTTCACTGACTTGATGTCAAACAAGAGTTTGGGTTGCGCATATTACATCAGATTGTAGGCTGGCACACAAACACGTCATTGATGAGGGAAAAATATCAAGCTGGATTTCCATTATGAGGTTAATGAAAACACTGAAATTCCATAAAATTGTGTATTTAATTGGTTACGGTTTACTTGCAGTGCATCATCTACAGGTCTTCCAGTTAGAGCAGATTTTTCCTTCCGTTATAATACCAAGAAAATATTGCACACGAGATTGTAAAACCAGGCCTCAGTCTCTCTCTCTGTTGCTGATATGGACACTGATGGTGAAGGGAAAGGTATTTTTGTACCAATCCATTCTAGAGATATAGTGTGAAAACAGTAAGTCCATTGAAAACGGTAAGCCCACCCAACTATCAATTTCCTGAACATGGAAGCCAATAATAGAGTCTTTAATTCTTGCAAGCATGGTTCATGCTTGCAGCAATGGGACTGCACCCACTAGGACGAGTTTCATGCATGATATTCTCTGTGGTCATCATCTCATGAAATCCCTATGGAACAAATCTAACAGCAGATACATGGACAACCACAGAGAAGATGAATAAAAGAAAGAAGAGAAAAGCAGTGGTTAAAATAGGAAATTGTAAACTTAGAATGATGATGAGGACAGGAGATCTAGCAAATATAACCCAAGAAAGGGAGAAAAGAAAAAAAACATGATTTGTACACAAAAACATGCTCTGATCAGTGAGATGGAAGCACAACAGGGCACAAAACAGGTAAGCACTGTTAGATATTTGTATCTACTCTTTGTTAAATGCTCACTTGTTGCAGCTTCAATTTTCCATAGAAGCCATCATAGAGCTTTGAGCACTGGATATTATATATCACATAATAATATAGTGTTGGAGTACCACATTCATTAACATTAAGAGCGAAACAGTGCCAGAGCTGATGAAGTTGTGAACAATCACAGGATATTTGGGAAAAAAACATAAAAGGATTTTTGGAAACAATACAATGTTTCAACACGGACAAAAATCTTATGTAAATCGGTTCCAGACCCCATGCCCCCCCTCTTCATAAGATAAAGTAAGATGATCCCAACCCCCTTTCCCCAAAAATATCTTATGTAATTCTTGAATGGTCCCTAAGTTCTGGAATTTCAGCAAAATGCACAACTTCCCACTTCATGAAATTCATCAATTATTGCACAAATGAAAACAAAATTACCATCCCACTTAACAAACACTTCCTGCATGTCATTACCAACATCACCGACCTCTATTTCCTCTTCACCCTCTATTTCTTGAGAAACAAGATTCACAGGATGGCAATGATATGTAGACAGAAGTATTTTTTTAATACCCAAATGAAATTCTGCTTCTCTTGTTCAATAACTCTGTGCTGAAGAATCATACCATCCACCCAGCCATTAGCCTTAAAAGGATTGCTCTCCTATCTGCCCTGCTCCTCCCCTATCTGAAGGTAAACTGTCTATCCCTTGATCAGAGCTGACTCCTTGCACTGAACCAGAATGATTGTAATGGTATTCCTGGTCACCTCTCTCTCTGCCATGATGACCATGACTATAGTGCTTGCCATAAACTCTGCTTCTATGTACCTTATCCACAGCTGCTGCCTCTCAGTTTGGACCCAGGACACTTGTCTGCTACTCCCTGGCTTCAATGACTTGTGCCTTAGCACAAACTGTTTGAATATTAATTCATTCTTCTCACCAACCGGTTCATCCTCTCATTCCTTCTCCATACCCACATCTACCACCCTATCAAATGCCTTCTCAAAATCCACAAAGAAACCAAATACATCCTGCCCTTGTTCTAGGTTCCTTTCCACTTGTTTCCTCATCATTCCTAGAGCATCCTGCATTCCTATCCCTCTCCTTAATCCGAACTGGCTGTCACCCTGGTATTCATTAGCCTTGCTCTCCAGCCTTCAATTTATAATTCTAAGGATAACTTTGGCCATGTGGAATAATAAGCTTATCCTCCATCATACTTCTCAAGTTTATGTCTTACTCTTCTTCTGTATCAGAATTAATGCTGTCTTTGTGAGGTCCTCCAGCCGCACACCATCCTCATAAATCCTATGGATTAGCTCAAAAATTTTCCATTTCCCATTCAGGCCCATTCTCTAGAGAAACTAAAAGTATTTTATCTGTTCCCACTGCCTTATTCCTTTTCATGTCTTGTAGTTCTCTTTCAACTTCAGCATCAAGGATACCTGGTCCAATGTCATCTCTATCCATGCCGCCATTCCTTTCTACATCTAACCTAGACAGCCTTATTTCCTCACCTTACAGCTCTTTGATGTATTCCTTCCACCTTTCCTGGATCTCTTTTGGCTCAAAGATCAACTTATCACTCTTTCCTGTTATAGCTGCATTTCCCCTTTCCTTACTACCACCGGTCAATTACTTATTTTCATATTAAGAGCATATGATTTTTTCTCATTTGGAAATCTTTCTAAGAAATCGATGTTCTCTTCGCCATGCTTCTCTTACTTTTTTTGTTTCTCTTAAGAGCCTGTGGTTAAGTTTCCTGTATTTCCCATTGCCAAGCTCAGAGTTTACACTCTTTCAATTTATTCTCTCCTGCATTCCATTGTCATTCCCACTGTGGCCCATGGTTTTCTAATTTTAGTTGCACTTACTACATACATTTTCCACCTCAACAATTCTGTTTTCCTAACCTCCCCAATCATCTTTCACAGATCTCACTCTGCAATCTGCGCCAAAGGTTTTATCAACCTGCTCTAAATACATCGCCTTCAATTCAGTGCCTTTGTAATTCACTTTCATACCCTCCCATTCCTTCTCATCTTATTGAGTTTAGCATGACATTTCATCACTAATTAGCTGTGATCTGAGTCTGCTTCAGCTACTGGATATGAATGCAAGTTTTTAGCACTATTCCTGAATCTGTCATACCATTATATAATCTATCTGGAACTGCTCTGTCTTCCTGCTTCTTCCAAGCATACCTGTATCAACGGTGATGTCTGAGCCATGTACTTGTGATTACTAGATTATTTCTCCAGCAAAACACTATAGCTTTCGCACCATGGTCATTTCTCCTTCACAGCTCATAATCACCCACTTCCCATCCATATCTTCCTTTGTCCACTACAGCGTTCCAATCTCCCATTACTACCAACTGCTTGCTCCCAGGTATTCTATCAATTATTTTCTCCACTGTGGTGTATTTGAAATGTGTGCTAATTATCTCTGAGGACGTATTTTGACAGTCTTCTGTCAGGGAGCCATGTGGCATCCTCTGGTGGGAGTTTTTCACAGTATGTGAGTATGTGTGGCCACGTGGCCGGAATCATGTGTACTGTGACCAGGGAAAATAAATAGTTAAATCTGGAGTCATCCAAGTTGTTTGTTTGTGAATACCGCGGGTAAATATATAATAAGTGGCGATGAGTCAGTAGATATCCATTGCGTGTGGTAAGGTGTAGTTTACTACTGGTCATATACCATGACGAACCCGCTGGTAAAAACCGCCCTAATCGGGCGCATGGACCCTTTTTGCCCGGACGAGGAAGATTTTATATCCTATGCCGAACGATTTGAGCAGTATTTTTTACTTAACGGGATAACGGAGAGGGAAGTGAAGGTTCCAATGTTTATTACATTTTGTGGGGCATCAACATACACTTTGTTGAAAAACATGTTGTTCCCAAAAAAGCCAACGGAACAATCATTTGAGGAATTAGTGTCCGTGCTTACGACACATTATGCACCCAAAAGATTGACAATTTCGGAACGGTACAATTTCCACACCCGTTCGCAGCAGACTGGGGAAAACATCAAAGATTTCGTCATTGCCCTCAAAAAACTTGCGGAATTTTGCGATTTCGGGGATTTTCTGAACGATGCATTGAGGGATAGGCTAGTTTGTGGGTTGGAGTCAGCAGTTACAAGGCAGAGATTACTGCTGGAGAGTAAATTAACGTTCGAGCAAGCCTGTATCATCGCCACCGATTTGGAGCTGGCACAGAGGAATTCGGCGTTTGATTGTGCCAACAAGTTCGCGAATCTAGAGGTGGGGGCCGTTTATAAGAGAGCCCCAAACGCTAAGCAGACCTTCCGCCGCCAATCTGATGCTGTTTCCAGCCGCAGGAGAGAGGACATTCCTGCACAACCTGGACCACGGCAAGGCAACGGGAGGCTGACCTACGGGGGTCAGAGGAATGCTGTGTGCCAACGGTGCGGAAGATTCCACAGGGTGGATTCCTGCCCCGCCCAAGATTGGGAGTGCTTTAGGTGCCATAGAAGGGGGCACGCTTCCAAAATGTGTAGAAGTAGGGAGGTTCGCGAGGTGTACTCCGATGATTGGGAGATCGGTCAGTCAGACGACGTTTCCCACTCGCAAAACACCCATCCCGCCGAGCCAAGGTCAGAGTCGCACTGCATTTACTTGCCTGCTGTAAAGTCTGTATCTGGTACTGCACCTCTGTTTGTAAATATGTATGTGAATGGAGTTTTATTAGCTTTTGAAGTAGATAGTGGGGCTAGTGTGTCATTGGTATCTGAAGAGACGTATCACCGATACCTTAACGGTGCAAAACTCCAAAAGTGTCTCCTTTCCTTGAAATCAGTCACAGGTGATCAAATAAATGTCAAAGGCAAAATTGAAGTTAGTGTATCATGGGCCAGTGTGAATGATAGTAAGAGCCACACATTGGAATTAGTTGTTGTTTCTTCCACTGGGCGAGTAAGACCTCTCATGGGTCGCCCCTGGCTTGATATTTTGTCTCCACAATGGAGAAAGAAGCTACTGTCATGTTGTGTTTCAGGGTCACATGAAGGGTATTTTGATGGGGATGATATCAATGTGTTTAAGTTTGAGTCGAGTCCAATGTTGGAAGGAAATTCTTACAAATCACTGTTGAAGGATAGTAAATTGTTAGACAGTTACGCATGCAAATATCCAAATGTTTTCAGTGGGGAAAAATCAAACATGATAAAGCAGTTTAAGGCAAATCTTGTGGTTAGGGAGAATGCTATTCCAATTTTTCACAGGCCATACTCTGTACCTTTTGCCTTAAAAGGGGAAGTTCATAAGCAATTGGAAGAAATGGTAGCCAGTGGGGTTCTAAGACCTGTAAGACATTCAGAATGGGCCTCCCCGATAGTGTGTGTCCCAAAACTAGATGGGGGAGTTAGGATTTGTGTTGATTTTAAGGTGACCTTAAACAGGGTATTGATTACCGATTTCTATCCCTTGCCCAAATTAGAAGATGTGTTTGGCTCATTGGCCGGGGGAACTGTGTTTTGTACCCTGGACCTTCAAAATGCATATTTGCAGTTAGGTGTAGGACAGGAATCACAAAAGTATCTTACCATAAACACTGATGATGGACTTTATCAATTTACCCGCCTACCCTTTGGCATTTCTAGTGCCCCAGGTATTTTTCAGTCTGTCATGCAAGAAATTGTCAAGGGTTTGCCCATGGTGACATGTTATTTGGATGACTTGTTAATTTCAGGGAAGGATTTAAAAGATTGCCAACAAAGGGTGGAACTGGTGTTGAACAGGCTAAATGATTACAATGTGAGGGTGAACATGAATAAATGTAAATGGTTTTGTGAGTCAGTGGACTATTTAGGCCATACCATAAATTCAAAAGGAGTTCGCCCAATAGCGCACAAAATGAAGGCCATACTGGAGGCTAAAGTTCCCCAAGATGTTTCTCAAGTGAGATCTTTTGTTGGAATGTTAAATTTTTATCACCGCTTCCTGCCTAACCTTTCGAGTCTACTAAAACCCCTATATAATCTGGTGAAGAAAAATGCTCCCTGGGAATGGACTTTTGAATGCAACCAAGCTTTTAGTAAATGTAAAGAACTCTTATTGGGCCATCCATTGTTGGTTCATTACAATCCCAAGTATCCCATTGTGGTATCAGCTGATGCTTCACCTTATGGTGTGGGTGCAGTGCTGAGTCACTTGGTTGATGGTGTCGAGAAACCAGTGATTTTCGCATCCAGTACATTATCAAGTGCTCAACAAAACTATTCTCAATTAGACAGAGAAGCATTGGCTCTGATTTTTGCTGTGAAGCGTTTTCATAAGTATTTGTATGGGCAACACTTCACCTTAGTAAGTGATCACCAACCCCTACGGCACATTTTTGCACCAGACAAAGGGGTACCTACTGTTGCAGCTGCTAGGTTGCAGAGATGGTCAATTGTACTATCAGCCTACATCTATAAAATTGAATACCGTAAGTCAGCCTTGCTGTGTCCTGCTGATGCCTTATCTCGACTGCCGGTATCTGATGAGAATGTCGTGGAGTATATATTGAGTGTTTTGCCCGCAAAGTTTCCCTTGACTTATATGGAGGTGTCCACCGAAACTGTAAAGGATGTGGTATTGTCAAAGGTAATGGATTTTACCAAACGAGGATGGCCAAATTTTGTTAAGGAGCCTGCAATTATTCCATTTTTCAGACTAAGGTATGATATCTCCATTGAAAATGGTTGTTTATTATTGGGGTCAAAAGTGATCATTCCTCAGGTATTGCGAGACGACATGCTGAATTTATTGCATAGGTCACACCCGGGAATGGTAAGAATGAAGTCTCTTGCTCGTTCCTTATGTTGGTGGCCAAATGTAAATAAGGATATTGAAGAGAAAGTGAAACATTGTGAAGCATGCCAAATTGTAAATTTCCAACCAGACTGTTCACAAACTGTATCATGGCCCAAGGTTGATATTTGGGGTAGGCTTCATGTTGATTTTTTTGTTATGCAGCAGAAATATTTCTTCCTTATTGTTGATAGTGAGAGTAAGTGGGTTGAAGTATACCATATGCCAAATGGTACTGATGCTCGGAAAGTATGTGATAACTTGAGTACATTGTTTAGTAATTTTGGTTACCCATCACAAATAGTCTCTGATAATGGCCCTCCATTCAACTCCAAGCTATTTGTCGATTTCTGCTCCTGTAGAGGCATTGAGGTACTCAAGTCCCCTGCATATCATCCCCAATCCAATGGTATTGCAGAGAGAGCTGTTCAAACAATCAAAAGGTTGCTTTCCAAAGAGCTGAATACAAACCCAGGTGCCCTCAGTGACAAGAACATTGGCTCAGTCCTTGACAAAATTTTACTTGCTTATCGCACTACTCCCCTGGCAACAAGTGAGATAAGCCCCTCAGAAAGGCTACTAAAGTATAAACCTCGCACCCTCTTGTCATTAATTAAACCACCTTCAAATAGTCTCACTCTTCCAAACTCTAACTATCCAGAATACAAGGTGGGTGAAGCTGTTTTGGTTAGAATGAGACCAGGTAGTATCCCTTTGAAAGGCATAATTGGGGAGAGGGTCAGCACGGTAACCTATAGGGTGTATATTGGAGGCCAATGTCGGTACGTGCACATGAACCAATTGAAGCGCTTGCCACCTGCTAAAATTATTCCTAAGCCACCTGTTTCCCCTTTCCACTTGTTAGCAGCTCCAGATAACTCGGCTGTGGATGCAGCACCTCTATGGTTAGCAGTGCAGACTCCCTTGCACATTACCCCCCGATCCAGCCCATCCAATCCTGTCCAGGTTCCAACTGCGGATATGGTGATACCCCCTCTCCAGCAATCCTCAAGGAATATTGGTCCAGAGCTTCGTCGGTCCAGCAGACCATCCAAGGCACCTCAGCGGCTTGATTTGTAGTGCCGGGGAAGTTTGGAATCCAGTAGGGGAGGAGATGTGGTGTATTTGAAATGTGTGCTAATTATCTCTGAGGACGTATTTTGACAGTCTTCTGTCAGGGAGCCATGTGGCATCCTCTGGTGGGAGTTTTTCACAGTATGTGAGTATGTGTGGCCACGTGGCCGGAATCATGTGTACTGTGACCAGGGAAAATAAATAGTTAAATCTGGAGTCATCCAAGTTGTTTGTTTGTGAATACCGCGGGTAAATATATAATATCCACCTGATCATATACTCTGTCTACCTCTTCCTCTCTATGATTGGAGACATACACACTGGAATCATAACTAAATTCAATGGATCTGCCTTTAGGTCAACCACTATAATCCTGTCACTCACCTGTTATACATAGACTACTTTTCTACCAAGTTTCCTCTTCATTATGAATGCAACCCCATGCTGGCTTCCATTCCCTCCACTAGATATCACCCTATAGTCATTGCTGAAGTAGTCCCCACCATCTTTTCATCTTACTTTGCTTATGCCCATGATGTCCACACCCACCTTCTCCATTTCTTTCTTTATAAACACTAACTTGCACACTCTAAGTACAGTCCTACCATTCCACGTGTGCATTCTGATTGTTACATTCCTCTCCTGCATTTTCTTTTGCCCTGATTCAAATTTGCTTCCACTTCCAAGCAAAGATTTGGAGTGATGACAACTACAGGTGCCTTGCTCCCTTTGCTGCCAGGCACAACACCCAGCCAAATGGGATGGTAATTCAATAAGAATAATTGTTTGTGACAATGATGAGTTGGTAAATTTTATTGTTCAAAGTGACATTGAATTGATGATGAAAGAGACAGTGAAAGAACAGGATGTGGTGAAGTAGATGGAAAGAGTAGAGCAAGCAGTGAATGTATTTGAGGAAGGACTTTACTTTTTATTATTTACGAGGATTTTACCCCGCCGGCCCCGGTGGTGGTGGGGTAAAGTCTTCGCTTGCTAAACTGAGGGTTAAGGGGTTCGAGTCCCGACTGGGTGGGTTTTTCACCACCCAGGGCATGGATTTATGTCAAGTTCTGTTGGTTCAGTCCCTGGAAAACCTGATGACAGGCTTAGCAGCCTATCGGGATTCCAGGACATACAGGCCAACAGAATCGTCCGGCAAGCAAAAAAAATAAAGGCAATAAAGTGGAGAATGAAATTGTGCAGGTGAAATTTACTGAAGTAAAATCAGCTACACAAGCTTCATAACCTTTGTGGGTAAGAGTGAATATCTAAAACAAAATGGTGACTAAGGAGGCAGACTGTGGATTAGGTGTTAGACTCTCTCATATTTCTCAGTAGAACAAAATGTTATCAGAAGTAGAAATTGTTGTAGTAATTGGGGAGATTTGTATAGCATATTGAAAAGGCATAGGTTAACTGGTAAAGAATTGGCTTTATTACTACCTTTCACTGATACAGGGTCGGAACCACCAGGACCGTTAAGGGAGTTGTACGTGGATGCCGTTTCACTAAACCAGGGGTTTGTGGAAGACTGTCGCGATGCACCCTTAGCGAGAGGGACAGCGGTGTGTGGTGCGCCCTTAGCGCGAGGGACAGCGGTGTGTGGTGTGCCCTTAGCGAGAGGGACAGCGGTGAGGTGGTGGACCCTTAGCGAGAGGGACAGCGGTGCGGTGGTGGACCCTTAGCGAGAGGGACAGCGGTGTGGTGGTGCACCCTTAGCGAGAGTGACAGCAGTGTGGTCTGCGAACCTCAGCAAACAACTTATGGGTAGTGGCCCCCAGTATCCCAAACGTCGGCCTTTTATACTTGTGGTGAACCCCGCCACCGCCTTGAAGTGACTCCGTGAGCTAGTGAGACAGCCTCGGTGCAGCGCCGGATAGCCGGCTTGTGAACTCTACGACATTGCGCAACCGACCTGGTACGGCGTCAGACAGCCTGACACGTGGCATAATACCTTCCTCTCACATGTAGCTACTTTGATGATAAGTTCACGGAGTCAGTTCGGCAGTACAGGGGCATTATAAGGAATAGTGAGTGGCATCATTGAGTGGGGACAAATATGGTATGATGGATGATTCCCAAGCATTCATAACAATTATTTACCCTTACCACAAAATAGTCACATTAAAAATCAAATGGAAAGGTATTAAAGGAAGTGCATTAAAATTAATAGGGGTAGCAACTGTTAAGGTAGCAGATGTGTAAGGAAAAATATTTACAGAGTAGATGGTATGGTGCAATATATCAAGATTATTTTCATCATTTTTGGGAACAGGTTGGTTGGATTTTGTTTCTATCAATTGGAGAGAAATTGGTGATAGAATAGGATGTGTATGAGAATAAGAAAATGTTTCCCCTAATGTTAACCTTCCAGTGGATGTGTAGGTGGACATCTGCCCACCTTTAAAAAACCCACACCCCACCATTGTAGATGCTCACAGCCTGATATGGCCCTAGGTATTCTCTCTGACAACCATAATTGACATCAGATCACCTGGTCATCATGTAGAGGAATCATACACAGTGAGCTCTGGTCAGTAGCAAAACTAACAAGTCTGAGAAAAGTGTGCCCACTGGAAGGTTAATGAGTCAACTTGAGATGATTGTTACAGTGAAGATTTTTTCAGTTACATGCTTATGCAATGTCCTCAAAAATACCTAGTACAGTTCATTCGTGATAACTTGGCCGACACTCAGTAGTCTACTGTGCAGGTGGACCTAGTCCAACTCAGAAATAGGGGAAGCAGGGCTTACTGAGAGAGGAGCCATTTGCGAACAGTTTTCCTGTGGTGGAAAGGGAGGGGTAAAGTAGGGGAGGACAGTTCCCCTTCAAATCTGAAGTCTGAGTGGGCTGACTTGTTTAAGCCCGCATGTTGCCCAGAAAACACAACTATGTTGGCGTAATTTTTATTGAGCCAAAGCAAGAACACTATTAGAGTAGAGGTAAACCACGTGCAGCTTGAAAACCTTACCCCTTGATGGGCCAAAATGTAAGAACTTGGACTAGTCCCAACCAAAATGGCTTACTGCGCATGACGTATGGCAGGCAGATACCTCTCCAATCCCCCCAATTTTCCCCCTCCCCTCCACATATTTCTCCTCTCCCGAGTCGTCATCAGCCAGGTTAACGCGAATGAACTTAATAGTCACACAGCTGCGTATTAGATACCTGGAAGTAATCAGTCAGGATAGATCCCAGAGTATTAAGGATTACTAGCAAAAGTATCCGTTGAAATTCAACGGGGGATGAAAGAAAGACAGGGCATATAGGTTGTAGGTTCGAGTCGCTCATGAGGTGTAAATATTTTTCTAGGCAAATCAGCTATAATTTTAGTCTTATTTTTTAATACAGCAAATTAAAACCGCATTACATTATTTTTACCAAGTTTCAACATTCTTTTGCAGTAATGTATGGAAACTAAACTACAGGCCATTTGCATTCCAGAGGCTTTCTGCATTAATATAACATCGTGGCATTCTCCTGTTTTACATGGGTCCAACTTAAATTAGTCCACTTGAAATGAATTTAGCCAATTTCAGGCAAAAATACCCCAGAAAATATCGTAATCAGCAACATTTCGGTGTACGGCCTAGATTTCCACTGTAATGCATATCTCTAGATATAAAACCCAGCCACCATTGTAAATGTCCCATTTTCCTTTTAAGCTAATGCTAATTCCACGGTTACAAAGGAAATATCCTATTGTTGACAGAAGTAAAATTCATGATTTTGACATTAAAAATGCAATTTCTAGGGAAATTTCATATGTAAAAGAAAATTGAATGAAAAAAAAGAAACTGCAATCTTTTATCCATCTAATGGCGAAAACTATATCCTTCTATCTTCAGTAGAACTAATAAAAATATGCAAAAAGAGAAACCTCTGCACTTGAACCATAATGTTTAGACTTGAGTTTTTCAAACACATAAGACACCAGACAGCCCAATATGCTGCCCTTGAGGCCCAGGACCCAATTTCCTTAAAAAAAGATTTTCTGATCCCATGTGTGAAAATTTCACCAAAATCGGTTCACCCGTTCAATACTTATGAAGCTTTTAAGAAAGCATTCTTTTGGGATCTTAGGCCCTCTGGACCCCAGCGTGACTTATGACCCCATGATTGTTGTACATTTAGTATAGGTATATTTTACGTGTTTCTAATACAGGCAAGAATTATCTTCCAGGGCCAATTTTTGGCAATGAAAGGGCCCATTTGAGGGCCTTCTAGGGCCCCAAGGCCCTTGTTCTATAGCCTATGCGTGAACCAGATATATCAAGTATCTTCCTGCCAAATTTTGTTTCAATCGATTCAATGGTTTATGAGTGACTGAGTAACAGACAGGCAGACAGACGCCACTATATTTTTATATATTAGTAAGATGAGGCTAAGGGAAGTCTTGAGGAAAATTCCAAACCTGTCAGTCATCAATATTATGATTTGCCATATGGCATGGAGCCAGCTGTCACCAATCAGTTGAGATAGATGATGCAAGAAGGCAGATTCCTGCATGTAAACAATTCTGGATGAGCATCACCCATTTTCCCTATTGAGAAACCTGATGGATCTTATAACTTTTGCATAGATTATAAAAGGCATGTAAACTAGAGCTAACTCATAGACAATTGTGACTTTTCTAAAGCATGCCTGATGCTTATGCAGATGGAATTAGACCAGGACTCACAGAAAATTTTAACAGTAAGTACACACTTGGGTTCAGCCCATATGAATGATGTTTCATGTAGCTAGTGCACCCTCAATTTTCAGCTCTTAATGAACTATTTTCTTAGACATTTACCCATTGTAATATATTATTTAGATGATGTTTCAATAGGAACGCCTGATGAGCAAGCAGCTATTAAAGTATTAGATCAGGTGCTACAAATATTTCAGCAGTTTAAGATAAGAATTAATCTTGCCTGAAGCTTATATTTACAGGAACAAATGAGAGTCTTTTGGGTTATGTCATCACAGGCACTGCTATTACAACTTCACCTGAGAGATTAAAATCATTTGTAGATGCTATACCAACTACAGACAAACTCAAATTTAGATCATACTCAGGAATTTGAAATACCGGTGTGTTTGACCTGGACAGAAGGGATGCCTTGGTCAAGGACGCCATAGGTGACGTCGGAAAGAAAAAAAAAAGTCATCGAGACACTACAAGGTATGAATCTGTCCATGTATATATAGTGACCTTGTTCTTTTGGTCAATAATGAATTATACTGCACCATGAATAAAGAAAGTGGATTTAAATTGCATATGACTAGCGGAACTGGAGTGAAGGAATGGTGCAAGAGGTGTGGAATTTTTTTTGGTGCAGTTTAGCTTGTATTGCATTGAGAAGGATTTCTCCAGCAAGGATTTGCCGTGGCTGGAGGGAGGATTCCCGCTGGTGAAAGGATTTTCACCAACCAGCCAAACGCCATCAGGGAGGATTCCCCAGGTGAAAGATTTCACCAAATCACTCGCGTTGAGAAGGATTTCTCCGGTAAGGATTTGCCGTGGATGGAGGGAGGATTCCCACTGGTGAAAGGATTTTCACCAACCAGCCAAACGCAGTCAGGGAGGATTCCCCTGGTAGAGGATTTCCCTGTTGAAAATGTCGGTATAGTGTCTTATTTAGTTCCGTTTATCTTTTCCAGATAAATACAAGATGGAGGATAAATCTCGTATCGCCACTCTAGAAGGGAGGAATTACCCCGTGTGGAAGCTCAGAATGACCACTGATCTGTAGGCCCAAGGACTGTCCAAATTCATAACTGAGGGTGTGGACATCCTCCAGCGGAGCTATCTGCCGGTGCCAGGTGACACTGCAAGTGTACTGGAAAGAAAGCAATAGAAGATGGAAGAGTTCGAAAATACTCGTGCCGCCAGAGATGAAAAAGGGTCAAATCTTAGAGGAGGTAACGGCATCTCCGGCCATCTCCGCATAGATGGGCCGCAACATTATCGGCAAAGGATGCAAGGCCGCAGCCATGGACACTAAGGAGGTGGTAGCAACCGGCACCGGCAGATGGCAGCTACTGCATCAGCCGGGAACGAGAGCAACAGTGGAGAGGGATCCCAAGCAGACGAGGCATGTGTTGATGAACAGCAGGAGACATACAGTTTCGTATCCAAACAGTACATACCCAAGGTATCCAAAGTAGTTAGAGCCAATGCCATGCTTGTGGATGTAGTTGGTATGGGTCTTTCACTTATGACAGTTGGCCAGGACTGCAGTGTGACTCGAATAGAATTTATCCTAGACTCGGGAGCTTCCTGTCACTTGGAATGACGGGCGTACCGGTTGTAAATAAACAAAGCTTGGACATGCCAGTGATGATACAGGTAGCAAAAAGCAGGGTAAAGTTACTAGCTCATTACGTGGCAGAGCTCAACTGTATCATTAAAGTTGGTGGGATTCAAACTTATCTTTTGCTGACAGTGCTGGTTGTGGGAAATCTTTCCCACAACTTGCTATCTATCACAAGTTTGGATAAGAGTGGGTACAAGGTGCATTTTGGGAATTTAAAGGGAATCATTACCAAAGATGGTGTGATAATTGCTGAGTGTAAAAATATATCAAATTTGTATAGACTCATGGTAATGATCAAGCCTGATGTTGAAGCTGCTATGCTTATGGAAAATGAGGAAATATGGCATA
Source organism: Ceriagrion tenellum (assembly GCA_963169105.1). Lineage (NCBI taxonomy): Eukaryota > Metazoa > Arthropoda > Insecta > Odonata > Coenagrionidae > Ceriagrion > Ceriagrion tenellum. The sequence continues at coordinate 78,404,396 of OY720635.1, forward strand.
AGCATCTGGGACATCTAGGTAAACAAAACCTAAAGAGGTAAAAGGGCATGGTTGATGGTATAAATTAATGTAACAGGTAATGAAGACATGTGTGAAGTATGTGTTCAAGGTAGACCAACCAGGCTGCCATTTCCTGGCACACGTCCCAAAACAATAAGACCATTGGAGAGAATTCACAGTGACTTATGTGGTCCAACCTCACCCACTGTCTACAATGGAGTGAGATATATTTTAACCTTTTTGGATGACTATACAAATTTCACTGTGGTGTATGGTCTGAAATTTGAATCAGAAGTTAGAGACTATATTAAACTGTACGTGGCCCGTGTGACTAGTTGTTTCTCATTCAAGATCTGTAACTTTAGATGTGACAACGGAACTGAGTATATTAATGAAAGGGTGATTAATTTGTTCAACAAGCTGAGAATTGAATTTGAGACAACAATTCCAGGTACTCCAGAGAACAATGGAGTGGCAGAAAGGCTGAACAGAACACTAATAGAAATAGCCAGGTGTATGCTAATAGGGAGTAGTCTAAAAAGAAATTTTTTTTTGATAGAAGCAATTCTTACTGCTACTTATTTGTTAAACAGGTGTCCCACAAGAAGCATTGCTAAGGAGAAGGTTCCGGCTGAGTTATGGCTTGGGAAGAAGTCCAACCTGTCTGGTTTAAAGGTTTTTGGTTGTATATATTTTGCCCTTAAGAATAAAAATCAAATAGATGGTAAGTTTGACACAATGGGGAAGAAATGTATTATGCTAGGATCCTGTAGTAATGGCTACAGACTCCTCTCATTGGAGGACAATAAAATAATTGCTGCAAGACATGTCACCTTTGATGAGACTAGAGATAGGTTTCTAAGAGACAGATATGAGAATTGGTTTATCTCCTCTGAGACAGGAGAAGACGGTAGTGGTATTGATGTGGAAGATGAAAAAGGTGAGAGTGAGACATTGGGCACAGAAAACCAACTGGTTGATAAAGAGGACCCAGTTTCAGGAGGGGGTGAACAGGGCATAGAATTAGAAGAACTCAATGAACCAGCACATGCACTTTTACCAGGTGTAAGGAGGGGCACCAGGGTAAGGCTCAGGCCTGGATATTGGGAAGACTATGCCACAATGGCACTTATTACTAGATTTGTAGATTTAAATAATGCTGAAGACAATGTAAATAATAGTTCTCTTAAATTGGAAACTGACCCTCTTATGGTAGACATCTGCAATGATGTACCTGCAAGTTTCGAAGATCTTTCTTGCAGGGAGGACAAAAACCAATGGTTACGAGCCGTGTCTGAAGAACTTGAAGCACTACATGAAAATGAGATGTTTATTGATGTATTTATATATTGTTTCCTTTTCCTGTTTTTTTTTTTTTTTTCTTCTCCTTGACTTGTCCCATACATATGTTTTTTATGTCTCCGGGACCAATAAACTACTTACTTACTTACTTACTTACTTACTTACTTCTTTTTGAAAATGCTTCTTTTGCTCCAAAGCACTACACAGGTATGTAAACTGCTCAACTTGCTCTAGTTTGTACCCTCCCAACCATACTCTGCTGCATCTTCTCACTTCCAGATATTCTCATCACTTACATCACCTTATGGTTTATCTTCATTCCATACCTCTCACACTGCACCTCACCTTTAACACATTCATCATTGACTGTACCCCCTTGGCTGACTGACAAACCAATACTTGATCATCTGCAAATCCTAATGTCTCTATCATATCACTTTCTACCTTCATTCCTACATCCATCTCTCCTAATGCCTCCAAATCATTTCTTCTGAATGGATGCTAATGAGCAACAGTGACCGTGGACACCCATGTCACACTCCCACCCAATCATGACTCATCCTGATTTGCCCTCAGCTACCCTAACCTGCACCCTTTAGAGCTGGTTCATATAAAGATTCCAGTTGAGATGTGTGTTCCACCAATCAACTCCCTATTTCTTTAGAACTGCCATTATTACCACCCAGTCCACCCAAAGAAATGCCTTCTAGAAGTCCACAATCAAGCAAAAACAGCCTTCCCATATCCTAGGTTTCTTCCCACTAGTAATCTCATTGTTCCTATAGCATCCTGCACTCCCATCCCTCTTCTAAATCCAAATTGACTCTCACCTGGGTATTTGTTAGCCTTGCTCTACAGCATTCTATCTATAATTTTAAGGATAGTTTTTGCTGAGAGGGATATTAACTTATTGTCATATAATCCTCTCAAGTTTTTGTCTTGCTCTTCTTCAGTAACAAATTAGTGTCGTCTTCATGCAGTCCTCTGGCCACACTCCATCCTCATAAATTTCCCATTCAGGCCCATTCTCTAGAGAAACTCTACAAGTATTTTATCTGTTCCCACTGCCTTATCCCTTTTCATGTCTGGTAGTACTCTTTTGATTTCAATATCAAGGATGCCTGGTAGAAAGCCATCTCTGTCGATGTCGCCTTTCCTTTCTGTATCTAACCTACTCAGCCTTATTTCCTAACCATGGAGCTCTTCAACATATTCATCCCTCCTCCCCTGAATCTCTTATGGCAATAAAATCAACTTTCCTAACTTGTCTGTTATCACTGCCATTCCTCTTCCTTTACTACTTAATTTAGAAATTGTTCTCTTCTCTCTACCATGCTTCTCTATCTTCCTTTGTTTCCCGTCATTGCCCATGAATGCTGTAATTGTTTTTTAAATTGAACCTTTTTAGGTGTAAGTGACAATTCTTTGCCAATTCCATTGAAGAGAGCATTTTTCCATTACTTTTTTGAAGACTTTAGTTCGACTCTTTTTGACACACTGGGCTTTAAAAAAAAAGACTTTTTTAGGACTTTAAAATTATATCTTTTCTCTTTTTTTAGTCTTTAATCACCAACAAGCCTGATTTTGAATGTGCATTTGCAGAGGGGATGATAAATCATGAACATTTTTGTACATTTAGGTGTTGTCTACTTCAATATATCCACCAGAACCAAAAAAACCCTATTGTGATCCACAAACAAAGAGTTTGTTGTTCTCCAAAAATATGTGCATATATCTAACAATTTTCTGAGGAAAAATCAGTAACTACCCTGGATTGACCAATAATTAATTACTTCAAGATGATACAGTATATATATTCCTTATGGTGCTCCTCAATGCATCCAAGGTCACTGTTATAATCCCCCAACTACTTTGAACCTGGGCATTTCGTTGGACTGTATCAACTCTTTGAGCTAGCATACTATCCTTCTTGAGGGAATTGAGGAGAAAATTACTGATGCATCCTTGATAATATTCAATTTCCCACATTCAGCCCTCATAATCATATGATCCAAGCTTCTATATTTACTGCTGAATTTCCTCTATTCTGGTGCTTGTAGCCTTCGACAACATTTTTATGAAAGGATTATGTTTTGCAACCATCACAGATGCCTTGCCTCCCCCACGGCCAGGCATGACACCCACCCTTGGGATACAAGTTCCGAAGATACTATAGTAATCCTAAGATATCCTAAGATACTATCCTAAGGATATGTACAGGGTATTAGATAGTTGGGAGGCCTTTGCCATTACCACTTCCAGGTGGTTTTTTAATGCAACACCATCGCATAAACTAGTACATAGTATAAGGTATACCTTTAGTCTGCCTCCGACCCTTCAATCTATCTGGCATGGGTGCTCCTCCTAGGCACTACCAGCAGTCCAGATCCAGAGTCACTGGAACATGCAAACCCTTCCACTGTATCAAGGAATTAGCACAAAAGAAGGGAGAATAGATGTCACTAAAAATAGGTGTATCTGGTTCAGATTGAGACATAATTTAATGATACACAATTGAAAATAATTCCATATGAAAAAAAGTTTTTCTTTCAGGCAACGCCGAGATGTATATTAAGAATAAGGAACAAGCATAATTAATTGTATGAGGAAGGCAAAGAATTTCCCAGCATGATGCATAGTTAGGAGGTAATAATACTTAGTAAACAGGTAATATAAGCCATAGATGCAATAACTTCCACAATAGTCCCCAATTTTCAATGACTATACAGCCAAGTGACATACATAGATATCACAATATTGCATTAGCATTCAAAACATACCTTATTAATAACTATAATATTCCCATCACATATAATGATCATTTTGCATGAGTCTCCCATCACAATATTCCATGCTAATTCTAATAATTCACTTGTCATTAGTGATATCACTGAGAAATTGACCAATCTGGACACCACCAAAGGGTTAGACCCCAATGATATTCCTGCCCTTCTCCTGAAAAATTATCAGGATGCCCTTACTTACCCCTTGTTTATAATTTTCAACAAGTCCCTAAGTGATGGTATTTATCCTGACTTGTTCAAGTTAGGTCACATAGTTCCTATCCACAAAAGTTGAGATAAAAATGATATTTGTGATTATCGTCCTATTGTCATCCAATCTGTTCTGGTAAAAATGTTTGAAAGTCTAGTCGTCGATAAAATGAGGCCTTTTGTAAATACAATTATTGTTGACTGGCAACACGGATTCATCCCTGGTCGTTCAACAACAACTAATTTACTGACATACCAGCATTTCATTGCAAATGCCCTTGATGGTTCATCCCAAGTAGACTCTGTGTATATATATACTTTCAGAAAGCTTTTAATAAAGTTAATCACTTTATATAAACATAATTATGACTTGAATTTTATTGTATTGAATTGTAAGTGTATAATTATTATATCACGTTTCATGTATTTGGTTTTGTTTTAAGGATTTATCCCATCAATAAATAAATAAATAAAGACTCACATGATCGAAAGCCTTCTTCCACTCCTAGTTACGATGTCCCTCGTAAAATAAGGGCTGAAAAAATTAAATGACAGAGACCCATAAATTCTAAAGAACTTGGTATGTCTTGGGTAAAAATTAAATGCCCAAAAGATCATCACATTCATGGCCATTATTAAATTCCAACCGTCATGCAATTTAGAAATGAGAATAGTATTATTGATGCATGCATGAAAGCACTTACATGTTTCAGAAATCCATGACGTAAAGAAATTTTCCTCGTCACTAATTTTACAATTAGCATTTGTTAAGTGAGTTTTATAACCGTATTTCCATCAACCTGCCAATAAATCTCGGGAACTTCAACAAACCTTGATATAGCATCAACATTTTTAATTTCTTTTTTACATTTTAACAGGGTTTGAAAAGTGCACCATTACTATATTACTGCCAAGTTATTAAAAAAAACAATTTCAGTTGCACGCATATTTGCCTCAAGGCATTATTGTATTTTCGTCACTTACGGGAGTTTCTCGCAATAAAATTCCAACGCTGAGAAAAAAGTGAACTTTTACCTATTCCAGTCTTTTTCTTGTTATTAGGAACAATGAAATCCCACCCAAAGAAGATTTTTCTCGAAAATTTCACTTGGGTCAGGTTTGCTTTTCCCTCCTCCAATGTCTAATAGCGCTTGTAGGGCGCCACTTGTTTTCTTCCAGAGGCGCCGCATCCGCAGTGTTGAGGATATCGTTGTGTGAATCTGTTAATCATTACATGCTATTATTTGAGTTACGTTCAAATTCCTGTGGCAATGATTAGGTCGATTTGGACATCAGGGTCACAACGGAGATCTTTTTCTGTACGCAAGATATTACCAGAAGATTTTACGATCGTGGCATCACGTTTGTTTGAGTATTTTTTAACTTAAAGTTCTCCGCAGTTGGTGACTAGGTTGCTGAACGGAGCGCAAAATCACGGGAAAAACAATGTTACAAACGAGAAAGAGAGCATTATGAAACAAAAATTGAAGGCCACTTTTCCTAATGCCCAGGTCATTGAAATAGTGGATATATCTGGTAAGGGAAATGACTTAAGGAAATAAGTATTGGTGATCCGCTTTTGGGCTTCAGATGTATGCTTTCTATTCAGGTGGGTGTGGTGCAATGTATGAGGTCACGATAGATTCTTCAGATTTCAAAGGGTTAAGCATTGTCAAGCAGCACAGGCTAGTGAATGAGGTTCGTATCTAAGAGGTATTATATACTGAATGATGATGCTTCAGTGGTGAGAATGAGCTCGATTTTGTTTTGATTCCGACAACGATTTCTATTGCAGGCGCTAAAGGAAGAAATAAAGGACATGCACGGATTGAGGATACATACATCAATCCCCTGAACTCAGCGCTCTATAGAATAGGTGCTCTAGTTTTTAAAAAGCTATTTTTAGCGCATATTGTTCCATTAAATTTATTTGAAAATGACCTTCCGTTATTCTCGACGGGTACGCGTCTGTAATTCCCATCCTGAAATATAGTTTTTTAATGGGTTGTAATTCAATCGTTTCATTATTATTGTCAATCTTCCAGGCAAATTTGATCAATGGTACCAATCCGAGGTTGATAGCAATTAAATGTGCTTTCATTGAAAATACTCCAGTGGAATACAGGGAAAGTATAGCATGTTACTGTGTGCATTCTGACCACTGAAATGGTATTTTGTCATGTTATAGCATTCAGGGGTTTATAGTGGTAGCATACTTACCAATATTTATACGTGACTTCAGGAAAGATTTAACCCAACTGGTGTTTTCCAAATATAAATGCCCTTTACACTATTCCCTTGCAGGGTAGGCATATAAGAATCAATTTACTGCTGTTAGCCCCAGAAAACGTGTCTCCCTTATTGTAATTTTCTCTAAAATGCCCTTCAGAACAAACCATTTCTCTAACACTCCTGAATTGCTTCAAACTATAATTATTCCTCCTCTCAAGTCTCTTTTGACTATATAGTCACTACTTAACACTACCTATACTACCTTGTATGTTTTGTTACTCAGTGCTTTCAAGTCAAATCAGCCAAACGCAATTTCATATATCTGCAGGGTACCTGGTAAAATTACTTTATTAGTCAGTCTAGCTGAAGCCATTATGGTGTAGAAAGTTGCACAAGGTTGACCCACCAAGATTAAAAGCCCTGATTACAATGTGTGAACGCAAAAATTCACCATCTAGCCACACCAACATGTACGAATGCATGAACAGGAGAATAGAACCTGCTCTATTTGGTTCATGAACTTGTGAACGAACATGTATGGGTTTATGTACCACATAATCAGGCCTTCAGACATAGCTAAGCCAGCTGCGGTCTTCCATATTCTCTTTCAATACAGCTTTAGTACATACTATTCTAGCATTCTGAAATTTCCCACTGTGAATATATTTATTTCTCAGCTTTAAGGCTGCTTTACATGGCCTATTTCATAGTACCAACGAATGTATGATAGAATGTGCAAGATAATGAATGGAATTTCATCAGATTCTACTTCCCACTCAGGCATTCAGAAAACAATTTGCCGTTTAATGTAGTATAATTTTCCTCACAAGAGAGTTTCTGCATTGTTTTCACAATAAAATGTAGAACAGCCTATATATAAACCATCCAACAACAGTATAATATTCAGCGAGGAGGAATGGCAACAATTCATTGCAGCTTTTGGCTTCATATTCTGCAGCTCCATGAGAGTTCTTTGATGCACACAAATTCCTCCACATTATTAAAAGTAATAGGTTTAAATTTCTGTAGCTCCTTAGAAAGTCTCTTATTTGATGCCAACCAATTGCTCATAATTTAAAGCTGTGGTTCACCACTATTTTCCTAACATGCATCCTTCAAATCCTACAAAACAATTCAAAAGTTGCCATGAAAACTAAGAGTATAAATAAATTCCAATCCCAGACTTTACCTCCCAACACACTGGAAAAAACAATATATGTGGACCCCAGAAGTCAAGGGGTCTAAGTGACATTTAAAAAAAAATAAGTTAGGTACAGGAATGGGATGTGAAAATATAAATCTTTTAGGTGGTAAAGGGATCCAAGTGACTTTCTTGACAGGTAATGCTATCTAGGGTAATGCCTCTTAACTACTTAGTGGGTTGCACCAAACATTTTCAACTTTGACTTCGGTTTTCTCAAAGCAACGAATTTAGACCCCTTGACTTCAGGGGTCCTCATATAATAAATGTTCATCCAATGCATCATTCTTTCCCCAGACGATTTCACATTGTTTGATCCAATTGAAACTATTGAGAAAGGATAATTAAATAAATTTCACAGTAATTTCTAGTATTTTGCTAGAAAATTTATTCAAAATTTTAAATTTGCTTACAAGCAAGTTTTATACAAAGGTTCCATTGATGATTTAATTTTCTACAAAATATTTTTACATAATGTCTTTCTCTCCTTAGAAGACAAAGTAATAAAATGCATTTTTCTTCCTTGAGTTCATCATGGTCTTCAAATAAGTTTATTTATTGATCATGATGAAACCTATCATTTTATACTACAAAAGTTAAAACCCAAGGGTTAATAATAAAGCAGCAATAGACATGCAACTACATTGAAACTAATAAAAACACTCAAATATTGAGTTTGAAATTTGTAATTACCAATATCCAAAAAGCATTATAATGTGCATTATTGTTAATTGTAAGTTATCATCACTTACAATTTTCATAACAATGAGTATAAAAACCAGTTAGAGTGGCCTTATATCAGGAAATGCGTCCACAGGTAATAGCACATTTGTCAATGCATAGCATTCAAAATGCTCAAAGACTTAATCTTTATCAGGTGAGGCTTATAAAATGGTTTCATCTTTTGGTTGACTTAGCCTACAAGGGAACATTAATATCAAATATTAACTTTAAAAATTAAAATAGGTACAACTTTCCTGCATAATCCGACATATTCAAAGGCACAGCACCTTAATAGTTACCTTTCATCGACACATTAACCAACAAGGCACAAAAATCACAGACCTCTGAGTTCCTTATAGATGATCCATATCATTGGATTTCATGAAATTTTCCAAAGACCAGTTCCTTACAATGTGTAGCACAAAATACCACTATAATGTCTCACCAAATCACAACTTTACCAGGCAAATGAATATTATAAAGAAATAAAGCTCTTGGCTATACATATATATATATTTACATGCATCTCAAGAATAACTTCTACAATTAAAAGGAAACCTTGAACCAGTATCAAGTGCTACAAATAGAATATAATCAAACTTCATAAACATAGACATCTATTAAAAATATATTCACTCAGAGCCCGCTCTGTTCCATTAAAAAGACAAAATTTGTACTGAACAGCAGGACTGTAAAACAAAAAAATGCCTTACTGCATTTCCTGCTCTTGAGGTAGATTGATAAAATGGTTAAGCAAAATATAATCAACTAGGCTTAGAGCCCTTTCAATTGGCATCTATAAAATCCAAACGCTCACACAGCTGAATCATCATCCAGCAGTATAAAAGGAACTTCTTTCCTCGAACCATCAACAAACACATCCCTAGTCATTAAATTCAAAACAATAACAGCATTGGCTGATGTTTTTCCATCTAATCAACAGTGTCTCTGGTGCACCAGGCACGAAATAATACAAGTTTTCTGTACAGATAGCCACAAACTGGTTATAATTGACTTAATGAGCACCAATGGTATCATACAATTTCAAAATAATTCATGACACACCAATGCTTCTGGACATTGGACTTGCCTAGTAAGTACTGTAAAATGCATACAACTATAAAATATATACTCTATTGAAAAGTGAATAATTCAACTTTGGTATTTTTTGTCTTCCACAAATTCTAAGAATAATTACATGGACACAGTGAGTAGTAACTTCACAAATACCCGGAATGAATTAAATCGGACATAAATGAAGACCAATTCTGGCAGGGTGACATTATGACAGCATAGTAACAAACAACCATGCATGGCATCTTGAGTAACAATCGTGAAAAAAATCTGCAACACATTAAAAATGGAGTAAAGCCCTTGAACAATTACATAATAAAAGATAAAAGAGAAATTCCTTGATTATAAATTTTATAAATGATAAATAAATATGCTGATTATAATTCTATAAGGATAAACGTCAATGTGTCTGGGCAAGTGAATGTGACCCTAGCACCTGCACACTGGAAGCATGCAAAAATAATAATAAACAATGCCACTCCAATGTATTTACAAGTCACTTTTTAATATGATAAGAACAATTCTCAGCTTTTAGTTTTTCATACACTACTTCACAAAATACTGCATTCAGAAAAGGAAGAACTATGAAATGCCTAACTAATGTTTTCCGACATTTCACTGTCCCAAGTTTTCATTGTCTAAAACAAACATTGATAATCTTTCCACAATAGTCAGGTACAGCGACATCATGTAAGCTCCAAAAGACTAGTGACTCCCATTCTAGGTGCCTTGTGCTAAGAACTGGAAAATTTCATAATATTTTTACAACTCTAGTACTCCAAGCATTGCTTCTCCATCACGGGCACTTAAATACAACCTACAATATTTATGAAAATAATTTCTGAACACATCCTTTTCCACAGCATTAACAACACGAAGTGCCCTCACAGCATCAAGAACAGTAAGACAGCCTGAATACCTAGTCCATCTCCAAATATTTAGAATACTTCTTTAACATATACTTCATTCCATTGCAACAAGCCATTTTCCTGGCTCATTAACACATACAAAATTACTTGCCCTTCTGTTTACACGGTGATTGAAACAACTGAGGCCCACAAAGAGCCAGTAGCTGATATTTCTGAATTGAAGGAATGATTAGATTCAGACAATCTCCACAAGATCTCAGGAAATGTCATTGAGCAAGGACTTTTACGACACCTATTCACCCACAATCAGCATGAACAGCAGTTTTTTCTTTAAAAAAAATCAGAGGCAACTCAAAGTTAAATAGGGAAAATTGCTGCCTACTTACCGATGGCAAGTCATCAGAAGTACATGGAAAAGAGGCAAAATAGAACAGCCTGTATTCTTGGCAAAAGTAAGAATAGCAATACTGATTTAATGTCATTGGGCTAGAATGAAAGAGGCTAGTGATGTAATAAGTATTGGTCCATCTCATACAGATAAATATCTCAACTGCTTAAATGACTATGCATCATTAACTTAGTGGATACAAAATTGGAAAGCAGAAAAACTAGATTTTCATCAATTAACTTTATCAAAATCTGTCATAAAAAGCAAGAAAATATGTAGCTGTTAACTGCCATACCATCACTTCAATGATGCAAAAGTTTTTCAATTAGAGCACTTTTCATTAATCATTATTCTCTAATTACAAACATTTAACTTGAGATACTGAAAATTTATCCAAATTCTTCAATTTTCTAACTTTCTGATGTACACCTGGTAAAAGCAACTTGACGAACAAACCCAAATTCATATAATTCAATTTTCACCAGCCTATGGTGCATAAAATAAACAAAAATTAAGATGACCATGAAAGAGAGGGTATGTAAGTGACTGAATTAAGCACACACAAAAGAAATAAACATATGAAAAGCATGTAGATGATAGTACCTTGGCACATCAAACTGAACATAGCTCAGCAATGTACAAATTCGACACCACTGCCAATGGATTGAGAGAGAAAAGTGATAGCCAAATTTGTAAGAAGTGTTCATATTCAACACATTTTACAATATTAGTCCTCTATCGTAACAAACGAGAGCAGGTGTCTTTGAGAAAAAAATTGGGATGGAACTTACCATTTGTTCTATTAACTCAATACTAATCACATAATACTTTTAAATGAACAGCGATACCTGATACCCAAGTACAAGAGACATTTTTTACTGCAGAGTAACTAATTACATGGTAGTCACATCCAAACTGTTTCCTTAATAAGCAATTCCATTTATATAATGAAAGACAGTCAATCATACAGTAAGTCCTCAATTTACGTCGGAGATGCGTGGTGAAGGAGAGCAACGTAAAATATATCCAGATATTCGTGACCTCTGTAATCCTGCGATAAATCAAGGCGTTAATTTCAAAATTCGTTTTTTGCCTTTATCCAGGAAAAATAGCTATTTCAGATAGGGTGATTACATCTCAGTTATCAAAAAATGCAAGCATATGCACATACTCTTTATTTTATTAGCATTAAACAGGGAAAAATTTTCTGACAACCCTTGTCAGCATGGACGTATCATCGAATCAGAGGTAAATCGAAGCAATGCATACCAAGGACTTACTGTACTATTAACTATAAGGAGCCATTAGGTAGGAAATTTGTGTGCTTCATTATTATTCCCTAATGAACCAAAACAAGTTATGCTGAACTTTTCGAAATAATGCAATTAGGCAGTGAATTTATCACAAACCCTTAACTGGTGTCACTATGTATTACTTTGCTTTGAAGCTTTGAGCTGATAATCTCAATGAATCAATTTACCAGAAGCATATTGAGAGTATTATTACAACATCATCGGTCACACTCAGCAGTTTTGGCCAATTAGCCACCAATTAACTGGCAGAATACCAAAATGATGAAATGAGTAACATAAAAATGCTATACCAAATTTCTACAGTATTTCAACAGAAATTATGAAAAAAATACTCAATGCCTAGGTTTAGTATCTTGGAAATGAAACAAAGCACTTAGCTATCACTTTGTCCATTACCCACACATCATCGTTTGCATTAAATAGATATCATTGACACAATGAATTTAACTATGCATGGAGAAAAAAGAAGTATGATACTTCCTTCCAGCCTCTTTTAGCAATAGAATGTGGCCTTGAACCATTGGGGGAAGGGGATGGGGTTTACAACCTCATCCTGTCCGGCTCTGTATAGCAGATTCGGTATTAAATGTCACGTCCTGGGGGGGGCAGCTGCCTCCCCCTGGCTACACCCATGCCTTGAACAATCACTTATTTGGGGCTACCCCCACAGAAGTAAAGACCGGGCAAAAGGATTGCATCATAAACTCATTAACAATGGGATTAATTTTTTTTAACCCATTACATTACTCACTACTATACTAATATTCACAGTCACATATGGCTGGTATCAAGCTGACACCCAAACAATGAAATTAGCAGAGCTTTGGTATTACAACATAATGGCCCCTTGATAGACTTTAGAGTTATGAAATTGAGGTTTGCAATGTCTGTAAACAAAATTCTTATGCCTTATAGCTGAAAATTGCACCAATTTTGCTAGTTATCAGTTGAAATGCAAGAGATATCAGCCAACACATGGTCACATTCAATTTGTTGAAATCCTTGTCATATGAATCTCAAAATCAGACACGTAAAATCGCTAGGATAAAATTCTCGATAACACTGTGTCACCATCGCTATTTTCATAACTCAGTAGAGGAGAGAATCATAGTTCCCACAATAAACAATATTAGATACTAGCAGAAGGGTGCTTCTTTATCCCAAATATGTGGTAAAAACTAAGACATTTTTTTAAGTTCATACATCACATAACCTGGAAAATACCTTACCTAAATGTATGGCATTTGTAGAATACTCATAATATGGATTAATACAGTAACCAGTGATATGATGATGATGGCAGATGAATGATGGATGACTCCAGTTACCTAACAATGATAATTGGTTTACCAGTATTTTGTCACCCCTCGCAAAACACTGACCACAAACAAGGACTAACATGGAAGTAAACCATTATATGATAAATATCACTTCAAAGTTGAAAATGGCCTGACTCAAGTTTCTTTATCAAAGAAAATAACTATGAAAAATTAAGGCAGGAAAAATAGCAATGGTACTACATGAAATTCCATCCTTAAAGCACCATATTGTTCAACTCTAAATCATCTGGATATTTAGGGTATCAAGGTATCGTACTGAGGTCCAATCCCAAAAAATAAATTAGTACCAGTGTGTTTTCATTAAAAATAACTCAAAGACACCCAACCAATATTTCATAAGAAGAGATACCAAACATACCAAGATAAACACATTCCCAGAAAAGAAAGTTACCAATTGACTATCACTTCAATCATGGCTGCTGAGGATGAAATACCTGATCAAAGCGTGGTAAAGGTGTTGATTCCGGTTGAGGAATAACTTGTTCTGCCACTCCAGATACATTTTCAGACAGAAGAGATAGAGGATCTGGGGCCAGTGGATCTCGATCCGGAGGCCGAAGAGAGAAAGGAGAATGACCTTGTGAAAGGGCTGCAGACTCTGAGCCAGATGGAGAGGAGGGGAGGGGTGGAATGAGGGACAATAAATGCTCCAAATCTACTCTATTCTCTTCATCATACATCCGAGGTCCTTCACCAATGGCCTCCATTCGTAAATTTGGCAACTCAGAAGGACTTGAAAACGTTTTAAATTCATCAGATGACAAAGGAAGAGGAGAAGAGGAAGAGCAATCCTCACTTTTGAGACTGGTGGTGGATACAATTATGGGCATGTTAGTCAAGGTTGACTCACTCACCCCAGTCACCGAGCCCCCAGATGTCTCACCACCCCCACTAGTACCTACTGACTCAATATCCATCCCATGCCCTTTCTTCGTATGCCTGATCAGATGATCCTTCCTCCCAAAACGCTGTGGACAAAACTGGCAGAGGAAATCCCTTCGACCCGTGTGAACCACTAGATGCCTCCTCACATCCTTTCGAGTGAAAAATGTCCGGCCACAGTCGGTACACGGAAAACGCCGAGGCACTTCTGACTCTGAAGTACCACGTGTACCGACACTGGTTGATGGCCGCGTTTGTGGAACGTGAACCTCACGGAGGTGACGCAATACATCACTGGCCCGAGCAAACCCTCCAGCACCACACACTTCACACTGAAGCACGCCTTCCCTGGCGGCGTGGCCTGCCAAGTGCCTCCCGTGAGCAGCCGCCGAACGGAACTCACGGGAGCACTGGGGTCGGTCACAGCGCAAAATAGGGGAGGCAACCACTGTCACCGCAGGGGCACTCACAACAGGGGTAACACTCTCACTGAGGGCACTACGATGCACTCGTTCGTGATTTCGAAGGTGGTCTCGACGGCGAAAGCTCCTGCAGCAAGTAGTGCACTGGTGTCTCCTCTCACCCGTGTGAATGAGTTTATGCCTCTCCAACTTGAACTTGGAAGAGAAAGCTTTGGGACAATCAGAGCAGCCAAATGGTCGCTCACCAGTGTGCGAATATGAGTGCTGAGCCAACTTGCCCGGACTGCCGAAAGTCTTCCCACAGACAGAGCATCTGTGTCTCTTGGGCGTTGTTTCAGAGGTAGAAGGAATGGGAGTCGCAGGGAGCTCTGTCTCCCTCTCAATTTCGTCAGCAGGTTCCTCAAAAGTGGGAGGTCTCCACTTGGTTTCAACCGTATCTGAGGCATTATCCAATGATCCCTTTGGCTCTGAAGACTGACCAGCATCTTTGGCTCCAGAACGAAGTCGCCCACAGAGACTCCAGTCCCCAACCATTTCCTTGGTGTTTTTGTTCTCCTCATTCTTGACAACCTTCTTGTTTTTCCCAGACTGAGTTTCACCTGTCCTCCTTGGGGATTCCCTCAAAGCTGGAGCTTCACTGCGCCCGGAGTTTCCCTTTCGCGTTCGAGGTGAGGCAGTCTCTCTCCATTCCCTCATTGCCTCACCCAATCTCTGAAGCCTCCCTTCGGAACGCAGAGATCGCCCACGACAACTGTAACTCTTGCTTGGTGAGGAGCTTTTACTTGAATCCCCTGACTGAGGTCTGCTACTGGCCACTGCTTGAGTGGATGATAATCCCTTGATCTTTCCCAAATGCACATCTTTTTTCCTTCCATTGTCCTTCCTTTCTTTTTCTTCCGTGTATTCTATAAGATAAAGAAAATTGTTTACATAAAATTTCCATAAGGGATAAGAGATAGTAAGAAGGGTGAGGTACTAAAGTTTCACATCTTTTCTCATCCCTTCCATTCAACAATCTTGACACAAACTGTATTTAAGCCTTCCAGACATGTAACAGAGGAATTTTTTCTTATATTTTAGCTTCATGCATCTAGAAATGAAACTATATTATTTATTAAAAAGATACAAGTCAAATAAATTTACATTATTTGTCATTTGCACCAAAACAAAATTTACAGCCAAGAATTAAATTAGTACCTTGGCCTGCAGATACATTTTAATAGCCTAAAATGTAAGAATATCATGAACTTACCAATACTTTTGAGTGGCTTAGTACCCATACAATAAGCATACTCCCTCGCATACCACACTCTTAACTCAGTATTTGGCTCAATGTCCTGAAAGAAAGATTATTCCGTTGACTGTTCAAGAACAACTGCACAGGAATAGAGTAAACAATAAAATTAGACATGAGGGAAAGTAAGGAAATGGCAAATGCTCGCAATATAAATGAGATAAATTAACATCCAATGAGAATCCAAAAGCACAATTTTTACAGTTTGTCATAAATTGACAAAGAGCTTTGGTCATAACTTTCAGGGATTACTTCTCCTTCATCGGAACTTCAACACGACATTTCAGATTCAATGTTTGAGGGCCCTCAACACATGTGAGCATACACTGGGCAATGAAGCAAGGTGACCACGGATACAGAACGGCAGCTTGAAACAAGAGCAAGAAAGAGCCCGTTTACTCTGTCTAGACTCATATCAATTAAGGAAGATCATATTTAAAATTCCCTAACTCATCAACAGAAGACTGGAAACTGCAGAGAAAAAATCCATCTCTCAAGTCTCTTAGTGGGGCAAACATGGTCACACTTGTGTTTAGTCACCCCCACTTAAAGTTATTAATCCATTTCACATGAGTGTTTGTGAAAAGAAATCCACATTTTAGTGAACCAGCATATTACCGGATGAGGGATCGGTTAAAACACATCAAAGTCACAGCATTGAGCGGTACACAATTGCATTTAGGAGCAAAATATGCTGGAATAAAAGTATTTAAAATGTTATTCAACTACTAATTAAAGTCTAAGTAAGATATTGTAAATTTTCAAAACATCAAATTTTCTTCCACGAACATGCAAGATGTACCACAGCCCAGTAGTCATGGTCTAACAACAATCTCTATAACTTAATATTTTACCACATTTTAAGCAATAGTAGGCGAACGTGGACTACAGATAATTAGTACCCTATTCTTCTGCAACTTACTAATTGGCATCAGCAATCAATTTCTTTTAGTCTCACACCATCATCTCTTTATTGCAATTAAATAAACAATATCTGACATGTATGCATTGAAAGGTGTTACAAGCTTTTAAATGTGTGGGCAAAAACTTTGGCACTGAGCTACGATAGAAACCAGATGAGTGAGAAGTGAGGTAAAGTGTGAGTGAGAAGAGAAGTGGAGAAGAAAAAAAGATGAGTGAGTAGCTTCTTGTGATACATAGACAACAGATGTAAAAATAGTCAGGAGCCTTTCCACGGATAATATTTTTCATGTACGTTGCTGTCATTGCCTGCCTGCCTTCTGCTTCTGAAGATCTTTCTTCTTCACAAGCCAAGCTAGGAGCATTGATATCATTCTCCTGGTCAAGGGCATCCGTAGGAGATATAACAGCCAAATAACAATAGAGATAGCAGCAGAGTGGAACACCACTACTATAAGAACCAAGGTTTGAGTAAAGGACCCGCCACTTTTAAATGTGTGGGCAAAAACTTTGGCACTGAGCTACGATAGAAACCAGAATGAGTGAGAAGTGAGGTAAAGTGTGAGTGAGAACATGGATTATTAGTATCCTTGTATTGAGTGTGAAAACATGAAACGTTTATGAATAATTCAAAGGACAAGTATTTAGGTGAAAGCTTAGCTAAGAACAAGTTGAACTTCTAATGTGAAACAATAATGACCTCTTGTTATGATGATACAGGCACATTAAAAATTGAAGTGTTTCCTTGAAAAACTGATGTAAGATGGTTTGTTACACCCTATCTAGATGAAGTATTATTAGGTGCCCGATTAATTTATTTTCATTGTTGAATGATAAAATTTCAGTCCTTTCTACATCTGGATGATTCTTGAATTACTTTGGCAGTTGTATGCCTTCAGCAAGCAAAGTACCTATTGTCTTCTGTGGCATGCACATACCAATGTTTCTTCTTCTATCTACTCTGTCATACATTACACCTTATGTAGGTCATGCAGTCCTCTGTTCGTAGGTTGATAGAATATGAATGAAATCTTGTGAGTGTCTCCATGTTAATTTAAAGCTCAAATGTCATTTCTCATCGGTTTCACCCTGTTATGTTGTGTGAAGTGTACCTGTCTTGCAGTGGCTATGCCAGGATGGACATTTGTTTAGAGACATAATGTACTAGTATTCACTTTTAACCATTATGTGTAATGTATCCTACCATTCCATTTGAAGTGTTACATCTGCATTACCAATTCCAAGGCATGCCTAGTTTTGGGACACTGTGTGATGTCATAGTGCCTACTTTCAATGCCAAATAGAGTCAATGGACAGTATGGAAATCCTGCGAAGTTTTAAAATTCTCATCGAACTTTCATAATGGAGTGTCCCATTTGTTTTTTATGGGCCCCACTCTGGGCTCTTACAGGTTAACTAGTGCCACTGTAGAAATTCAAGCTTAGAATTTGTTAACCAAGACTCTTTCTTTGACTTTTTGTGATACCAACCCACTGATTTCAAGCCATTGCCACAGACCTCACAGTGTGCTTTATCTTGGGACCATCAGTAGTGTGTTCATATCATATGCATAACTAACTCAGTGCTATGGGCTGTTTGAACTTATCCTCAAAATTTTCTATAGTTTACAAAATTTGAACAAGTCATAAATTCAGCTCCTTTTCCACAAATGAAGTCTGTCCCTTTAATAACTGACAATGCTGTTGAAATGTGCTCGCTCCACACGATTTACCTGAGTTAACAAGCTCATTACTGAACAGACGAAACATTAGTTCTTAAAATGCTATTTTATCTTGAATGTGTCCTGCTTCAGTGAGCAGAAATAATGCATTCTGTCAGGAATAGTGAAATAAACACTCCAATGCATTATTTGTGTATTTTTGCTTCCTATCATTTTAAAGAGACTCATGCTTCCTTATTGTTGGCAGAGGCTGAATAAATATGGAATGAACTCTTGTTGTAATTGGAAAAAGAGCTTTTAATAGAATAGTAACTTGAGAAAGTCAAGGTAAGGTAAAAAGGGCAAAAGATAAACAACAACAATTGCAAACGTCGTGTTGCCTGAGAACATGGGGAAACCATAATTTGTTGTAGAGAAATCATAGATTTAAACACTTATCAAGTCTTAAGCATAGAGCTAGGGCAGGGATGGATTGTTTCAGCATCAGCTTCAAGTCCAACGCCGAACAGCGACAAGAAGAGTGCATTTAGTTCAAATTACCTCGATAGTGCAACATTAAATTGAATGGTGTGGACCACCACTTACATGAATTACGTTTACAGTGTTTAATCACAATTCACGTTCACATGTCTAACTAATTCATTTCTATTTGTATGAATTTCGCTGATTCTTGAATGTTCTACCTCCCACATGAAACTGAAATAGCAGAAACAATTATGTACATAGACCATGGAATTTAATTGAAATAAGATACCATAAAAATCTTATTGTTTCCAGACACCTAGCGGCCAGTACGTGAACCATTGCTTGAAAAATGCCTGTAGTATGAGGGAGACGATATTGTATTCCCTAGTAGAAAAATTTAATATCTATTCTAAGCGCAGTTGAATCTTTATAGCATTAAGTTGACGTCCCATGAAAGTTACAGATTGATTTTTTTGTTTTTTTTGGCACATATTTAATTATTTTCCAATGAGGTGTATTGAAACCATTCTATGTACTAAATTTGAAGGTATTTTTAGTTTCTCTGGCTAAAATCGAAAATTTTTACGTGCATTACCACAGCGTCTTAGTGGCTTTGGATCCGTACCCATGGGATACAGCATCAGAATTTAATGCAAAATAGTGTAATACAGTTTCAAACGAGCTTTCTGTGATAATAACAGAATTTAGGTTCTCTGATTACAATTATCTCTATTTCCTTTCAACTTGGTCTAAAAAATATCTATTCTATACATTAGCAGTTTTATTTCACAATTTTTTTATTTCAGCAGAGTTTTGAACCTATCAACTCCTTTAATCCTTGAAAGTGACAATCCACAGTGAAAATTTTGCAGCATAATAAAAGCAATGTTTTACTCTGAATCTATTCAGCATTCTTTATTAGGTTTATTTTTGGCTTGCTTCTTGAAACTTCATTTTTCAAAAACAAAAAGAAATAATTTTCACCTATCATTTGAACACATGATAAAAATGGCAGACATAATGGACCCTGGTGCACACAATGGCTCAAAGAATGCTCCAAGATGTTATAAAGTTGGTGTTGCACAAGTGCTGTGGGATGATTTTTAGATGAAACTTGACAGGGCCTATAGCAAAATCTATTGATATACATTTTATAGCATAATGAATGTTCACCCAATTAATCACAATCCAGAAGTATAACAGCATTGAAATGATACATTCTGGGGAAATATTTCCAATGATTTTGCCATGGAAGACATACAGTTAACCACAACATAGTGCATAGGCCAACTGCACAACCAAGTTCAAAACTTTTTGGAAGGATTCGATCAAATCTCGAATCCAACATTTCAATAAGTTTACGTTCAATCTTTAAATCCAGACCACATCACAAATCAAAACACAGCTATTTCTTTCATACTAATGTTGCCATGAGTATAATTTGGAATACTTTGATACTATTCAGTCCATCATGCTGATTACTCACTGTTGGATACAGACAATAAACCCAGAAAGGATGTGAACAAAACTTGCAGCCATAACTGATTAAGGTGGATTACATCACAGCAGTCACAATATGGCTACTGCCTGTTTGCGTACAGGCTCAAATTATGATTTTTAATTACTAATTACTTAAAGAGAATGGAGGGTATGACCCCAATTTTTGGATTCATAGTTGTTAGTCACCACAGTTACAACAGCCATGGTTTCCAAAATTTATACAAATATTCCACCAAATAAAATTACAAAATATCTGGCAATTATTTTGTGTCACTGTCCTCAAAATTAAGGTTTCTCTCTGTTTAGATTTTCTTGCAAGTTACATCTGCACAAAAGCCAAGAGAGATAATGTGTACAAGAAAAAGTTGATGATTCATGCATGAGAAAGAAAGTCATTGGCAAAATCAACAGAAGAACATATTATGTTGCATTATACATGCATTTACTTACTCTTGTTGTGACAAAATAAATTCCAGCATGATATTGAAAAGCCACTAGATTTTGCTCCTCAGCATTTCTTGCAGGACGAACCATGGCCATCCAGTTACAATATTCTTCCCAGTTTTCTGCACGACCTAAATATATTGGCTCTTGACCCTCTAGGAAAAGGCCAAACTCCAGGCTGCCACCAAATGTATTCCCAGATGGATGGGAGCCCAGCTCCTTGGCTTGAAGAGGCCCAAAACGTGTCCTCCTCCTCACTAGCTCACGTGCAAATACAGAGGGTCCATCTGCAAGGCATAATAAATTATGAACAAACTTAGAAAAGCTGGATGATATACCATACCCATCCCAATGCAATAAGATGATAGAGAAATCATGAGAAATATGATAGATGAATATTGAAATTTTATCATCAGAAAGAAAAAATGTGCCTCAACAGCACCACAATTGACAGTGGAGAATATAATTTTAAACAATAACTTCATGTCAACATGTGTTCATTTGCACACATTATTATGCACGTATTCAACAAAATTCATGTGTCAACAAAAGAAAAATGAATGCATCACAGGATAGAGTGACTCCAAATGGAGCAACAACAAAATGACCAGAACAAACCATGAACAAACTCAGAAGATAATGCAGTGAGATTCACATATATATTGGGAGCTGAAAAAATATGAACCCATGTCCAATACTACACCATTAAGGGATATTTTAAATGACCCAAGAGCCTATATGTCATAGAGAACCACTAATATTTATCTACACAGAAGCTCAAAAGCTAGTTAATTTCTTATTCTGAAAATTAAACGGCATAAAAATATAACAAAATTTAATTGATACCAATCAAAATAAAGAGTTTTTTATGTTCAAGTTCATGTGCAAATTCTTTTAACCAAAAAAAAAGACAAGTGCTTATCCCAGTGTAAACATAACCATAGCTATTGGTTACTTAATTGCTATCAATGATTTCTTGCATGTTCCAACACCTCCCCATCACCACAAATATCGAATACAAGCATAATAATGTTTGCAAACCCGACTGTTTGCACTGTTTTATCCCATACATATTTCTATTCACCAATAACATGCTAAAATTGACTTAATTTTAAAAACCCACCATGGAAGGGTAATTCAAAATAACTCTTCCAGGACGGTTCTTCAAATGGTAACACATACAAAAAATATCAATGATTGATCATCACCAAAATCCAACTTAAGAAATCCAGGATTCAAATCAGATTGGTGTCTAGCTTTCCCATCCAACTAATGGCTCCATGACTGATGTTTTGAGAGCAGAATACACTTTCAAAATACCAGTAATGGAGCAACTCTATAAACATGCAAAACCTGAAGCCATTCCTCCAAAGGTATGGTTTCGCAACCAATTTGTATTCACTAATGTCAGTGACTACTTTAAAAAATACCTAAATGCACCACTGATTTCTCAATAAAAGAGGACATACCTGCATCTCCCATGGTTTGACTACAGTCAGCCCCACTTCCAAAGGTGGGTGGACCAATGCACAGCATATGAGGAAGTGATTGACGAGCCCTGCTCTGCACCACATTGTCCTGCACAACCAGCAATGGTCCATGTTGGTTACATTCTCCAGCATTACTGTGTTCACAATCCTCACACCCTAGAGAAAAAAATATACTGATGAATTTCCGGTCATTCATTGACAAATCAATGATAGGAGCAATTCATTATTTCTACTCCTACAATCATCTCTTGGCTAAAACTCATGACGACAAAATGTTACAAGAAACTTAGTGCATCTACATACACATTTTTTTGTACCCTCAGGAACCATTGCAATGTAAAACATCATTAACAAGGGTTCACGGAACCAATTAAATGAAATATTTCTACCCTTAACCCTTATCACCAGTTAATACGGCCTTTTTAATATTGTTTGAACAGTTAACCCTCAACCATAATGGTATAGTAATTAAAAAAATTAATGAAGAAAATCTCAAAGATTCCTTAAAAATTTTCTGTGAACATCTAAGTCCTTGAAGAATACCAACCATGGCAAAGCTGCATGTGTCTCAAAATGAATCATCAATTGCTTTGAAGCCTAAGATTGGTTAGAATCAGTTCTCCACACTAACTTGTCCCTAGCTAACTCCTTAGTCCCTAGAAACTATCCAATTTCATATGAGCTTTATTTGTTTGGTGAATTTATCCCTCAATTTTTTAAAAAGACTTTCATTATATTCATTACAAATTCATCAAGTCTCTGAAGCCAATTCATCCAGATATTGTCTTCTTCAAGGTCCCCCATATGTTTTCTTGTCTCTTCTCTTCTTCGGTGAACATCCTTGTTTCTGATATTGTTTCTTCTCTCTTGTAGCATCATTCCACTCCATCTTCAGCATTTGCCTTCAGTTATAAAAGCCTCTTCCTTCTTCTTTTACATAACTTCAAGTCTTATAGCAAAATACTACATGCTAATACTTTTACATAGTCCTACTTTAATTGGAAATTCTCTTTTAACACAACAGTTTTGTTTCATCACAAATGCTTTATTGGCTTCAGCTACAAGACTGGATTTCTGCAGAACTTCTACCAGCCTATACCTTACAGCATCAAAGATAGGTTAAGGATTCCATTTGTCTAATAAGTACCTAATTCTTCCTTGAGTTTCTATCTTCCATGCACATACCAAGACTTAAATATTTCTGCCATATTCCTTTATGTTGCACCCATGAAGTACTTCATTTATAGTGTCAGGAATGTTAGCATATCCTCTGGCATCCCTCCTACATTGAAATACCTACAAGAAAAAATTGGCCTAGACCAGGGACTGAAACATGGACCTGTGGCAGACTGGGCCAGTGACCAAACCACAACATTACCTGGACTTCCTAATTCTCACTAAAATCTTGAAGGAAACTACCTTTTCTCTCGCAGCAATTTCTACAGATGTCTTCACTATCATCATCCCTTAACTTTTAAAACATTACTTCCAAGGTATAAACGACAAATCTACATATATAAAAGCGTACCAGGCTTAACTTGTGGAAGTAATTGATATCCATTTCAAAATGAAACAAAATGGTAACTTTCCACACAAATTTTAATAACAACCGACCATGGTTTCAGCACCTAATGCCATTATCAAGGTACACATTTTCCAAAGTCTCCACCATATACAGGGTGTCCCATAAATGTCACGCCACAGTGACACTGGAGCTAGGGCAGCCTAAGAGGAAACGAACCAGCCTAATATGACCTCAGTAAAAGTTGCACGGTTTTCGAGATATTGCCAAATTAAAGCTTTTTCAAAAATTTCTCTTTTTTTACATTTCTAGTCCCAGAGTTCAATCGGATAATTTAACGTTCTCATTAGGGCTGCTCTTTTAATCTTCCAACTGTGACTCATGTGCCGACTTCTACCTGGAACAGAGGCCCGAGAGGGAGGGGGGTCATGGGGTCTGAACAAACAAAAGAAACGCGAAAGCCGCTATACCTGTCTAACTTTATCGGCTTTCAAAAAATGGGATGGATAGAGTACTTTGTTTGTTAATTTGTGGCAGTAGCCCCATCAGAGAGCCAAATTGAGAGCTATTCAAGTGAATTCTGGGACTAGAAATGTAAAAAAAGTGAAATTTTTGAAAAAGCTTTAATTTGGCAATATTTCGTAAACCATGCAACTTTTACTGAGGTCATATTAGGCTGATTCGGTTCCTCTTAGGCTGCCCTAGCTCCAGTGTCACTGTGGCGTGACACTTATGGGACACCCTGTATATATAGTGTCTCATTGATCGTGTGTCATTTTTGACCTGTAATTTTAGACACTTTCTTTCAACCTACATGAATGAAATTTGGCACCTAGATAGAAAAAGGTTGTAAGTTTTGTTGAATCTAAGCAAAATTTTATGAAAATGACCTTATGACGCCAGAAATAAGGTCCAACCAAAAATACAAATTTTGCCTTATGGGCTTTCAATGTTAAATTATTCGAAATATAAAAAAGACAGAATTATTTTGCGAAACTTTCAATTAATAGGTTTTTGGGCACAAAGAACATGATGGAAGAACTTTCGAGTTCAAAAATGCAACTGCGACCCCTGAAAGGGCACAGTCAAGGTCACAGAGGTGACAAAAAGTGAATCACCGCTACAAACCTGTCGAATCATAGGTTTAAAAAGGTGCCAAGATCGATGATAAGGTCTTCAGCTCCCTCTTGTCATTCCTTGACCTGCAAGGGTAACTCAGGGGTCAAAGGTCACAGGGGTGACAAATATCGAATCGGGGCTACAGCAGTGTCGAATCACTTTTTTCAAAAGTGCGTCGAATTGTAGCTTTGAAAGGATGAAGAATTAGTCAATGAAATCCTGATCCTGCTCGTTGTTTTCTTATCTCCAAGGGCCACGCGGAGGTCAAGTATGAAACCTCTCCCAACATTGTATCAGTATGTTTCTATTTCATTTCAAAGCTACAATTCGACGTGTCTGTTGCCCTGATTTCCTTGGCTACACCTGGAGACCTTTGACCCATGCCCAACCGTTCAAGATCAGAGAATTCCTGGAGGGAATTTACCATCATATCGGGCACTTTTGAAAAGTGATTCGACACTGCTGTAGCCCCGATTCGATATTTGTCACCCCTGTGACCTTTGACCCCTGAGTTACCCTTGAAGGTCAAGGAATGACAAGAGGAATCTGAAGACCTTACCATCGACCTTGGCACCATTTTAAACCTATGATTCGATATGTTTGTACCACCAAGCTACCCAGTCTACTAAGAATCCACTGAAATCGGTGGGGGGTTTATAGGAACAAACACTCCCCAAGGCATGACCCACGAGAGCGGCCAATAGATGGCGCCAGGGCTGCTTTTCACCCACCGGCAGAGAGAGAATGACAAACACAGAAGGCGAAATGAAAGAATAACTCAAGCACACAGACAGTGGTGAAAGATATAGAACAGGCGTTTTGGGGTACGCTAACCCAAGTAGGAAATGAGCCGTTCAGGCCATACAATCGTTCGTTCATTCACTCAGACCGCTCAGCGGCAAATACATACAAATAAAGGTTCAAACAGAAAGGTAGAAAGAAAGTGGATAGGAACACATAAAATCGACAAGCACAATGGTGGTGTGAAGATGTAATGATGGTCGATTCCAAGCAGAAAAAATTCGACTGGACCGGGATATATATGGTGGAGATTTTGGAAAATGTGTACCTTGATAATGGCACTAGGTGCTGAATTCATGGTCGGTTGTTATTAAAATTTGTGTGGAAAGTTACCACTGTGTTTTATTTTGAAATGAAGACAAATCTACACCAATTTCATCAAATAGAGCATTTTCCATTACTTTTTTGAAGACTTGACAATCATTCAATGTATCAGGCCTATTTAGAAAAAAATTAACTTTTTTGGACTTTTCCTTTACATCACATTTTCTTAGTAGTCAACTTGTTACATACAGTCCTCACAACGACCTACTTTCATTTACAGGGAGGATTCTAAAAGCAAAGTGACAGCATTGTTAAGAGGTCTCTACTCTCGCCAGCCATAGCCAATTTCTTCATGGAGGATTTTGAGGAGAGCCCTGTCTTCAGCCAAAAGGAAGTCGAAACATTTCTTCCACTATCAGGGTGGCTATTGATATCCAATTTTCAAATTCCCTGACCTTTCCCTGACTATTCTCTGATGGATTTACCCATTTTCCTGACCAATCGCCAAAAGGTCACCTATTATTGGAATATAATTTTCTACTGAATTAAATTTTCTAAGGCAGTTTTAAATTTTCTAATCATCGCTTCGTATTTTTATAACTGCAAGCATGTATTTACTATAAGCTAGTGTGCTCCAGCTACATCTCGACCTCAGTTTCGGGAATCAAAATAAACGCGAGTTAAAGTTTTCTCAACAACATAGCCTCAGATTCCTAGCGATGAGTGTAATACATTGTGATCATGATTTTTAACACAACTAGGCAAATATCGCAATAAGGATATACAAAAGGGATACATTGTACATCTGATTCATAACTAAATAACTAAGATTCACAACTGATTACTCCACGAATTGATGGTGCTTATTCCATGCACGTCAGCGACGGACATTAGTTTTAGTTGGTGAAATAAAGGGTGGGACAGACTGGCCTATAAACGCAATGGTGGAAAAATAACGAGGATTCCTATACCAGTTTCTCCCAGAATGTTACGAGAGTTCCCTGACTTCCAGAAATTCAAAATTCCCGGACAATTCCAGGTTTTCCCTGACAATCGCCACCCTATGTCAATGACATGTTTATCATTTGGGCACATGGATCTGAGATTCACACAGACTGACTCCAGCATATAATAGTCTACATACCAACATTATATTTACCACGGAGATGGACCAAAGCCTACCTTTCCTTGATATCCTGATCCAAATGAAAGATGATGGGACCCTGGTCCATGGTGTTTATCAGAAGCCAACCCATACAGATCGCTATCCGAATGGATGCAGCTACCACCACCCCACTCGTGAGAGGTGAGGCGAGTGGTCCAGTCTACTCTCTTCCACATAGCTAGGCACACTGTGAACGATGCCAACTTGTCAGACAAAAATCAAGCACCTGTGGGCCATCTTACGATGAAATGGATTGTGGAGAAAGGACATTCACTCAGCCCTCAAAGGTACCATTCAAAACTACTATCCATTTAAAAAGTCGAGTCTCTTGAATTTAGGACACTGTATCTTCAAGTAGAGTCAACCATATTATATGAAATAAACTGCATACAATGGAATGATCATTTCTACGTTTGCTGATGCATGTAAACATATTTTCTTATCCTTATCTATACTTTTACGATATTTGTTTTGAAAAAAGGCCCTGTTTTCGGCGCCCAAAACCTGATGGCCTGACTTCATGTTATCGCCATTCTCTAAATATTTATTGTAGAGATAAGAGATTTTGATATAAGTTAGCCAAACATGTCTCTAACATGGCAAAGGAAAAAAATTGTTTCTATGTTAAGTTTTACACAAGCTGTTGTAAAAGTTGTAAACCTCAGCTAATTCTGAAACTAACGATGCGATAGAGGTTTGAGTTACACCATTGTAACTGCAATGACACTAGATTTACAAATATGTGCATAACAATTACTTAAATATCCTGGGATTTCCAATGATTTTTCATTGTATGTATTTTATGCACAGAGCAAGCAAGGCTCTCTGCAGAAGGGACGTCAAGGCATCGCTAGAGGAAGGTAGGGGAAATCACCCGAAACTGTTCACTGTTGCCGCTCTGTGCATTGTGAGTCACTCATGCTCCTCCAAAATTTATATCTTTCACTTTTGTCAACAACCCATTTATTGTTCCATTAGTCATAATACCCTTGCATTTCATGAGAGCAACATGGGTCGCAGAAATTGTTTGGAGAAGTGCGGATGTTACAGGGTGCCATTTGCTTTTTCCAAGCGGGGGCAGAAAAACATTCGAACAAGCATTTACTTATACATCAATGGTGTCCAAGTGTCTCGGGGTTAACGTGAAATCCGTGCAAAGAACGGCTGCTAAAGCTAAAGTTAGTGAAAAATAAAATGCTAGGTCGTCCAAAATTTTTTATTGATGACTTCACGCTCGGGGTCATTAGAAGAACAGTACATGACTTCCATATGAGGAATATGTTTCCAATTCTACAAAGCGTAAATGACAAATTGTTGGAGTCTCTGCACA
Organism: Ceriagrion tenellum; assembly: GCA_963169105.1. NCBI lineage: Eukaryota > Metazoa > Arthropoda > Insecta > Odonata > Coenagrionidae > Ceriagrion > Ceriagrion tenellum. Next base: position 78,433,131 of record OY720635.1, read on the forward strand.
ATTACCAGGATATCTCACTGCCTAAACTCCGGTCTGTGCTGCAATATCTGGGGTTTAGATACCAGAAATTATGTAAGAAGCAAGTGATGATGGAGTCTGTGAGAATTGCTGCCACATATCATGATTCCTCCGTAGAATTAAAAATTTAGGGACAGTGGTTAAAAAATATTTTATACAGATGAGACAAGGTGAGGGAATACAGTATCAATTCTGGGTAAATACATCTGTTATAATTTCAACCCCACTTATAGCTGGCATTCAAATTCTATGGGTAGCAAGAGGCAACGTCACGCACCCTCTCCCCTCCAAGTCATCCCCTACTGCTCAACTTCGCTGTTCGGGCGGGCAAAAGGAAAATAAAAACATTATTCGAAATCCGCAGACAATTGACCGATGGTAATGTACATATTTATAAAGCTGGTGTCATTGCGGTTACAACGGTGTAACTCCAGCCTCTATCGCATTGTTAGTTTTAGAATTAGCCAAGGTTTACAACTTTTACCACAGCTTGTGTAAAACCTAAGATAGAAACAATTTTTTTCCTTTGCCATGTTAGAAACATGTTTGGCTAACTTATATCAAAATCTCTTATCTCTACAATAATTATTAAGAGAATGGTGATAACATAAAGTTGGGCCATCAGGTTTTGAGCACTGAAAATAGGGCCTTTTTTCAAAACAAATACCGTAAAAGTGTAGATAAGGATAAGAAATTTTTTTAAATAAATTCAACAGATTCAGGCGAGATATCGTGGAAGTTCTTCATAATGTAAGAGAAACAATTGCACTTTTCCACAAAATTGTTTCAATGCGTACAACGTGTTTCGGCTCACAGAGCCATCATCAGGTACAAGACATCTTGTCCATCCATCAGGTCTTGTACCTGATGATGGCTCTGTGAGCCGAAACGCGTTGTATGCATTAAAACAATTTTGTGGAAAAGTGCAATTGTTTCTCTTACGTTAAAATTTTTTAACATGCATCAGCAAACGTAAAAATGATCATTCCATCGTATGCAGTCTATTTCGTAAAAATCGGTTAACTCTACTTGAAAATACAGCATTCTGAACTCAACGGACTCTACGTTTTTAATGGACAGTAATCCCAGAAAGAAGATCATCTGGCCCTAGAAAGGACCCCAAAAAATAAAGCCACACCTATTGCCAAGGCAATTCTTCCGTACATCTCAACAGTTCCTGAGAAATTATCGATAATTCTCAGAAGGCACAATATTGAGACAATACATGAGTAACCAGGGAAATTACAGCATCACCTTCTAAGAGTCAAGGGCCAGCTGTGACTCAAGACCTTTGGTGTCTACCACATCCCCTGTGAATGTGGAGACTTGTAACTTGAAAGCAAGTCATCCCAATTTAAGAAATGCATCTGAATAAGATATCCCGAGAAATCAGCAGTCACAGACCAGTCTCAACCATGACCATGCCATCAAGATAGATGGAGCCAAATTGATCAGAAGAGCCAATGAATATTGTTATCAACTGACCAGAGAGGCCAATATGATAAGACTAGAAGAAAAGACTAAGAACAGAGATACAGGGTATACCCATAGCAAAAGATGGAATACAATTCTTCAAAAATTAAAAAAGACCAGAGGAAAAAAGGTGCCTAACTCAGGCCAATCTGATGTGACTTGACCTCCACGCCTGACTATATAAATCCAGCATGATCCTTGGTCCGACATTAGCCCTGATGACAACGGCTGAGAAAGCCATCGAAACACTGACAGCAATGGCCTTCCTGAACCAGCTGGAAATCTGAGAAGACTCCATCAGCCTTTTTTTAAGTATTCTACCAACAAAAGGTGGGTTTTGTCAAAAGACAGAGAATCTCCTCCCTGTTTTCAACACTATCATGGGCCTCACCACTTATAGGGTCATTCCATTTCAAATCATCCAGAAAATTTTCAAAATGACACCCACAGACTCGGATTTTTAAAGAAATTTTTGTCCCTAACTACTATCATCAATTTAATGACCCATGTAAAATATTTCCTCTCTCACTCTCATAGTTTGCAAGATACGAGGGGTCAAATTTTGGGAAGTTTGCTTCCAGGTAGTTGGATTCAACTTTCAGAGTACAGGGCACAAGGTAAAAATTCATAGCTCAGTAACCAATAAGCATATCACCATGAAATTTTCACCTCTCGTCTATCAAGGTACATAGATAACATAGAAATATTTTCTATTACCCTTGCATAGCTATGTTAGCCACTATAATGTCATTAGTCGTAAATGAACCAAGTTATTGAACTCAAAAACACTACTTCATACTTTCACAATCATCACCCTAAGGCAGAGTAGTTAACTCATCCATCATTTTTATAATGGACCTAAATATGTGCTCTAATAGACTGTGATATAAAATTTTATAAAAATCTGAGTCGGTGGGTGTCATGGCCTGGGTGAACAGATGCAGAAAAATGCTTTAGTATTACCTTTTTCACCTCACCATACAGTCCACCCTTCTTCATAAAACCACCTCCCCTTCTTCTTCCCCACTAGCCCAACATCCTTCCCTCTTCCTCCAGCTTCCAGCATGCTTCCTCCAGCCACCTGCCCTGCCCATACCGCAGCTGTGGCCGAAGTGGGTGCTTGGTAGAGAAAAAGCATGATTCAACAGCACGCGGTTGACCTTGAGCAAAATTTCATTTTTCCATAGTGGGCCAGAGCCTGTCTGAATATTGAAGCCGATAGCCCAAAGCAACTAGCCTCAGCGCGAACACATAGCAAGATACTCAGTGGACTTGCTGGGCAGGCTTGGGTGCTTCCATGTCACCACTGTGTCACACTCAAGCATGCTTGCATCAAGCAGCAGCCACAGCTCGGATTTCATTCAGAAGCTTCCCTCCCTACACCCTCATCTCAAATGTCTGCAGTCTATTCTTGTCCTCCTTCCTGAGGCTCCGCGTTTCTGCCTCATACAACAAGCTCAATATCAAGATCTTCACCAGCCTCTTCTTCACATCCTCACCTAAGATCCCCATCATTTCCCTTCCATTACTAAACACCTCCTAAGCTAACACAGTCTCCTCTTTACGTCTTTGCTACTATGCCCATTATCTTCTAGCATACTGCCACATTAATTAAAATGCTCTACTTGCTCAAGTTGGTACCATCCAACTTTTATGACAAGCCTCGCTTTCTTTGTCCAAGAGAATCTCATTTTTATGTTCATTAGCCATGTCCATCAGGAATAAACCAAATCCTTCATTGCTCACTGAAATAATTTTTGATGATAATGGGTACAAATTTCTCAAATTGTTTGAATACTGGCATTTTGGAGCTGAGGAAAGGCACATACATGAAAAAAGACATCTCCCACCACAATTTCATGAATATGACGATGAAAAGCCAAATACATTGTATTAAGGCAACATGTTGCTTCGAGAAGCACTTAATTCATTCCTTAAATAATGGAAGCAGTGGTATCAAAGCTGAAAGCCTCAACATCCTTCTCTCAGATTCCTGCTATGAGTTATTTCAATGATAGGAATGTATAGGGCTCATTTCATGCAAGTGATAAGTTTAGGCACAACAGAGTTGATCATTACCATCAGATAAATACCCTTGTCTCATAAGTGCAGGGAGCGTTTGAGACTATTTTATTCAACTACATCATTTCTAGTTATCATGACAGATAACTCTTATAAGAGGAAATATAAATTGTATAAGGTTGAAAACAAGTGTTATACTGGGAGTTAAAGTAAAATGCTAACAAGTACATACCCCATTAAGGCACACACCCTAGAGAGAATGCAGAATTATTACCAATATAAAAAAGCCATTCGGCAACCAAGAATTAATAATAAGAGCTGGATATAAGTTTTAATTTCCTCCCAATGAGCAACAGTTGTTTTTTATAAGTTTTTTCCCCTAAACTTCACCAGGAGTCTCTTTCCCAGGGCATATAATCGCCCAGGAATCACAGTTAATGTCTAAAGGACGGAAAAAAATCAAGTATTTTATAAATGCAAGGAGAGCGATTGGGAGCGGGTATATAAGCTAGAATGGTCTTCGGTTTCTATTTGCACCAGGTACTAAAACCTAAAAGACAATGTTTTCAGGGCATCATCTCTAAACCATTTTAATTGCAGAATTTAGTAGGGCACGCTAGAAATGTGAAAAATCCTCAATATTAATATGACCACAATGAATCATGTGATAAATTTTAATGCATTAGGGAAAACCATTAATAAATTAAAAGAAGTTCACCGCTAAGATGAAAACTTAATAAATACTGTAACACACTTGTCTTAACATGCTTTTAAAATGCTTTTAATAGTGTGTGAAAAATGGCAGAAATTTGCACTATTTATAAACATGAACGGGCCTGTAAAAAATGTTTCTAGAAACACTACAAAAATCAGTATGTGCTAAAGGAAACAATTAGTATAATATGACAATGGATGCCACAGAAATTTCACAATTTGGCCACTGATATCTAAGTTTAAAATATTCTATGGCAATTTGATGGAATTCTTGATACTATACTACAATTAGAACAAATTATTACCAACACAATGTAGAAGTTGGTAGAATAGTTTTTCCTGGCCTAAAAGATAACTTTTTTTGACAAAAATTGTGATAAAAAATCAGCCTGAGCATCATGGGCCCAAGGGTTAAGTTATTACTTTTTTAAAAATCTAACACAGATCTTTGCAGGGCATCTTAAGGGGCAGGAAATTCAGTACCTGCTTAAAATGAACTAAATAGCTATCATAATAACGTAAAACAGAATGAATTAGGGTTACTTGGATCAGGAATCTTACATTACACGGTTCAGTTACCTATTTCAATCAGGTTGGATTAAAATGCGAATAGACAATAACTTATAGGAATATGTATTCCATCAAACTGCAGCGAGTTGCAACAGCAAAATGAACACTGTGACATTAACACAAGATGTACCTCATTATAGCACACGAGTGGTCATATTAAGGGACAATCCACTAATTTAAAGTGAGTCGTAAAACGTAAAATCATTACACAACCATTGGAACAAAAGACAATTCTTATTTAGACATCAGTATGCTGGATAGGTAATAGCTTAACCTTATATAACTATCTATGTACGTCAGTTACTCCTGTACATCAACATCTTAAATTCACGACAAATAAAACCACTTGGAATAATATTTCAAAGACCAATATACACAGTATTACTCCAATATGCAATAACTACATCAATAAAAGAGACCTAAATCGGATATGCAAATACTACGCCTGGAGAGTTTAAATAACCCATTTAAAGGTCTGACTTGACATCTTGGGCTTTAAACTCGTTCAATAACCCTTTCACGCATGTTGTCTTTTCCAAGTAGAACAAAATAAAAGTCGGCAGCTGATAGTTTGTATGAACGCTCGTCATGACCACCTATATCATAAAATCGTCCAATGACATCTTGCACCAATTAACTGTATGGCTAAGATGAATAAACTCCAGTTGATCACGAGAAAAATCACTCATGGGGCTTTAAAAACTACGCTCGTTGACAACATCTATTTCTGCTCATGCCATTGGCAATTTGGTATGTAAACAACAAGAACTTACAGATTAGTTAAAAAAGGTTGACTACTTACATAGATTTGAATCATCGAACATGATATGCTTCAGTGGTAAGAACAATTTGAGTTCCTTATCACCTTTCTTTCACCGTTTGGGCCATATTGAAGTACCTGAAACCAGAAACATACACCATGGGCAGATATAAGAGAGGGCCGAATAGCAAGAATTATTTACATGCAAGGTTAAGCGAAAAGGATATCTTTAAATAAAGGAGTTTAAGCAACACATATAACAACCACGATCCAAATCGAACATCTCTTAGGGATGTTGTCAAAGTACACATCTGACAACATACACGCAACAACTTTAGCATCAGCCCACACAGGAGACCACTGACTTAAATGAATGTAACTAGTCACATGGGGGCTAACCAAGCAAGAGGTGTCGCATAATTCGGAGCAGCAAGCTAAATGAAGTATCTTTGCATTGCACGTGAGACTATCGCTTTTCAGCTAAGCTACGACAGAAAAATGAAAACAAGACATTTCTCCGGATTGTGTCCAAAGGATTTTAAGTATGATAAGGTAATTATTCAATACAAAAATCATTTGCTTACCAGCTTCTCAGTCAACCACTTGTCACCTTTTCTTGTGTGAGAACGAACACAACGAGAAAGGAGACATGTCTTCTTTGGTGAATCATGGGAAATTTAACGCGGGAATATTTGGTCACGGAATTAACTCCGAAATTGAAATAGCACCACAAGTATTTCCATCACTCACCGCATAGGTGTCGCGACGGTGCTGGGCCCGTGCGCGTTTATTATGAATATGAATGAATGGTGTAAATGTATATTAATTTTATTTTTTTCTGACTGATTAATTCAACGGCTCAAGGTTGCACAAGGCATGACTAACCATTACTTACCTGCATCGACATAGTGGAGACAACTATGAAGAGTATATGGGTGATGTCATAGAAGATTTTCTGGTAGGGGGGACAAGATTGCTCTTGACTTGATGGTTCATATGCAATGTCAAAAGTATCACGTGGAGCATTTGGCCTCAAAAGTTCCCTCACTTATGAAGAACAAATGAGAGAAATATCTTATATCAAAATTATCAAATCAAATTTTCAATTTCACATTGTTTGTTATAGCAATAATCTATGTATAAATCTTACTGACAAAAAATTGTCTTGCAAATGGCTTGTCATAGAATATGAGAAGTTCTATGAGGAACGCATACATACATTAGCCATCGTCTTTCTGGTTGGAAGCTAGCCAATGCAATATGTACATGTTTGCTTTTTTGCTGCCACAAGGCAGACTGAATAGGAAATTTCAAGCAATAGTTAAGTATGTATGAACAAGGTGCAGCACGGACTACTACAACTTTATGCCGATGTACTAGCCTTAACTATCAGCAAGTGTTTTCATAATGCTGCAAAAATATCTAAAATTCTTGCTTTACCTCAGAAGAGGGTAAAATTTATGTAATATGATTTATATGTTATTAAAATTCAAATCACGCCTAAGGAGAAAACTCACTTCTCCCAGTGACTAGTATTCTCTCCAAAGCTCCCCACTGTATCCAGAATGAAACCAGGTTCACTCAGCTACTTTTCTCCAGAGTAGAACAATTTCAGCCACAACCATACTCTCTAATTCAAGGTAGAATGAGCTCTCCAGTTTGGATAGAAGTAATTAAAATAGGCTTACCCACAAAGAGTTGAGCATGAGTGAATCTAGCCGCCCAAGTTGAAATAGTATGGCAAGGGCTAAAATGAAACAGAAATTCAAGAAGAGTCTAATCCCTCTAGGCACTCAGTCATCTGAGCAACGGCAAGTGAACATGCTCTCTATTTGGTTGGAAGGTAGATCTCCCTTTTAAGTTTAGTCCCCTTGCTGAAATTAATCAAGTTCCATCGAGAGCACCACTTTGGGGTGCTCTGCAAAGGTGTTGAAGAGTCTGATTGGCCCAGTCTGAGTGGAGAGTCCATACTAAGTTCGACTCAACAGGTCCACTCCAAGCCTGCTATGACCTTTTCTCCTCTATAACTTACACTCCACTTTAGGGAAGAAAGATTAATAGAAGAAAATCCATTGATCTCAAATTGAATAATGATCCAATGCTTATTATTCCATGAAATTGTATTAGTAATATTAATCGATTGTTTGATGAACAACTAACTGATTGAAATATTCTTCAGAGTCCATCGGAACCTCTAACCTTAGACTAACTTTGGCTAATTCCCCATACAAAATTATTATTTTGATTTGCAGCTTTTCCTTGATTACCACTGAGCTGACTAAAAATGCAAGCAGTTTTATGAGATGAAAGAATAGACAACTCCAAGAATTATTTTCTTTTCTGGTGCCCACTCTAACACCCTGCACTTACTCAAAGACACACTGCCCATGGGAATGAGGTATTTTTGTGCAAAGCAGGGTGCTCACAGGTCACTTTCGGAGAATTACTTGGGCATCTTTTTTGGCCCAGTCCAGACCACATTGTGCCAAATGGAAATGTTAACTACCAGGCCTCCCACGGCCCATAAGAGCATTCATAAGCATCATTGAATAGGCCTTTGTTTAGTTAAAAAAATTCTTTCAAAAGTATATATTAGGCCATGGTAGTACAAATGAAAACTGGGGTGCCACAGGGAATGGTAGCTGGCCCAATACTTTTTATAATTTTTATTAATGACTGATTAGGGATAGGGAATAATAGCAATGTTGGAAATGTCACTTATGCTGATGATACCAGCTTTTTTATCTCATCACCCTATATCAATTTATTAGTTCCTGAGGCACAAGTGTTACTAGATCGTATTTCTGAGTGGAGCACTAAGAACTCTCTGAAGTTAAATAGCAATAAAACTGAAATGGTTTTATTTAAGCACACTAACGTGATTAGAATCCCAAATATTATACATACTTGATTTCAACATAATAAACATAACTTCTTGCATGAAAATATTAGGCATTCATGTCCAGCATAATGGAAAATGGGATGCCCATGTCTCTAACCGTATATCATTACAGCACTCTTCAATATTTTGTTTACGATATTTGAAATCCTAAGTCTCTATGAGTATTTTACTTTCTGTATATTTTGGCTACTTTTATAGCAGGGATATGTATTGCATCCTACTCTGGGGTGGCTCACCCACCCTATTGAATAAGGTCTTCCTACTTCAGAAACGTGCCATACGTATCATGCTACATCTGCCCTGTAGAGAATCATGCAGACTCCACTTCATAAGCCAAAAAATCATCCCATTACCTTGGCCTACATCTTAAACTTGGTACTCTTTATAAAACAAAACCTACACCTGGTTGCATCCATTTCCAGTTTCCATAATCATTTTACCCACACTCTTGACCACATCCATCAGAACCATCATCTCTCATCTTTAACACTAAACAGTCCCTTAGCCATTGGTATTCGATTATACAATAATTTACCTGTTGCCCTCAAGTCAATAAAAGAATATAATGTATTTAAATGCAATCTTAAGGGGTATTTGTTATCAAATGCATTCTACAGTGTGGATGAATTTATTGCTGAGTGCAAATAGTCTTCTATTCTCTTGTCAGCTGTTTTATCCTTGTCTATTTCTTCATTTTTATTTTTTATATCTTATGTATTTTTATGTTTGGCTACATGTGTATCATTTTGACGTGTCCTATATTTGTTTCTCCAAATCGTTGGACAAATACAATTATTATTATTATAATTATAAATACTACCATGCATTACGCTAGATAAATCGATATGTCGAACAATTGGGCTGGACAGTGTGCTATTACAAGGTTTTTGATGCCTAATTATGGAGAAAGAGTTATAACCAAACAAAGGCCTATTCAACATAAGTCTAAGCTGGATTAAAACATACTGGGTGTTCTCCATTGTACAAAAGGAACCTCTAATAACCAAGTAAGGCTTATGGTTTCTCCTAGTGAAATAAAATCTCATGTGAAGAAAAGATCAATTATTTAGAGTTTTCCTTAGTTTTCTTCTGAGGCAAGCAGGTATTGTTAATTGATTCATTTGGAATCACCATATCTCACCATTAACAAATAAAATACAATTATATGATAAACTATTACTGATATCATGCATGTATACTATAATTGGAAGAAAACTCTAAATAAAATCGTATAATAAATTGAAGTTGAAGTAACTTCCAAAGACTAGCACAGGGATGGTTCAATGTACAACTCATAATCACCAGCTTTTCACATTCATGAGACCAGCAGACATCATATGAAGGAGGGTGAAATGTCAGCAGCAGAGGATGGACGGGAAATCAAACACTACTTGTATCCAAACTAGACGCTTTCAGTATTAACCTTTACTATACCTACTGGAACTTTTGTTCCAAAAGGGTTTCACTGGATCAAAGGGAACTCATTGCACTGGAATTCAAATGCTCATAAATTAAATCTAATAAAAACTCCAACCAGCCAGACCACAACTGAGAATTAAAATGCCATATTTTAAAGGTTAAGCCCAGGCCTTAACACTACTTGCTTCAGAATCAGAAGAATAACAGCTATTTGACATTTGACAGTGATCATCTGCCAGGATAATCTCCTCCACCTAATACTCATTATTATATTAAAAAGATAATCAGTAGATAATTTATCAGAATAATCCTTCTGAGTAATCAGTAAATACTAATTGGTCCATGGATAATTGATGAAAATTTTACAATTAATTGGACATAATATTTGATTAGTTGCACATCCCTAATCCACTCTGTGCCTCTCTGCTGCACAGTTTACTCCTCTATGTACTGCAAATTTTACATTCCAAATGTAGAATTCTAGAAGTGGTTCATGTCAGCGAACTATGTAGTTCAAATATAATTGATATAGCGGAATTTTTTTTTACCAGTTCTGCTCCATCTAGAATCCCTCAGAGAAATTATCATGAAAATACTGCTCTCACAAGATGACTTTTGCAAATTTGATTATTAGAATTCTTTACACTCATGTGATATTTCTAAATTTTATGGATCTAAATATTCCAAAAGGCAATTCAAATCATTTTCTTGTGACATAAACGACATGACAACAGGGTTGAAAATGAATCAGAATATGTACAGACAACCTTCAACCCTTTCTCCAAGTAACATTTTATCACTTTTGTCCCTGACTAGTACAAATTTAACTTTAAATGCCAAAGAAAACAATTGAATGGTTGTCAGGTCTCACCAAAAATTCAAGTGAAATAGGAATTAGGTGATGCTGGGGCTGCCACAACATATGAGTGGAAAGCTTTTCAGAACCAGAAATTGCTATTTGAATTCTTAAAATAGATAATTACCTATATCATATTCATAATAGTCACTGAATAGAGATGTAGCATAGCCACATCATGTTAGTTACTATTTGAATCCTGTCAAGGAGTTACAGGATTCTCTTTGACCCCTAAACTTTGATGAGAGGAGTTGAATAATACTGAGAGGATAGAATAGTTTGATGCTGAACTCCATATAAATCAATTTAGAATGTAATTGAAACTTGTGCAATGCCCCTACTCCATTATGACCTAGCTATAATAATAAGTGAGATGATATAATATGTAGTATAATATATACATATTTGATATAGTAGGTCAGGTTTCAGAGGGGAGACAGCAACATTTTGCTTACATAGGAAGGCTAAAAGAAAATGGAAGTGTGTTTCATTACAAGCCATCAACACAGGGCTCTCCAGCTAAAACCTCTAATTACGGATTATATCAACTGAGATGAACTTGGTCCTCTTAAAACATAATTTTTACTGTTCCATGAATTTGTGACTGCTTGGATGATGGATTAAGTTAAACCCTTTTTTGAACAGGAAATGCACTCTTTATTTTATAAGTAAGTACATTACATTTTTGAAAATCAGAATATAGATTATGTCTAGCATTTCCATTTCTCAAAATGTTTCCCAATCAAAATCATAATTCCAACTGATAAAAAACTACAAATGAGACCCACAATGACCCACTTCTCAATGAAATATACTATAATACTCAGATATATCAAAAATAGACTTTTTGACTCTTATTTCCACCATTATCCAATACAAATGACAGTGGTAAACTCTGAAATTACACAGTAATCAAGAATCATTAGGTTTATATGACTTATAATGTGTTCACATGAATTACTTATCAGCCAAAAGCTTAACAATGAAGACACTTTCTCATACATATATGACAGCACATCCTCCACTAAGAGACTAGGATTTAGAGTATGAAACATGTGAATACTCTCACCAACAGTTGGTTCTCAAATCCACACCCTTGTGGTATAAATTCACGTATCCACAAACTGTCAAATGCACTGTAATGGTCTGCACCTAAGTTAAACATATCCTTGAGACAAATCATATAGACATTCCCTTTCAAGTACAAAACCCTGAAAAGAATAGGTTGCCTCCAATATTAAATATCAACTACCTTTAAATGATCAAAATATAATATATTTTCAACAAAGTAGATTATGAATAAAAAGCTAAACAAAATCACAGACAGATGACATCACAAGGAAAAAATATGCACTTTCCCCTTTCTCCACGGCTATCCTCACTACAAAAGATCCCCCACATTGCCATTGAGATTACAGTTTACTAGTGAGAGTTATGTTTTCATTCCTTCCATTCCAACCACCATCAAATGCAGCTTGCAGGACTTCATCCACTGAAGATACTGGGATGAAAACAAGGTCTTTCTGCAATTAGATAATGTTATTTATAACTAGCAAGCAAAAAATTGATGCTTATGATGAATTCAGCACTAGAATGGGAAAGTAAACTTATCAAATGTGTACTTTCAGATGAAATGAATCACCAAAAAGTAATTTTATGACATATGGGAAGGAAGAAGAATTACAATTCTCTTCTCTCAGCTAGGGATTTACAAAGTTTCAAGACAAATTAATTAGCCACCCAGGCATTTTATATTTTTACAACCCATAGGTTGAAAATATAAACCAATTCCTGGATCCTGGTAACTGAACACAACCACATATGCTCAACTCTTCTCTGGGTTATGACCTATGGAGCAACCATTTTTTAAATAATCAGCCAATTTTTCTCACCAAACAACATCTTTGATTTCACATCTATAATGTCTTTAATTAATGCCTTTATGTCTACTTAAACTTTCTTGACACACAGGGAAAAGTAAAGTATATTCCAGAGACACTCAAATCAAATTTTTTAGGATAAAAATATAGGAATTTGGCTTGAAAATATGTACAGAGAAACCAAAGAAGAGAGAAAAGGAGTTTAACTCTCAACTGTCAAGAAAAAGGTACAGCTTACCCCATGGAAAAATTCTAAATCTGAAAATACAAGGGTATCCTAAAACAATGTGAAACTATTACAATGAGCAGACCCTAAAGATAGATTACAATAATTTGAATGAAACTCTTACCTTAACATTTTCTGGGATCTCTAATATAGCCTTTTCACATTTTTTGGGAAGAATTATCCTCTTGAGGCCAGCTCGGTGAGCTGCCAGCACTTTTTCTTTAATTCCACCAACCTGCAAAAAATGTGCATATCACTTTGAGATAAATAATACAGCTTAATACGCTAGGTTCGCATACCAACTACAGCCAGAGAGAAGGTACTGAAAGTCTCCAGCCGATCTGAGCATTCCCAGCATCTCAGTCCCATAACCTCTACCTTTCATCTAATGCAAGGGTACATGAATACATTTATGACATCATCCTGGCACGCAAGAACAAAACCCTCAGTCTCGGACTTCAGACCAGCAGATCTGAAGAAGAAGGCAACATCAGTTCCTTCCATAGCCCATGCTTTGATAGGAACATTCATGTCTAGGCTTACCAGTGCAGCCCCTGAGTAAGGCTTCCTCCTACACTTTTTTTACTTGAGCTTGAGAATGTCTGCCTTCAATGAAAAGATGGATGTGTCATCAAAGCTACCATGGGGTGACACGTCTGAGTCCATTCCGGTTTTATTTGCTGCCTGCCTTCTTAGCCACCTGGAAGAGAAACCCCTACACCCACACACTCATGCTCTCTTACAAGACTGAGATAGGGGTCTATTCTTTTGAGCACTCTGCATGCTGCACCCAGGACATCTCAGTTGGGGAGACACCTCAGGCTAAATAGACCTCTACCACCTGCACTGCCTAGGAGATACAATCTGGTGATGGAAGATTTTTGATGATTAATTCTACGTGGTCATTACCTTCCTCGTTCCCCTGTTGAGGGTCTACAACTCACTGATGTCCATTCCATCTCATGCATCCAAAAGTATAATAATAATAATAATAATAATAATAATAAGTTGCTGAGTTTCATGCTGAAGTTGATGAAAGTCCACCCAGAGATTGTGTCCTGCATCCAATGGAGACTCTGGAGAACACGCTTCGTCTGGACATCGGGCAAGCAGACCGTCTCCACTGAGTTGGTAACATACCACCGTGGCATTTTTGAAGGCGACAGCTTGAGCCCCCTCCTGTTCTTTATTTCCCTCCTTCCCCTCTCCTTCAAGCTGAGACGAGGCCGAGGATACATGTGCGGTGTTCCTGGTGAAAGGAAGTACAGTAAAGGAAGTACCTCTATACAACGAACCTCCATACAACGAAATTTTAAGGAAACCCCCCTATTTCGAAGTCATTGGCCCGGTCCCGGACCCTTCCAATGGACAATGCACGCAAAAAAACCTCCCGTAACGAACCTCTCTAACTACGAAAACTCCGTACAACGAAGTCTGCGCATGGGTCCAGACCATGAAAAGTACCCCTCTATAAAGAATTATCGAGAAAAAAGTGATTTTCAGCATTTACACGTAATTTTTCCGTCGCCATTTACGTAATAACAGGAAGTAGAACCGCAGCGGAGAATTCCGAGTTCCGCTCCGGACTTCGAAAATGTTCACATCTGAAACCTACAGAGCAGATGGCATGTGGGAAACTTGACCCTCTGGCTCGGTGGAGGCTTGTTTGCGCGTTTCTTATGGTGGGAACCGCCAACTCTGACGGTTCCCACAAGAAGAAGCGAGCAAGCGTAGCCAAAGCCAGCTGGGCGATAGTGGGGGAGGATGAGTAATGCACCAAGAGGGGGAGGGATACCAATGCCAGCCGCAACCCAATACAGAAGGGTAATCTGAGAAGATTACTGATCTGATCTTCTCGGAGTATTCAGTGTTGGGTTACGGCTGGCACTGGTATTCCCCCCTCCCCTCTTGTTGCATTACTCATCCACCTCACCCCATTGGCGAAGGTGCAGGTGGTGAGGATGGAGCTCAAATAACCTTTTTGAAATCGTATCACATTTCTTTCGTATCGGTTTACGTCCTCTGAGGCTTGGAGCAAAATTTTCCCTTCGAAAAACGAATCAGATTACTTTTCCGTTTTGGGTTACATGCGAGATTTTGCGGGAAGAGCTCCATATTTTTCTATGTAATGGTTTCAAATTTCCTTTCGGTATCGAATATTATTTCGGCAGTGGCAGGCGGAATTTTATCATAAGACTGCGGATGGCGAAGTATTCTAAACTTAAATGGTTGGTGTTCAACCAATGAGTGCCACTTTTTGTTTCCTCTGTCCCCATCCCCGAGGAAAACCTGGAAGAAAACCTCTTCACTCAATCCAGATATTGCTAGTGCCGTCATATCCTTAATGGATGTGGTCTGTTAACCTGCAAGGGGTGCGTTAGCTCTAGATCGCCCTAACATTAGCTCGATTGCTTAAGGATACCATCTTAATTGTGTTTTCGGAGTGCCAATAACTCGACGGAAATCGGATCCGACCGGAAGAAATTCTGAGCTACATTGGATTTTCATCAGTCACCGAGAAATTTAATATTTGTGGCCACGGATTCGGTGAATACGTTGCGGAAGACAGGTAAGCCTGAAAGCATTATATTTAATGACTCTACCAATTTCACTATTACGTGTTGAAATTATTTTGCCGTTTAAAATCGCAAGAAAAAATCGCTGGAGTTCTGAAGTATCGCATCTCGTTCAGTAATTGATCTGTTGCAGCGGAATAATTATCAAAGGCAACCCATGTCACGATTTTGAGTTTAATTATCAGTGATCCTTCAAGATATAGAAAATTTTACTACGTTTTCCATTACAAAATATTGGCACTTAGAAACTGTAGCTGTACTTTCAATGCTAATTATTACGTTGTAGCGCTTTATCACATTCCCTTCCGTAAAATCCCCTCACCTGCGGGTATTAAGCCTCCTTCGTACCTTCACCCTACCCTGTCCTCGTGACATAGTGGGACCCATGGCCAGAGGATCCTTGCCCATCTCCTCGTCCCTCCCTCTCAACCCACCACGTCCTTCCGGCGCACCCGGTCCCCACTTGATCAGGCACTAGCCCCCTTGGACCAAATTTTCATGCACGGTACAAACTTAATGGCGTCGCTCAGCTATGACAAGTAAAATAAGAGACGACAAATTATAATTAGTCGTCTTTTATTTTGTTCAAACCGAATAGTTCCTAATTTATCGAGGGATCACTGATGACTTAAGAAAACGTGACTAGAGTTTTCCCCTTGTTTTATCTCATCGCAATCGATGAACAAAGATGCGACTCTTCAGACTCGAGTATCTTTCCTAAAATCTGGAACTCATTCCGTGTTCGCGTTTTGTATTAATAGGAGCTGAGAAAACTAGGAGTTCCCCTATTCCAAGTCAGCCGAGTTCTTTATAGCTATTACCTGTGGATACGGCAAATCGTGTTGATTCTGACAACTGGGTTTGACACTAGGGTATTGGATAATATTTTGAGATCATTCTTTCTCACTTCTATAAATTTAGTCTTTTTCTGATATTTTGAATTATTCCTTGACAGTAAAATGGCTGATACCACCAAAAAACGCCGGCAACTCTCCGCTGAAATGAAGTTACAAATCTTAGAATCGGTTGACAGAGGAGAGAAAAAAACCGCAATTGTGGAGAGATTTGGCATTCCAGCATCCACACTTTCTACCATTATTGCCAACAGGCATAAGATGGGAAATATGGAGAGGTTTGGTCCGGAAAGGAAGAGGTCTCGACCATGTAAGAGTGAGGAATTGGACATGAAAGTGTACGAATGGTTTACAGAAGTGAGAAGTGCCAATGTCCCGTTATCTGGGCCCATCCTACAGGATCGGGCGAAAACAATAGCCCTACAATTAGGGATGGATAATTTCCAGGCCTCAAACGGATGGCTGTCGAAATTTAAAAGTCGGTGGAGTTTGAGGACTCTCAAATTGTGTGGGGAGGAAGCGGCAGTCGATATGACCGTGGTGGAGGAGTGGAATAAAAATTTGCCTTCCTTGGTGGCTGGGTATGAACCCAAAGACATTTTTAACGCCGATGAGTCCGGCTTCTTCTACAATCTCCTTCCGGACTCAACGTTAGCTATGAAGGGAGAACTTTGCCATGGGGGTAAGCGAGGTAAAGAAAGGTTTACAGTTCTTTTCTGCGCAAACAGCGACGGGTCAGAAAAATTGAAACCTTTTGTGATTGGCAAGTTTGCAAGTCCGAGGTGCTTCAAGCACGTGAAAAAATTGCCATGCCGTTATGGGAATAATAAAAATGCGTGGATGACGGCGATTTTATTTAGAGAATGGCTCGCGACACTTGACGCAACCATGGGAGGTAAAAATAGAAAAATTCTTCTTTTTCTTGACGGCTGCACCGCTCACAAAACTTCCGATTTAAAACTGAGGAACGTGAAAGTTGTTCATTTTCCAC
Source organism: Ceriagrion tenellum (assembly GCA_963169105.1). Taxonomy (NCBI): domain Eukaryota; kingdom Metazoa; phylum Arthropoda; class Insecta; order Odonata; family Coenagrionidae; genus Ceriagrion; species Ceriagrion tenellum. Next base: position 78,450,392 of record OY720635.1, read on the forward strand.
CTAATTGCACGAGTAAAGTGCAACCACTCGATCAGGGAGTTATTTCCCTAGTCAAGTGGGCATACAGAACACAACTAGTCGAATATCTTCTAACGAGATTAGGAGACACTGAAGACGTCAAGTCACTGAAGTGGAACATCCTGCAAGCAATTCAGCGTCTCTGTGTTGCATGGGATGGAGTCGAGAGAAGCGCGATCTAGAATTGCTTTAGGAAAGCAGGCTTTCATGGTGAGATGAACGCCCAAGACGACCCACAGCTGGAGGAGAGGGAGGAATGGGGCGAAGTCGCTCAAGCATTAAAAATTGAAGGAGTATCTTTCGAAGATTATGTAAATATTGATAATTATATCGCTGTATCTGCCAACAATGAGGATACCGAAATCATGGCGGAGACGCAGGAAGTGAGCGATGAAGAAAGGGAAGAGCCCAACAATTGCATCGTTCGCCCCAGTCGGAAGGAAGTGGTGGAAGCCATAGATGTTTTGGAGCGAGTATTTTTAATGTCCGAAGATGGAGTGGAAAATTTGAAGATTTTTCGGCTGGTTGAATCAGCAGCCGGCAAAGAAATGAGGAGAAGGATGAGGCAAACGACTTTGGAAAACTATTTTAAATACAACAATTTTTAATTAAATAACTTAAAAACAGCTACCGCCTTTTATTTATAAGTAACAATGCTTTACACCTATGTACATTTTTAAAATTGGTTTTAAATTCCTGAAATATATAAATTTTAATTTTAAAGAAATATGGAATTTTTCGGCCGAGGTAAGTCTCAAGAGAGCTGACTCTGTGTACGACGAGGATGGTAGATGATCCTGTACTCATATTTGTGAGGAGGCAAGTGAAGAACAGAAAAATCGATAACCGAATTAGTTAATACAGGATTTTTTGTAATTCTTTTTGTGTGTGGCTAAGCAGGTACGCTGCTCGAAGACAGGACGGCGGAAGACCACTGGGACGCGTTCCATCGGAAACCCATGAGATTTCGATTGGGGAAGGGGAGGAATGGGCATGGTCTCCCCGAAGGAGCGCGGGAAGGGGAGAGGAAATAACAGTAGCATTGTATAGAAAGAGGCGAGTGAGGACGTAATTATTCTTTCTTTCCGAGTTATTGAATGATAGTTTCCGAGTTATTGAATGGCATTTTGGTTGGGAATGTTTGGGAAGCATTAGTATGAAATGCACTCCTTCCACGTACTCATTTGTGAGCGTGGGCTAGGTTGGATTTCTTGCTGCGTGCAAATCAGAACGCCTCCATTCCAAATTTTTAGCATGCAATATTACCTGTGCAACTAGAGCTATCGGAATAGCGATCTTTTCTCGTCTTCTTGGTTTAGATTGAGGTCTTTCTAGTGTCATAAACAGCGCGAAAATGAGTGGGATCGGGTTCTTTTCCGTGTTTTTATTCTCTGAAATGCTAACGTAAGACGTATTCCACGCATGCTTTTGTGCTTTGGCGACTTATTATTCCAGTTAAATAGTTTTGGCCTGCAAACGGCGCACATATTCAAATGAGAGATGTTCTGCAAAGGACTGAAAAAGGGCAAACCTGTCTTAAAATTTTCTTTTAGTATGATGAGGTTATTACTGGATGAACAGCGTCAAGGCGTTGATTAAAATATTACCTGGCGTACTCGAGGGTGGAACTGCGTTTTGGCACAGAAGAACGGGTGTCCAACAGAATGCCGATCGTGCCCAGTTTCTGTGAAGGCATCGTCAATGCATTATCATTTGAGATAGCCATTGTGATCGCATTGCCGACTGTCACGTTTTACTCGTGGTAACTAACTCGCCCCACCTAACTTTCGTCGTTGTTTATCGATATCTAGAATGTACTGGCCTCCAGCATGGTTATTTACTGGCATTTCAATGGGATTCCAACAGTGCGTTTTACTTCTTAAGTCTAAAGTGCTCTTTCAAGCAAAATTTCTGCATAAAACTGCCAATTGATATCGACTTAAATTATTGCACTCTAAGAAAAATATCGACTAGATACGCAGAAAAATTATGGAGCACGTTAAAATACGTAATCGTTAGGCAATAATTTTGGCGTTCTTTTAATTTCAGAACGTAAATAAAGTAAGCGATGTGGCTTAGAGCAGAATCGACGAGAAAAAAAAAATAATTTCAATTATAAATACGTAGATTGAAAATCACGCAGTGATAACCATGGTATTTGGCGGTAAATAATAAAATTTTTTTATCATCACTCAAGGAAAGGTTTTAATGTTGAATAAAGCAAGATTGAGAAATTTACTCGTTTCCGTGTGTTTACTTACGTAAAACACTGAACACTTGGGTGCCCCTGTGGATGCGCAACCCGCACATCACATCCGTACAACGAAACCCCCTACAGCGAAGTGTTGATTTTTCCGGTCCCAAGAAATTCGTTGTATGGAGGTTTTACTGTACAAGGTCACCCATTTGTTTTACATGGATGACCTTAAACTCTAGGCTTCCAACGCCAAAGACCTGCACTTTGCACTGGACACCATACATCAATACAGTGAGGCTATAGGGATGGAATTCAGATTGGACAAGTGTGCATCCATCCACCTGGCGAAAGGAAGAATATCGTAGAACAAGGAAGACTCGCAACTCGTTGACGGGAACGTCATTCGTCATCTGCAAGGTGACGAATGCTACGAATACCTCGGCGTCCCCCAGCGTTGAATGCAGGAGGTAGCAGCAGTGAAGGAAAGACTCACCGCCAAGTACAGACACACTCTCAGATAAACCTAGAGTTCTGAGCTGTCTGGCAAGAACAAGGTTCTAGCCACGAACATGTTTGTGGTTCCGACACTGCTGTACACCTTCGCATGCATGAAATGGAATGTCAACGAGTTGCAAAACCTCAACTGGGGAACGAGGAAGATGCTGACCATCTATAGAAGTCTTCATCCGAAATCTTCCGTCGCCAGATTGTATCTCCCTCGCAATGTAGGCGGTAGAGGGCTATTGAGCCTGGAGTGTCTCCATAACAGAGTTGTCTTGGGTACAGTTTGCCGAGCGTTCAACAGCACGGACCCCCTGCTCACTCTCGTAAGGGAGCACGAAAGTGCTGGGGTGGGGGCATTCCTCTTCCAGGTGGCAAGTCCTTCCTGGCACGTCAATCGTGTCACTGAGGGCAGATGTCTTAAAGCTCGAGGTCAAAAAGGCTGAGCAGAAGATCTTGCTCAAGACACATACCGATAAGCCCATGCATGGATGTTTCTTCCCAAACATGGAAAAACATGGGCTATAGAAGGAGCTGACGTTTGCCTTCCTTCGTTCCGCGGGTCTCAGGTCCAAAACAGAGGGTTTCGTTCTCACATGCCAGGATGGTGTCGTCAACACTCTCGTGTACCGCTGAATTATATTCAAGGCGGAGGTGGCGGACATGAGATGCAGAGCGTGCCAAGCCAAGCCGGAGACTTTGAGTCACCTTCTCTCTGGCTGCAGTTATTACACACAGTCAGCGTATTTAGCCTGGCATAATGCAGCTCTGCGGATGTAGTATTTCCACCTTTGACATCATTATGGCATCGACGAAGTACATGTACTGCCCTATGCCCCTGGAGATATTGAGTCCATCGTGGAGAACGACAAAATAAAAATCTGGTGGAATTACTCATTCTCCACCAACAGGCGAACAAGTCTGACATCGTTCTCCCCAAAGGAAGAGAAAAAAATCAAGATCTAGATTTTAGATGCAGAGTGAGTAAATTAAATGAACAATTTATATCAGGGAAGTCACCAATGTAAGCATCACCACTCTCACAAAGTTTGCCATATAAACCAGGAAAATAAGCCACGTTACTATTTTTCACCAGCTTCAGCCACCTTCTGAGCCATTAATTTTATAATAAAATGATTGTACTTGGTGAATACACAATATACAGTGGAGCCCGTTTATAACAAAGTTGAGGGGGCCAGCAGTGTACTTCGTTATATCCGAACTTTGTTATATGTGGGCCCGCTCTTGTGAACCTAAAATTGAACTTTGAACCAAGCAAACTGCTGTAATATCGCGGCTATTATTTTATAACCCCGCACAGTAAAGGAAAAGAAGCATCTAGGCGTAAGTATATAGGAAATACCACCATCCGAATCAACCAAAAAACTGCTTTTTTTCTCCATTTCAGAGTCTGTTGCCTTCGCCAACTTCTAAAGAACGTTTTACCAGAGACGCTCAAAAGAACATACTAATTCAACTATCTTTCGCACAGTAAAGATAGTAAACAGAGGAGGGGTAATTTTGTCTGCTTGTATTCATACAGTCACGAAATTCACCTATTTACATGACGAAATTTTCAGGAAAGGAAAGAGTATGCTTCCTAAAGGGTATCAATTTCCCTGAGGACTATCATTTATGATTATATAAACCATGCATCGTATTTAAATCAACAGCATCAAGGCTAGCCGCCGATGTGCGACATTGGTGAGCTCCATTTCAGAATTTCCACGACTGGCATCCCCCCTCTGGAACCTGGGTGGAATGGGAAGATCCTCGGCATGGAAGGAGGCAGTCGGGAGTGAATGGAAGGGAAGTGGAGGTGGGGGAACTCCGTAGAAAACAAACCAGGAGTCAAATTTCATCTTGCTGGGCGTCTGACTCTCGGAAGAGTTTAGCCTGGGCGAGGTGAGCGGAGTCCCATCGCTAGGATTGAAAACTGCCAGATTTTGCTTAATGTTTCACGGAACTACACGGGGCATTTCAAGTCTAAGGCTTGGCAAAAAAAATATTGTTACTTTTCCGATAGGCATTACAAAGCAATAATATTGTCGGACCGGTGGCAACAGAAATACGGTTATCAGATAACTTATGTGATTGATTTAATGCGTTCGTCACAGTTAATCTACCGGTTAATAAGTTGTTGAAAATTAATTAATGCAAGTGAATAAAATGTAGGTAAATGGATATGCCAGTTTAAGAAGATTACTGCTGGAAATTTCATTCTACCATCTTTTTAAATGATTACTCTCTGAGAAAATATGTAAGCCACACAGTAGATGCATTTTTTTCTTTATGCGGTATATTTCAATCTAGTAATACAATATGATACGGTCGTATTCATAGAGTATAGTAATCGGGTAAAATATTTAGTCACATTTTCTGAGGGTCACACTCAAAGGAATGTATTTCTTTCTATGCAATATTACATTTGTATTTCAGAAATAATCATAAGTGTGAGATTCAATTCCGAGAGGAGGAGGAGGGGATTCTGAGGGAGGGGAAAGGATTCCGAGAGGTGAAGGAGGGGAAGAAGGGACTAGGTTTGACTGAAGGGGAGTGAAACATGGTACGGGAGGGGAGTGAAACACAAAACGGGAGGCCCGTGCTGGACACTTTTGTAATCTACTCCCTAGATCACTCTAATCAGACTTCCAAGGGGCCAACCAAGTATTAAATAAGATGTTTTTGGGGGAGGGGGTTGGGATCATCTTACATTCGCTTAAGAAGAGGGGGGGGCAGGTTGAAACATTGTACTAAAATTGAGAAAGAAGGGTGACTCAACGTTACTTGAGAGGCAGTGAGAAGGAGTTTCTCAGGGGGGAAATAAATTCCTCATGGCATGGTTCGCCTCCATGGTGGCGGAAAATAGATTTTTAGCAAGCAAGGGTCGACCGTTTTATCAATTGCAACCTCAAAAACTAGTAATGATGGATGTTCTTTACGTATCCTATAGAAGAAAGATGTCGCCAGAGGTTGACCCTCTTCAATTTTCAAATTTCTGGCTAAGAAGTGAGTTTTTGTTAGCCAAAGTTCAGGTAAGTTTCCTCACCATCCCTGAGGGTAAAAATTTTTCTTTTGCATAGTCTTTTGGAGGGAAATCTTTCAAACCAGATAAAGAAAACCCGAAGTCAATATTTATAATAGTTAACCCGTACTTGAGTGATACGTAAACACGGGTTGAGTGAAAATGAGGCCTGAAACACTCCCCTCGCCTGTCAATACCATAATGCCTTAAACACAGCATCCTCCATATTTGCATATTTAGAGTGGCAGATTTTTTTGCAATGAACTCCAAAAGTCACACGCTCACAAGATTTTTCAATTTTCTCCTGATTTTTTAATATTGTTGACAAAGTACTACGTGAAATATTGTACTTTTTTGCGACATTGGTCTTAGTCATTTTGTTGTTATGTCATTAAAAATATCTAATTTAGTATTTAAACTTAACACTTTTCTTCTTAATTCATCGCTCTCCATAGTGATCAATGTCACAAGACTGTCTATATGACTGCGCAAATAAGTGTAATGCGGCACTAAATGCAGCAGCGAACCACCAGAGACTAACCGATGAGCACGGGAGGGACCAACGGCTGTGAAGGGGAGGGGTGACTAGCGAGAGGGGGTGGGAGTTGCTCAGCGCACAATAGGAGTGGGAGTTGCCGTGTTCTTCCAGTCTGAGAAGAGGAGTTCAGATGCTTAGGATAGATTTCTGGATGAGCCTTCGTGCACGTAAATTATCTAATATTGATAGAGCTCTCGAGGTTTTAACACGAAGGTGATATTGCCATAACGTTTTGCAACAGCGGAGAAGAGGTTTAATATATAAAGGATATCTTGCCGCATAACTAACTTCGTTATAAGTGGGACTCAATTCAGTATGCCTTCATTAAAAGCGGGATTTTTTAATGTGGCGAAAGGGCCTTTTTTGACGGGGAACGGCTTTTACTTCGTTAAAAGCGGGACTTCATTATACGCGGGTTCTTTATAAGTGGGCTCCACTGTATCATAATACTTACCCACTAAATTGGGTATCATGGAAAAGAAGGATTTAACTTACAGGTAAAACATTGCCATGAAGTGTCAATTCTCCCGTCATGGCAGTTTCCAGTGCCATGGGACGCCCAGTAAACAGAGATACTAATGCCACAACAATGGTGATACCAGCAGAAGGTCCATCTTTCCCCACTGCTCCAGCTGGGAAGTGAATATGAACGTCAGTGTGTGACATCGCTTGTCCACCAAGGCTGTCCATCAGAAGGCCATACTAAAGGAAAAGAAGAATTAACTTTATTGTAATTCAGTTGCCAAGACTGTTATTCAATTATTCAAGGGTTTTGGTGGCCATACCCTGCAACAGAACCAAAGATCGCTACTCAAAAAGATTCGGTCATTCAGAATGAAATAACCTCAGTATTTTGAAAATCTAATAACCAGCATATGTATATGCATTTTAAAAGCAGTACACCAAAGAGTGAATCATTAGACAGCAGCATAAAGACCTATCACCATGCTTAGGGAGGGGCATCCTCTTAAGTCCCTAATTTCCTTAGTTGAATGGTCTCATTTCTGGAGAAAGTCTTGGCAGCCCAACTCATTAACCAACATTTAAAAAAAAAAGAATTCCATACAGGTGAAAACCAACAAACAGTTTTACACTTGTTATGATAAATTTTATGAACAACTTCCCCAATGACTGTCACTATAACCAAGGCGATTTCAAATATTACAGCACCATCATAGTGGTTTTAATAATTTTCTAGAGTCATGTCCACTACAATCACCAGCTAATTCGAAATTAGAAAGTACCCTAAATTCCCAAGCATAACACGCAGGTCAACCTTTGGATATTATCCACATGTCTCCAAAATTTCAAGTATAACGCACACTCATATATTACACGCAGGACACCCGCAGAACCTTGACTACTGGAATTCATATTCTCAGAACCATTGAAATTCGCATTTTTTCAATTAGTCTGAGAAAAATCCAAATCAATTACGCAAGGGACGAAAAAGTACATAACATATTGTAGTAGCTATTGTATTAATTTTACTTCCAGTAAAGAAAAAAATCAAAGTCGAGAAATAATTACATTATTGACAAAGGTTGACAGTGCGAGCGATTACTTCTATCGGACAAAAGTTACCAGAAAATTTGCAAGTGAAAGTGGAAGAGTTCAATTTATTTGTTGGGCAGGCAAAGAATGGCATTGAACCAAGCCAGATTGGAAACATGGATGAGGTACCTATGAGTTTTGACATGCCGAAAAAGTTTACAGTTGATGTTAAAGGCACTCAAGACAAAGATATGCACCACTGATCTGAAAATTGTTGCTTTACTGTTGTGCTAGCAGTGATGGATGAAATCTGTAAGTGGATTGTAGAAAGTTGGGCTGATATAACCCGTGAATGCATATTCAATGCTTTCAGGGTATCAGGAATTTATTCCTGTGATATTGATGGGGTGGATGGAGGATTTTACGACTCATCATCTGATGAAAGCAATGTTTTGCTTCAAGAAAATTTACCAGACTCATTGTTCAAAAACTTGGATGATTACGATATTAAATGTGACAGTGAATCAGAATTTTTTTATGGATTTGTTAGTTCATAATCAAGCAGGAATAAATTTTTTTGAAGAATTTGTGATATTTTTTTTCTTATGTGAATGTTATGAAATTTGTTATCGCATTTAAAAATAAAGTAGATTGGTAACTGCATATAGGTATATTTGTAAACTATTAACTTCAAATATGACCTTCGAAATGAATTAGTTTTAGGCCGGTATTCATAGACGGGATAAATAATCAATGATTGCTGAATCAACGATTATTCGTCAATCAGAGATTATTTGATTTATGTATTCATAGACAGAAAACAATCTCCAATTCATGAATTACTGATTCATGAATCTCTAATTATTTGGTGTTATATAATCTGTAATTGGTGAATTACAGATTGGATGTATGTTTATTTTTGAGTGGTATGAGAAATTGAAGAGGCAAAACATTTTGTGGGTATCATTAAATTTTTATTCAAGTTGAGTATGTAGTTTTATTAATTGCATATTGAAAAAGAAAATGAAAAATGGATTGGCAATGTTTTTTTGATAAAAATGAATTAGCCGTGCCTACATTAGAATTATTTCTTATGATTATTTGACTTTAATTAAGGCGTTGCTAGGGAAAATCAAAAAGCAGTAATCTCGTATTCCGGCAAGTGTTGATGATGCAGCATGTGCTGTTTAACGTCAGGAATTGTCCGACCATAAGAGTGGTCTCCTCTTTTTTTCTATTCTCACAAAGAGACACCCGAGGCACCTATTCGTCGCCTGATCATCATAAGAAACAGGCGGTCTGATGGTGTCAACTATTTGGACGGCCAAAAGATTAGTTATATGCTTCACAGTTTTGGACACTGTTGGCTGCGAAACAGAACTAGCAATCCCTACATATGTACGTAAAACACCAAAGAAGACGAATAGTAGCAGTATTTATAACTGATCATTACCGATAAAGAAAATTTGAAATATGTAATTAGTAGCAATTGATGATGGCTTACGAGTAAAACATTCATGGCAATTTCAGCCGATGTTAAATTCAGCATGAAGATTTTGTAAAATACTGCGTGATTAAAAACCGCTGTGATATATTTGTTTAAATTTGTAATATGATTTCAACAATTCAATATTGATGCCTTAGCGTAAAATCTCAAAGCAATGAGCCACAGTAGCACAAGAGGAACTGTCAGTCCTCGCGGAAAGTGTCGATATATGAACATTAGTTCTAAGAAGAATATACTCGATCACTACGGGTTTTGAGAATCGGTACCCTCTATTAAACTCTTCGTCTGTCAACACTCATGTCTATTTTTACAGCAAGTTAGATAACGAATTTTAAACAGAGATTGACGTATATCATACGCGGTCCATCACCAGACCCCAGTGAGGCCATTGACATTGAAGATTCACCCTGGAGTACGAATTTTGTGGAAAGTATCACGAGAAAAAAGGTGAGGAGAAGTCCTATGATATGATATGTAACTCGAAGGAAAAATTTCTCTCTGGTTCTGAATATAGAGATGGAAAAAAAAATGTCCGCCGGGGGTCTCAAACCTCCTGACCTTCACGAACGAATCCATGGCACTAACCACTACACCAAACAAGCCAATGATAAAGTCGTGCGATAATAAAAGTTATAGGCAAAGTGGCTTTGAGGGTGATTGAGACGGGTGATGTGAGGCTCCGGAGCAAGCTAGCGAGAATAAATTTTCCCAGCTTTTTTGTACTAAGGGTGGATATTTCTGATTATAGACTGATTAATTACAGTACAACTAGGATACGTTTGACGAAGTCCAAGGCGAACTTGCCTGTGACCTCGTGCACGACATAGTAAATACGGCATTCAGATCGGCGAGTCAGGGTACATAGTCTCCCCTTGTGAGTAATAATTCAGTGGATTTGTTGGATCCCTAATGTGTGTTTTTTGCAGCCTTTAGTGATACGCTGGTACATCGTCATCGGCAATCACATACACCAATATATCCGAACGAATTTCCATTGCACCGAAATCCTAATCAATTCAAGGTAATCAATAATCCTAATCAATTCAAGACGTTCATATAGAGTATTCTATGCCTTTAGCACCGTATAAAATTGTACAGTTGGAACGTAAAGACACGGATATGTCATAAACAATCACAGAACTACCGACGTCCAACAAAGAAAAACTCTAATTAATTATGGTCGAGAGCTTAATTCACGAATCAATGATTATTTGGCCAAATAATTACAGTTTGCTTGACTATGAATACTAGAACTATAAACAATACTTATTTGACGACTATGAATACATAATAATCAGAGATTGATGAATCTCTGAATCAAGAATCATCGATTGACGAATCACTGATTCTTTGACAACTATGAATAAGAAACAGTAATTAATTAGAGATATAATCATAGATTGAAACGAATCTGTAATTATTGAGGACTATGAATACCGGCCTTAATTTGAATAATAATGCCCTAAAATTAGATTTACATTTAATTTTTGAATTTCATTGTACCTAGTTTATACCAAGGTTTCAGCAATATCATCATTTCACTGATATCATATTTAGATGCATAAAGATATTTTTAAAGAAGTACCTACCTAGTAATTCTTATGCATAATGCGCACTTGTTCACCTTATGCATAACAGGCATCAAATAACTTCGAACATTTTGCAAAAAAAACCATGTACATATAACGCGCACGTTATACTTGAGAATTTAGGGTGAAAAATGCTAACCAAAGTATCCAAAATTATACTTAAGAGGCATATCATAAGCAAGTACATGAGTCTGTCCTATGACCTACGACTAAGAGTGAAGGGAAACAACTTTTTGGCCCTAAAATGACACAATACAGAAATGCAGTCATCAAATGATACAATATGAATTCACTACATTTTAGATGAATTCATGAAAAAATTGCAAATTTTTATTCCACTCATAGGTGGCATAAATACAATATACAATAAAAGAAACAGTAGGCCCATTAACCCACACAATGTTTATTTTTTAAAATAGGCAAATTCCTAATTTTCACTCATACATAAAATGGAAGCTATGAATTTCCAATGGCAAGTCACAATATTTTTAATTATGGTTTCTAAAATAGGAGCACTACATTACCATTGAACCAAAATTACACACGTCCAATTATAGCAATGGAATGTATTCCAGTCTTTGGCTGCAATTCTGAATCGGGCGACGCTATTTCTGGCTAACGCTATTCCTCGATCCAGAATAGCGTCGGAAGCGATTCTGAATACGATGCAGAAATTCAAGGCATCGGGTCTGTAACGCTATTATTAACCATGCCCCTTACTGTATGAAAACCTTTCAGTGCAGTAAATGGAAATTCAGGCAGCCAATGATGAGCAATGTTTACGTTTCTCACAAACAGCTGAGGCCTTCATCATGGATGCCGTGAGTCTGGTGCATCAAAGAATGTTTTCAATGAATAATCCAACTAAATTTTATTCAAGGCTGTCTTCGGAAACTTTTATTATACTTTACTTTGTTTTGCATTCATCAGGTGATTAGTAATAACGCTTTGATTGTTTTAGATTTTGAGAAGGGGATTTCAGTTTAGTAAAGTCTGGCGTTGTTTGTTAGCACACCCATGTAAACATATAACAGCTACCCGAGCTGGGAAAAAAAATTTCAACTCCTATAATGATTTTTCACCTCAAAATCGTAAAAAATAATATTGTTTTCATGTATCTGTTGGGCTTTTTATTTTATTTTCGCCACTTATATGACTGAGCAGATTACGCATGGATGCATACGAATTGAGTATAATGATGTGTAAGTGTATCAAGGAAAGTGACGTACGTGATGGTAAATTTCAATTATTTCATCACGGATATTTGAAATTTATTATTCTTAATAGTCCGTGTATTTAATAAGATGGTTAGACATTGCAATTAGCCTCTTGAAAATCTTGTGGTACCACTGGGAATGAGTGGATGGAAGTGAATGTGAATAGGCGAGGTGAGAAATATTTTGAGCCCACTTGTTTAAATAATACCACGGGAATGTTAGATACAATTCTTAACGGAGATTATGAATACTCAACCTTTGTGTGTAGATATCTTCTATTTTCCCTAAACTTGTTATTCCTGGCTAAGAGATGGGAAAAGTAATGCAAAGCAAGAATAAAGCAATGAGACTCGGGCAAAGAAAATACCAGTCTACAATGAGAGGTACAGGTAAAGGAAATGCCAAGGAAGGCATTCATGCTTGTATCATTCAATATGTACTTGAAATCAATTGTTGAGTTTATGCATGAATATCCTATAATTCACAGACTTTAACAGAGATTGATGCATATCATAAGCGGTCCCATCACGTAAGCGGCCCTAGAGAGACCATTTACCATTAAAGATTCAAATACAGGAGTATGAATTTTGTGGTAAGTGTCAGGACAAACAAAGCAAGGTGAAGTCCTATGACAGGATATGTAACTCGGAGGAAAAATTTCTATCTGGTCGTGCAAATGAAGAAGGAAAAAAAAGTAGGCCGCCAGCAACCTCAAACTACCTATAAACCTAAACTATAACGGACGAACTTCATATAATACTTGTTCTGTAGATTTATGCCGATTAAAAACATTAGCAAAATTAACTGACGTTCCACTAATGCGGCCCTAAGTGGGTAGGGCCCTTTCCGCGGAAAGGGTCGGGAGGGTCAAAGGTCTTCCACCTGCCCTGTCCCTCCCGACGGAAAACAGGGTCCCCCAATTACCTGTCTCACCCAATTCTTGTATGTAACCAGTGCATTATTTCAAATGACGTGGGCTACAATGGGGGAAGAGCTGTGGGGAAGGGAGGGAGGTGGGGTTTCTCGTCATGTGACTCTCGGGGAACCAACCAGAGGGCAGCGGGCGTTGCTTGTAACCTCGGCAATTCAGTCACTCCCTGACCTTCGTCATGGTCACTTCGCAGGCCCCTAGTAAGTGCGGCCAAACCCTACGTGCTCTGTGCTCTTTCCTTTTTTTTATTTTTTCCGTGTTTAGCCAGTTAAAATAGGTATTTATGTCTATTCATTTTCCTGAAGTATTTATTTCTGAGCCTAAAGCCGAGACTGTTCAAAATAGGTGTTTTAAGACGGCTGAAGGTAACGCAGATGTTTCAACCATTAGTTTGTCGTAGTGGAAGTCCTGCGAGCGTGGGCTAAGTTCCTTCTCGACCATTGTCTGACGTAGGCTCGCATTGCCAGGCATGGTTTTTTTGTTTTTTAGGCACCGTGGCCCATCAAAGTGATTTATTCTTTTGAAATTGGTGTTCATTTAGTAATGCTAAGCCAAACTCCAACCACCGATATCAGAATTCCTCATTTCAACCCGATTGCCCGATAACTTTTTCCTCTCTGAACCAGATGGCGAAAACCTGATACACCTCTCTTGCTCTATCCCTCGTGGGTTACACGATTGCTCCAGTTAAACAGGAGTACACTTGGTAGCGTCAAGCTTGCTCCATCTTTAACAGGTGGCACTCCTCCATCAGCGGAATGGAAAGCGCGAAAAAGGATTACATCCTCCCCATCAAATTTCAGGCGCGCTTCTCACCCTTAAGGATATTTGAAACGAATAAATTTCTATGCATGGATAGGTCGGTGCGCGGGTTTGAGGATTATCCAATCACATGATAATGGACCTTGTTTATTTACTTTTATCATACGAGACACCATTGGGATATGTAATGGTAATAAAATATTTTAAACAGTTAGTAGTCAAACGAAAAATTAGAGATACACGAAGTATTTTCATTAAATTTAAAAATTCTCCCGCTTTTAAGAGAAATTCCTTTAAGATTCCCCTCTACTGTGAAAAGTTACCATAAAATTCTCGCATTTTCATCTTGTTTTGGCTCCCGGGAAATCTTTTCCCACATTGTTCGTTTTCCCGCATCCATCGTTTTTTTTGCCCATCCCCTTGAAAAACGATAGATCGAGGTTCTACTGTACTCATGGCGGATATTGCCGATTACAAATTGATTAATTACAACAAAATTATTAATAGCAGCCTTTAAATCAATTTTCTGAGGAGGCACATAAATGAAGATATAAAAAGAAATACCTGATGTGCATGAGTTCTGACCCAGTTCAGAGCTAGCTTGGCAGATTCTTTCATGACATCTCCCAGTTGACCAGTGAGAACTAGCTGCCCATCACCTTCATATTGTGTTGCTTCAACCAACAACACCTCACCACCTGTAGCAGTCCATGCCAGGCCAACAGCTAAACCAGCTTCCTGTCCAGCCCTAATCCAGGAATCATAGCTGTCATATGGAGGTGGCTAGAAATATGGAAAGGGGACAAACTTATGATTATGTATTCTGAAAATAACAATTGAATTACATAGATAATATGATCAGAGAAAATGGAAATTGATAGATACATACATCCTAAACAGAATGACTGCAATGCAATCTCACAAAAAAACAATATGTGCAGTAAGAAAGCAGCTTTATTTGCCAAAATTCTGAATAAAATATGTTAGCATAAGATTATAAATCAATTTCAACATTATACAATATTAAATTGATCAATTTTATGCCGCATCAATTTTCCATAGAACATAAACTTATAATGAAGGTGTAACATCCCAGTGAGTAGAGCAATAGACTATCATCTGGAGGTCCACATTTCACTGAAAGGTGAGGCTACAGTAAATTCAGCCATAATTCAAGTTTTCATTCCATAAAATTCATTCATTCCATAAAACCACAGACAGCAAGGAAAAATGAACTCAAACCCACCCACAAAGTTGAGAATTTTACATAGGGATGAACTAGGCAAGTTCAAGCCTTGATGATCAAATAGATATTCAGGATGAGGACAGTGACTGGCTTCTGGGTATGAGCTATTTACCTAAACCATCATATTTATTGGCCCATAAGATGTAATTTTTTATTTTAAAAATAAAATGTAAAATGTCCACATTAAATGGACTGAGGGCAGAGCTATGCTCTCATGCATCAATTTTTTGCATCAATATCAAATTTATACACCTCTCTGCTTTCACCATATACTGTATAGCTCGTTTGAAAGCTTGTGGCCCGTGCGCAGACACCCTTTTTTGACCTGGATGAGTCTATTTTCGCGAACGGTGCTTGCTAGGGGTTTTGGGAGAAAGTGACCATTTGCCCTCACATTCTCAGGCTTGCCTTCCCCTCCAAGTTTCCTCACCCAAGCGCACCCTCCCCTCCACTCGTCAATGTTCCACGCATTTAGGGGCCACGAGCTTTCAAGCAAGCTATACTTCAGCAGTGAATCAATAGCACACTCTTCATCATTCATTTGTTTCTGAGATATTACTACAAACACCTTTATTGAGTGGCTATTACTTTAAGTCAAGTTTCCCTTGTAAATCAACAAATATTAAATAATATTTTTCATTAAAAATCTAACACAAAGGATGAGATAGCATCTTTTGGGCTGGTACCTCCTGAAGGCCAGAAAATACAATGCATAATTAATTTTGGAGAAATGAATATGAAACACTAATGATGGAATTATAATGTCTACAATGAGGAATGATTGGCTGTTTATCTGGATAGGTGATCAAAAAATTAGGTCATCAGTGCCATCAGAGATGGTTTGGT
Organism: Ceriagrion tenellum; assembly: GCA_963169105.1. Lineage (NCBI taxonomy): Eukaryota > Metazoa > Arthropoda > Insecta > Odonata > Coenagrionidae > Ceriagrion > Ceriagrion tenellum. The sequence continues at coordinate 78,466,263 of OY720635.1, forward strand.
ATGCTGAACAGGAATTTTTGTTTAAAAAACAGGAATGATAAAGAGAAACATGGCATTGACATTAGTCTCCTCTCAACATAAGGTGCCAAAGGGCTCACAGATTATTAAGGATCAATCCAACAGACAGCATGTGGTACTGCAAGTGCTATTGCACTTGCCAATCCCTCCCATCCGAGAAGGAGTAGCTATTCCACAGAAAGATCTCTGATGACCTTAAGGATTTGAAACAGGACCCTAGGAATGGAAAGAATTTGAACAGGAAAAGGAGAAATACTAATGATAAGAATTAAGTTTAGCATGTACCATATTAAATTTTTCTATAAATAGCTTGACTTGAATTTTGAGCACTGAACTTACCCCCAAAATATCCTCCACAGCAGCTTCATCTAACACAATTGTAGCATCCATGTTCAGACCCTCTTTGGAACAAGAAATAAAAATTAAAGGCGGATGTTAATTTTTGAACTTCTCATGTTTTTGAGGTAAAATCATACCTTTACTCATAGCACACATTTTGAAACACTGACACTCCCTAACAAATCAACGTCTTTGTGATTCACTCTTTTACAGGTTCTCAGAGTTTGCATAGGGTGCTTTTAAAACTGTCAGCTACGAATTTACTTATTCAGCTCTTCTCTTCATAGTAAATTTTAAAAAAAGGATGGAGTGAATACTAGAGATGGGTATATTAATGTAATTTTCATTTGCGGTAGTTTTCCGATAATTTTTACTTTTTGGCCATTAAGAGCTAATAGAGGATTTAATAGAAAATCCAATAGCAATAGCTAGGGGTTAATGGCATTTAAAAAATTACTATGGCTACATCAATGTATTAGAAATAAAGATATTTTAAAAGGAAATACGTCAGCCCACACGTAATTCAGTATTCTTTTATTTCGGAGTTGATTTATGAGAAATTTTCTTTCAAACAGCTAAAAATGAGAGCCCCACAAATGAGTTGTACATGCCTTTATTTATAATTCAAATTGTATCAAATATATATACACAATCAGCTTAAAATATGTTTGGAATATACCAATACGGAAAATTTCTACGACAGAGGTGAATATTACCGAAAATTACTGTAATTTTCAGAGACTGCAGTAAATTACGTAAAATACCAGGGTAATTTTCAAAAATTACTGTGAATTTCAGGATGCCCATCTCTAGTTAATACAAGTATCAAAGGAGCTAGATGATATCACAATTACAAAGCATACAATGCAATGGAGTGAACTGAGCTGAATTAGTTTCACCAATTAGTGTCTCTCTTCAGTGATGTCCACCACGGTTACAATCTCAGGTAAAAATATTTGGTCTGTAACTGCAATGAAAGATTAGTATTTGATCAGGAAGAGGTCCGTTACTGGTCTGGCTTTAAAAATCTTGAAAAATCCAGACCAATTCAGTACAGTTAAAGAACACTTCCAGATCAGATATTCATCTTTCATAGCAGTTGCAGACAAAAAATTTTTACCAGGGCTGCTTTGAATTTTGCCCAAGGAAAACACCTGCATGTTTAAATAAAATTCTGAACTTAGGTCCACTCTCCCCTCTGCCCTGAAGGGGGTATGTTACATAGTGCTATTTATTATCATCATTCAGAAGGATTGTAACTTCATATGTACTATACCAATTTACATCAACAGTTTTGAAAAAATCAAGGAATATTTAATAAACAATAAATGAGGAAAAGTTCATTTCTTCTCATTTAACTCTGCAATCTTAATTCTTGTTACCAGATATAAGGATATCTCTACTTATTCAACAGTGCTAATATTTTATTCGATGACAACATCTTACATCGAAAGTATACATCACATAATCTCTCACCTTGCCTAACCATCTGTCACACTTAATCATCACCAGGGCAATTAGAAATGTTGTTAAATACCACTATTAATAATTTTTTATGTTTAACTTTCCAGAAAGTTACACCTAAGACTTTCGCTATAGATAGCAAAATCTGCAGGCGGTGCAGAGATGTTCCTCAATCAAAACGATGATATAACTCCTGCATCACAAAAAAGCAATGGCAATCATACCTAGGGATTCTGTGGACATGGCTGATTATGTTTTGCTTATGCTGATTATGACTACAGCCTTTATATTAAATTTGTAGATTATAGTCTTAGGCAGGTAAATGACACCAAGTTCCTGGGTCTTGTTATCAATGGAAACTTTGACTGGGCTGGACTTGACTCACATAAATTATATATCATCTTCTATGGCCTCCGGCTATTATTTAATAAGAAGAATGATTCAGCTAACAAATGTTCAAACAGCTAAAACAATCTACTATGCTTATATTTATAGTAGACTTAAGGAGGTTGGTTCGAGACTGAGTGAGTCATAATTCTAGCGGCATCCCGATTGTTTTAGTTATGTACATGAGCCTTTAAAAGAATACTGCTTTGATTTGAAATATGTCTAATTTAGAGGAAAGCTGAAATATCGCATTAAAAATGAATATTAGGAAGACCAGTCCACAAAAGTATTTTTTAATCGAATGCCGAGAATGAAGTCGTGCACCAATTATGCCTAAATACGTAATTAGATTTATGAAACTTTTCAACAATATATATCACCAGAAATATCTAAAAATTCATGTGATTTTTATATTACAATATTTTCTCAGGTAAATCCTACATTTACAGTTATTTCAAGGTTAATTAATTTCTAAAAATTTTGGCAATGCTGTACTGAACTTTGTTGATGTCCAAAAAGAGACTGGTGCTTTCCTACTTTAAACACATTGAATAAGTTCTTTTTAGAAGTTCTCACAATACACAATAGTCCTAGACTAAATTGATCACTGAAAGGTGTTATTGTGGAGGCCAGTACTATAACGTACTTTATACATTGTTTTTGTATACCTTAATATCTGCGACACTGCCCCTAACTCTTATGGTGGAGGAGAGGAAAGGTAGCTGATTGTAAAGTGGAAGGTGTGAGGTTCGATTCTCTGAAATGCATAATATATTTCTTCTTTTTTTCAGTTTTTTTCGCTAAATCGCTAAATCATAAATTTTTTCACTAAAATTTTAAAGATTTTGTTTTCATCATCGTAAAAATTGTGAGAAATGATATGGGAAAAAGAGTAAAGAAAGTAATTTATATAGATGATGGGCTAATGGCATTAAGAACAAGAATGTTACCTAAGGTCATAATTCAAATATATATGCCTACTTCTGCCTATGATGATGAACAGACATAAATTCAAAATCACAAAGGTATACATTAGGATTTAAAAACAACTAGTTTGTATTAATCAGAAATATTTATGATTGCAAGCGTTCATTAAACCTGTAAGTTCCACACTTTTCAGTGGTTTATAAGAGATGTTAATTACTATTATGCGACAACAAAAGGTTTTAGGAATATTTACCGGGCCTGTTTGGGTTATATGAAGCACTTCATTTTTTGACCATGTTTGTCATTGATCGATGTGGTACTATATTTTCAAACAAGCAATTTACAGCTTCTGAAATGTGCCTCTCAGTTTGAATTCCCACGGTATGTGTAAGTTCACTTCCAATGCTGCCACATGTATGACCGACCCCAGCTAACGCTCCAGCTGACAGATCAGCTAATTACTGTCTCGGATAAAATTTCAATAATAATCATTTAATTTCTCAAAAACTAAGTAGGTGACCTACCGTCATTTTTGCACTGGTCAATTTCTTAAATCCTTGTTTATGTCATATCTGTTTTTTGTATAAACGACATGGGTTTCAACACTCTAAATCTATATTTTATGTACCAAGGATCCACTCCTACTGTACTACGTAATGTATGTATAGCTATTGTCAAATGCGACTATTCGAAAAACCAGGATGGAAAGGTGTATTTCGAATTAAGCCAAATCATAGAGGGCCTCTTATTCTACAGTTCCTGCGAATATGAAGAAAATGACATGGACTTTAGTTTTCGGACCAACCTCCTTAAGTATGGCATATTTCCCTGGGGTCTCTCCCCTAAGGCAGTCTGTATTTTTAAATTACAAAAATGGGCTGTAAGAATCATCTGTAATGCCAGGAAACAAGCCAGCTGTCATAATTTGTTTAAACAATTACAAATCCTTCCTCTGCCCTGCATTTATGTGTTCTGTGCAGTGAGGCTGATTAGAGAATATATTGTTAAAAATCATGACATTCAAGGCCACCTCACTAGAAGCAGAGATGACTATGCAGTGAGGCAACATAACCTCTCTATTTTCAGTACCGGTCCCATCACTATGAGCAGCAGAATTTACAATAAATTCCCAAAATCTTTGAAAGATGAGAAGGCACCAGGAAAGTTCAAAACAAATTTAAAGCAGTTCCTATTGGGTAAATGTTCTTATTCTATCAATGAATATTTAACATGAATTGATGCAATTATTTTGTAATTTTGTGTTACTTTTGTCATATGTGAATACTTTTAGTATTTTTTTCCTCTATATCTTGACGGGTCCTACATATGTAAATAGGTACATATCCTCTGTGACCAATAAAAATTATTATTATTTAATTATCATTATTATGCTAAATTTTATGGCAAGTTGGACTCTTGTTTTTTTTAACACTTGCGGCATCTTGTTTTACTATTTATACTTGTTACAATATGAACTCCAGTGACATTTTCATTATTATTTTGTCACGTTGTTCGTGCACTCATAAGTGTATTTTGAGTCCCGTCTGTCCTGTCAGTGAATAAAGACGTGTGTAATCTTTAACTCCTGCATTCAATTTGTTCCCTAACCTCAATAGGTTATGGGCCCAGCACGCAAGTGATCGTAAACTGGTTATTAACTTGCGAGGAGTCACGAGTGAAGCGATTAGCTGCATTCAACCATGGCAAGTAATTACTCTGCGACACCAGTGATAGAGAAACTATCGGGTATGAATGATTATAACTCGTGGGCTTATGCAATGCAAATGTACTTAGTGCATGAAGACTTACGGGACAATGTCACTGGGACGTTGCGGAGAAGGAATTTTCCTCCAAGCTTGATAAGAAGGCATTGTCCAAAATTGTTCTAATGATCAAACCAGAGCTGTATCCATATACTCGGAAGGTGAAAACTGCGAAAGAAGCCTGGGATTCTCTTCGTATCACGTTTGCACCTTCGGATGCGAGTGGCAAGATATTACTTCTGAAGAAGTCGTACACCTCTAAACTCCATGACTACCCAGACATAGAGGCTTATGTCAGCGGCGTCATGTCAGTAGTGAAGAAGTTGTCAGATATGAACTACGAGACCGACGATGAACTAATAGCTTATGTACTTATAAACGGGCTAAGTGAGTCATATGACGTGCTTGCCACTGCCCTGGACAACTGTGGAAAGACATTATCGTCAGCATTTGTCAAGTCAAGGTTATTAGCAGAGGAGGCCCGTCGAGAGGAAAACAAGGCAGAAGCAGCAGCTTTAATAGTGAAGAATTATGGGAAGCAGCAACACAGCTGAACCGAGCCCTTACAGAAGATGCAGAGGAATTCAATAAGTTCCAGAAGATACATGTGCAACAAGTGTCGGAAATTTGGTCACAAAGGTTCCGAATGCCGTACCATCATGAGGAAGACTGACGAGGCTCGAGACAGCAGCAGCAGCCAACATCCCGGGGAGTTCAAGAAGAAAGTTTCAGCTTTCCAGACAGCCTTGGGTGTATCTTCGAGAAAAATCGGTTGGTATTTGGACTCTGGTTGCACTGAACACATGTCCAACCAACGACATCTGGTTAAGAACTTTAAGCCCAGAAATGGTTTGACTGTAACTGTTGCCAATAATAATACTTAAGCTTGTAAAGGAATTGGAATGTCAAATGTTCATATTGATGATGATACAATTACAGTTAATAATGTATTGTTAGTGCCGGGACTTACAGCAAATTTATTATCAGTAACCCAAATGCCAAAGAAAAATTTTATTCTTGTTTTTTCAGAGAAGGGATGTGATATCTATCATAAAGATAATGTAACCATTGATGGCAATGTTAGTGGAACTGCCTCACTTGTGGATGGTTTGTATAAGCTAGATGAAAGATTGCCTGCTAATATTTTAATCATTGAATAGTATGTTGATGATTTGTTGTTGTTCCACAATAATAAGAAGGAAAGAGATTTCATTAAAGGAGAATTAATAAATAAGTTTAAGATGGAAGATTTAGGTAATGCAAAACTATGTCTTGGTATGAGAATTTCTCAGAATGCACCTGATGGTAGCATCTCTCTGGATCAATCCCATTATATTGTTGAATTGTTAAATAGGTTTGGGATGCAAGATGCAAAGCCAGTAAATACTCCTCTTGAAGTAAATGTTAATTTGCCAAAAAATGACCCAACATTAGCCAAACCTAATGTACCTTACCAATGTTTAATTGGCTCTTTAATGTATTTTTCTGTGTGTACACGCCCTGACATAGCATTTTCTGTTAATTATTTAAGCCTATTGAACAATTTTTATTCCACTGAGCACTGGAAAAGTGCACTGAGAGTCTTAAGGTATTTAAAATATACTTTTTTAAATATATTTTTTTAATTTTTATCTTATATTTATAAATATATACCTTATATTTAAAAATAAATTTTTAAATATAAGGTATATAAAATATACTATAATATTTAAAATAAATGATGAAAAACTTGTATTTAAGCCTACAGGTAGAAGTATCACTGGTTTTGTTGATGCTGATTGGGCTGGAGATCATAATGATAGACGGTCATGTACAGGTTTTGTCTTCAAGTTTGCTGGTGCAGCCATTTCGTGGAGGAACCAAAAGCAAAGATGTATTGCTCTCTGAAGTACTGAATCTGAGTATGTAGCTCTTTCAGAAGGATCCAGAGAAGCTATTTATCTTAGATATCTCATTTCAGAATTATTAAACGAGGAAGAAATTGTAAGCATTTTTTGTGACAATCAAAGTGATATAAAACTGTGTCATAATCCAGTATTTCATGCTAGAACAAAACACATTGATGTTCGACATCATTTCACGGAGTTGATTGATAAAAATGTCATACATGTAGAATATATACCAACTGCCTCTATGACAGCTGATATTATGACCAAAACATTAAGTAAGGGAGAACATTACAAATTTAAAGAAGGTTTGGGTTTGTTGTGATTTTTGTATGAAATATTGAAACTCAATTTGGTTTCCTAGTGATTGCAAATGTCCCTAGGGTAAGAGGGAGTGTTACAATATGTACTTCAGTGACATTTTCATTATTCTTTTGTGACGTTGTTCATGCGCTCTTGTATCTTGAGTCCCGTCTGTTCGGTCGGTGAATAAAGATGTGTGTAATCTTCAACTCCTGCGTTCACTTTGTTCCCTAACCTCAACAATACTTTCACCTTCAGCAGTTCAATATTGTTAAGGCTAAGTTAGGAGATAAAGCACATCCCTTTTCATTTCAACTTGAACTCATGTCAAAGATTTTTGTCCACATTCTCACCTGAAATGTAGACTTTATATTCAAATGGACATATTCTCAAATGTGCATGATTGTCACTGCTCTAATGATGGATGGTAGGTATATTCCAGCCATTCCAGCTAGACTCCCAGAGTGTAGAAGGCTTCTTGTATCCAATGAATTGACTGGTTCCATTTGAATTATGTTTTAGTATTGTCCTGATACATACTGACGGAAACTAGCATGACCATTTCTATCGAATGGATGCCAATCATACAACTTGGCAACATCAGTGTTGATAAAGAAACCTTTAGATTCCCATACATGAATGTACCACATTATAAATTAACAGTTCCCTTTCTTCAGCATTGCCAAAAAATTCAATATTTATTCAATGAAACATTCACTACTGATATTATATAGTACTCACTCCAATAACTCCTGTAATCAATCTAACAAGAGGTGGATGTATGTGTAGATGACCATATGGTCTTTTGAATGAGTATGAATTATCTTATTGTTAATTGACATTTGATTTTCATTTTCAACACATTAAAAAACTGATTGAATAGTAAATTTTACATAAGTGAAAAAAGAAAACACACCTTGGCTAGGTGACTGCCTTTCAGCCACCCTAACTGCCACAGCTCGACAGAGTGCTCCAAGTTTCCTTTCCAAGGTTCTAACACCAGCTTCACGAGTATACTTGGTAACTACGATGAAAATATAATTATCACACAGAGAGAACACTATGTTCAATCATGGGATCATGCTGCCCACAATCCACTAGGTTGGACCAATCAACAAAACTGCATTAACAGTTCTCTGATCAAATTACACTAGAGAACAATGGACACCACTATATCTTTCAAATTGTTTGAGATCAATATTAGTACCACAATTTCCATCAAACTACCTTTTCAAAATATTTTAGCAGTAAAAGTATTTCAAATTGCTGCAAATGTGAATAAGGGTCAATCATAAACCTTAGGACGAAGACAATGAAACCATCAGAATACTGTTTCTCATTACAATTTCACACAATCAGAAAAAGTCAAAACCAGAAAATTAAACTGATAAAAAGAATTCCAAAGAGATGCATACAATTAATTCCATACTCACAAATGCTAGTATTTACATAATAAAGAACAAACAAGTAACTGAATTTCAATAAAATGAATTTCGCCAGGGACATTGAGAAAGATATAATTTTAAGTGAATATGAAATATTCATACAATGATTCTTGAAATATGATTTGCTATGAATAGATAGTAAAAAAAAGTGTACCTCCAGAGCAAAAGAATTATTGAAACTAGCAGAACAAATACTCAACTAAGCGTTTTGATGCTCTCTTCAGGTAAGCTCATCACGTCTTTAGTCAGCCCATGCTCTTCCAGTTGCTTGGGAATTAGATGTCTCATTGCAATATGTAGTTTCTCTTCCTGCAAAAATTTATTTAGGAATTCAAAGTAATATTAACTTTACAGAATGAAAATATAGGGTACTTTAACTGAAAAATAAAATTAATTAATATAATTGCACAATGGCATTTTAAAAGAGTACAATATGATGATGCTACTTTCTGGAGTATTTTATTTGATTTAACCCGCTGGCTAATGCAAACTAGTTATTCCTACCTTCAGTCTAGTAAATACTCATGCTGTGAGAAGGGCTGCCAATGTAAGAAAGGGTTGAAGCTGCACGAGAAGAACAAGTCTACAGCTGTATCAGTAATTGAAGAAAATAAATGACAAAAGGAATTAATCTTCCTCAAGGGCTGCAAATGTAGAAGAACAAGAGGTCCTCTGTCCCACTGGCCATACTTTTATAGAGTTAACTGTTTCACATAGAATAGTAAAGAGTATTTTGCAGAACTCAGGATATTGGACATACATATGTACCACTTAATTTAACTGGGCCAAAGGATTAAGGAGATAAATACCATTAGCTATCTGGGATGTTAAAAGTATAGTATAAGTATATGTATGAGTAAACACACTTATTCTTAAGAAATTACATGCAATCATAATTAGGGTCTTTAGCATCATGCAACTTACATGCGTATAACCTGGAACACGAATCACTTCCATACGATCCAAAAGAGGTGCTGGAATCGTATCCAGAGTATTGGCAGTTGCAATGAACATAACCTGGGAGAGAATTAAATGCATCACATAAAAAGGGATAAAAAAGACTTCACCATTTTTAAAAAGTCACATCAGTCATTGGTAAAATGCAACACATTTGGTTTAATTTCACTCTTCCCGACACATTACTCCCCCATCCCACACTTTCAAACCTCCCCTGCTATCCTCTGACCTCACTTCACTTAACGTTTATAGAAGAGAGATGTTGTAACCTTGCAAATCACCTGAAGATTATGCTTAAGCACTGAAACCTGAATTTATAGTATTTTAACATTTCTATTTGTGGTTTTCCATCAGAAAAAATTTAGTGATGGAATACTACAAAGTTCAATAGAACCTATGTTCTACATGATTGAGGCACCCCCTTCATTCTAAATTTGCTTGTATAAAAGTTTTACATCACTGAATAGGGCTTATTTGAACTTCAGGGACGATTTTTTCTGGAAATTCCTGATTTTAGCTTTTGTGCCAAATAAACCAACTAATACGGGGGAATTCCATGGTCCCACAGTACTGTTTACACTAACTTTAGTAAAATGGGCTGATATTGCTATAATGGAGTGCATTGGGCCTATATCCAGCTGCTGTTCAAAGCAACTTGGGTTCTGATGGAAATATTCACTATCAACATTTTTGATGTGAATTAAATATTTAATAAACATTGAAAGAAAAATCTTTTTTATTCGACATTTTCTATGCTTAATAAATATCTAAATAAACATTGAACTGAAGACATACATTTTTCAGACATTTGCGACATTTATAAAATAATTATTTAGTGTTTTTGTCTGTGTGGAATGACTCTTTGAAGCAAAAATATGTCTCCATTCATTTCAATTCCACCTTGAATGGATCACAACATAATGGCATTGTAATACAAAAGCATTTGTCCAAAATAATAAGTCCACCAAATAAATAAAAAAATTTTCAAAATAACACAATCAATATTTTTATGCTATACATGCGTAATGGAGTATATTACCTGGGATAGATCAAATGGAACATTTAAGTAGTGGTCCACAAAGTTGCAATTCTGCTCAGGATCTAGGACTTCCAGAAGAGCAGCAGCAGGATCACCATGAATACCAGCAGACTGCATAAAAATTATGAAATCTGAATAAGAAACCCATTGAAGCCAAGCTACATAATTGGATAACTTTCATTATGATGAAACAGAGAGGAACATAAGCACTGTATTTTTACTAATTTCATAAAATGGATATTGCTCTGTAATGAAGTTGAATTTCAGTGGTATCCAGAACACTGGCTTCTCATCCTAAGGCCTTGTGTTCGAATCCTGGTGGTAGCATACTTTTCTCAGTGGCATAGTAATCCCAATTTGGATGGTACTGGGGGAGAGGGGGGGGGGGGTGGACTCTTGCGGCCACATTTAATACTGGGTGTTCACAAAAGTCACAGTTAAAAATTCAAGCATAATTCCAGGTTTTCAAGGCAAAATTTTAAAAAATTCCAGGCTATATTATAGCAGTTTATATAAGAGCCAAAGTGATATTTTTCACGTTTTACAAATAATATGGATTTTCCAAGCTAAACACAACCTAATAAAAATATAGATATCAAATAAATATAAATAATTAAAAAGGAAAACATGGAAAAACATAGTAATAAAATATGTTGTTTTATTGACAATAAATTAAAAGGTGGCATTTTTAGATGACTAAACCAGAAGTAGGCTTGTTCACAAACTGAATTATTGTTCCTGCTTGAAATATAAGGCAAAATAATGATGAACAATTATCCATAAGCAAATGCTAATTTATACAGATTACATTGCGACCATCTACCAACTTGCAACCATCTACATATAATCCATTAGGAGTGGCTGTAAAATAAAAGAAATTATGTTCTCATGCCACATGGGAATTATACTTTCGAGCACTATATTGCACCACAGATAATTGCACACAGCCATAAAAAGTAGGAAAAATAAATATTGCACTGAGATTAATAAAATCAATCTATCAATATAATCATCAATATAATCAAAATAATAATAAAATAAAAAAATAGTCAAACAAATATATGCATGAGTTACACCAAAAAGGTTGCCACAACAAAAATATAATAGTTTGAAAGAACTGAAATTAATAGGGGTACAACATCCTCAAAAATATGCATAAATTACAATAAATTCTTAAATGCCTGAGGCTCAAATGTAAGCAAAGTTTTTTACAAACTTCAAATAATAAACGGATCAAAAGTATATACCTATGTATAACACAATAAAATACATTTTGTAGACCTACAAAATAGCACACAAGTTATAGTAGTTGAGGTAACATTAATTAAAAAAACAAACATTTTATTAATGTGAACACATCCAGTAATGGTGACAAAGTTATTAATAATTACTAATAAAGAAAAATTAACTACATGAACAACCTTAAAATTACCCAGTCTATTTATATCAGCCTTTGAAATTGATAATAAATACTTAAGGCCCATATTCTAAATGTTTAGGATGTAAAACAACTTTGGTAGGCAATTTTTTTTCCTTTAATTAAAGAAGTTTGTTTCTTTAGGTTCGCAAGTTCCTCTTGGGCAGTAACTCTGAGGTGAGCTTCTTCTGTTTTTGCATTTTCAGTCTGTAACTCTTTACACCTGACAGCAGCTTTTCTCTTCTCATCAATGGCTTTTCTACTTTCATTTTCTTGTATTCTCTGTCCTTGGAGTGCTTCTTCATATCTTGAACAACTATTCCTGACAGCATGATCTTTTGTAATAATTTCTTTAGTAATACATATTTATCTTCTCTACACTACCTACAAAGTTAATTGCTTCTGTAACTAGCCTTTGAGCTATAAGAGACTCTCTCTGTTGGTTTGAAAAGATACTCCTTATTTATTGAAAACCCTCTTTCCAAGTTAGCATTTCCCTGAGAAATAACACATATTATCTTGACAAATGCCAACAAATCTTGGTAGTCTTTGTCACTGCAGGACTTAATTAGGTCCATCCAAAAACTGTCTCATCTGTCGTTTCATATTGTAAGTTTTCATTTTTTCTGGTGAAGAACTGTTTTCAATTAGGTGATGAAATTGATTTGCTATTCTATCTGCTGTAAAATGAAATTTACATATATCTGATTGATCATCGGATTGTTATGGGGTCCCCTTAATTCTTGGCCACCCTGTGTGGATGCTGCAAGGGTGTCTTCTAAGCCCCATCTTGCATTCAATTCTCACTAAGGACAGTACTAAGGACCATACTAAGAACCATACTAAGGACCAGTCAGAATATTGTTTCATGAAGTTAGGCTCCCTCAATACACCGTCTAAGGACGCAATAGTTGCTCCGGAAACGAAATGGTGAGTGGCGACAGTGAGGGAGGCCAAAAAAATGGCTGCCGGGCATTTAACTGTAGGCTGCTAATAATCAGTATCAGCCAATAATGCTTAGCTGACTAATCGGTAATCGGCCATTTTGCTTATCGGTAAAACCCTAGTCTTGAGTTCTTGAGTGGTGTGTCCAGCCGCACACTGCTACAAGCGACTGTGTGGCGCGGCTAGCCAAATCAGTTACTTCTCGAGATGGAGTTAAGCACTTCTTGCTGCTTAATAGCCACCAACAGTTGCCCGTAGATTATAGAAACAGCTGCTTTTAAGTTGAAGAGATGGGATATTAAACATTGGACCACTTGGTGTTCATCTTTATGAGTTGGCTGATGTTGATTCTGGTATCTCTCCAACCTTCCTTCATTTCCCTGGGAATCCTGTTACCAGGTTGCCATCCTGGTACAAATAGCACAAATTACTTCAGATTTTGGTCCTCTCCAAATACATAATCAACAAAAATGTGTAAGCCTTAAGTGTGAGTCAAAAAGCTAGCTTCCCCTGACCTCCTTCCTCATTCTAATGACACACTTTCCTATTTTTCATCTCCAGCCATAAATCAATTTCTCCTCCAAAGATGAAGAGCTATTTACGGCTGTATGGTATTGAATCAGCACCATCACCAGTTTTATATCCATTTATTGATGTGAATTTATTATAGGCTAATGACCCAATAGTAATTCCACGGCAAGTCTCAATGATTTGTCTCTCAACTAACATTGAGATGTAGCATTTTTTGCTGAGTTTTGCTGAGCCCCATTTATTTCCTCTTCGGACAAATTTATCCTCTGTGGACTATTTATCCTTCAGACTTAGCCAAAGGACTTGCCTGAGGTGCGCTCAGGCCCACCCCGCCACTGTTGCGCTAACGACAACTGTCGTGCCAATGACGATCGCGAACTCCAGCCATCTCCGTGACTCAGCATCTCCTGCCACCAATTCCTGCCTGCCAATTCCAGTTGCTACTTCCATCAGTCACTTCTAGTCGCCACTTCCATCCGCCACTTCCCCTCACCAGATTCTGTCTCATTTATACAGCAGTTGGAGCCGGAAGACTATGAGGATGTGCTAAGGAAGAAGTGCTCAGCACAAAGGCGAAATCCAGAAATCCGCGATTGGAGATGAAAAGCAGTTCCTAATCTCCAATTGCAATCCTACACTTCATGTGTTCCCATCCCACAAAATTACCTCCCCTCCAAGGCTGCCAATCACCTGTTCTCCCTTACTCCTCGCAACTTTCACTTTAACCTCGCCGAAACTTCCCCTCCGAGGTAACAATTCGCCTCTTTTCCTCTGCTCACCCTTTCCAATTTCCCCTCCTACGACAAAACCACGACTTGGTCTCTTTTGGATAGTGACCGTTGTCGTGAGAAGTTCTGTTCTTGCTGTCTCGTATAGTTGGTGATTGATTTTGAAACTTAGACGTCAGAACACAGGTTGGCTGACCCTTACTTTGTTTGTACGCGTTATGTTGCTGAAATATACTTATTTTCATTGGTGGTAATTCTATATACTTGTGTGCTCCCGATTTCCTGCTGTTTCTCTAACTCGTATTTTGGGGAGAATTTGTTTTTAGGGTATTCTCGGAGAGAGACATCTTCGACTCTCCCCTCAATTGCTTCAGAGATATGAAAAAGATTTAGAATCACAACCATTCATAAGTGAGTTTTTAAGCCGTGAATCATGAAATGTGGTTTGTAATTCATGGATCATAAATTATGATTTTTAATTCAGTGATCATAAATTATGATTTTTAATGGTGCATCAGGCCCGACCCAACCTTTACTCAAGTAAACTTGTTGACATGGATAGTTCATTTCTCTGTGCCTGAAAATTGTGTACCTATAAACAAGACAAAATGGGATAAGTTCAAATTACACTAATTTTTATATGGAATGAACAGAGAGAAGCAAACACTGCCGTTCCACCTTAAAACTCTATTGAACCATTACCATGGCATGAGTCATTTTTGTAAGTCTAAGCAATTCACTAATGTCTTCCATTGGTTCAATCACGATTCAACCTAAACAAAATCTTAAAATTAACCCAACTGGCTGTATTCTACAGGATCTTAGATAGATTAAATTTTTTTTAGTAAATGTAATTGGTATTGGAAAGAAGTGAAAAATAATTTTGAAAAAAATTCAGATACAAGGTTCAGGACTTGAGATTTGATAAATGAAGAGATTGGAATTTTTAAAATTAATTTGAACCATCAAAACTTAATTTGACACCCCCACTCTTTCCCTTGAGATGGCACCCATGGCAGTTTCCTGGACCTTAAGCCACCCCTGACCCCTTCATCTATTGACTTATTCTCTCACCATTTTGTCAACTTCATCCAAAAGAAACACAGGATTGTTAACACCAGCTGATTTCAAACCCTGAATGATTCGCCCAGACATTGAGCCAATATAAGTTCGGCGATGTCCTCTAATATCAGACTGATTACATACTCCACCCAGAGAAATCCTAGAAAGGAAAAAAATTATAATCTCTCATCATACATGAAATTAGAATAAAATTCAAAGTCTCCCATTAACATGTATCTACATAACAGTTCTCATTGTATTAATTAATGCTGGTATTTCATGAATGTTTTATACCCATGAATCTCAAAATTTCTTTGCTTTGATAACAACATGTTCCCATGTTTTCCAAGCTTTTACCAGTTAAATAGCCATAGCTATCTCCATGTCCCAGACATTGCAAATTGTTTTTCACCCACAGAAATACAAATGTGTCCAATGGAATAGAACACCTTGCTCCTAACTGAAATAGGAGTAATGGAAGGGTCAGCATAAAATTGGACAAGTCCATTTTTCCCTATTCTAAACACACGACTGTTTAGATAGGTAACAGTAATAAATTTTCTATTACATGATAGAGCCAAGTCGTAAGTTCAAATGTTTACCTTTTTGCGGCAGCAGCTCATGAGAGCACTCAGCAACTGATTTACAGGAGGAATATATGAAACATTACAAGCATTTCATTCAGAATTCTCTTTGATGGACTAAATTCAATTTAACACTGAGCCTTCCAAATATTGTGAGAACAAATATGCCCCTTTGGCATCTTCAACCTCATTTGCAACTGAAGCACTAGGTGACATCACCGTGCAAACATTCAACATCTCAGTGAAAGGATGAAAATGTACCTACCAAAGCTGAAGAAAGTACAGGCAGGATATACATAGGCATTAAACTGAAATGGTAGTGGTCTATGGGCATTTTGTGTGAGTGATCTGCACACTATTCTCTACCCTATCAGGAGAACAATCTACATCAATAAATGCACAATAGCCATCAACTGACCCAATGTAAAGGATATTAGCAAGGTTATTAAATTACACATCATAAGGCTCTTATAATTGCATAACTATATAATAAGTTAATATCAGGAATAGTATTAGTAAATTAGCAGTCATAACCATGCTTTCACGATTCTGTGCAAATATCATTTTTGTACTAACAATATCACCCACTTTGATTAGAAATTCATGAGGTATAACTTTCAAGTGGTTTTAATATTGACTTAAGTAAACTTATTAAGAGAATGTAAGGTAGTTTTTGAATTTTGCAGTGAAATGAATAAAATTTTGAGGCAAATTATTCCCTGCATATGGTAAAATCTGGGGCAGGGACTTAGCTCCGGGGTAATTTTCAAATAACATAAAATTAGACTTATGCCACTACTTTTGGAATGCATCTATTTTGTAACTTGAGGGCTGCTTGTGCATATTACTCAAAACACATGAGCCAATTAAAATACAATAACCATGGGATGCAAAAATCATAGCTTGAAAGGAATTCCTGCACTAACCTCTGGAACTCTCTTCCAAGTGTGTGAGCAATTGATCTGCCAACACTAGTTTTTCCCACCCCAGGAGGACCAACAAAACATAATATTGGTCCACGAAGGGAGTTTTTCAGCTGTCGAACAGCTAAGTACTCCAACACACGCCTTTTCAACTTATCCATGGCATAATGATCTGCATCCAAGTCCTGCATAAAAATGAATCAAAATATGGAGTTTAAAAAAATATTAGAAAGCTTTTCAGTTCACTAACTACATGGAAAAAGAAGGATGTCATCATGCACTCTCAGATGTGAATTGGTGGACCAGGACTATGTTTAAATACCTGTTTTCGTTTATGGTGTAATAATGAATCTGAGCATACAATATGTAAAAAAACGTACATAGACATCAAATACAGTGGAACCTCGCTTGACTGTGACAAAGGGGGATGAATCTTTTCAAATAGCAGATTGTTTCTGATGACTGCTGGTTGATAGATGAATGTTAAGTTGGTGAAAATATTTACAACTGTTATTTGTTAACTTCGATTTAATGAAATCTTCAAAATCATTAACTGTACATCACAAAAAATGTTTCTTGAAATAATCGAAAATTTTCCTCCAAACCATTGCAAGAGGCCTTATATCTCCATCTTTTGTAGAGCTTTTAGATAGTTTCAGTTAATTTAGGTTACCATAAAGGTATGTGGTGAACAATTGGGACCCTGAGAATAAAGATGCCATAATCACACCCAGGAAGTAGAATACAAAGGAAGACAACATATTTAGCTAAAAATTGATTTGAGCAAACAGAGTGCAACCCTGCTGAAGGAAGGATGCCCAAGGCATGCCCAGCGACTGGGGTGTCATGTGTTCACATTCAGGGCTTTATCTCAAAAACTACAAAGCAGATACAAATTGAAAATATTCAAAAGGGAACAGGACAAATGGATGATAAACCATTGGTAATTAAATACAAGCAATTAAAAATACTGAGAGTTCCATTATCGAAAGAAATGGCTGAACAATAGTAAAAACTGGTTAAATTTGAAAACTTGGTGCAATTCAGCATGTCTTTCCTTTAGCCAATGACAATAATATTCTACATACTTAATTTTCTAACTCAATGGCACAAATTTACAGGGGATCCCAAAAGAAATTCGAATTTCAATAAATAAGAACCACCCTAATAAGCTCTTTATCTCGCGAGCTATTCAGAAGAAATTGAAAATATTTTATGGGGATAACAGTAAGGACATGATGAGACATAAGTAATTACATAAAATCATTTATAAATACTGAGTGATCTGTAATCATCAGAAAAAGCAAAAAAAAAAAACAGTAAAAAAATGGTGAGATAAGAAAAACTTTAGGTGTGATTCAGCACATCATTTCCTTACTTAATTCCAATAATATTCAACATACTTAATTTTCTAGCACAAGGATGAGACTTCTTTGGAAAGCTCTCCCAGAGAGAAAAATGCACAAAAAGGAATGAAGCATCATGGCTGAGAGGGTTGCAGTAAAAACCTGAATGATTCAAGAGACATTGCTTCATAAAAATGTTAACAATGGGTAGTGGCAAACTAAAATAAGGGACTACTCTCACCCAAAATGAGTTCATAAAGATAAAAAGGAGTCTTTTTTTTACTTATTCCTCACTTATATCTTTAAATTGTGCAAGTCAGGGTTTATTTAAAATGAAATGAAAGAGAATATCAGAATAACTACCCATACAGCTTCTAATGTTGCCACCTTATAGCCAACTCTTGATTTTACACACTTTGATTTAACAAGGTGCCCATTTTTGGGTCTCTCTAACTATATAAAATCTAGGTTTTACTGTATTTCATTATCATAAGAAAAAACATCTGATCCTAAGGAAATTCTAGGCATGCACCACCCTATTAAACATGTAAATAAGAGGAACCCAACCTTGGACACATAAACCAGACTGGAAGTAATGTGGAATCTTGAAATGCTCAGGCACAGCAATTATTAAATAATACAGCAAACTGGTGCAGTAATAACCAACTAAAATTAAACTCCTATGAAACTCAGCTGGTACTATTTAATAAGATCAAAGACAATCATAAATTGTGTTTAAATCTGAATGACTGTCAGCTGAATATAACATCATGAGCTAAAATGGATACACACGGAGTTGATTCTGTCCATAATTTTTGCTTGCGCTGCAATATGACAGGAGGAGTCGAAGGGCTTTGTCGCCTTCCCCTGCTGAACGGACTTTCGGTCGCCGTGCGGCGCCGTCCGGTTTGGCAACGCGGCGTCAATTGAAATAATAAACATCAACATATAATATAACATCTTTAAATATTATGCATCACAGAAAAGTTACAAATAAATAAGTTTTTCCTTGGCTTTAATTTTTTGATTGTCTAAATTGTATGACTGGATAATGTTTAAACATTTTCATTCATTAACAAAAAAAGATGCATTTTAAAAAATTTCGCTTGCCTCTTTGTATCTGTATCAACTCTAGCAACTCTTGGTGAGAGGTCAATGGTATAGATTTCACAGTTTTTCCTAGGCTGAGTTACAAAGTTCATGAAGTTGACAAAACTGCTAAGTTTAGGTAGTGCAGTGTCGCTTATTGCAGTAGCGTCTCCATTTTTTGTTATATTATGTAAGAAAAAATATTGATGAAATTAAAATAAAATTATCTTTAAATTGGTGTATAAAGTATTGCACTAGCATTTACACAGACCAAGATATGTATTCTCAAAATACAGCGGCACATCATTTTAACGCCGACCCTCGTGGCGAACGAGGGCGTAGTCCAATCTTTGAAGTTAAATATCTCCATTGTTTATGAACTGCCCACGACAAAATTTGTTTCTGAGGTAAGAAAAAAGACTAAAGTGTCAAATTAAAAAAAAAATTCAAAAATAAAAATGGCTGTATTTTTGTTATTAAACTTTAAACATTTAAAATTTAAACAATTTCAATAAAATTTACTTTATTTACAAAAATGATAACACACTGTTGCTGTACATTCTTTTGCAAACAAAATAAGACATCAACCGTTTCTCTAGCTATTTGCATTTAGGAGATATAGCAAAAAGAAAAAAGGTCTAAGCGGAAAATGGTCGAAACTTTGATTGTCTCTAGATCTGCCAAAATTTTTTTTTCCAAAAACGCCTCCACAATTCTTCATCTAACGCAAGATGAAACCCACACAAAAATTCTTGTTTGAATCGGAGACACCAAGGGTCAACTCACTGCTGATCTGATGTGGAATGACCCATGTGTATAACACAAGAAACAAACGGGACCTGCATGTTGATCATCACACACGCTCACTTTCACTGAATAGTCCTCGAGCAATGGGCACATGCCTTTACAATCATCTGCCAAAGGAAAATAAAGATATTGAAAATACTCACACTTTTAGCTTGAGACTGAAGACCCACTTACTGAATCTGTCATGCTATAGCGTCAATGAATTCTTTCAAAGTTGAAGAATAAATAAATATTACTGAGTGTGATGTTCATATATCCATTGTCAGCCTTGACAATATTTTTTGTTTTGACACAGGGTGTATTTTTTAATTTTTCTCTCTGATGATACCTATATCATTGTAATCTATGTACACATGATCTTTGGATAATAAAGTAAAATAGTACTCATATCATAAGCATATGGCATGGACAGGTAGGAAGGAAACATCATCCTACTACATACAAGCGAAATTTGCTCATCAAGGTGTGATAATCAGTTTCTTCCTTTGTCTGTACTCCCATATTTTGCCAGCTTGTCTGTATATGCCCAGAAGCATCTTCGGTATATGGATTTAGATCCTCAGTCAGTCGCTAAAAGCTCAACCCATAGGGCTACTACCCCATATCCATCACACCATACACATATTAGGATAATACTAATACTGCCATGAATTCATGATTACCTTTCTTGCCTTCTGGATATCAATAGTTTCCTTTGATGACCGAGACCATGGAAGGTCAGCAATCAGCTCAATATACGAGCGAATAATGCCATCCTCCACACTGGATGGGCTAATTCTCTTTAATCGGTTCAATTCTTTGAAAGCAACCTTGCGAATATGTGGCGGCAACCCAGCCTTTCTAGAGAGGAAGTAAAAATGCAAATGCTCAATCTTTCAGTACAAGAGAATGACCACTTCAATAAATTTTACAAGTTCATGTAATCTTGGGCAGTTCAAGTATCAAGGAAGTATCATCCATCCAAGGAAGTTTCATCCATACAGCCACAATCATTCACAGGCTTTTTCATTAATTATGTAACAAGTATATAAATACTAATTGCTTGTTTACAGCTCTACTATCATTGAAAAGTATATCAGGTATTATACAGTCCATACATATTGAAAACAAATGTTTCTTATACATATGCACTAATTCAACACCTACCCTGAGGCAAAGCCCCAGCCAGTTACCCAGAAAGCCTACGCCTTAAACCACCTCCCATATATTATCACCATCCCTCTGAAGGAAGCATTATGCCCATACCATTAATCTAAAAAACTTATTTTGTAAAAAAAAATATTTTCAAGCATTAAAAATCAGAGTTTCATCTGAGTTTAATAATTACACAATGACTTGATTCAAGACTATGAAAGTTGAGAAATGGAAGAAAAATTCCATGACTTCAAGTAACTTCTTTAGCAATCTTACCTCAGCTTAGCCTGAAGTTCGTATATTTCATCTGTTTCAGATATCTCATCTTCACTGTCTTTATCCCCAGAGGAGATGATTTCATTCACTGGACGTCGACTCAAAATGAAGGAATGCTGCGGTTTTTTCTTGTTTTGTATGCCTAATGGCATGAAAGCATAAATCATTATTGGGCACATTGTAGGTAAGCATCTTTGGGGTTACAGTAAAAACTAGCAGGGATGAAAGAAGGCAGAAAACCATTGAAATACAAGACTGAGCACTTTTCCAAAGTATAAGTTCACAGACATTGGAACCATATTCACCCAAGGGATACACTAGCTAACTTTTTTATGTTTACTTGTCAAAACATTAAAGACTCTTTTGGCCCACAACATGCATTCCTGCAAATAATTATGCCATTTAAATATGCATAAAAGAAGATTATTTTAACCTGAAGGAGATAGGGAAGCACTCAATATGCCACTGAAATCAAGAAGTCAAAAACAGAAAACATATAAAATTTGAAAGCCTTTTAAATGATTATGACATGACATTTATATTTTAAAATACAAACCGCAGTGAGAATGCAATTGATTCTAATAGAATTGGATTTAAGGATAAATGCCTGAAACAATCTTAAGGCTCCCTCTTTAGAGCCAGTATCCTTCCATTTCAGTGACAGTCACTGTTGGAGACATCTGGCAGTGGTTAGCACCATTAGTTGTGGTTAGGTATTTGGGGAGGTAACCAACAACTAGGGTAAGTTGGTATAGGTACAAATACTTTGGGAATGTAGGAAGGGAGGAGAAAATCTGGCATCTACATAAGGCTGCTCTGAATGAATGTTGCCAGGTGCCCACAGAGTGATGTACCCAGTGAAAGCTGGAAGTGTGGTCCTTGAAGTTACTGCCACAAGACACCCAGAAAGGGACGGAGGTTCCACTAAAAATTCTCTGCTGTAACCAGGGTTTGAACCCAAACACTTTTTTCACTTCTTCCTAGATACTGAGCACTTCACACATTCTCTTCAGTTTTTCTTAACTGCTACATAACACTACTTTTAAAATTCAAAAACACACATATACAATGTGGCAACTTATATGGATCAATTATTTTGTCTAACCTTGATCCATCCATCCATCTCAACTCAACAAATGATTTTGCCACAGGGTCTTGAACTATAGGTAGCATGCAACCTCAAATGAAGTAATCGGCAACCATTTTTCAAGAAAAATATTATTTGCATGATTGATGCATATTTAATTTTTTTCAGATTTTCATTCAAAATGCATGCCTTTAACCATGTTTTTACTGATATCTCAACTTCTTTCATTGTAGAGCTACAATATATGTATGTATAACTAATTTTAAAGTTTAGTCTTTGACGAAGAGAGTGACTCTATTTAAAATTGATTTCATCGACTTTCAAATTTTTGTTTAGTTTTAAAGTTTAAAATAGGTATTGTTAATTAATGTGTCTCAAATATTCTATCTCAGAATCAGCCAATCATTTTTTTTTTCATGATCTATACGAACCTAACTAACATTTCCTGAAAAAATCCCATAGCAATTCATAAACACACTTATAAAAAATATTAAAATATTTGCATTTTTCACATACCCACCTCCGTGAGCTTGGCCCAGGAGCTAGCATGCAGCATACACATGAGCATAGGCCTACACATATGCCGCCAACTTATTACATCAAGTACTACAAATGATATAATGCTAATATAATCCATATATGAGGAACTAATTGTTCATATTTGTTATTTATAATGTTTAAAATGCTATTATCCAAATGGTAGTGGCGGGGTAAAGTCCTTGCCTGCTAACCCGAGGGTTGCGGGTTCAAGTCCCACCTGGGTAAAATATTATCTGCCTAGGACATGGGTGTTTGTGTCGCATCCGTTGTTACTGTATTTCACCCAACGTAAATTGGCCTGTTGTGCTGTATTCGGGATAGTGAAGATTAATATATAAAATAAATAAATAAATTTGAGGACTTATTGTAAGACCCAATAATGATTCTGGCAAATCACCACTCAAGAGTAATGGAGCATTAAAAACCGTTAATACTTATCCTACACAGCACAGTAGGTGTATAACATCTGTATTACAACAGTAATACATGATCCATGGATGTTGTATTACAATGTAATACAGCTGTATTTTTCCTATATTTTAGCTGTTTATTTGCCTTAAATGTCCTCTAATACATGTGTATTACAGTGTAATACACTATGTATAATCTATGTATCCATACGTGAAAATTACATCAACCTCATTTTGCCCAGTATTGCTTTTTCCCACAATTAAGTTGACTTTATATCTGCTCAAGTGAAGAATGCCTAGATTTTCAGTGATATAATCTTATTTTTCTGTAATTTAGCAGTACATTTGCTTCAAATATTCTCTAAAATGTTGATTCCATGATGTATATTCTATGTATCCATAGATGAAAATTACATCAATCTCATTTTGCCCAGTACTGCTCTTTCCCACATTTCGAGTGACTTTATTTCTGCCTAAGTAGAAAATCCATTATTTCTTAGCAGAATTAGCTTATTTTTGAGGTAATTTACCTGCACATTTGCTTCAAATACCCTCTCACAATTTGTATTCCATGATGTATACTCTATGTATCCATACATGAAAATTAAATCATCCTGAATACCCCTTGATTGCTCCTTCCCATTTAGGCAATTTCTGAGTTGCATAGTTAGAGATGGTGAAAAAAATTAAGCAAACCTACCACGCATGAAAATTATCTCCCTCCTTTTACTGTCTATCCTGAAAACAATTTAGGTGACCTTTCTAAAATGTACAAATAAGGAGGGATTCCATATGCTAACAGTACAGTACTTCCTGTATCATGTATGATAAACTATTTCTCCCTTTCCACTTACCACTAACTTGATAACATTACAGATAAGAAAAAAAATTGGCTATTTTCCTTACAACACCTTAGTGGTTGAAGTGTTTCACACTAGCAAATTGGCTCAGCATAGAATCCTTAAGTTCAATGACTCATAAAAGAGCCTCCATTGGATCAATTCTAACACTTTGCTGACAAACTCATCAATAACACATATTTCAGGAAGTACACCCTCATACAGTAAAACCTCCATATAACAAATTCGCCGGGACCGGAAAAATGATCACTTTATTGTACGGAGGTTTGTAGTACGGAGGTTACGTGCAAGTTGCGTTGTCGCAGGAGCAGCCAAGAGTTCATGTTGCTTTAGGACGCGACTCACATTAATTTCGCAATCCAGTTTCGATGGACATAATAATCATAACTCTAATGCAGCATATCAACTACCGTAATTTTCTATACATGATTCTAATGTTTTTCCGTGAAAATTCATCAAAAAAGTAGGGTGCTTTTAATACATGGTTACAAACTTATTGCGTTCTTATTCGGGCCGTAGATCACATTTGAAGTAATCTCTACGTAATTATAGGTATTTGAATTTATAATTTTTAATTAAAAAATGCAATGAATCAATTGAATTTATTTATTAAAACGAAAATTTACACGCAGTCCCTCTTGTCTTTAACACTGTTAGCACTGAATCTTTCTAATTCAAAATCACTATCCTTGCTTGATTCGAAAAGTTTGCGCGAAGCATTGACATCACGCTCGCTGGCAGCATACACTGCGTCACCAAGGACATCGTCTTTGTCCTTCTCATCGTCCACTACGCATTTCTCATCCCTAATCAAACCGTCATCAGACCCATCTATTGTGTTCGTGAGGCAGCATTTTTTAAAACCTTAATCGCAGATGAATCGATGGCTTCCCAGGAGTCGTTAATCCAGTGACTTATTAGCGATAACTCCTGTTTCTTTGACGTTCCTGAAGTTGTCAAAGAATGTGGCCCGGAATAAGGCCACTCATTCCACTTATTACGTATCTGTGTCTTAAACATGTGGTTGCAACTGAAATCCATCCCCTCCAACTGGCTTGTCATCCCTCCAGGAATAATGATGAGAATGATGAGAATCGTACAATATATTCTTGATGCATGGCATTCGATGGCATCTAAATGCATATTGTTATATATATTATTGAAATTAAAAGTCCATGTGTTAGTCATAGCGCTTGCCTCTGAAGACCCTTTGAGGTCTCAAAGTATGTTTCGTTACATAATACGAGCAGAGATAAAGAAACTCTGACTCGGGATGAATTTCAGACTTACCTCGATGGGAGGCAAGAAAGGCTTCTCAGGTTTTTGCAGGTTAGGGGGAAGGGCAAACATGCAGTGAACTGGAAGTAGTCATGCTCAGACAGGGGCCCAGGGGCCCAAATCACTGCGCAGGCATCGCATTATCGCAGCAGAGCGCCAGAGAATTGTCGGGATACGGTCCACTAGTTTCCCGATTTCTCAAATAATAAGCAAAACATAAATACCAGAAGGAAGCGAGAGATAAGAGAAGGGTTTATCCGTGGGTTTACATTTCTATCACCGAAATAATCCATCTCATGGTTGAGTACTGGGCTGGCGAAAATGGTTGATTTTGGGTAAATGTATGCATTTATATTTCTCATCTGCAAAGTACCTAGAAATTCAAAATGGAACCCATGCTGTATCTTTGCTCTCTTTCTCTTCATTAGTGAAAACTGTTATTTTTTATCTGTCAGCGATCAATCACATTAGGGGAAATGCCTACAGTCTGAAAATGCTTTTTTGCGATGTAGCCTGCTTCCTTAACATTTTGAATTAAACTTAATACCACACATCGCAAAGATAAGAGCTGAAGGAATGAGTACAGGTTTTGCATCCGGGCCGTTCACTCAGATCATACTGAGACAATGCTCTCATTAAGGGCGGGAAAAATCACCCGAACATTACGTCACTGTAGAGAGAATAGCCGAACATTATCTCGATGTTGGTTATAACACTAATAACAATAATATGTACAAAGAAAAATGCTTTTTAAGAAATAAATTCGGAAAAAGAGGTCACTTCCATGTTGGGGCCCACATATGGACTTCGTTGTACGGAGGTTTCATTCTTATAGAGGTTCGTTATGGGAGGTTTTTTTGCATGCATTATGTATGGGAAGGGCCCAGGACCGAGTGCATGACTTTGTAATAGGAAGGTTTTCGTCAAATTTCGCTATATGGAGGTTCGTTATACAAAGGTTTTACTGTAGCTACTACACCAATATGGATATATCTACTAGGCATGGTTGGCAAGGTCACAAGTCAATGTAAAGCCAATTTGAGTGGCTTTATTAAAATCATTCATGTACTATTATTTTTTCTTAGGATGCATTATAATCTGTGAAAAAAATTTCTTAGGCATTAACTTGTTCCAGAAGTTCATAATTTTAAACAACGGTTGTTGTTATGAGTTCAAAGTTTGGTGTACATCTGCTGTGCGGATACAAGATTATACATAATGTAAAATTACACCAAAATACAGCTATAATACAGGTTTCAAGCCTTGTGTATATCTGATGTACAGATACACAATTGTACATAATGTAAAATCTGAACCAAATACAGCAGTAATACAGCAGTTTTACAAGAAAAAATACATCATGTAAAATATACATCAAACATATATAATGTATGCTAACACCTGCTCTGTATTATGGATTTAAAAATATAAAATGAAGAGTAATAATAGTTGAAAAAATTGTGTGTATTTATAATTTAGGTAACAAAAGGTAGCATGTTTTCTATGAAATTTGGCATCAAATGCTTTCAATTCTACCATGTAAAGGGAGACATTCACAGGAAAATTTACTCATGAAGACCCAGCATTGCCCTATTGCTAATAAACTTGATAGTTGCTCCATGGTCATAGTGTTACATCTTCTTTGTCGATAACACTGCATAAGCCTTAAGTATTGCAGCATGGAACTCTCTGACATCTGCTACATGCTGCTGGACAAAATTTTATTGCAAAGACTTAATCATTTATTTTCACTTCCTCTTTCTTGGCAGAGCCAAATTCTATTCACTGAAATGTGCTCTTTGGCTCAGTTTAACAGTTATCCGCTTACATAGTTATCAGCTTCAGCAAGAATACACTCTTTTGGTCTCATTCTGTATATTCTGGAAGTAAAACCCTCTCTTCCAGATATTTTTCCTTATATATTATGAAAAATCTCTTGTTTCCTAAATTTATTCTCCTCCGTGTATGTACTTGCTTTTCATTTTAATTCATGCTAATAAAAACGTGCCAGAAATGCCTGGAATTCCTCTATTTACAAGAGTACCACTGATAAATGAAACCTGTCAGATTCCTGTCTTTTCAGGGAATCTTCAGGGAATGGGCTAAAGGAATTCATCAGCCTCAATGCTTTTTACTCCATCGACTTGGTAAGACAGAAATAATTTTATATTTTTTTTCAATAGAGTATTTTCTGCTTTTCAAATGTATCCTCATTACTGGGGATGTTCAAACTTATGGTAGACTTCAACGATTTTTTTCTAGGATCTAATTTTGGGGTGAATGCATGGCATTATCACTCTCTTCCTGCAAGTAGTTCCAAAACTGGAGCAGATCAAAGGTGGTAGCACCAAATATAAAAATTATAAAAGTAAGATCCCTTAAATTGAAAAAAATATAACTTCATACAAGCACCTTCTCATGGCTTACAATGAAATAAATCCAAATAAGCTAAACATTAACCATACTTCAGTAAGATCTTTCAAATCTTCATTCAGCTTTAATTTCACAAGCAGTGTTTAAGAAACACAATAAATAAAAAATGTATACAATTAATAGTTTATTACATGGTTTGTTTTACTCACGTAATAGCCAAGCATTAAAAAGATTCAAAAGATTAGAACAATTTTATAAACTTCTTAATGAAATGCATCAAATTATTTTCAGGATAGTTAGTAATGTATGTTCAGACTATGAAAAAAAAATCAGATCAATCGGAGTGGGAGTAATTCATGAAAGATACAAAATAATTTTTCAAACTTAAAAATTAAACAACAATACAACACTTTCAAATACCAAGTTCAAATAGCACCAATACCTATGTAAAACAATAAGCTTTGAAATGAAGCATACAACTTTTCTATCGGACAATTACAAGCAGAGATGTAGGTAAAAACATGACTCTGGGCATGCACTTTTGGCAAATATGTAAAGAAAGTTATACAAGCATCAGACAAAAAAAATTTTATGCCAACACAATTTCAGATTACTTTGTTTCAGGCCACAGGCTTACCATACACGCACTTTGAGCAAAATCTCAAGACCCTAAAAGACCATCGTTGGTTGCTATGTGGTGGAACCTTGCAGGTGTGAATATTAGAACCTAGTTCACTCTTCAAGCTCCTTGAAAGTATCCTTCTGATTAGAAAATATAAAGAGCACTTAAACTATGAAGGGGATAAAGAAGAAGATACCTACTTTCAACATTCCGTAATATTAGATGCAATGCTTTTTGAAATCGGTCTGTCAAGTCAATAGCATCCAACAGCTCCAACTTTTCTGAATAGCTGGCTTTTAGCAATGGACTGTAAACGTCAGCTAGGTTGTGCCCAGGAATGGAATTAATCATTTTCTAAAACAAATACACAAAAACAACACTAATTATACATGTTAAAATACACATATCATGCATTTGCCACCTTGAACTTGACTTATAACTCAATCATAATTTAGGTCAATCTTCAAGTCTCTACATAAACAAAAATCACTCAAAAACCGGTAACAACACTTCATTAATAATTTCATGACAGTATATTTACCACAAAACGAATGACTGATAGGAAGAATTAGGTGTTCAATCATGCAAATGGTAGACCCATTCAGAGACTTTCAAAAAAATTCCTGAACAATGGAGGATCTACACCAATTTTTCCTTGACAAAGGAGCTTTTATTAAGGGGGCTCACTACTTCTCAGATTCTCCTCGACTGGCTTCTCCCCTCCGAGACCTGAGTGGAATGGGAAAGTCCTAATCTTCTTGTCGAGGGGGGGAGTGGTTAGAGGAGGGGGTGATGGCAGAGGAGGTGGGGGCAGTCGGCCATATGCCGTGACTAGATCGCGGAAAAACACAAAACATGCGTTAGCATTTTAAAGTCTCAAGCATAATAAAGTAGATGACACCAAATTAAATACCAAAGACCATTATGTGATCTTACTACGTGATATGTTTCTTTCAGTGAATAAAAAGGGCAATGAAGAGGTCTGAAAAATGACTGAAAAAGGTCACTGAAAACACTAATTATCATTAATATGTCTAGTGAAGTGAACAATGTATCTCAATGAAAGCTCAGATACATTCTTTCCTAACAAAAATGTGAAAACTTAAACTTCCTACACAAAAAAATAATAGGGTGACAAAATAAAAGTGGTCTGCAGAGGCGATTTTAGCTGAGGTAGTGAGCCCCCTTAACAACTAACACCTTTCTCAATAGTTTCAGCCAAGCACTCCATATGGGCTGGTTAACATTTTAAATAATTGATACATTGAATCCCCATTATAACTTTACTATAATGTCCAGCCATGAAATAATTGGAAATCTGTCATTGATAGAAAAAATCATGGTCCAAATTGTTTCTACTTCAGTTAGGGTTCACTTGAACAGAGACAAACAGACCAAGTATAGAATTTATAACATAGAGTTGATGTAATATAAAAACGATCACTGCATCTGAGTGACCATCCAATCCACTTGCTTAGAATGTGGTACTTTACACAACCTACAGATGACAAAATACTGACAAATGATTTATTTTTTTGAGAGTTTTTCTGGCTGCTTTCAAGACTTGAAGACCAAGCATTGAGAATCGATTCTAACGGCATGACACACACAGGGACATATAGGAATGTTACACAAAAAACTGATAAGAATAGTTCAAAAACCATAAAAACTATAGACCCAGTGTAACATGCACATAATCTGCTCCAGATTTAAAATTCTGATATCACTAATCAATGAGACTTAAATATTGTAATAAAAAGTTGGGAGTCAAAATATTTTCAACATGAAACTACATATCACTTGAAAGGACATTAGCCCATTAAAACTATGCAAAATTCATTAACACCAAAAAGTATCCAAAAATATACAGGAGTTTGAGTAAAAAAATGAAAATGATCAAAATGTCAAATAAATGTAGAACTTCATGCAATTCCTGAAAATATGGGGAGAACATCATGTACTTGTGTATCACTTCATTTAGTGTGTATGTATCCCATAATAACTGTGAATGTATATTTCAGTATAATGGCACCTATTTTTCAGAACTGAGAAAAGTAATGTTCCCCACCTCTAAATAGGATTTTTGTTGAGTGATAATCACCATGTTAGTGTATTTGTCACACTCAGTAATTGGGAACCCAATGCCCCAAGGGTCCTGAACACTTCGAAACTATACAAGCATTTTGCAAGCCAAAAATACTCTCTCCCAAAGTAAAACACACTAGCAACAAGAGGAAGAAAAAAAGGGATGTCAGGACGGAGTCCTGAGAAATGAGTCTATGCATAGCCCCTTGAACTCATGTGAGATGCCATATCCAGGGAAATTTTAAACAATATTCAGATATTCACATTTGTACCAAGGAGATCGATACTTATTGTTAGTACAGTAACACTAAAATATGATACACAAATCAATATTCAATTTAGTGTCATTATTGATGAATAATCACATAAAAATAGTTTTGTCTGTACCCTGCTGCACAGGCAGCTGATAGGGTTAGTGGAAACTTTTCACAGACCTACTCACAAAATGCACCACAGTTTTCACTAAAATAAGCTACAGATTTTAGTAAATAAAGCCAGGCCAATGCCTCTAGAAAACTACAACAATGAAACAAAAGGGGCTGTAAAGACCAGAGATATATAACTACATTATACCAATAAATTGTATTGCAGACATATGAGAGGGACTACGAATGTATTTTCCATTGGGCATCTATACTTCCACAGCATACTTCATAATAATAATTTATTGACAAAAAAACATTTACATTTCATAGCTGCAGCTATAAGTAAATTGGTTTTTCATCCAAAAAAATGTGTAATTGCGTCCAAGAGGTGGAATGAGTTAAAACATTCCTTTAATGTTTATACATCGTAGTGCTATTTACACTCAAAAATTGAGTTTTATTCAGGCAATTCTTAAATTTCAATTACATGAAAAAATTAGTTTATTCTGAAGGCCACCAGCTATCATAATAAAACTAGGTAAGTACACATGTATGTGAAAAACAAAACCATTTAATATAACACAAATACTGGTGCCAAAATTAATAAGACAGGCTTACCCTTAGTTTTCCAACAATAGGAAGGGAAGCATCAGATAGTTCAATTAGTTTGGATAATTCACTTCTGAAATTTTCAATCAGCTCATTTAATTCTGGATTTTCATTCACTGAAAGAAATATTAAAGAGGGAGAAATATAAAATGATTACAAAGTGTATCTAGACTGGGCATTTCATTAATTTATTAAAACACATTTTTTACAAACATTATCATTTAAATTTATCCAAGCCTATACATTCACTCATTTTAATTATAATTTCTAAGCTGAAATGCATTAACAATTAAATCATCACACAGGAGTAAAAATAATCCAAGGCATCACTTGTCTTGGCCACATAATGAATGCAAAAGCATGGTTGGGTTAATTAAATGTACACACTATAAAAAGAATGAGGTCATGTCATCACCAACATTTTTACAACAAATAATAAGAATTGATAGCAAAGTTTCTTATTTCTTACTGTATCCATAAATCTTGCAATGAACAATAATGAGCAAATGCAGATGGAACCTGGAAACCTTGTTGTCATTTTCAACCGACAAACATAAGTAAGCCTTTGCAGCAAGAATAAGAACTATGTACCTATGGATAAGTTGGAATAGGATAAAAATTAAGAGTGAGTGGCTGGAGGGGTAATGATGCAGCCTGGACAGCAGTACCAATGCTGAAGGGATGAAGCAGGCATAAATTTATAAGTACTTTTTACAAGTATTTTATGAGTATAAGTAATTCATAAGTACATATTCATTAAGCGATGGTCTTAAGCAGATCCTTTGGCTCTCCTCCTCGGGTACACTAACTTCACACATGTAAACTCTAGCAAGCTTACTTATTTATTATACCCTACACCACGTTCAGGGCACACTGATTTCGTCACAGCAGAAATGTAATGCATTGAAGGAGGCGTGGCAGATATGGAAAAGTGTACATATATGGAAATGATCAGCATCACCGCACGAGTCAATCTAGCTACTCTGTCTGTTTCTTCGCACGATAACTGCCGTAAAAATTGATATATCGAGCTGAAATTTGGGTCATAAGCCTCTAGAAGTCCACAGACGGCACAGTTCTCAAATGGGTTGGATTGGACCAAAACCATCCCTTTATTTTTTTAAACAAAACTGAAAGTGGTGTAGGGTATTTAAGCTTTGGCAAGGCCGAAGATAATTACCTCACTAGTATTTATTCCATTGGTCACAATGGGATTGGAGAAATATCGACTGCATGAGCAATTGGTGCAATGACAACTTAGTTTTTATCAACAGTGATAAAACAACATTCATTCACTTCCACACCCACCAAAAAAAGATAACCTCCTCCCCACTGCTGAAGCTAAATGGATCTTCTCTTAAGCCCTCCTCAGAGGCAAAATTCCTAGGGATACATGTTCATGAGTCACTATCCTGGGAAACTCTGATAGATAAAATATGTGCTAAAGTTGCCTCTGGTTGCTACCTACTTAGAAAAATTGTGACCATGGTTGATACTGCTACTGCCCGCACAGTTTACTATGCATTTATTCATAGCCGGCTCAAATATGGAATTACTTTTTGGGGGCACTCCCATAATCTTTTTCGGCTATTTAGACTTCAAAAATGGGCAATAAGAATCATGCTTAAGATTCCAAAGACAAGCAGTTGTCGACCTCATTTCAAAAATTTAAAAATTCTGACTCTTCCATGTCTGTATATTTTCCATATGGTAATTTTTGTGCATCTAAATAAAGCCCTGTTTAACCTGAACACCAATGCTGATGTTCATCAGTATAGTACCAGAGGCTGTAATGAAATTAGAATAACAGCTCACAACTCAGCCATGTTCGCAAAGAGTCCTGGTTATGCTGGAGTCAAATTCATGAATGCTTTACCAAAAAACCTGAAGGAAATATGTAGTTTCCACTCCTTCAAAACTCAATTCTATAATTTTCTTTGTAATCATCAGTGCTACACCATTGATGAATTTATGTCACTTTCACATAAAAAAATTAATTTCCTTTTGTATTATTTCAATGCAGTGCTCATTATGTCGTAACACTTGGTATTTCTCTTCATGTTCTTGTGTACATACATATTCTTTGTACAATTCTTATGTAATGATTTGCAGTTATATCTATTGTGCTGTCTGTAAAAAGGCAAATGACATGTTCCATACTTGTGAAAAACTTGTCCATTACGAACCAATAAAGTATTATTATTATTATTAATATCAAAATTTTAGTTAAGTGTCTTTTATTGAAGTCCAATTGCGCTCCTAACACATCAAGGAGATCTAGTCTGATTTGTCCTTCAACGGGAAGCTTAAAATCAGTCGCTACCACCTGAAAAACATGTGAGAGTGACCGATTACCTCGCCTCAAGGGCAGGGTAATAGAACCTAAGAGACAGCAAGGATGTCCCGTAACTCTGTGTTGCTGAGTAGTAGGGGGAAGGGGGATTTTGGGGTCGGACTGCGGCTTCTCGGATGAGCGGAAGTGTGGCACCATTGTAGACGATGAAAGTCCTTTTCTGGCCTCCCACCCATCCAGAGATGGTGTAGCTTGCAGCTTCTTGCAAGCTGAAATCTCTTTTCTTTCCCCCAACCGTGCTTCACCAGTGTCCACTTTGCTCCACTCACATGGGAGGTTGCCCATAGGGATGCCTGTTTGGATGAAAGCACAGAGGTCCCATGGTGGCCTGACCACTCAAATGACCTTGGAAGGTGGGTGGCGTAGCTCCTAGCAGACATGGTGGAGGTGGAGTGGCTCAGTGGCTCAGGTGGAGGCGACTGTCTTCCTGACAAAGACGGTGGGGCTGCATCCTCCCAATAGCTCCCAATAGGTTCGATAGCTCTGGGGGACAGGTGTGGCGGTCATCAGGATGGGAGAGGGGGAAGCCTGCACCAGCAATCACGACTGAGATATCCTACATTATGCCACCAAAAACACTCCACTGAATTGGACCCACGTTCCGGTACAAAGTGTCCAAACTTCCCACAGTGAAAACATGTCTGTCACTGTGTTATTGTCCTTACCGGGGAATTATTAATGAGTTCCGATTCTTCTGAAGAAGAACCTGTCGCCAAACATAATCAGGTCCTTATGTAATAATTGTTAACTTCCTACTTTTCACCGCTCCCAGGACCCCTCCGACTCGCTTCCCCGGCCATCACACATCTCGTCGCTCAATCCCCCTTTTATCCGATTATCGCCTCGGCTCAAGAGATATAGTAAATACACCTAGTTTATTAAAATCTTGTGTATGATTATTGACCTTTGACCCCTAAGGCAAACACCCATGTTAAATATTAATGTTTCCAACCCTCTCTTCGATGGAAGAGGGTGGACACGACATACACTGTGACCCAACGTCCACAAAAATTTATTAATATTACGTTGTCATCAAGGTTAGACATAATAATTGAAATAAAATAGCAATATAAAAAATAATTTAAAAGTGAACAAAACAAAACTAAGAGTTCATCAGTACATAACAACGACCAAGATAGCAAAACTAAGAGATGAAAAAAGATAATAAACAGGCAACAAAGGGTGCTGGGGGAGATAAGCAAGTGATGAGCATGCAAGAATGACGGATGGGAATAAAAAGAGAAAAAGCACGATGCAGAGGGAGAGAAATCAATTCAAAAGTGTTTCTGAAGAGGGAATACACACAAATACACGCTACTTATTGTTAGAGTGACAGTAGGAGAAGCAGTGGATATAATCAAGGAAGGAGTTAAGAACACCAGGAGGAAACAACATGACCGAAAGCAGAGAAATGGGGAGCAGAGGAATTATGTACGTCAAAACCCAATTCGCAATAAGTGCAATCACGAAACTTAATATTGAACAATAATAAAAGGAACACTACACTCAGACATTCACAAAACAAAAATAATTACAGTGATGAAATACATTTGATAAAAGACTCAAACTTAAAGCAGTCAAAATCCATTTAAATGTTCTAAGTTAAAGATGTATATGTGTTGGTCAATGGTGAATTATTAGTTCAAAGAATATTAATTCAACTTTTGACATAATTGTACTATTTAATCATTTTTTGTAAAATTGGACCCATTAGTTCTTCAAAACAAACCTAAAGGTTAACGTGCACAAGTATATAGCCAATGTTCTTGTGAAAAAATGTTCACGTTCAATGTTTACTGTATATGTACCTGTTATGATTTAAAGTCTGGTGCTATATTTTATTTATTTTCTGCTGATGAGGAGCTGAAAAATGGGCTATTAAGGTAGGTTAAATTATATATGACCAGCCTCATCAAGGCGTTAACTACGTAGGTTACAGCACAAACATGAAGTTTTATTGCAAAGAATTCTTCTACTACTTTTTTTGAGTAACTGTAGTGGGTGCAACTTTTTCTCATTCATTTGAATTCATTTGTGAAAATGAATTTCCACATAGTTAAGGTAGAAACTACAGAACTCATCAATAGAGACTTATAGTATTCTTTTGCCTTGCAGTCTTTTTATGACAAGTAGAATGACACCTAGGTTCGAATTTTACATTTCTCTCTTCTTTATTTTCTCCATGGAAATATTTTTTTCTCAAGCAGCAGCTATTCAGAACTACCACATGTCATTATCAATTATCATTTCTGTAATAAGCCAAATGCCTTGCCATTACTAGTTTCATTTCCCTCTTTTCCCTTTGTTTTTTTCTAATAGTAATTTTACTTTTGTGTGTTGTGTCATACTCTCTACACTGTAGCTTTTGAGCTAGGTATATGTTAAGTATGTGTGGGAGGAAAACTTGAAAAGCTGATGGATAATGCCAAAATCCTAGCTTCATCCTATCTATCTGTTGGAATACATTGTTTATATTCTTAAAACATGATTTGTCAATTTTTTCTAATTTATTTATAATGGAGATTGTTCTTTTCGCTCAAAATACAGATACTTTGGTTTTACAAGGAGTGACTTGAAGTGTGATAGTTATGCTTCACGATTTGGGTACCTTAAGTGAGGCTAATTTTTTTAAAAAGCCTACTCCCTATTGAAACTATACAATTGTAAAAAGCAAATTTACAATTGTAATTCTGAGAAATAGGTACCATTGTAAAAATGGAAATACAATTGTAAAAATGGAGATACAATTGTGAAAATTGCCAAAATCCAATTGTAAAATTTACTATTGTAAAGTTTCAACAGGGATTTGAAGGTCTGAGGAGACCTTTGAATTTTCCTCAGGAATTTTTGTGAGGTGCTATTGTTCACCTGCAATTGGGTTTAGAATATTGGAGAAAAGAACCAACCAGTGAGTAACAATATGGCTTATGCATCTCCTTTCATTCCTCATAGGGAGAATACCATCTGTCATCCAAGGTTTGTATTGGTATTTTCTAGATTCCCGAGACTGTTTCTGAAGCTTATAGTATGTCTTCTTTGAATTATTTCCATTTTTTTGTATACTAATTATATTTTCATGTTCGCTTAATTTTTCATATCTATAAGCAGCTCTGGGGTTTCACTGTTATCCCTGCTTTTCATGAAATTCCATTCCTTATATCGTTGATTAACTTGTTCCCTTTTTAGACATACTGTGCTAATCATTAGAACAGGACTATGGTCAGAATCTACATCAGCACCTGGGCAGCCTTTAGCTATTTTTATTTGGTTCTTAAAATTTTTCCTTACTAAAGTATAATCTATCTGGTACCATTCTCCATCCCCAGGCATTTACCAAGAGTATCTTCAAATTTTAGGCTGCTGAAAAAAATGTGCTGGCAATGACAAGGTTATGCACTTGGCAAAACTCAAGAAGTCTAGTTCTTCTCTCACTCCTCTTTCCAAGCCCATAAACCCAAGTCATATCTTGTTCCTTGTCTTCACCAACCACTGCATTCTAGTCACCTAAAATCAAAAGGTTGTCTCATAGGTCCACTATCATTAGAACTTACCCAATTTGTTCGTAAACATCTTCTACCTGTTGGTATGGGTAATTTGACGCAGACATATAAAACTGAATTGAAACCATATTCCTTGCTTCTATTCTAATTTTAATCATTATTATCCTCTCACGAAATACCCCAAACGTCCACAATATTTGGGGCCATTTTCTTGTTCAAAACAATACCAACCCCTTCACTTCCTGAGGACAATATCCTATTTCCCCTCTCACCATTATTAGGCCACCTGACTACACTTATCCCCATGTCTACTATCATGCTGTTCATTTCAAGTTTCAAATGTTCCAATCCATCTCAAAAATCTCACATTCCAAGAGGCGATTCTACACAGACCGAATTTATTTTCCTATGAAACCTCTTGTCCTCTCCCATAGATCTGAATGGGGAACTATTACTACCGTATTCGAACTCGAGACTGCTTCATTCGCTATCTCTTGAATGTCGGGAGTTGGTCAATAATATACTATCAAGGCCAAAATAATTTATCTCGGAAAGGGAAAGGAGGGCCGGTGTCGAGCAATCTTATGACCAAAACACACCAAAAAACAGTACCTAACCCTTAAACTTTTTCGTCACTTATTTGACCTGAATAGTACATTAAGTATGGAATAATGCACAATGGGAGTGCTGTCTAACCTTCATTGACAGTGAACTTATCCAACTGCGTAACAACACCCACGACATATGGTTCCTCCATAACAACTTTTTCAAGTCTAAATCGGCAGATTCCAGTGACCAATAGGGTGTAATTTGGGACAGGCCAGTTTGTTCCAGTAATCTGAACTACCACCGCTGCTGTACCAATGGGGTGAAGGATCCCAAGATCATCAGGGTCCTGGAATCAAAGTCGTCACACCATTACTTCAGGTTACCCATGGAAAATTGTTTTAAAAAATCCTTTGGTGGTAACAGTGAAAATAAATGCAGTCGTAGGAGTGAAGGATGACAAGGGTGAGAACATAGAGAAACTAATTCCACTTTAATGTAGAGGATATTTTAGGTTCGAATGCAGTTAGCTTTGTACTTACATCGTCTGTATCATTACCAGGCTCTCTTGGAATGACACCAATAATAGTACTGGCTAATGAGTTGAGCCGTAGTCTGTTTCTAATCATGTTTGAACTGTACAAAAAAACAAGGTTATCGTCAGTGGGGAGGAAATAATTATATTTTTCTCTAAAATAGACTAAGTACTGCATAACATCTTACTTTCTTGAACCCTTGATAGATAATCGTTTTGAGGACCCGGGAAAGAGAACTTCATTTTTAATGACCAGAAGTGGTAATTTCCTAGGAATGCTAGCACTCGGCGCCATGACGAATCCAAAAACTGGGGGGACTTTTTAAATTACAAACAGAAATAGAGCACCAATGAAATGATAAAATCCGATCCAGAATGTTCTGGTAAGTGTTTTCTGTAATTTCACATCTCAGATACATGAGCCACTTGAATCATAACAAATAACGTGCGTCCACGCGCATGATGCGGATGCGCGATCCGAGGGAATGGCGCGAACATGAATCGTGAACGTGATGATCTTTCTGTAGAGCCGTGATTATAACTATAAATAGCCATTTGAAACCGCCCAAGAAATGTGGTTTTACATTGAGAACTCATAATTAAGTCGTTTTAGTCATTTTTAAGTATTCATCAACGTCATTTTTGACATTAAATATTTTTGAGGAAATTTCCATAATTTTTTTCCCTCTCGTTCATTATAGGAGTAGCGCCATCTACATCTACATAATACCCTGCGAGCTGCCGCATGGGCGTGTGGCAGGGGGTGTTAGGTCATCAGCCGTGTAAGGGTGTAAGTTTTTGGAAATGGAATGGTGACATATATTATAGGAGCGTATTTAGTGGAGCTCAGCTTTCATTGTGATCGCTTATTGTGCGCGGAAAGAACGAGTTTTTGTACCTATATGTTTGGCAGTGTATCTCTCTTATTTTGTCGCATCTGTCAGACCTAAAGATGTAGTGAAGATTCATGATAATACTCTGTGTCGCTCTGAAAAATATCAGTTCTAAATTTCTCAAGCAACCTAAGCCTAGCGTGTAGCCTCCGAGTCTCTAGGAGCTCCCACCTTAATCTCTCTAAAAGTTATGTAACCCTAAATGTTCGTTAGAAGCAGCTTTTAACGAAACACGCTTCTTTCTTTTGTATTTAATTAATTTTTTTGGTTAAGTCTATTTGACCAGGGTCCCAAATGTTCACGGCATATTTGAGATGTGGCCTAACCAAAGCGAAGTAGTATCTCTCTTTGACTTTTTCATCCGAGGACATTCCTATTATACGTTTAACAAAACCGAGTTTCTTTAATGCTGCACCACATATGTTCTGTATGTGCAATCCCCATGATATATCATGGGCATAGCCAGGATTTATGTCGAGTTGGAGAGAGAGCAGGGGAAGGTTACCCATCTGTAGCTGCACATTAATATAAGGAGGCCAGGATATCATTCTGTCAGGCTCCTTACAGCAGATTGGGAATGAGATGTCTCATTCAGGGGGGAGAAGCTGCTCTCCTCTGCCCCCTGCCTTGTACATGTGTAGAGCTCAAAAATATGCAACCCCTTATCATAATTTACCTATCATATTTCCTTAACTTAGCTTCAGGCTCTGTAATTTTCCTTGGATGATAAACCCTTTGGTGAGGTCATCTATTTCAAATGCAAGAATCAGGTTGCTGTGTGTTTGATATCCAGGATAAGTTATTTTTTACTTAATGAGGTATAAAATGTTTTGGCAATATCTTTTCTTTCTAACATATTTGATTTAATTCATTAATGTAATTGTGATAATGTCATCCAATGGCACAGTTTTCAATATTTTCATGCTATATACAAATACATATACAATGCTTTGTGTCATGGTCACTTTCTTGCAAGATATGTATGCCACCTACGCAGGCTCTATCACCAATATTTCTCCTTATTTCCTCCGAAACTTCTAAAAGTTGTACTTTCATTTTTGTTTTTCAATACCTCAATGACATAGAAAGATTTTCAAATTATTTCTACAAGTCAATCACAGTATTTAAAAGAGGGTGGTAAAAACAAAAAATTATTTTTTATTTTTATATCTATTGACACTCCATCACCCACATCACGTTATTTTAAATTTCACCCTTAGGCTTGGAACTAAAAATCTGTATAAATATTCAACTACATATATACATACATTTCATCCCTGAATAAGGTCGGAATTTGGAATCCTAAATCTGCTGGGATACTTTGTTTTCTGGCTGATAAAAATAGTGACTAAGTATATTTCGAATGGTCCTATTCTCTCCCAGCTAAAAATCATAACATGTGGCAACATATTTATTGTATCTGAGCTTCCAGAGCATCCTAGAGGGTACCATGAGACCATGGCTTACACGGATAAAGTTTGTTGAATCAACAAGGTTGGTTAGGAGCCAGAAACATCAAATACAAAACATGTCCTTTTAGCAAAAGAAAAAAAATATATCAACCTAATGTTTACTTCCATAAGCTATAAAAACTAAAAATGTTGTTACTGAAGAAATGGATTCAATAATAAGATTGAAATAAAAAATATGTCATTTACAAAACTCTCTAGGTGTTAAACACCCTGGTGAGAGTACTCAAAGGATACAAATTTCTGAATCCTGAATTTCAATGGAGACTACACAGTATAACTCCAATAAACTTTTAACTATGAATCATATTCCTTACAGTACATTTAATGCAGTTCATTTCAATTAATTATTTGCATAAACAATATTCTATACATTGTCTCTCCCTACTGATGTTGTATTATGTATATGCTGACTCCACAATATGTGTGTATTGTGCATAAACCATGGACAGATGAATGTGACAAGGCATCATCAGTATATATCAGCATCATGGCTACAATATGCTTTATTTGTTGACTCTAATCACCATATACTCTATATATTTCATAATAATAATATAATGATGACTGAAATCAACTATGATCAGGGTGGCGATTGTCAGGAAAACTGGGAAAACCTGGAATTGTCAGGGAATTTTGGATTTCTGGAAAAGTCAGGGAATTCTCGTAACAGTCAGGGTACTGGTATAGGAATCCTTGTTATTTTTCTACCATTACATTTATTGGCCAGTCTTCCCGCTCTTTATTTCACCAACTAAAACTAACGTCCGCCACTGACGTGCATGGAATTAGCACCATCAATTCGTGCAGTATCCAGTTGTGAATCTTCTTAGTTGTGAATCTTAGTTATTTAATTGTGAATCAGACATACAGTATATCCCTTTTGTATATCCTTATTGTGATATTTGCCTAGTTGTGCTAAAAATCATGATCACTATGTATTTCGCTCATCACAATGAATCCGAGGTTATGTTGCTCGGAAAATTTCACCTTGCATTTTTTCTAA
This sequence comes from Ceriagrion tenellum, assembly GCA_963169105.1. NCBI lineage: Eukaryota > Metazoa > Arthropoda > Insecta > Odonata > Coenagrionidae > Ceriagrion > Ceriagrion tenellum. Next base: position 78,508,164 of record OY720635.1, read on the forward strand.
CTTCTGAAACTCAGGTCGAGAAGTAGCTGGAGCACACTAGCTTTTAGTTAATACATGCTAGCAGATCTTAAAATATGAGACGATGATTAGAAAATTTAGAAAACTTAAAGCTGCCGTAAAAAATTTGATTTAGTAGAAAAAAATATTCCAATAATAGGTGACCTTTTGGCGATCGGTCAGGGAAAAGTCAGGGAAAGGTCAGGGAATTCGAAAATTGGATATTCGTAGCCACCCTGACAGGACAGTGGCACAGGACAGGCAGAGAGATATCCATCGTAAGATCTCTCTGCGGAGCAAACTCCTGGCCAGCTTGAATGGCTTTATCAACGAAATCCTTATGGAGACGTCAGACCTCTGGACGGTCAACTGCGTGGTGTACGCTGCCGCCAAAATAATGGCTCACTCCCAAAAGCCCACCTCTTGAGAGGACAAAGCGGCTTGAACAGTTGGAGGCCAAGATCACGCTGGCGAGACGGCAGGCTTCAAGGATTCAGTTTGTGATGGAATACATCACATTTGGGCGGGCTTTCACACCAAAACTCCAGCGCATAGCACGGAGCCTCAGATTTCACCATCACACACTGAATAAAAATGTGCTGCTTACCACAAAGCAACACGTTGAAAGAGTTCAGGCACTCACCACAGCCCGGAAAAAGCTCCTGAAGAGGAGTAAGGCCGTGAGGGAGAACTCAACCTTCCTTCTTCACCTGTCCCGTCTCTTTCGACCACCTCAGTCTGTCGTTGAATCTCCGCCACCCATCCAAGAGGTGGAACGTTTCTGGAAGGATATCTATGAAATGTCAAAGCCATTCAATGGAGATACTCTGTCCATAGGCCTCTTCAAAAAGTTTTGTGACCGCCACCTAGATGAAGTGGATGGACCTCTTTCAGTCACAGGGAGTGATGTGAAGAAGGCCATCTCTGGCAAGAAGAATTTCTCAGCTCCAGGAATGGATGCCGTGAATAACTTCTGGTGGAAGAAGTTCACTTCCTCTAACCAACACCTCGCCAGAATCTTCACATCCTATCTCTTTGGTAGAGAAGAACACCAACGCCTGAATACAACCCCTGTTACCACTCTGGAGAACGCACTTCGTCCTGATCATAGGCAAGCGGTCGGTTTCGATAGAGTTTCTAACATACCACCATGGCGTTTTCCAAGGCGATAGCTAGAGCCCCTTGCTGTTATGTATTTCCCTCCTACCTCTCTCGCTAAGGCTGCGACAAGGGAAAGGATACATGTGCGGTGTGCCAGGTGACAGGAAGCATAAGGTCACCCATTTATTATATATGGATGACCTGAAGCTCTACGCTTCCAACACAAAAGACCTTTGGGTGGCCCTGGACTCTGTATTGGAGTACAGTGAGGCTATAGGGATGTAGTTCGGATTGGACAAGTGTGCATTAGGGTGGTCATAAGGTATATGGGAAAATTTTTTTTTGCCATATTCTCCGGGGGACCCCCTTAAAAGTTGCCAATTGGCTAAAAAATGAGAATGGCAAAGTTTCAGCTCATCTTAACAACGCTAACCCATGCCTCATTGAGGCTGAAGTTAGCAGAAAATGCGATTTTTGGCAAAAAATCACTGTTTTTCCTCTACAAAATGAAAACATTTTGTCGTAGAAACCTGATTCTTGTGTCATTACATAGGAAATTTTGTTGTCTTTAAATTTGATTCTAGATCTTTTTTGCTAAAACTTATAGATTTAGTGGAATTTAGCATTTCTCAGGTCAGGTCGCGTCCATATACCCTCAATCGTCCTTTTTGGAAAATGGCAAAACAATGAGTTTCATTACTTTTAATGGTTTTTTCCTGCATATTATTTCCATTAAAAGTAAATGATTAAAGCAAGATAGAAATTATTGAACTTTTTTGGAAAATAATTAAGACTAATTTGCATTAAAATGAATAATTCTTTTTGACTCTATATATACTTTCTCAACTTGATAGGAATCTAGTTATAAGCCTCAAGTAAGTAATTGATAGGAATCTAGTTTTAAGCCTCAAGAAGTTAGGTCCTCAATATGTATAGTGGTTGAAGTTTATTCAAAAGTGACATCTGAAGGTCCGTTTTTCTAACAAAGTCTGCTGATTCTCCTCTCGCTAAACCTAAATTTAGCTTTGACAGACGACGTACAGGCAATGAGTAAACAATGTAAAAATTGAAGCTTCAGGCTTTACATTGTTGTACTGCATCACAAGAAATAACATTTCACTTTGCACATGACTCTTTTTATTGAAGTCAACCAGCGCTTCGATATTTAGTATACAGTATTTAATGAATTAATATGTCGAAATCATGGTCGGTAACAATGAAAAGTCTGAAACATACAAAGTGAGAAATTATTTCAAACTAACAATTTAGTACCTGTGCAACAGACAATGTATCTGCACTGTTTTGTTCCATCCAGTCCTCCGACTTCGCTGGAGTTCCCCCTCTCTTGAAAGGGCCAGGAAGGAAGCTTTAGTTCCTGTTTGGTTTTCAAGGAGTGAACGTGCATTTAGTAAAGTTTTTCTTAAGAGGTTTGAGGGACAGTAGCTCAACCTTCGACTTCTACAGCAACAATTACCATGAGTTCAAGACAAAAAGACAAGATTTTTTAATTAGTCACATGTCTCATCAAATCACTGGAAGTAAGTTGCCATCTAACTGTCAAGTTTTACGTAGTTTATATTATTATATACGACAAGTGAAATTGAACACCAGAGAAGCTGCAAGACTTACAATTCAGGAGGTGCTACTTTTTTGGAAGAAAGCTAATATGGCAACCAGATACGTGAAAGATTGTGTGGCAAAGATTGAAAAACTTTATGATGAGTGGAGAAAACTGCAAAAAAATGTCACCAGATCTGCCAGCGCCGCTCAAAGTCGACAAGTCAAAGCTTTCAAGTCAAGCCTTGACGACCTATTTCATATTGCTCATCAGGATGCACTTGAAAACACCACTGAAGAAGACAAGCAGTTTTTGTTGTTCCAGAGAGAAAAAGGACACACTGGCTGTATGGGGGCGATGACAGGAAATTTGTAAAAGCAGAAAAATGTAGAGAAATGAGACGAGCAGCTGAGAAAGATTGGAATTGGAAAAGACAAGATTGGAAAAATCAAGAAGAAATATTGGTGAGTTGATTTTTCTCACGTTTTTCATGTTAATTCATACTATTCCTTAGGCAGATGGTTTGGCATTATCTGAATTTTTTTTTAATTTCAAAAAGAAGAAGATGTAGAACTGGAATATTTTCTGAGCAAAAGCAGCACATCAGAGGAAGAGGAGCCGATGGAAGTTGATGCGGAGGATAAATTTCTACACTCAGAGGAATCAGGACCCGAAGTAAGGAAGAGGAAGTACTTTCGTGGAACTGAAGAGATATAACTGAAAAGTTGTCTTTATTGTTAGATAGGTGTAAATTCTGACAGAGATTCAGTGCGAATTATTTCAGCTACTGCAGAGGCATTGGCCAATGCCTCTGCAGGGACCCATGGGTCATGACCCACAGAGTTTAATTGTAAGTAGAAGTCTAACTAGGCTCCTCAGACAGCTATTATGTGAACAAAGGGCTGAGCTTATTAAAAATAGATTAAAATTCCTATTTAGAGGGAGCTGTTTTACACTGGAATGGGAAACTACTTCCAGACATTTTGAATAAAGGATATGTAGATAGGGTAGTGGTTTTGATTAGTTGTGGGGATGAAGAGCAATTGATAGGAGTTTTTCAGCTCGAAAATAGTATGGAAATAACTCTGGCAAAAGCTATATTTTCGGCAGTTGAAGACTGGGGTGCAGTTGGAAAAATCCAGGCAATATGTTTTGATACCACTGCAGTAAATACTGGTCGCTTCAGAGGAGCCTGTGTTTTGCTGGAGCAGCTATAAGAGAAAAGTCTCCTGTATTTACCATATCGCCACCATATTTTAGAAATTATTTTAAATGCTGTTTTTGATTGTAAAATGGGCACAGCCACTGGCCCTCAGCCATATATATTTAAAAAATTTCAGACTGGGTCGTCAAAGATAGACAAGGACAAATTCAAAACTGGAGTAGAAGATGAAAATATTAGACATAAAATTATTGATCTGGACCAAATTTCAAGTTTCTTAATTGAACAATCAAAAAACCAACAGCCCAGGGATGATTATAAAGAATTCATGCAACTTTGCCTGATTATTTTAGGTCGTGCTCCAAAAGGCATTTCTTTCAGAGCACCTGGTGCTATTTATCATGCCAGATAGATGGCAAAGGCCATTTACTATCTAAAAATATATCTTTTCAGGAATGAATTTTCATTAACTAATTTAGAGAAAAAAGCTATTGAAGATATTGGTTTATTTATGAATAATTATGTAAAAGCATGGTTCAATGACCAAAAACCAAATTTGGCCCAAAATCAAGACCTGGGTGTCAATTCTATTTCCCGTAACTAGGTCGCTAACCGACCTAACTCGCCTGTGTATCCCGGGCTAAATTCTATTTGTCTCACGTGACATAACGGGGAGTTGAGTCCCAGGGAGTGGTTTGGCTCCACCAATCAGGAAGCAACAGTGTATGCTGTTTCTACGTGACTTCGGTTTCAACCTCGGTTACGTCTCACGGGCTCTGCCCTCAATTTGCTAATACTACTCCAAAATACAAAAAGTTGAGAATAGTTTAAAGGTTGTTATTGACACTGCTGAAAGGGGGGTAAAATTAATACAAGACTTCAATTCCTCTTTAACGAAAGACGAAGAACAACGGCAGTTGCTGTTGCAAATTTAATCTGAATGTAGACAAATTTATCCAGACTCTTCAAAAGTCACCTTATCTAAGCCATTACCTTAGTACTCCTTTCCAATAATTGTAAATAATTATCAATGCTTTGAATAAAATACATTTGAACAATATTTGCTCTCACTTACACCTTACTTGATCTCCATTTCCCATATTTTTTTATTTTCAATTTGGATTATGCTACATATATTTTTGAAAACACCCATGAATAAACCCATTAGAGTATATAAAATGATAAGAAAGTAAGCAAATCCTGGAAAGCAGTTGTAATTGAATATACAAATGTTTTTAGGCCTTAGCATGTTAAGTCACCTTTGAAGATATGGACCGGAGACAAACCAGAAAAATGCTAAATATCACTAAATCTATAAGTTTTAGCAAAAAGACAGAATATAAAACTTTGAGACAAAAAATTTCCTATGTTATGACGCAAGAATCAGGTTTCTACAACAAATGGTTTTCATTTTATAGCGAAAAAACTGAGATTTTTTGCAAAAAATCGCATGTTTTCCTAACTTCAGCCTCAATGAGGCACGGGTTAACGTTGTCAAGTTGAGCTGAAACTTTGTCAATCTCATTTTTTAGCCAATTGACAAATTTTAAGGAGGTTCCCCGGCAGAAAAGCGAATATTGATTTCTTGTGAACACCCTAGTGTGCATCCATTCACCTGGCGAGAGGGAGATTTTCGAAGAACAAGGAAGACGTGCACCTCATTGATGGGAGCATCATTTGCCACCTTGAGGGCGATGAGAGCTACGAATACTTCAGCGTCCCCCTAAGCCAAATGCAGGAGGTTGCAGCAGTGAAGGAAAGAGTCACCGGCAAGTACAGACAGACTCTCAGGAAAATCTGGAGGTCTGAGCTGTCTGGCAAGAACCTTGTTCTTGCCACAAACATGTTCGCGGTTCCCACACTGCTGTACACCTTCAGATTCATGAAATGGGACATCAACAAGCTGCAGAACCTCGATAGGGGAACGAGGAAGATGATGACCATCTACAGAAGTCTTCATCCGAAATCTTCCATTGCCAAACTCTATCTACCTCGCAGTGTAGGTGGTATAGGTCTGTTGAACCTGGAGTGTCTCCATAACAGAGTTGTCCTGGGCACAGCATGCCGAGTGCTCAAAAGCAGAGACCCCCAGCTCAGCCTCGTAAGAGAACACGAAAGTGCCGGAGTTGGGGCGTTTCTCTTCTAGGCGGCCAACAGGGCAGCGACAAAACTCGTATGGACTTTGACCTGACATCAGATGGTAGTGATGACAGCAAGTCCATTTGTTGTTGAAGGCAGACGTTCTGAAGCTTGAAATTAAACAGGTCGAGCAGAAAATCCTCTCAGATTCCTCTTTTTCGTAGGAATCTGAGAGTATATGGTTGACAAGGGGAAATTTATTGGGGGAGTACAAAAATATCATTTCAATGAAAGAGGCAAGGTTTTGCTGGTGGGAGTTGAGTAAGGCGACGTACTGATCGAGTACAAGCCGGGTGAGTTCAACAGAAAATTTTTGACGAATGTTGTAGAAAGAAGAATGAAGTGTGGAGAGAATGGCAAACAAGGGAAGGTGTATAATGAGACCGTTAGGTAAAACTCCCATCGAAAGGCATTTGGTTAAAAATTCAACATGAGCGCTGAATTGAACGGTCTTTCTAGCGTAAAGGCAGATATTTCTCAGCCAGGATTCAACATATGGAGGCATATTGGGAATAGATGTAGGAAATCAATGGATAAGGGAGGGCAAGAGTGGATAAGAAAAGAGGAGAGGAGAGTACGGAAAACAGGTGGTAAAGAAACAGAGCAGTACACTCACGGATGCACATGTCGATGATGAGAAGTTCTCTGATGGACACATTAACCTCCCTGATCACTCTGTTACTTTGTTGCTTCTATCCCCCCATCCCCGCGACTTCCCAGTTCTAGGCGCTTCCCAGTCCCCTATCATCATAACTTTGTATCAACCTTCCCCCTGCCCCAACAGCCAGGCCCAGCATCATTAATCTTCCCAGTCCCCCCTCTCATACTGGATGGTACTGAAGGAGATGAGGAAAGAGATGAGACACAAAACAAATTTGCAGATCCTTCCGATGGAAAACTGGGAACGGCACTTCAAGAAATTACTTACTGAGGATCGGGAAGAGTTCAAAGGGAGCCTATATGTGGAAGTATAACGATACAACAATAATAGTAAGTGAGGAAGAAGTGAATAGAGCGATTAAAGAAGGAAAGAATGGCAAAGCTACCGGACCAGGAGGGTTTAATATGGAATTAATAAAACATGGCGGATCCAAATTAAATAAAGTAATAAAGATCTTAATAAATAGTATTTTTAGAGGAGAAAAGATTCCAGATGAAATGAAGCTGGGATATATAACACCAATACATAAGAAGGGTGATATAAAAGATAGCAACAACTATAGAGGGATCTATGTATCAAATCCACTGATGAAGATATTAGGAAGAATTATTAAGAGAAGACCAGAACAAGAAGACAAAACAGCTGAGGTACAAGGTGGATTCACTACTGGAAGATCGTGTAATGACCATATTTTTATTGTACAACAGTTACATAAATAATGCCAAACTAAAAATAAGGAAGTGGAATTGGTTTTTATTGACCTTGAGAAAGCGTATGACAATATCCCCAGGGAGAAGTTATGGGAAGCTCTTGAAATAGCCAGAGTAAGTGAACCAATAAGAAGAATACTAAAATAAATGTATTAAGATAACAAATGTGCTATTAAAATCAGTCCAAATATATCACAGCCCTATACAACCTCCAAAGGAGTTCTTCAAGGATGTTGCATCTCACCCACATTATTTAAGATTTATATAGACGTCAGCTTAAGAGAATGGACCTGAAAATGTGGACGGATGGGATTACCTCTGAATGAAAATATAATATTGTCGAATCTTCTTTTTGTTGACGACCAGGTCATAATTGCACATGACATTGAAGATATCAAGTACATGTGCATAAAAATTAACTGGAAGAAAACTCAACATGTAACCGGCAGCAATGAAGATGTAGAAATTGACAGGAATCAAGTCAAAAAAGTATCCCATTTCAGGTATTTAGAATCAGTAGTACAAATTGATGGATCCTCAAAATTGGAAATAGAGAATCGGAAGTGCCAGAGTAGAAGGGCAATTGGAATACTGAATCCCTTACTATGGAGCAGCAACATACTCAATAGAACAAAAACAAATATATAAAAAGCAATAGTAGAAAGTATAATGCTTTATGGAGCTGAAACATGGACTACAAATGAAAGATAAAAAAGTAAATTACGAGCCACTGAAATGGACTTTTGGCGGAGGTCGGCTAGGAAATCAAGAATAGAAAGAGTTAGAAATGAGCAGATAAGAGAAATCATGGAGGTAGAGAAAGATGTAGTGGAGACTATTAAAGAAAGAAGATTACGATGGTATGGACACGTCCAAAGAATGGGGGATGAAAGAATACCGAAAGCTGCTCTAAAATGGGTTCCGGAAGGATAAGTGGAAGACCCGAGAAGTCATGGTGGGATGGAGAGAGGGAGGAAATGGATAGGAGGGGGTTGGGTATGGAAGATGCATTTGATAGGGACTAGTGGGGATTGGGTGATAGACCTGATGAGTGGACCCTACTAATGGAAAGATAAATGCAGGGACGATCCCAGGGGGGATATGGGGGATACATCCCCCCCGAAAATTTGGGGTTTTTATTAAACAATTTTAACAATTGGACTTAGTTATCAAATACAACATTAAACACTTCAATCACTGACCTTAAAAGTATAGTTATTATTATGCTCATTATTATATAGATATAATGATGTAACAGTTTTATAGTTTTTTTAGGATGACTGAAAATTGCCATAATTTAACGGTAGTCTTCCCCTACGAAATAAATTCCTGGGATGGTCCCTGGACAAATGTGTTGGGTTTGGGGAGGGAAACTGCTGTAAAGTGGAATATCCCTAATAAAAAAAATTCAAATCCATCTTAAAAAGCACGCAGAAGCGATGTAATTGTTTATACATTTAAGAGACTCACTATCAATATTCTCCTCGGATGACATGCGGGATATTTACAAAAATTTACTCGGTAGGACCATATTTTGGTAAACGTCACTTGTTTGCTAGTATTTACTGCGTTCCGTTTAGACGCACATAGATTAGAGAAAAAATACGAACTTTGTGTTCACTCACTATTTTATAGATACATCATGCTCTCACTCTCTCTAAACTATATTTTCATATAAAATGCAATCGTCTTGATTTCGAAGCAATAATTGAGTTGAATTAAATAAAGAGAGGCCACGGATAATAGAAATAAAGATAACAGAAAATATTTGTAGCTCGCGAGAGAGGCATTAAGCAGCTCAGATCTTGAAGATAATTGCATGACACATGAAAATCGTTAATATAGAAATCATACGTTAGATGGCAGCAGTGTGTATTGAGTTTTGTTTTTGGCTTGCTCTACTTAATTGAAAGCTGGCTGCTGGTAAGTGTTTTTATTTACTATTTGGTCTAAAGTAATGCTAGAAACAAAGATTAATGTGTATCAAGTAGCAGGATTTCTAATTAGCTTATTTACATATTTTTATCGCAAAAATGTAGTGAGCTAAAGTCGTAGGAGAGAGTAACTTTCTCTCAGCGTTACGTGTTTGCCTGAAAATGAAAGCGATTATCGCCTATACCTTGCCCGCAATCTGTGAAAGTGAGATTAATGATAACCTTAATTATTGACAAATAATTGCTATGCTGATGGAGGCATGGTGTGTTTTATTTGAACTTCTTGTTTGTCAATTAATTTTTAACGCTTCTATTGGCATATATGGACGTATAAATTCATGCATTGTTTCTCTTTTGGACTGTGTTATAATTGTAGTCACTGGAAATATATGATTTGGACTAATCACTTGATTGCTTCGTTTTCATGGTGCAGAAAGATACTCTCCCGGAGACTGGTTGCACTCCGACACCAAAATGTCCGAACCACAGAAATTCTACCTCAAATGGAATGATTTCCAATCTAATATGGTATCATCTTTTAAACACTTGAGAGACGAGAAAAGTTTTACCGACGTGACTCTAGCCTGTGAGGGCCAAACTTGTAAAGCTCACAAAATGGTTCTATCAGCATGCAGCCCGTACTTCAAATCTCTGTTGGAGGTCAGTATAGTTACATTATCTTGTAAAGTGCCCGCATTATCATGAATGTGGAAAACACTAAATGTTCATGTTTAAGAATCTTTTCAATTTTTCATCCCTGCCGCGCAAATTTTGTACCTATTGCAAATTTGCGGCAATGATCACATATGTACGCCACAATAAGTTGAACCTTAATCGTGGTAATACTCATATTATTAAAAAATACCGTATCAGAACGAGGAATGTAGCCGGCCAACGTATCTATGTGAATTTCGATGTATTAATGGATGCTGACGAATATTTTTGTCATTCTTGTGGCCTTATTAGCTTTGGGTATTCCCCATTGGTTTTATCCAACCCCGTTCCTGTTCATATTGAGAATCAGTAAGTTGGTGTTTAGTCACTAATGAGTTTCAAATGATGCTGTATTGATTATTGTTTTTAGTGCAGTATTCCCTTTGTTGCTATAGTGCCACATAATATTATAGTTTTTAAGGACAGATGAGATTTATCAGGATATACAGGTATCTCTTTAGGTAGAAGACATTTTTTCAAATATAATTCCAAATTCTTTGATCGTTATTAAGACTCAAATAGTGTTTCATGGTGATAACTATATTTATTTTTTCTGAGTGATGGGGCATACCATGTAAATGCATCTTCACATTTACAAGAGATGAAGCATGGTGTATTTTTGTCTGTGGACCTAAACATTCATGTCATTTTTAACATTCACTATAGTGGCATTTGCTGCTCTTATTTTTGAGTTGCTATGGATATCATGCCTTAGCAGTGAAGAAGTTGTGATACCCTCTTCATTCAATTCTAGTTTTGACTTAAAGCTCCTTGATGTAATATATAGTGGTTATTCTAAAATGCCAATCATTAAAAATACAAGTTAGTCTGACTCTTTGTCAATGATTTGTCTCTCACATTTATTGTACTTTCTTTTTTTTTTAATAAAAATATTGCATTAGCCTGTTAGGAACATGATGTAATAGAAGTGAGTGAACATAGTTTTTAATTTGTACTTTTAGCATCATTGAGATACTAACTGGGGCTTTTGATGTTTGGCTAATCATATTGATGACAGACCCAGTATGTAGTTAAGAAGTGAATGAAAACAATTGTGGATACTAGTGTGGCCGTATATAATATGGTGTTGTTGTCATTAATTATGGTATGAAATTGATCTATGGCTTCTGAAAAGGTAAAAATAGGTGATAGAAGTTCACAGCACTCATCATGTGGTCACATGAGCTATTTCTTTGTTTGTACTATCATGGGAATTAAAAAAATGTAATTTTTGGGTTTGTCCTGTGAATGAGATTGAACGAGAAGATTATGTTACTTGAAAGTGTGTTAAAATTTAGTGTTGTGGAAGGTAGTTGAGGATTGAACTGCTCATGGGAAAACTTTAAGACTTGGTTGAGTCATTCGTATTGGATGTATTTAAGTTCATGTGGAAAGGCTGCTTTGAGTTTAGTGTACAAAGTGTAAGTACATATTCATGAAACCACTGATTCTTAAATGCTCTGCCAGTGAATTAACTACCTTAGAAAATAGATTAATGAGACAGTTGTGCCTCATTTATTGTTACAGTAAGAACTAAGAAGTGAATAGCCAATTAAAAATTTGCTATATAAGGTTATCAAATTTCAACCACAAGAACATGGTATTTTGTATAAAATTTACTGTCCTGCTGGACTATCCCTCTTGGCATTCCAGAACTTTCTGAGGAAGCATAAGCTTTTTAAAAATTGATAGAAAGATGAAAAAGTAGTAAAACTCAACCAATTAATGCATCTGAACCTTGATTTTACTATTGCTGACAGAAGTTAGAGGGTTGTCCCAGCAAGGCACAATAGCCTATAATGCGAGAGGTCCAATGGAGGCATGAGGTCTATAAACAATTTCTTCTGGTTGTCCAAATGAATCTGATATCTAAGGAAAGGTAAATAGCAAAATCAAAAATCAACGAACTGAACTTAACTCTCAGCAGAAAACAGTACTCATGAACCCTAGGAGCAGTGGTAGAAAAAAATATTTCCATTATCTACCACCAGGTGTCATTGAGACATGAGCGCTCATTGTACAAATACATTACAAACAAAATTAGAAGAGGGTATATCTTATGTGTCTTGTAACCAGGCCTTGACACTAGAATGCCCGGACTTAGTCATCCCCTTGAATCGTATTTAGTCACTCTGTAGAATATGTAGGGTGTTGTTTCGACTCCACCTATAAGGAAGTTGTTGGAAATAGGGTTCCCTAGTATCCCTGTTTCACTCCAGAGGCCTTCAACCTTGTTGAATTGGGGGGATAAGGGCATATTTTAGAGGTAAAAGAAGTGAGTGTCCATCTAATGAAGCTTTGGAAAGGCGTGAAAAATGGATTTGAAAATTCTTGAAAAAATCGCAAAATTGGTCATATCCTTACACAGGTCTCTAAAAAACCATTCATGTCACAGGAGAGTTCACAACATTTTCTAAATGGGCATTCATTTACACTACCCCAAGGTATCATTGTCATTTTCTTTGGTTGAGGGTGTTTGCTGCAAAATTTTTTTGCTGGTCAGAACAAAGCCAGCACTTATTATATTTTAATTGCAAAAGCTATCTTTTCTGAATTGAAGTCTTTTTTGCTCACCTTTGTTTGTTTCCTGTGATATTGTATGCTTTTATCAGCCATTGAAGACAAGTAATATTAATTATCTATCTAGAGTATTCTGACTTACTATTTCCATGATTGCCATCCATTTCTTTAATGCCATTGTTGGAATATAAAAATAATTCTCTCCAATGTTGGACAATCAGTTGCTTGAACTCTTGGAGGGCAAGAAGAGCTCAAGCCTGTGCTTGACTGGCTGACTGTCCACCTCTCAACTATCCTTTTTCCACCCCTCTCACCTTTGTTGCTTGTCCTACAGTATTTCACCTCATGATAGTGAGCCTTGTCAGAATGAATTTAGACAAATGAAGGAGGGGAAGGTGGAGTGAGAATGAGGCTGTGTGGTGATTTCAGAATGATGCGCACTCCTCGATAACATTCCTCCAAGGGGTGTAGGAATTTGTAGCACTCAGAGGTAGCAGTTGCCATGACAAAAGCTATCTGTATGAGCGAATCAATTTGATGCCTCTTGGTCATTCTAGGTAAATTAATTAATTTGAACAATTTGAAATTTAGTGGTATCAAGTTTTTACACCATGCTTTATTGTGGTAAACAGGAAAAGTTCTGGGAGGAAATGACTAAGACGATGAAAGTTAAAAGATTTAGTGGCTATTTTTATGGGTGAAGGAGTCAAAATGATGCCTGCATGTGTTTATAGTCTTAAAGTTTGGGTTATCCTCAAGTAATCATCCTGTTACTCCTTTAGGGTATTTCTCAGCATTTTTAATGAGGAGACAAGTATGACCAATGGCAGATAAAAGGGGGGAAGCATCTGCCTTGTAATACCTGATCTAATAGGAGAAATGGTTGTCCAAAGGTATACCATGTCCCCTAGGTGTTCAGAAAGTAGCAATCCACCACCCTCATCCCCCTCCCACAAATTACCTCAATCTATCACTGAGTATGACCAAAAGATCTTTGCTCAGAATATAAGCAATGAGTAACATGAGCAATATTCTTAATCTACATATGCCAATTATTCATGCAAGGACACTAATTCAGCTCTCCCATCTGTGATATTAATATTCTTACCTGAATGCTTGTGAAATGTTCAAGTATTGTCTGAAATCTACATCTTAACACCTATCTTCATATGCTTTATGAGGTGAATATTAGGACTGAAGTTCATTTTAAATCTTGATGGAGTACAGGCTATTGTAGGTATTTCAGTTGTCATGCGAGTTGTTGCATCTCCACCATCCTAAGCCTTGTTCAAGAGCTTCTGATGAAATTTTGTGCAAGAAACTGTGACTAGCAGTTACTCTTTGTAACTAGGGTGTGTGAATAGAGGTTTTGTGATGCAAAAACTGTATGCTTTGAAACATTTAGGTATTATCTTACATTATTCTTTCAAGCTCTATATGACCTTGACCTCATCCTCTCCTCAATCATAAGTATGAATTTTCCCTTTTCATAACAGACTTGCTGAAACTCCAGGGAAAGGGAACGAAATACTAAAATATTTCATTGGGTGTTACAGTGAATAATCATAATTAATCTTCTACAATTCCTGGTACAAAATGTAGCAAGTGGTCATCTTTGTGTGGAGATTGTTGCATAGTTACTGATAATTTGAAAACTGTCTCTTTTTTTTAAAAACTGTAGCTAGCATGAGTTATTGAAGGCATAATGTTAACTTGAATTTCCCAAACCTGGGGGTATCTCATTTGAAAAGTTAATGTTGAAGAGCACAATCTCTTTTCCTATGTTAAATCACCCTCTACTTTATGTGGTAAAAAAACAATGCTTTTTACTGTTTAAAGTTTTCTGTTAAGAGGTCATGGGCACTATATTTAAGTGCTTACGTAATGAAAAACGATGAAAATCCATATCACTGTGTGTATAAGCTGCATATGGCTTGAAAATGATCAAAGTTGTATGAAAGCAGCAGTCAATGTTAAACGCAATTGAATTACTGTGCTCTATGGGACCAGACAAAGGATGATATCAACGTGTCAGTCATAGAAACAGTGAGGTGTTAAGTTGAGGCTATGAACACCTCGTGGTGATACCTGGTGACTGTATATCTGCAGTGCTGGCTCTTGCCCCTCTGAGGCATTTTTTTACAGCAGCCAAGTGTGGGAAAAGCTAATGGAAGAAAGCCCTTTTACTGGTGTCCTTCACGTTTTCTTCATATCAATTTGATTCATTCTTTACATCCATGATCCAACTGAACTGACATTGTGATAAGGTCCAAGGATTATGCAGAGCTTCTGTTCAAGCTGCTGTCATATGAACTACTATACACTCGAGCACATAAATTGAATGACTGGAAAGTGACTTTTGAAAGTCATCCCTCTACATGTGTAGTTTTCTATTTTTTTAGATAAGCTCTGATATTTATGGTAGTTATATTTATCTTAACAGGAAAACCCATCGAAGCATCCCATCATAATTCTAAAGGATGTGCCTTATGGGCACTTAACAGCAATTTTAGAGTTCATGTATGCAGGTGAAGTTAATGTATCACAAGAACAGTTACCTGCTTTTCTGAAAACTGCAGAGCGGTTGAAAGTTAAAGGATTAGCTGAAGCTCCACAGTCAATTAAGAGGGAAGGGTATGTATGTATCTGAAAATGCACTTACTTTTTCTAGAGATAAGGTGTTGTGATTAAGTGGTCTGATGCAGAGATCAAGTCTTGTTAGAGCTCTTACCAAATCCTCTGGATCTATAGCCACGACTGATATAGAATTTTCTTTGTGCATTGATAACTTAGCCATTGGCAATGAAAAGGGTGTTGAATTAATCCCATAATATTTGTACTCAGCCTTTGTCTGCAGCTGGTAGTTGAATGATAATATGCCTTGAAATTTTCTGCTTGGGCAAATTAGTTTTTATTGAACTACCACAACTATCAGTCATTTCACTGTAGTGAAAGATATTAGCTGTAGCCAAATCACTTAAACTGGCTAGGCTGGCTAGGCATAAGCTTCCTTCAGTGTTAGCAAAAGAAAGCACATGAGCCTATGTTTGGCTGAGGCTCGATACTCAGGAGTACCAGCATCAATATTCAGACTGGCTTTGGTTGTCTGTGAAAAAGAGAAAGTTCACTCAAGGTCACCCGTGTGCTGCCTAGACTTGCACTGCCTTCATGAAGCACCTATTTCCGTCAAGGCTATTGTCACTATCTTGGCAGCATCCTGTTGTGTTTGGGTGGTTCAGCACTCCTGTTGTGAATTTTGAAAGTCTATACAATTTTATTTTAGCCTTCTTTTTATTTGTTATTCGCTATTCTCAGAAAATAGTGCTTTTATCATTCTCAAATTGATTAACTCTAGATTTAAGGAAGAATTTACATTTTAATAGTTTCATTTGTCATATGTTATGTGTATATACAGTAAACTCTCTGTAGTGAAACATGAGAGTGGAATTTTTATATATATAGTGAAATGAACAAGGTGGTCCTTCCTGTCAATGTAGGCTTTTCGGTATAAAAAACTCGATATTGCAAAATGGTGAAAGATTGACTGAAGTAAGGTCTTTTTTCAGTCCTGAACCTAAAACTGTATTCTATTCATATTGTTAAATTATTTAATTTTTTTTATCAAAATGCCAGAGTTTGCTCATCGAGTTATATGCATATCTATATTTGTTCTTGCAAATTTCCTTGTTAAGCCCTTTCCTTTGGAGAGAACTGTTGGATACTTTAGTGGCAAGTTTGGTTACAGAGTTTGTCAGTTTCCTATAAAATTGAAAAATAAATAGGTTCTTCATAGGAGCCTACTGCTTTTAGAGTTCAGTTTTTGATAATGTATTCTTTTGCAACTTGTAACATGATGAGTTATCTTCCCATTTGATTTCCCTATGAAGAATTCTCTAAGTGTTCTCTTCCATGGATCAATTTTATTGCATAACTATGTTGCCTAATGCCTCACAAATATTAATTTCTTTTACTGTGACTTAATTTTTCTTCTTTTAATAGGTGATTCATTAGTTCAAGAAACATTGTATTTGTTGGATGTCTCCTTCAATCAAGTTGGTCACTGTCCACAAATTCACTGCTGATTGGAAGGAATTTTAGATCCCATTATTGTATACAGGTGTATACAGAGTGAGTGTGAACATGTTAGCGAATGTACTTCAATTAGATAATGGATGGGTGGCATTGACTTGCTGTGATCACCATTATATAATTATTTCTTGGCATTTCATTTTCATTAGTTCATGTGGGTGAGAAGTGATAACGTAAGTTAGCTCCTCTTGGCTGTAGGCGCAGTAAATGTTGCACATGTGCCCACACCCTTCTCTAAAATGCAATCAGAATTCCCTTCTCCATGTTTAATTTAATTGTTTATTTTGTGTAAATTGAAAAGTGAAGACTTTAATAAGCAGAAGTGTGACCGTGGACCATATATAAGAAGACTGTGTCTGAAAGGCTGTGAGGCTTTCCCTCCTAATTTACCTCTTAACAGATTTTACCTGGTATGAAGTACTGTGCAGAATTTGATGCTTGGGCTTGCAAAAGTGTGACTTTGAACCCTTAAGTGTCATCTAGAGGTGGAATGTAATAGCATGTTTTAAGTATGATTAGCCTTTTTGCATTGAATTATTTTGTCTTTTGAGCATTGAGTTACTAATGCTTATGGGCATTTACTCTGTGTGAAATCATGTAATCAGTGTATGGAATTCTTAATTGAAATTCACCAAATGTTAACTTTTCTTGAGCCACAAACATGTAAATGATAAGTTGGGGGTAATGATTAGCTTGTCAGAAAACGGTCCCTATGCAGTTTGTTGAATGGTAGCTGTAGTATTTTTTATTACCACTTTAATCTTCAGTTCTGCGTCTGATTAAGATGCTCTTTATGGTTGATTTTAAGTGCAGTGATTACACTTAAAGAGAGTGCCTGTAATTTATTTCATGAATGCATTGTTAGTGGTGACCTCACCATTCACATGCACAGTGTATATATACTTTAAAGAAACACATAATATATATTTAAATATAGATTTTATGTTGCTATGATAATATTCTTCTCAGTGCATCAATTTGAATCTGAGTATTTCCAAAATAAGTGCCCCATGAAAGTACCATTTATATATTACTTTTGTCATTATCTTGGTTGTTTATCTGAGAGAAACTGTTTTGCAGCGAAAGGAAGACTGTATGGTCTGTAGGACCAATATTGTATTACATTGGAGCATTTCCATAAGTTACCCACTCTCCACATATGTTCCTGAAGCTCCAAATGTTTGTCAGGTGCACAATCATTTTATGTTTGAATGAAGCATATCTTATTTTACTGTTTCAGTGCATTATTTAAGGCCCATTTTCATGACATTCATCACTTCATATTCCATCCTAAAATTTTTCATACAAATCAGCCATTAAATCTAATTTTTTACATATTTTTATCCCAGAAGAGAAGATACTGTTAGCATTGAGACTGAGAATTAATGGGAATTGATTGTATTGAATAGGGTGAGATGGTTTTGGAGGGTAAATTAATGATACTTGGAACTGTCTGAGATATTGAAATGTATAATCTGAACTCCATACCACAAGAATTGTCTAGATTTCTTAATGAATACATATGGCCCCTGCTGAGATGTGAGGATTAGAGAATTCAGCGCACTATATTATTCCACACTGTTATAACTGAAATAAATCCTAATATATCATTATGAAAATGATTTTTTTTGCTGAACAAATATTTTT
Source organism: Ceriagrion tenellum (assembly GCA_963169105.1). Taxonomy (NCBI): domain Eukaryota; kingdom Metazoa; phylum Arthropoda; class Insecta; order Odonata; family Coenagrionidae; genus Ceriagrion; species Ceriagrion tenellum. The sequence goes on from OY720635.1 coordinate 78,526,396, forward strand.
TCACAATCAATATGTACTGATCAATGATTAATGATGATTGAAGAAGATTGAGTAAAATATTCATGTCTGGATTGCCATTCTTTAGTACATGTTCAATCTTTGATGGCACTGCAAAAAACATGTCAACACTTTTGATGTGCCTGAAGCAGTGCTCCCTGTGATATGGTGGTGATTGATCTGATCAGAGTTGTGATTTCAAAACCTTTGATCTTTGGTAACATTTGAAACGAAGGACAAGATTCTGGATTTGCTTATTACCCTATAGTTACCAGTTCTATCTTAGTGAGCAAGTCCGGTAGCCTTCTTTGGATTACATTTCTATCATTTCTTCAGAGGGACATTCACATGGATTTGTTGTATGTATATTAATTGATAAAGTATGAGATTACTTTTATATGAGAGTGAATTCAAATGAAGGATATAAATTATGGTCAAGGCTTGATATACCTGCACCTGTGACACATATGAATATATCTACTGACATGGATATGTATTTGTATGACTTGGATCCTCAAGCAGACTTTCAAGCACGAAGCAGTGCCATAAATTGGTACTTTGCCATCACAGGTGTATGTTATTCTTCAAATTTCCAATGTGGTGGTCAGAGTTTTTATCTCAAGTTGTAGGCATGTATCATGGGTTTAGCAGTTGAAAAGTTTTAGTTTTGGGAAAGGCATATATTAGCGTATTTGATAAGAAAATGGATGACTGCTAGCTGTACTTCACCTCATCAAGGTGATGGTAACATTCTGAGGTATTATTATGGAACACAAATAATTATTCCTGTCAGGAGTACTGTACTCATGAACAGCTTCTACGGGTGCCCTTTGGTATATCATGCCTTTTTTATTGATTTGCATATTGTTAGTTACGGTATCAAAGGTCATTTAAGTTTTTATTGCAGAGCTGTAAAATTCAACCATTTAATAATGAGTTTGTTATTTTTTCCATGTTAATTATCTGCTTTCATCTTAAAAATCATCATTTATTATTATGTGTGATTTGAATGATGGTGAAAGATAATCTTTTGTTTCGGTTTTTGGCACCGTTTCTCTCTTAGTTTCCTTCATTGGGATTAGAGAAGCTTAATGTTAATTTATGGTCATCATCTTTGAAATTTACCCTACTTTGAATCATCAATGGATTTCAAAGTTTTAGGAATCATGTTGTTCTATGAAATTGTATTTTAAATAAGTTGATTTATTGCTTTTCATAGACTTCTTTTTGTTGTCTCTAATTGTACAAACATGGGATAGATTTACTTATTTAACTGGATTGAAGTAGGGTTATAATGTTGTGATTTTTATTGAATTAAAGTGGATGATGTACCCAAATGTATCTCTATTTCTGTGATGCCCACTACTTCTCCTAATTCATATGACAAAAAAGCTTATGAAATGTTCTAAATTTGATTTCATTGATTGTGGTTCGTTTTATGTTAGTTTTGGATCTGGATTTATGTAAATATGTATGTTTACAGTTAATTGGTTGCAATCAATGTCCTATGATTTCACATTAGGAAAAATACTTATCAGCATTCTCTAATCTTCTCAACTTTTTATATGTACTTTTCTAGGGAGTCTTAAGCAAGATTTTGGATCTTCTCCTTAGTCTTATCTCCTGTCCTCATTTTCACTAGCCTCATTCAACCTTTTACCACCTACCCTATTTTTTCTGTGGAGCTTTTGATATTTCTCTCCCATACCATTTCTTACTTCCCTTAACTTGTCTTGCTTCTGCTCCTGGCTGTAATCTAATATGCCCTTTAGTTGTGCGACATACTTTTTCTGGAGAATTTTTTGTACTTTTTGATTAGCTTAGTAGGTGGATTCATTATAGGGTATTACAGTAAATAATTGGTGGGATATTTTTTTGCAGTTCCATATGCAATTTCTCTATTTTGGGGTTATCTTTTAACTTCCCTTTTCAAAACTTTTCCTGCCTCTCCATTCTTTTCTTCATCTACATGGGCTAAACTCTGCCCATTCATTGCCCTCCAGCCCTTGTAGTGGATTTATTATTTTTACTTCTTCATTTTCTGAAATCTACTGCCTCAATAATCTTTCCCTCTCCTATTCTCAAAGTAGTCGCCTTCCAGGTAATTTTTGTAATGTGGAATTTTTTTCGCTATTATATTTTTCCTTTTATCTTCATCTGGCATATTTTAAAATTTTCTAATAATTTTTTTATTATTTTCTGATTGGTGTGAGACCAAAAAGCCAACAATTCCATCATATTTTAGCTAGAGACCTTGACGAAATCTTGTGGAATGCCTCAAAGAGGCAGTATTTTGCTTCCATTTATATCCCTTACATATAAGTAAACATGTCAGCATTGCGTCCTGAGTTTTCTCTTTCACTACTCATCCAATCGCCCTGGTGCCAGTGGACCCACCTCCCTTCTGCAAAGTCACTCAAACTATTTTGACCATGCAAGAAGGGCCATTTGCAAATGTAAATTAAAATTATAATAATGGAATTAGAGCCACATAAGCATGTTGGAAAAGCTGAAGCCCTCCTAATAAATCTTAAAAGCTTTTCCCCTTCATTGTTCTGGTGAATTCAGGAGGAATTCTTGTGTGTTTATTGCTTATTATTACAGACCTGCTGATTTTAATTTCCTATGACCATCTTTTTATCCTAATGTTTAGTATTTGTGCTGCCAAGATGTCACATTTCCTACCAATGATTGACGTTATTGGCCTTTTAACTCTTCTAAAAAAAACTCACTATTTACACGAACTCCCTACACCACTTAAGTTTTCCTTCTTTGAAAGAAATTCTTTCCTAATTGACTTGGTTGTGTTACTTAATTTAAATGTTTTAATGAAGGAAGGAACAACATTTAAATTTATTTATTTATTGCACAGGATAAATCAAGTACATAGTACGGGCAGTTACCCTTTCACACAATTAATCAAAAACCTAATCTTTAAGGAAGGATATTCTACTTGGTATTGTTAAAGTTTTCCCTCATTTTCTATTTTTTAAATAAAAAAGTGAATATTCTCACTCCCACAAGCTTCCCTTACCTAATTTGTCTGTTTTAGTTTTTCTATTAATTTTGCTTATTCTCTTGCATTTCTGTAATCTTTCCTCTCATAATGTTTCATTAATTCTTGTTTCCTTTGCTTTTCTTTTGTTTCTTTGGCAGCTTTATGATGGAAATTAATGATACCATTCATAAAAATGTAGTCTACAAATTGGTTGAAAAGAAGCAGTATTGATGCCTTGATGCCCATTGGACTTTTTTTTAATAATACCATTCACGAAAGTATAGCCTGTAAATCAGTTTCAAAAGATGTAGTATTGATTCCTTGAAGCCCATTTGACTTTTTCATGGCAGACGTATTTGGCCAAAACTATTAAAATTTGTGATGCAGATTCCTTTGATAAGGAGAATGGGGAGAAAGTTTTCAATCCAAAGGTAAGTGGAGCAGTTATGGAAAAAATGGAGTATACATAGTTGGTGCATGTGGTAGGTAGGTTCGATGGCAAATGTTTGAAAAATATCCAAAGATTGATAAAAGGATTAAAAGCTACCTATGAAGGTGAGATACTTGATAGTACTTGAAGCATGTCTAGAGATGAGTAAATCACCATAATTTTCATTCAAGGTGAGCTAACATAATTTTTTATATATTGCAATTAATTGCTAAAGAAATATTAAGTAGGATAGCCATAGCAAGGGGTTAATAACACTCGAACTATTAAATTTGCTATTTAAATTATTGGAAGTAAAGGGAATTTAAAAACAAATACGGCAGGCCATACACAATTTGGTGTTCTTTTGTCTGGCATGAAAAATTTTTATTTAACCATTTGAAATGTTAGCCCCACAAATGAGTTGGACGTGCCTCGTTTTATAATTGATTGTAAGAAAAATGTTTTGACTTTGCTGAAAAAGTTGTTTGGAATATATTGATATAAACAATATCTGATACGGAGGTGAATATTACTGAAAATTATGATGATTTTCAGGGTTTGTGATAAATTTGTGTGAAATACCACAATATTTTACAAAAATCTTCATAATTTTCAGGATGGCCCATTTTTAAGCATATCAAGGTAGAAGGATATAAAATATGTGCATCATAGCATATGCATTCCATCTTATCTTATTGTATGCGAATCAAGTTTAGGAATGTCTGTGGAACTTATGTTCAAAGTGACAGTATTTCCATATCAACTGTGAAGCAAGTTTGTGTAAGCTCTTCACTTTGTGGTTCAGGTCAAAGTGACCTAAAATTCTCTCTACCCTGTGATACTTAAAAAGCCTCCCATGAGTGTGAATGAGTCGGGAGTGTATAAAGGGTGTTCAACCCAAAGCAGAAGGCAGCAATTGGAATGCAATGTATCTTGTGAAGAGAGAAAAATACCACTAAGGTCTCTAAACTTAAAAAAGGCTGATATTGCACATTGATTTGTCCTCTATTGCAAACTTCATCTGGATATCAGAATACACATAATAGGAGGAACCCGATTTTTGGGCACCTGTTCAGTCTCCAGGAATGTTTCTGAACTCATAGGTAGATTAAATGATGGCTGGGAGGGTGCATGACTGTGGAGCTTGATGTCATTGGCCAAGCATAATCAGTAAATCTCTCGACTCTTCTTATTGTTGTGCAGTGTAGCCAGGTAAGCGTCCATCCAATCATCGTCAAGGTTGCTACTCTTAATTTTGGTAAGAACTATATTCTCAAATTATGAATACTTTCCTATTTGTTTGGCAGAATTTATCTACCCATAGCCTAAAAAAATTTGTAAGATTTCTCATGACAAAAATTGTCTGAAAATGAAATCTTTGATGAATTATCTAGGTAGTTAATTAAAATTTATAGCTTCAATATCAATGCAGTTGTTAATTTTTAAAAAGTATATTGCTGTAAGAAAAATATATTTGGGAGCAGTATAACAACTTCTACTTTTCCAAGAGCATAGCTGCAGACTCATCAATGTAATTAGAATCACAGTGATATGTTATACTAAATTCATGATGACTAGATAGGAAGGGTGCTGAACTAGATCATAAAAGCTGTAGATGAGGATATGCGAGCTATTTCTAATTGTAGTAACAGTGATGCGGCATATCATTCATATAAGTTGTGATCAGAGTCTGCTTACCTCCATGGTGTGTTATCAATTTTCTCAAATCCATGTTTCACCATAATATACTCTGGAACTGGAACATAATCTGGAACCATTCTCTCTCAGCTTCTTCCTGGTGTATCTACATTGAGATTGATTCCTGAACTCTGTCTTTGTTATTACTAGATTATTTCTCCAACAAAACTCTACTGCTTCCTCATCATAGTAATTTCTTCCCGGCCCCTAATGGCCCACCTCTTGGAGCATGGGGTGGGCGGCCTCTCCCATTACACTGGGTAGTACACGAAATATTGTGAGCATAAGGTACTACTGGCCCTCAGAAAGTAGCCATCTGGCCTCGCTAAACAATTACAGTAATCCCTGGTGGGGAGGGGTAAGGGGATGCGGATGTCTATGATAGAAGAGAGGGTGTTGGTTAATCGAAAGAATAGTATGAACTTCATGGAAGGGATGAAGGGGAATATTGTGATTATAGTTGGGTAAAGGGGTAAAAGGGGCGTTAAATTTAGGCATACCAATAATTTCTCGCTAGCTGACTTAATATGCGTATTTCCCGATGTCATATAACTTTAGTACTCTCGGTGATCTCAAGTATAAAGTGGAGAAAATTTAAATGAACTCAAACCAAATTAGGTATATAAGTATAAAGATTGCAATTACGCCATCGTATTAAGAACTTATTTAAACACATGTCTGCATTATCACATGAAAACAACAGCCCGTGGAGGTAAAAAAAAAGTTCATATTTGTAATTTCTCAACCCCGAGCTGTTGTTCGTTATCTTAGTCATCACACCAATCACACTTACATCACAGCCTCTACTTGCTATAGCATCCCAGGATGATGTATCCGAAAAGTCCGCCCAGATCGAAAATGTCGACTCAATTGAGAATTCGAGCGAACAATCGAAAACTGCCGATGGTCGATATGGATCTTGGCGCAATTTGAACTCAATGGCGGCGGTTATCAAAGGTGAGTGAATAGTAGCTTAATGAGTAGAAGTTGCAGGGAATTTGAATATGTACGCCGAAAACGTTATATTCTCTTTCCCCGTGTTATGATTTATTCAGAGGACAATTGTATTTATGAGGCACCGCTTTTTTCTAGGGAATGACACCTATCTAACGGATAAGGATCGGCTCAATTAAATTGACCTCTAATGCTATTGAATGGAGTCCTCTATGTGGAAATGAGTTTTTTTTAAGATAATTATTTACACTCAAAGGTCAATACTCTATAAAAGTAAACGTTGAGACAACGAGACAGCCTTAAATATGTCCAAAACTTAGCGGTTCTCTGTTCGACTTGAAAAGTATATTTTGAGTATACTGAACTCATGCGTGAATTTTCTTGGCAAGGTTGTGTTCATTAGGGGTACTTCTGGAATTACTATTCACATAAAAGCAGGAGACTTATATCTAGTAGACGCCTATACAATGTAGTAAATTATCGACTATGGAGTTCCTCAGATGCAGGTATGAAATACGTTCATGAGAAAAAAGCATGGAAGAAGCTTTGAATTTGTTTGGAAATCTGAATAATTAATCTTTTCTAAGACATTGTGTTTTTACACTATCTTTATAATAATAAACGGTAGATATTTCGATGAGGGGTCCCACTTTTGACTCTTAGTAATCTCCAAAAATTTTTCACTGAAAAACGTCCGATTCCGTGAACTTTGTACCATAAAAATTTCCTTCAACACCATTAATTTCTTGAGGAAAAACATTTTCCCTGGGGACCCCTCATCGAAATATCCACCATGATTTTGTATTATTCCTAATAAAAAGGAAATTCCAATGTGTTTTCTGTGACTAGGAAGAGATGGTAAATTGAAGAATTGGCTGGAGGTATTCCGGGTATTCTTTCTTTTATTAAGTTTATAATTAAATAGTTAGAGAAATTTATTGTATTTTTTCCAGGGTGCAAATATGTGTATCATAATTAAGGTTCCAAATCACAGACCCATATTCTAGGATAGGCCTTATTATATTTTATTATATATGTATAAAGTAATATATCGAAAGTAATATAGAATGATTTACCTTATGGAAAGCTTTAGAAAAGTCCCAATAAATGGTATCAACTTGGTAGTGACTCTGAAGAAGTGTGGCAACATCATGCTGGAATAGGGTTAAATTAGTTAACAATTACTACAATTGTAGTCATTTACCATGCATTATCTTCTACTTAATGTGAAGAAGGATATGGATTGTGCAGAGTAATTATTAAATGAGTTCCTGGCAGGTTTTTCGCATAATTTTGTTTTCGAAGCTTTTTATAAAGCATCCGGACAGGTGCAGTGTGGACAACTTCAAATTGAGAGAGTATTTGGTTTGCATTTCTCTTATATCTGTTGCTGAGGTCATGAAAGTATTACTAGAAATGACATAGAAAAAAATTATAATACCATGTTTGGTACTCTGGCCTGCTTAAACCAAGAACCCCATAACCATTATAGAGAGTCATTAAAAAAAATTATTTTATTTGGTGCACATCATACCTACTTCTTGGTCTCCTTAATTCAAGAGTGGACTTAAGTTCACATGTGTTAGGTTAAGGCTTGTGAAGGCACTGGAATTTCATTGGTTACTAGCTGAAATGCCGGAGACATTTACCCAGAAGAGAATCTTATTTCCTAATTATAATCTTAATTTTTCATTAAATGGAAATTGCCGGGATAGATGCTTAAGTCTCTAACTGAATTTATTTTAGTTATAAAGCCATAAAATAATAATTAACAGCTTGATTTCTGCTTTGGTTATTTTAAATTAACTTTTGCTAAATAAATGAAGCACCAGGTAAAACTACTCTACATGTATTTTTTATGGGATTGCTATGTCTTTTCGGGGTTGAATTGGCCACTAAAACACCAATAGTCATAAAGCATGTCTGAATAGGAAGGTGATGTGTTCAGAAAATGTGGTGTGAGGTTGTTGGTTGGTAAAAGCACACAGCGAAAATTAAAATCCTTATCCTAAGTACATGGAGATGCGCCAGTAGAGGTTTGGTCATTGTGTATGGCCAAGGCCCACCGTAGATATATTAAAACACCTACCTTCACCTCACACATCACCTTCCTATTCACCCCTGCACCCCCTCCCATTCTTCCTCCTCCCCAACCTTCTTTCTCTTTTCAGCATACCTATATATACACCGTGACCAAGGTTTGAGAAACTTGTACCTGAAAATGATGCAGAAGCATCGAAACTAGTAGTACAAATAATAGTAAATCTGTGGATTGAAACATACTTGGTGTTATCATTTATTACTTAATGATGCCTTGGATAAGTGATATGGATGTCACATGGAAAAATGAATGTTTGTCTCTTGCATTTTATTTTTGCTATGGTTGTCTTCAGTGATGTGATGTAACGAAGTAAAAGTAATCGAATTACTTGTAACGATTACATTTTTGGTAATTTTTACTTATAATCAATACATCTTATTTAAAGTAATTTTTTTTGGTAATCTATTCCAAAGCTCATGCGAGTAATTGTTATTTTTTGAATAATTGAAAGTGAAAATTTGAATTCCTTGCGTGCTGAACACATCTTGAGGCAGTTTTAACTACATTGTCAAAAGGGGGGAAGTTTTCCCAGCTTCTGATGAAGTAATTCAGTACTTGCTTTGTACTTCAACAGAGATAGAGTTTCTTCACCAGCTTCCAATTCTTTTTAGTGTGAGCAAAGACATTTTGGCACCAAAGAGAGGCAAACTATCAGATGAAAATTTTAAAATATTGTTTTGTGAATTAAATTCAAATATGTAAAAATTGATGTTTTTACCTTAAATACATTCATTATATTGTGTTTTCTACTAATTTGCATGATGCTGATTTTAGAATACATCCTCATCCACAGGTGTAAATATTTATGCCTAAACTGCCGAAATCCAACATATTAATTATTCTTTAATGCTAAGGCATTGAAGAATAATTAATTATTATTCTTTAATACTAAGGCATTAAAGTATAATTAAAATGTTTGTTTGCATGTTAGTATTCCCTGTTTGAGAAAATATTGACTGTGATTGCGTCATTTACAGGATCAAAATAAAAAGTAATTGTAATCTTACTGATTACTTTTTCAAAGAGTAATTTGTAATTATAATTAATTACAATTTGACAGTGTAATTGTAATTGAGCCCGATTATATTTTTCAGTACTTTTCCCAACACTGGTTGTCTTCTAACGCATCACTAGGCTGGTCTAGATAAATCCTCAGGAAATCCAGGGATTACTATCAGTAGATTTTATGATTGCCCTGGAAGCCCGAGTGTGTTAGGTGCCAAGTAAAATTTCCTGGGACTCCCATGGTTGAATTTAAAAATGAGTTCACTTATTGCTATCCTTGCTGATTGTAATAAGAATGCTGCTTTGCCAGTGCTCTACCGCCTAAATTTTGTGATGAGTGGTGGTGATGAAAGAAGTGGGAAATTGACTAAGTTCAAATGTCATACTTTTCTTTGTGTGCAAGTGGCAAGAACCTTGTTCCAGATCGACTTCTTAGAACCTCATGTACACCTGTTTAGCTGTCTGTATTTTGTTTTTTGCTAAGCCTTACTTCACTGTTTTCACATTCTATATGTCACTAGGATCTTCTGGTGCTGGGGTCTTTGAGGTGATAGATGGCATTTACATCTATGATGTTTAAGTCTTATATCTTCCCTCGTTTTCCCCTATTCTCCCTTGTTCAGGTGAATGTTAACTTATTTGTTCTATCCAAAGTCCATCCCTGTATCCTCACTGGATGTGTGCACAATGTCTGACGAAGCTCTGGAATGGTTTGCTCTCAAATCAAAGAGCTTCAGGTCATCCTTATGAAATAAATGGGTGACCTAGTGCTAGGAATGCCACATCAACTAAAAAACATCGAGCAGTCGATTTTTCGATGTTTATACAAGTAGTCATCACTCACTCAATTTTCATCGGATTATTTTACTGCCCTATGTTTTCGATGTCTCGGCCAAAAAACATCGAGTAGTCTGATACATTGATGTCAATGTTGCATCCCTAACTTGTGCTTCCTGTTACCCAGGACATCATATTTGTTTACTCTCCATCATCTCGACTTCAAAATTAATGGAAGAAAGGAAATGCTGAATGGAAGAGTGATCAAGGCATTAATTTGGTATTTTTTTTAACCTCTCTATTAAAACTTTCCTCTTGGTAGTTCCAATGATGAACAGGGTTTCTACCATTGCAATGTCTTGTGTATAGAATATGGACCTGGAAAAGTCAAGGAAAAGGATAATTTAGCCTTGGAATTTGCTTTCCCATGTCAATATGTTTGTTTTCCATCAGTGAAAAGTACCATTTTAGGCACACTATTGATGTGCGATCTTAAGGCTTTTAGTACCTTGCCTGAATGAGGCTCAGGAACTCTTAATTAGGTATTACTATTATGTAATTAATAATGCCTCGAAATTTACTTTTAGTTTCTACTCTTAACACTCATTCGGAGGATGATTAGTTTGTTTTCCCCCAGATTGCATATATTGGTTTTCCTGAGAAACCATGGTTTTAGCTCTGAAAGCCTAATTTTACTCTGTGGAGTAAGGTATACAAATTGACTACTGCCTGTTGCATTAATATTGTGCCATTGTCATCATCACAAGTCATGAACACTAGGTTGGTTTGATACAGTTTTCTTCCAAATGGTTATACCTGTTAACCTCCTTATCCCCTCATATATCTGTTTCATCATCAGTCACTATTGGCTCCATGTATATTATCCAAGGTCTTATGCTGTTGTCCTTCCATGTATTTGTCCTTGTAAAATTCTTACTTAACCCTTTGACTATGCAAATAATCTGAAATATAGCTCCCCCTGGGCACAATTTTATTTCTAAATTTTTCAGTAATTTTATTAATTTTCACTTTTTATTTAGAGAAAAATCGTTTAAAAATTTATAATGAATATTTTTTTTTATTTTCCATATAAATACCAATTGATGGACGGTTTTTCCTAAAAGACGTAAAACTTTTTTTTAAATATATGGTGTTACCCATGGTGTATGGGAGTAGAGCCATACTCAAATTGCCAATAGACAATGGGAGCATTCTGCTACAGCGATCACTTATAGACGATGGGAGCAGTAAGAGGGTTAAGGGTTGGGCTCCTGCTTGTCAGATTTTTCATCTGGTAGAATGTCTTTTTGCCTGTAGTGTCCAATTATTATTTCCTTTTTTGTTCCTCCTTGACAGGTGATTATATTTCCCAAATAGCAGCATTCTTCAGATACTTCCAGCTTCTGATGCTCCCATACAACCTCTCTCCTTCATATCTCCTTCCTCAGATGATTGACCTAGTTTTTGTTGATGATTCTTTTTATTATCTTTGGTGCACATACCACTAGACTCATGATCGGAGCATTTTCACTTAAATCTGCTGTACATATCACAAGTTTTGTGTGAAGCTTGGTTGAAGTCTTATTTCCAGAATTTTAACTTGTTTAGGAACAACCTCCTCAATTCCAGGCGCCATGCCACAACCAAGATTTTTCACTGGAACAGTTAATTTTCATCTAAGACTAGAATTTTATTTATTATCAACTTTAACTTCAATTCCGAGGAAAAAAATTGTTTTTGCCCTTTTATTGCATTGAGTTGCTCAGGAAATCTACCTCTGCTGCTTAATTTTGGTCTTATATAAGTCCCCTCTCTCATGCAAAATGGAATTCTGTCTTGCCCTATTTTCTTTAATGAGCCATGGCATTTCATGGCTCTCCTTTTCATTGCTCAATGTATTTTGTTGCCTCTGCTGCGAGGTAGTTTATGTATGCCATCATTAAGCACCTTGTCTTCTGTTTATGATAGCAGATTTCAGTATCTTCACCTCATAGAATCTTGAAATGTTGATTTGCTGCCAAATATTTTGTTATTACATAGTCTTATTGTGGTGTTAGCGATGAAAGGGAGTGTTGCGATGACCATGGTTTCAGATGGCTATTCACTTGTCTCTTTCATGCATTTTAATGGGATTATTTTGGGTTTCACTTGATTTTCTTGGTGAAAAGGGTTAATGAACCCCCATAATTAGGTTAATATGCCACCTCCTCTTCTAAAACAGAGTGTTAGTCTGTTAAAAAGCCCCACACCCCAGGGTGATTCGTGGAAACTTCGTCACCCAGAAGGTTAGTTTTTGGTGGCTCTCCCCCATTTTTATTAATATTTTGTTTACTTTAATTAAGCCAAAGCATTTCTATTTCAGATGCATATGATTTTGTATTCATTATTTTTTAATTATCTGCATCATTTAACAATTCTAAATTTCTTTATTTTATTCAGTGACCAGTTCCATTTAAATTGTTTAAACCTCCATACACTAAGTATTTGTCTTTGAAATCTTGGATGATAGAGTACAAAATATTTATGGTACCAAGTATTTATAGCATTGTCTAAACAATTCCATTTTAAGGCCTAGGTATAAATAATTTGGTATTATTTGTTAACAAATATGATCTAGGCTTAATTAATTCCCCGCTACAGGTATAAAAAATTCTTAGTTTAAAAAAAAAAATGTCTTGACGATCAAATGCTAAGTGTTTTCAAAATGGGAAGTGAATGTATAGTACTGGGTATCTGCATAATTACCCTTAATATCTTTTTCTAAGCTGCAAGCAAAGGTTTGACATTTGTACAATAGGTACATACATACATAAGCACAATATTCCTTTGAGGTTTCTTTTGTTCACATTGATGGATTCCATTTCCTTGCTAATGGCATTACAATCACTGATAAATATATTTTTATACTGTTAATAACTATACCATAAATAAGTTGACAGTGGCATTTTTCCAGAATGTCTGAAACCCTGCCATGTAAGTCCTGCTCATATGTCCGACAACAGAGCTAATATTAGGAACTATTGGCCAATTGCAATTTAGTCATGCCTTGCTAAGATTCTTGAAAGTATAGTGGAATGTAAGTTATCTTCTTTACTGAAAAACACCATAGTACCACAACAGCATGGATTTAGAAAATGCTTGTCCACCGAGTCTAATCTCTTGACTTATAATAGTTACTTGATTAATGCTATTGAAAATGGTCTTCAAGTTGACACACTATATACAGATTTCTTGAAGGCATTTGACAAGATCAACCATGCATTGCTGTTGAACAAATCATGGGAAATTGGTGTCCTGGGGAACATGCTCAATTGGTTTAAAAGTTGCCTGTCCAAATGTAAAAATATGGTTAAGATACAATCTGCGGTATCTTAATCTTATTATGCCTCACCAGGAGTCTCACGGGAATCTCACTTGGGCCCACTGCTGCTCCTTAGAGTCAAGTTATTAACCCCTCCGCCACTTAATGTACACTGATGAAATAAAAATTTAACAAATTATCAGGGTATATTAGGACTGTATAACCCTCAGTGATTGCCTGATTGAATAAATAATTGGTGCATTTAAAACCAAATGACGCTAAATATTAGAAAATTTCACCTTAAAAAGAACCACTTCATTACAATTATTCTGTTGCCCAGGAAATAGTTCCTCCCTTTGACAGGGTATGTGATCTAGGTATCACTTTTGTTTCATCACTCTCTTTTGATATACATATTGAATGCATTGTCAATAAAAGCATCAAAAGGTTGGGCTTCATGTATCGCTTCACAAAAGACTTCTGCAATCTAAATTCCCTTACAATTCTATTTTTTGCTCTTGTTCGTCCTATGCTAGATGTTATTCCACGATTTGGAGCCCCTCCTATAAAAACCACCAGAACTCTATTGAAAGAGTTCAACACAAATTCCTTAAATTAGTATACGGGAAACTTGGACACCATTCTTATGATATTCCTTATGATAGTGTTATGCAATTGCTTAATATAACTACCCAATCCATAGGAGAGATGTCATTGACTTAACATTCTTACATAAGCTTTGTAACAATCGTGTTGACTGCCCTGTTCTTCTCGAGTCTTTATGTTTCCAAGCACCAGTAGTCAATACGTGTGAAAGTAAGTTTTTCGCTGTTAAATTTTGGAGAAGTAATTTCTCTTACTTCATCGCCATTAATAGAATGATGACACTATATAATGAACTGCCAAGCAACATTGACCTACATACTCTGTCATTATCCTCTTTCAAACATGCCTGCAATGCTGCTCTACTATAGAAATAAGTAATCTATTTTTCTTTTTGAAAACCTAAGTCACAAACTGTGCCTCACTGGTGTTAATGATTTTTTTCATTATTCCAGTAATGTCCACAATCTACAAACATGTAAACAATGTCCATTATCTTTAAATATGTAAAATAACAAATTTATTGAAGTTATTGTATTGAATTAGTGCAAAAAATATCCTTTTATTTATAATATATTGTAAAAATTTATGCTTTGTTACATTGTAAAAAGGACTTATGTCAGTGAAAAAATATTAGTATTACTATTATTTTAATGTATTTTACCTACTCTTCCTGCAGACTACAACCGTGACCTGATGGAAGGGCTTGTATGATCCAATGACACCAAGAGCTAGAGATGACGAGAGCAATTAATAATGCTCCCTGTAGAGCCATCCATGCCAGATACATTGAAGTGTTGGAGCCTGATGAAAGGTAGTCCTGTGATGGTGTCTTGTGAAAAACATCATTGGTTAGCTGGGTATGAATCCCTCTGAACTATCAACTGCCCAGAACATGAATCTCATTGAACGAGAAATGAATCCTGGCAGCTATGGAATGCTGCTCCTGGGGCAAGTGTCAGGCCTGGCAGCGGGGAAGGCAAGGCCTCCGAGGTTGTCATCACTTGAAATTGTTGCACAACAACTTCATCACATGTTATAAGGACATTGGGCGATAAGAAGAACAATAAGAGGAGGTAAGCACCGATAAAAAAGGGACTTAAATGAGGGCTGAGAAGCTAGGAAATATTAAATAGGAAATGGAGAAGGGGATCATAGATGCATTGGGGACATGCGAGGTGAGATGGAAGGACAGCGGGGACCATTGGATTGATAGTTACAGGGTAATATTTAGTGGTGGGGATAAGGGTTGTGAATATTGAAATAGTGAGTGACAGGATACTAGTTGTAGAAATAAAGGCACACCTGACAAATTTCATATTGGTCCATATGCATATCCCCACAAGTAATCATAGTGAGGAAGAGGTGGATGGGGTATGTTAACGTAATGTAACTGTAATGTAGTAGTGGGGGAAGGGAGAGATGGGTATGAGGTGGTAGGATACAGAATAGGAATGAAAATTGATCACAGTGTTAAGGCAATTGAATCGTATAGGAAAACTAAATTAGTTGTAACAAACACTTACTTTAAAAACCATTTTCGGTGGAGGTACTCATGGAAATTGCTAGGAGACACTGAGATATCAAATTGATTACATCATGGATAGGCAAAGATTCAGGAACAGTGTCAAGAACTCGTGAAGCCATCCAGGGACTGATGCAGTTTCAGATCATAATTTAGTTATTATGAAATGTGATGTTAGAGTTGAAAAGTTTAATAAAAGGAGGAGGATAAATAGGTGGAACGCGGGAGCTTCGGAAGGGGAAATAAGGAGGGAACACCTAGAGCTAGTGGAATGGAAAATAGGTTAAGCAAAGAAATAGGAACAATCAAGGAAAAATGGGATAATATAAAACAGGCATAGTTAGAGAAA
Source organism: Ceriagrion tenellum (assembly GCA_963169105.1). Lineage (NCBI taxonomy): Eukaryota > Metazoa > Arthropoda > Insecta > Odonata > Coenagrionidae > Ceriagrion > Ceriagrion tenellum. Next base: position 78,542,134 of record OY720635.1, read on the forward strand.
AACAAAAAAACAATCAGTGAATATGAGGGGGGGGGCAAAGAAGCAGTGGGTTACGGAAAAGATGATTAGGAAAATGGAGGAGAGAAGATAGTAGAAATCAGTCTATTACTGACCGTGCATGGGCACCTTTGGGAACTAACTTTGTAAATATCCATGTAAGATTAACCCTTAGAGTGCCGGGGAGCACTCTCACGCTCCTCCTGTCTCTCGCAAAAAGTGCCAGGAGCGCGATAGCGCTCCTCCTGCAATGTCCCTCTTAGATGCTGGTATTTCACTGATTGTTCACAGATGGCACCTAAATGCAGATTACTTATGAAGCTTAAAGCAAAAATGCCTCAGCAATTTTAGCATAGTACCTAGAAAATCGGTTGGAACTCAAAGGGTTAATAAGTTACATAAGGTTAAAAAATAACTGAAGAAAAACTTTCACATGTTAAAAAATGCGTAAGTTTTTGGTACTCATATTCAGCATGAGAAAATTAACAATATCACGAAAGATCATTTGAGATCACATGACTAGTAATCTTTTCTCTTTAGTGTTGCTTACTGACCTTTGAGTTGGAATAGGCATACCAAGGTATGTGCCCATGAATACTGTCTCAGCATCTCACCTGATAGACGGCGAAATGAGATTGATATTATTAACCAGACAACCAAGGAGGGATCATAGCTGTATTAAAATTATTGGCATTTCAAGAATGTGATAATGGATTTGAATACAGTTCCTTTCGCTGCTTCACCTGTGAACAAATGTTCATATTTCCTGGATGCCACCATAAATTCAGACATACTCCCCTCACAGATGATTCTGGGGTTGCCTTTGCTTTAAGTTGTGACTAATCTTTCTTGTTTTAACGTGAAGCAAATTCATGTTAGGGAAAATCTATTTGAAACTTTTCTAACCCTGCATTGATAAGAGATTCATCAAGCATAAAGGCAGGTCTTCAATTGAATTTGTCTCATTAGTGGAAACATATGTTATAGTTCATGTGTGCATTGTATATTCTTTTGCTTTAAACTTAGCAAAAAACAATGATCGTGTTACGCGATAAAAAAATGCATCATCATTTTCTCCATGTTTAAGATTTTTGTGAATGGATTGGGTCTCAGCTCCAATATTTAATATTGAATAATCAGCAAAATTCAATGGAAACCCGTAACATGAAACAAGACTGATATGTGCCAACAGTAAGGAAGTGTGACCAAGCTGTCTTAAGGCTGAGTTTTGGAACCACCAGAGACTTGCTAGTTACACATGAGCTTAAGACGCTCAGGAAAATGATGATAAAAGTAATTTCTGATAGATGTGAAGGATATTGTTCCATCCCCACTAAATTTGTAGAACTGATGAAAGTGACGAAATGAGAGAGAATAAGTACCGAATTGATAAGTAATGCAATTCCGCTCTTTGCAAGCACATTTCTTCGCAGAACACCAATGCTCTGAAATACATCTCATCCCTTCTTTTTTCCCAGTATGTTTTCCTCTTTCTTTCTTTTCCCTCTCCATTTTTGTGGTTGAAGACCTAACACACACTACCTTGCATCCATGCTTTGGCTCGTGAGGAAGTATGTTGGTGTTGCTAGGTAGGTGATGCATTGTCATCTGTCGTAAATGAGTTCACTTTTCACATCAATGCATCGTTTAAGGAGGGTTTAAATGGAATAAGAAAAAAATCCTTTGGATTTTTTTCTTATTCCATTGCGAAGCCCTGTCCCTTGCACAATTTTTATCTTCATCTCAGACTCTATTCATCCCATCCATGAAGCCTCTTGAAGCCTCATCCATGAAGTCTTTCTTCCCCTTCCCCTCTTACTCTAAATCCACCCCTCTATCAAGGCCCTCAGCATCCCTTCACCCCTATTCAGCTGTTCCAACTAACTTTTCTGCTTCCCAATCCCATCCAGAAGTTTCCTTTCCTCACCGACCGTTCCAAGTACCTACTTTGTCATTTGGGTTCCCTTTTGACTTCGACGGTATGGATCGTAACTACCTGAAGATGTCGCCGCTGCGACGAAACTAGTTGTACCATAAAATAAATTGGTAGAATATTGCAAAGTTTTTCATTTTCATTTACGGTATGGATCGTAATGAAGTTGAATAATGTGCTTACATTCTACGTTCCTTGGAACGTTTTCACCTCCTCCATCGCCTTGCTCTCTAATTCGTTGGTTATGTCCAACTATGTCCGTCGTAGTTCTTCTCTGAATTAACTCTCTTAAAGTATAGTATTTCTCTCTCTCCCCTTAATTTGTAATTTTTGCGTTCCTACAGAGGTTTGGCAGCCCTAACTCTGCATAAGAGTCGTGAACACCTGGGACTAATTATGCTCGAGGGGCAATTGGGTTATGAAATCTCTTTGGGAAATTCACTAGCTTTCGAAATTATAAATTCTGAAGAAATGACCATTCCTTTGCAATTCTAATCAAGCGAAAGATTAGCATTTGAGGGAGTTCTTTATAAAAAATTGGTTGGAAAAAGCCTCCTTGAGAGAGCAATTTGTGAGTAATGTCGCTCACGACAAGGAAGTGAGCCTCTCCGTTACGAAGAAAAAGTCATTAACTCTAAAATAATATGTAGGAATATCTATTTGCCGGGAAATGAGTTATGGCAACGACAGAGGACCTATGACTAATCAGTTTATTTGAAGTAATGGAGTCTTCCATATTTCAATCCAAGATAGAGGTGTTTTGATGTTTAGAGTTACCGCGCTTCATGCCGAAATACCAATGGTAATCGTGGAAAGGTTTTGTTTATAGGTAGGAGAGGAGCATTTTCGTGTACGAAGTTTTTCCAACCTGTGTGACGTCTGTGGAATAGACTGGCTCTTTCTCACTCTTCAACCCGTCACTTTTTCCACTCTTTCGCTTTCCCAATCGTCTGATCCTTTTATATTCGCCCCTTTCTTGACGAGGGGACAGTTTTCTCTCCCCAGCGTTCAGTGTCTCTCGGCTGCAAGTTCCAAAACTCTTTTTAGGAATCTGAAATAAAAGAAAATAATAATTATCGTAAAGAAATAATACAGAGACTGCAGCTTTCGTTCTGATGGAGACCTTTTTCTCCGGAGGAAAAATATATTTAAAAAAAGTTTACATTCGGAATCGGGATAATTTGTTTCATTTTTCCCTGGATCCGAACGCGAGACTGGCATGAGAAAGGGACGGGGAGTGGGGGGAGGATAGGTATGAAAGGGTTAAGGAGTGGAAAGGGGAAGAATGAAAAGTGACCCACAGTTGGTGGTGTAGAGCCTTACCTTATCCCTCCCCCATTGTTTTGTTTTCCCGCGTGAAGAGGTGTTGCGCTCCAAACTTTCGCTTGGTTTATCTCTCCTGGAAATTCCTAATCTCCTTTGTTTTTCCATCGCGAGTCCGTTCCGGTGCAGCGTGAACTAACTCTCCTTCCATCTCTCCCCCATTAGCTCTCACGTATCCCTCCCCAGAGAAAGACCCAACTCCGTTTGCCTTCCCCGACGCCCACCTCGCCTTTCCAGCGACCCTCCATCGTTTTTTCTGCCCTACCCCTCACACACACAACATGGTTCCCCCGACCCTTTTCATCTCAATCCTCCCCCCCTCCTCCGACTCCCCGTTCCTTCCCCTTACTTCTCCACTTCTGTCTTACAAAGAGCCCCAGGGGCAGACCGCAGATCCGCGCTCTATATACCTCAACGAGTGCGTAAGTAATTAAAAGTTTTCCTAATGAATAAAACCTCAAAAGAAATGGCGATGCTTCTGTTGGGTTTCCACCGCCTCCTTTCTCCCTTTTACCTTCCATCCGATCCAACTCTCCCTCCGTCAGTAAGCCGTAATGCTTAAGTTATTAATAACTCAGCTTACGTCTGGCTACTACATCGAGCGACTCTGGCATGAGGGAACTCGTGATCGACGAACGTGGTTACTTTTCATTATTTTGTTTAATTGGTGTCGTGATTTTATCACCTGGATGCACGTCGTCGTTAGTAACGTAACTCCTCAGAAACGAAAGACCACTCTTGGAAACAGGTTTTCCGTAAATTCTAAAGATTCAGGTGATAATGTGTGGAACTTCAACTTAATTAATTTAAGGCTAACCTACCGTTCGAGGTAAATGATTGAATAACGGTTTACATTTTTCCACGGATTAATTGGTAGCATTTAAATTATTGCCTTGGTTTCGGTGTTAGTACTGCATCATCATCACCTAAAAATAATGTAATTTCGAAATGTAGGTACTAATAACATTTTTGTTAATTATTTCTGGAAAATTGCCAGTATTTATTCAATTATTAGGCTGTTGTCACTTAATGGAAGGTAAGTGAATGTAGTCGAGTGAGATTACCTCGAACATTATGGAGGTCTAACGTAGCCTGATCGCATTGAAATTTCTTGATCTTAAACTTTTTCTTGAATAAATACCATTACATTTTCACTAATATATATTTTTATTTTTCAGCATTTCGGAAATTCTTTGCAAATATTGTTTACTGTGATATTTTGTTTCGGCTGTGTTGATCTATTTTCTTACTGTAGACACCCTTTGTGTTGATTATAATTCCATTGTGTAAGTTCTTGTTGATGCGATGATAATAAACTTGGCTCATCGCAACAATAGGTCTGGTTAATAGGAAATAAAGGTGCTTGAATATAGCTGGATTATAGTAATTGCTAAGCATAGATTTGTTGAATTGTTTCTGTTAAAATATCGTTACGGAAACCATTTACCCGCCATTTCACCCCGTTGCTCATTAAGACTTGTTCTTCGATTGTTAAAATGAAATACATTACAGTTTTTAATGCTCATCATTGTTTGACTTCAAAGCAGTAGCCACTCTCCTAAATAAATAAATGTAAAGACGAGGGAAGATAATCGGAATGTCACCTCCTAATGTTATGCATGGAAGAAAGTATATTAGGGGTGTTCATGTGGGGAATGGCTCGTCCAGGTAGACGCGATATTTTTATATTTCAAAAGAGCGTTCGAAAAAGGTTCCACATCTGAAATTACTCACTAAGGTGAAAGCCTATGAAGTACACCACGTTGTAATATGTTGGATAAAAGTTTCTTAGACGACCGCGAACAGAGATTAGTCCTAGGTGGTGTTAGTTCAGATGCAGTGGAGTAAAATCAGGTGAACCGTAGGAAAGTGTCATTGGTCCCTCATAATGACATCACCACCGTTGTTACGAGTGAGATTCGCCTCTTCGCAGGCGACTTAGTATTTCATAGAGTTATTAGCCACAAGTCCGACTTGCGTTGCGTTAAAGAAAGTAAACGACCTATATGCTATGTAAACGAATGTGCAGCACTTCACTGTTAGAATTAAATTTTTAAAAGTACATTGACATGAATTTTTTTGGAGAATGATTAACTCCCTCAACGATACGTACACAATCAAACCGAATTATCTAATGTAGAATTAGGTAAATACTAGGTGTGACCATAACATAGGACCTGTTTTTGGAGAAGCACACACGGGGAATCTGCTACAGACCAATCATAAATTGGAATTAAAGAGAACTAGAAAAATGTGCTAAGACAGTGAAGAGCGATTTTATGCTTCGCTATCGTATTACCTCACTTGGAGTTTGCCGTTGGCATGTAAGACCCTTTTAGAGTAGGACTAGTCTCAGAGATAGGTCGGCTACGGCGAAGAGAACCCAGATTTGTAAAAAGTCGTTACGATAAACTTAGCACTGTTACCGAATTGTCATAGGAATTAGGGTGGGAATATAAATGTTCGAAGGGGCAGACATAAGTTGAATCTTTAGCGTAAATTCGAAGCAGACGATTTTTTGCTGGACGTTTAACATAATATTTTTATAGAGCCCATTTATTACAGCAGAAACAATCACAGTCCTAAGGTAAAGGAAATAGACTCCAGAATCGACGCATTTTAAATTTCATTTTTTCCATGTACAATAAAGGACAATAAAAGGTGCGATATATTAGTTCTCTGATACCCTACTTCCACCCGCACGTGGTGGAGTAGACTTTGTACTTGTTTAACTGTAGATATCATTATAAACAACTCACCCCGTTTAAAATATTCGGCAGGATTGGTTTATTTTCTGCAGGATTTAGTAGCTTGCAGTATTTATGAATTAATATCATCAATAATACTAACCAGTATTTGTATCTAACGAGTGTAGTGCATCTTCGCCAATGAAGAAGTCTCCGAGCTTCTGGATTGAACGCGCTTTAAAACTGGGACGAGTGCTGTATGCCTGGTGTGGAATTACCCCGTGCTACACACCCTTGTGTTGGCTTGCACCTCCTCATCCCTATACAAAGGTCCTATACAAGCGACCGAATGGCCTAAACATGTTTATATTGCTCATGTATGGAAATTGCAAAAAGTGCGGCGGCAGCCATAAAATCACGGCGTGGAAGAAACGGGGAAAATCGCACGCCTTCCGAATCCTCATCCCGGGAGTATTCCGTGACTTCTCGCGTGCCTTTCCCCATTCGTGCTTTTCCATTCAGGAACTAAGAGCGACTCTATCCACGGGAAGAGAGCATGCCCTATGTGGTGAAACAATGATGCGAGGAAAGTTTGTGCCTCTCTGTCTCTTTCATGGACTTCCCTCCATTCAGCATCTCTCGTTGCACGAGCTGTCAAGGGGATTGGGTGGGGAGGCAAGATTTGCGTCACGGGTGACTTGGTCCTCCTCGCGCCTAAAAATCTCATCTGTGGGTTATTTATTTTTTAATCCGAGTGAAGCGCCATTAATCCTTTGCGCCTCTGCCATCTGAACGCAACCGCGAGAACAATAATAATTCCCAACCTCTTTTCCCCCTTTTCAACTTTCCAGCCCCATGCCTTTTCTCTTGTTGAGAGAGCACCCGAAATCCAACTCTCTTGTCTTATTTTGCCTTCATCCCCCCCTTTGCCATCTTTGGCCTTCTCTCTCTCTCCCTGGCAACCACAATGCGTCTGTTTACTCGCCCATTCCCTTTCCCCCTTCAAAACAAAACTCATTTCAAACACTCAATTGTTTCTATGCAAACTTCTGTTCCTCTTATGCGCAATTTTACCGCCCAGGGCGGCGCCCTGGCTTTCCGCCCCCCGCATAAGTTTTCTTTCCTCTGTTTCCACCTCGCCTACTCTCACCCACTTCGGAATCGTTTCCATGCTCTCGCTCATTCTTCAATTTTTGATCGTTTTCCGCCACAAACCCTCGCCGCCGCGAGTTGGACTATTGAAGCGAAAAAGGGTGCTATTCTTGGGAAGGAATCTCCTGTTTATTTTTACTCGTAATTCCATTCCTTCTTGCAATAGCAACGTGGCGCTTGAGAGCTTTCCAAAAGTTATTAATGCCATTTGAACTTTTTCCATGGCGGTTTGAAAACTTTGATGCTGTCTACCCAGTAAGCATGCGAATCCAATTGCTCTGTTAAGTAGTCAGTGACTGCATTACCTGCGAAGTTAATTATTTTGCTTTGCTGTTTATTTTCTTATCTTCGTCAAGCTTGCAGGGTACATTAGGTTGTGTTATCCCCAAAATTCGCGATGCGAATTTGAGCCTTCACAGATGTTAAATTTGAAATGAATTTTAACATTTGCGATGCCCTTTGGCGCTGTTTTCTGTTGGCGCAATAAGTAATTCACTATGAAGAATCTTTATGTCGTGATAATATTCTCGGCATATATTTGGGCTTTGTAATTGGATTTATTTCTTCAATTTGTAATTGAGCAGACATAAGATTGAACTTTTTAGATATATAATGTTTTTTTTCAAATGGAAAGGATACCAATGTATATCTTGAAAGTTCAAATTTGGTATATTCACGATAAGTTGAACAAATATCTACCGATTGCAAAATATTTTTGAACGTTGATGAAATAATGAAATAATTCATAGTTTTCCTCTTTCTATTAATTTATTCGCCATAGTGATTTCATCATAGAGAATATTTTTATCTAACTAAGACACTCTGGAAACATTTTGGCTTTGTAATTGAATAATTTTTATTAAACATCGTGGTCTTGATGTTTCAATTTCAGGGAAAAATCCTCAGAAGCTCCTCCAACAATATAAGGAATTGAGAGGAAACACGGCGAGCTCCTCTCAAGAGGAAAAAAATGACTACAAAGAAGATTTCTTTGTAAGTATCTGTAATGAATTCTTTCATGAATGAATCTCTTCCTGTTAAAATTGTACCTGTATCTCAAACTCCTTTAAGGAAGGATTTACCGCTGCTCATTCAGCTTAAATCTTAATAACTAATTGGGAACACCCACCATTTCGGCTCAGAGAGGGGTTTATTATGCCGTACATGGTTCAGCGGAAGGAAGAAATCAATTAAGGTTTCCCGAACGCCTAAGGCAAATCTTCTGCCGTGTCTTGGCAAGAACTTTATCCCAAAGAAGAGAGCGTCCCTTCTGGCACGAAAACCAAAATCTTAGATCTTGATAATTTTCTCAGATGCCCATTCTCCCTTGCTGAGGTGATTTTATAACGAAATTGAAATTTTGACCGAGATATTAAGCCTATTCAGCCTTTTAAGGAAGTGATGCTCAAGTAATGGAAATGGCTGAGGATTAATTTTCTTGAAAATTGACGACAAATTTGGGAATAAGGCGGTGAAAAATCTAGAATAAATGAGAATGATTTATTCTACTAAGCCAATCCTTGGTTTTGAATGATCATTCTATTTTCTAATCGAAAAGATTCGAGTAAATAGTTCTGACAATAGTTAGATAAATTTTTACCGTCTTAAATTATCATAGGGAATTTTAACGAGCGGAAGATTACCTCATAATAAAGCAGAAAGAAGTAGTTACTGGTCCTATAACATTATAGTCCATAGTAAGGCAGCTTAGAATGGAGCTTTATGCATGAGCAATTTTAAATTGGCAAATATCTTGATTGCCTTTGATCGTAAACGAAGTTACTTCCCTTAAAATTTTTCGGTGTGCAAAACCACGTAGAAAATACCATTCATCTCTGAGACACTAGTTCCATTGGCAGTTGTAAACCCGTGAATTGGTTGAATGCAGTTTTCAAATTCGTCTTGTTCTCATCCAATCGCTTCCTTCGCAGTGTTTATCTCTAAAACCCTATGTAATTTTCTTAGCATGCTCTGTTCTCGGCTCACTAAAGATATCGTTCTCATTTATTCACCTCTTTTTGATTATTTTGAGAGGTTTTTATTTCCTTGGAATTTGTACTGAAATGTTGTCTGTTCCCAAGTCACATTTTCGTTAAGCCTCTATTATCTCCAAATCTTAGTTGGACTTCCGTTAGGGCGATTCTCCCCATGTATTTGATCATCATTATTCTTTTGTAGCCTCTACAGTTATCGTCCAAGTTTCATCGCTTTAATATTTCCGTTTTTGAGTGCTTTCACTTTCCGTTTGAGTTCATTACCAATGAGCTTGTTTAAGCAAATATGTTGGCCGTTAGTAGGCTCTCCCAGTGTTTAAATATCTTCTTTAAGGAATTTACGCTACTTCCCTTCGTAAATCGGAAATTAATTGCATTGAAAGCTGTACTCTCGCAATCCAAATCGGAGAGCCATACGCTTTGGCTTACAGTTGATTTCTTTTGACTGCACGTATTGGTCCATCCGGGGTTGAGCTGAGCAGGCTAAATGGAGTTAAAATTTAATTATTAATTTCGACTGATAATATCTCCGTGTAAATAGGTAATACTTTTAATGGGAAATACCCAGTAAGAACTAAAATTGATAGAAACGAAAATCCTTGACAAATTGCCGGTTTTAAGTATCTATACTGTGAAAAATTCTCCGTAAAACCACCCAGTCGACAAAATCTAATTTCAAACTCATATTAATTGAAGATTGTTCGGGTTTCCCACCGGATGAAACTCTCCATCTCTGCCAACATTTCGATAGACGAGACATCTTTATCGGGGCATGATGAAACGTTGGCAGAGGTGGATAGTTCGATCCGGTGGGTTTTTAACCGTATATGTGAGTTTCTCATTATGACTTTCAGAGTTGGATGAAAGTTGGTCGATAGGTAGTTTAAAGTTGATTCAAGAATCTTTTTTGGGTAATTTGAAGGATACCGGGACTAGCCACGGTATTACCTTTACGGGAGACATCCGCAAGTGCACTTAAGAGCACAATTTTACAAAGGAAAAATGACTCGCCTTGATCGTGAGTCGAACCAGGATCCCGCGATATCTCACTGAGTTAAAAGAAAGAAGGGCTCGAGGGAGAAGGACGCCTCAGCACTGTAACTGTCAAAAGCACTCAGCGCGACATCCAAGGGATCCTGACCCAAGTCGCGGGCAAGGCGAATATTTTTCCTCTGTAATTACGCAATCATTTTTGGGATTATTTTTTCCCGGAGTTATAACTAAAAATTAAAAGTGAATATAATTTCACTAATTAGAAACCTATAGAATCAGTTTTAGCATTTGGAACCTTTGGCATCTCCTGACGTACTTCTGATACGGATTGGATTTTTGGGGAGGCGACCAACGGCTAAAGTCATTTGCGCCATATGGGATAGGTAAGGGAGGAAGGGTGGATAGAAACCCGGCGTCGGCATTTGCCTGCTCTTAACGAAAGACGCCAAGGGGACCACGGCTTAACGTCTCATCCGACAGACGAAGTACTCCACTTGAAGTGCCCTCCACAAGACACTCAAGTAGGGATCGGGTTCCTCTGAAAAACATCCGCCACTGCAGGGATTTGAACCCTGGCCGCCCGTGTGGTAGGCGAGTACTCTAACCACCACACCAACCCGAACCCCTACTTCTGATACACCAATAGAAGTTTCACTGAATGTGGATTTAGGAGAGGTGATGTGATCCGCTGGGGTGGGTGTTGTGCCGGGAGGTGGATTGGTATAGATAGCCTCCTTAGTCGCCATCTCGTGAAATCCTTGGTCGCAACAACAGCAGCGGAGTAAACTATGAATAAGGAGAAGCGGTTGCGGTAAAAATAGAAACTTTGAGCGTACGAACAATTAGTCTTTAGGAAACAAAAGTAATGAGATTTTTTGGGACAAAGAAAGCGAGGTTGGTTGTAACAGGCGGAGAACACCAACCAGGACAAGTTCAGCAGTTCTACATCGTCTGAACTTGGAGAAAATTTCCCGTTGTGACAAATACATGACAAGAATTGTACTAGCAAAAGAACTGTTCCGTAGCTGATGACGAGAACCATGTGTAAGGAGATAGTTGACGAAGATTTTGATTTGTTGTACAGCGTATTATTGTGCAGAAACGTGGAGTCTGAAAAAAATAGAATGAAAATAGGCTGCCGGCGTTCAAGAATCACTTTGTGGTGTTATGGAGAAGGTGCGGTAGACGATAAAAGAAGACACACGAGGAAGTACAAGGGATAGTGGGTGAGTAGAGGAAACTGCAGGGGTGGATTTGGAGGTGTAACAAGTGTTTGTAATGAGTGATGAGCGTGGAGGGGTGCGTTAGGCCGTGATCGAGGGAAGGATATTGGGTAAGCGAAGAAGTGGAAGATGGAGAAAAAGCATTATAGAAGTGATGAAGCGAGGTAGGAAGTGTGATAAAATGAAGAAAGAAATCGGGTGAGGAGATAGGGACTCCCGCGTGTAAATGCCCCGAGAATTTTTACTCCCGTCCACGTAAACCGACATCTGCGCCAAAACTCCCCAAGATTAATCTCCAATGCCGTTATGTGCACATTCACAGGCGCTCCGTACTTTTCACTCTCTCCTCTCATTTCGCGTAGTAGCCTCTCTTCATCCCTCATCCTCTTCAAGGTCGCCCTTGCAGGCTGGACCCATTCCTCGCACCTCGACCCACCCACTCGCTTTCCCCGCCGTCGCTAACTCCTTGTTCATAAAAATCATATCTGCCCCACACTTCAGAAATGAAAAAGACACTGCAAGTAATAACATATATTTGTGCTCGGAGGTCAAAAGGGGAGGGCTGGCGGTACCTTGCCCTCCCCCCGTCCATCCCTCGGCTGAAACAACCCCCTCGCCGTCCTCTCTCTTCCGAGGTCTTGATGTTTTTTTTTTCGAAATCGGCCGACCCGTCGGCTCGCTTGCGATGTGTTATGGAGGGTATTCGTTTCCACGAGACCACCGCCGCCGCCGCACGCCTCTGCTTACACCCTCCTCCTGCCGCTTCCCGCCCCACCCAGCGCGGTCATCCATCCGACCCTTCCCATCCCATTGCCAGACAGCTTTTTGTGCCCAGCACCCATTCGGTAAAGCACTGAGGCCAAGTCACCTTCCTCCCTTCCTTCCCAGAGAAAACTCCCACGCACCCTACATTATCCCACACCATCCTCCTCGTTCCTCTAATAATCTCTCTTTTTCTCTTCTTTCAGAAAACTGCTCTTTTTACCTCTTCATGGTACTTTTATGCTCGCCCCATTACTTTTCCTCAATGGTACTATAGCAGGACTCCGAGGAAAATGGAAGAGAATAGACTTTAAGCGGGCTTTTGGGATTTGGCTGTGGAGTAGAATTGAGCGTGTGGTGAATTGTTCGTAAGACAAACAAGAGGGTACTTGATATGATGGATGAGGAGATGAAGCTTAGCAAATTTGGAGGAGGTGGTAGGAACGGAATGAGAGGCGAGACAGGGCTGAAGATCATGCTTGAGGGGAGGAGATAGGGTAAGCGGGGACGGGGAAGAAACAGGGTTGACTTGTAGGGGAGATAAAAGAGGGTAAGTATGCTGAGATAAAGAGAGTAATTGTGTAGTATTTTGGGGCTTGCGCCTATGGAGTATTCTTACTCACTTCGGACGTACCTGAATCGATAGATTAGCCTAATAATAATCATAACTATAATAGGCGTATCCGGGAGTGTAGAATCAGTGTTGCGGGATATGCCGATAGCCCGAGATCAAACCCTGACAGTAGTGGAAAATATTCAAGTGAAATACGATCCCGATTGGAGTGTTATATGGAGTATTTCTGGTGCAGTATTCCGTCTGTCGGATGGGACGTGAATCTGTGGACTCCTTCCTTTTGTTTTAATTGAAGAGAACAATGTGCTAAGTTGGGCATTTTACCAGGTCTCTTTCAAGCCACCCAGTCTAGGGAAGATTAAATTAGAATGATTTCATTTCCCATGTCTTAATTATTTAAAAATAATTCTTAACTGAATAAGGAAGGTGCAGGTAAGGGAGAGAAGGTCTGGGTATGGGGGAAGGGTCGGCGTTGGCATGATCTCGGGGCTCACAGCTTAACGAATTTTCCGACGAACGTAGTAGTACACTTAAAGTCCTTTCAGTGCTTAAGTAGGGATCCAATGCAAATTATCCACCACAATCGAAATGCGAACCCAGTTCCTCAGAATGTAAGCTAGTGCTTTGGCCGCTGCAAAAAGCCTCCTTGAAATTGATGAGTCGTCTGTTTTTAAAAGCATTATTTCTAATCTTGGGAGGTGGATGCCATCTCTTTCCATCTTTTTGTTATTTTTATTATAAGTCTCCTGCAATATGGAATGCTTGGAAGTCTATCATCCGGCATTATACCGACGCCACATGCGACTCTCAGTATCTTCTCTGCACACGTGATCACCTGCTATATTTTCCTGCTGCCTTAACTTGATTTTCTTTTTCTATACTGGAGTGTGTTGCCCGTGATCATTCTTGTAGTTCGCATTTCCATAGTTCACATTAATATTTTGGTGAGCTTTGTGTCAGGTCTTAATTCTGGACCGTATGTGATGATGATCCATGCAAATTCACGTTACATTCAAGTTACATGGATAGGTCATACTTGAGGTCGAACCCCTAAAATTCTCTTCTACTGGTACTTGTCGCTAATTATGATGCGACAAACAACAATTATTTCCTGCTGCCCTGAAATTGGTGAGTGATGAGCCCTCGTTACAAGCAATATGGGGTGGATTCATGAACGTACTTCACATAATCATATCTTTGACATTACATACGGCCCTTCCTGACGATCAAGGGCAGGTGACACATGTTGTATAGGGGACTGGCCATGAGGAAACAGGAACAAAATGCGGGTGATGTTTTGGTGGACTTTTTCTCTTAACGTTTTAATTTTCGTGAATTGTGATCGGGAAAAAAGAAATTGTTTCGAAGATGTAAAATAAAACTTAATATTATTGTAATCAGATTTACCAAAAGTGCTGCAATTATTTTGATCTGCTGTATAAGATTTAGCAAGTAGATTTCTGTATACATTCAAATCATTCATAATGAGAAGACTATCTCCGTAGAGAGAGTACGATTTTTTTCATTCTAGACGCCTTAAGTGGTGGAAATATAGGGATAGGTTATTAGCAGTTTTTGGAAGAGATCCTCGTGCCAAGCTTGTCATAAAGATACCGTTGCGTGGTGCTCCCGGAATCATCGAATGTTTTCGCTCATAGCCTCCTTAGCCTCTGATTTTCCTCCTTAGCTCTGATGACGATTGACGAAACGATGGCCACCGTGGCAATGACTCCTGCGTGCTTGAAGTAGTCTTCAGTGGCGACTTGAGCAGGACGGGTGGCATGTAGTGCCCTGGCTGGACATTCAAATACATCGTAGGTAAACTGTATTCTCTGAATACTGGGTCATTGATCTCTAAACCACTTGTCAGAGCTTTCAAAATCAGAGCAAACCGATGAATAAGATTTTAGTTTTACTTAACTCTTATTTATTTTTGCTGCTAAGAGTGTAAAAAAACTATGGTCATATATCTTTGCCAATTTTTAAGTTTTTACCAATACGTGTAGGATATACCTTGTAATGTACGTGACAGACACGGAAATTTAAATTCTGAATTGTCATAATGGCACACTTATCAGTGGTTTCCGTATCATCTTCGCATCAGCAAAAACGTCTTGCCGTATTTCTGCCATTGATCGTCCCGTAGCATTGTTTTGGAAAGTCTACGTTTAGCCCCATCCTCGTTCTAAATAAGTGATGCATTACTACTGCATTTTTTTCTATCGCCATTTTTGCCAGTAATTTTATTTGCGGGCCGCGCGGCGGCAACTAGGGTATTTGTGGTTATGAGTCCTTGGAGATGATTTCGAACAGTCCTCTTCCAATATGGATGCGGTTGGAAGGGTGGTGAGGCTATTTAAGGAGCTGGAAAACTTAGGAGTACTTAAAAACTCTTTGCTGAGGCTTCATGTTCCCCTAACATGTCAATTTGCTACCATTGCAGCTCTCAGAGTATGTTATTGTTGAATGTCGAGCCTCACTGTGTGTATTTTAGTAGAGTGAGACTGATTGGAGAATTTCCTGTGCACGAGACAAGAGTGTAATTTTACGTATAATTTTGCAACGAGGAAGACGAAGAAACGCCTACAACATTGCCGGAACCTATGTACAAGAATGAGATTGCCATGGCTTACGCCACGCGCCGGCCCGGACGCCGCCTGCGGCATCTCCCTGCACCGTTCAACTTAAAACAATCTAGAGGTCAAATAAATGCAAGATTTTTCTTTAGCTATAACTTTTATAGACCATACTCTTTTAATCCATTACGAAATATCCGGGGGGAAACAGCGGCGCTCAAGCTGATATTGCTCTTTTTATTTCAAAATGCAAGTAAAAATGGCTTTCAAATTTAATCATTTTGATAGAGGTTTGAAAAAACCTGAAGGAAATCAAATCATTGAGTAATGATGCCTAAAGGTACCAATTTACGTGTAGTAATTTTTAAAACCACATATACTGTTCGAGGGTTTTCTTCCAGGAGAGTAAACTTCTCTAAAATCGACGGAATTCGTGCGACAGGTGTGTTTACCCAGAATTACCCATTTTTGACGGGTTCCACAGTTTGCTATGAGCTGTACAATAACCATCGAAGTAGACAATATTGTGGGCCATATACTATATAATACGAATTCAACATCCTAACCTTGTAAAAAGTCGAAAAAGTGACTTTTGGCCAGGTTTTGCGATTTGGGACCACCGTACGTCGTCACTGTGGAGGGGATTCGTCTTTCGCACAGGTTAATGACAAGGGAGAGAGGTTCAATATTTGGAGTTATTGCCTTTTCATACGGATTGAAAACGAGGAACGGGACAGCCTACAGCACAAGACGCAGGCGCAAGGGATCCCTCGGCTAAAATTGTGTTTCGGCTAAAGCTTAGAATTGTCTGCTTTCATTAGTAAATTGGCAATTGGGATTTAGAGTGTCGTATTTAGCTAGCCTCCTGACAAGGAGGGACAAAAAAAGAAATATTTCCGTTCCCTCTTGTGCTATACCTAACTTTATCCCGAACTCATGGCGGGTGGATGTCACAGCAAGAAGCTAATGAACGGCTTTAACACTTCCTCGAGTGCCTGGTGTTTCTGGCTCTGGTTATTTTTTATAATCCAAATATAATATTTTTGAATTAATGAATCGAGCTTCTTCAGTCGCTTGAGTCCTTGCTCGTCATACATGTTACATACTGTTGATGTCTCAGTATCAGACGTAACACACAAGTATTATACTTACCTTATGCAATGAATAGAATATTACAAGTCCTATCAGACACTCTAAAACAATGGAATTTAGAAGTGGATAACAGGAAAACGAAAGCATTGGTAGTAGAAAAAATATAAAAGATATTAAAACCAATACAAAATTGACGACACGAGAAGTTATAAGGTGGAACAATTTTATTATCTTGGCAGTACAATCACTCAGGACAATAGATGCTTAATGGAAGTGAAGAGACGGATTGCTTTGGCAAAACAGGCATTTATGAATAAGAAAAATATTTTAATCAGCAAACACATTAATATAAACATCAGAAACCCCTTAGCAAAAACATTTATATGGAGTGCACTGCTGTATGGAAGTGAAAATTGGACTACGGACTAATTAGAAAGGAGTAGACTTGAAGCTGGTGAAATGTGGATATGGCGGAAGATGACAAGAATGGAGAAAATCATCATTGGAGAAAAGTTGGCCGCATAAGGGGAAATGGGGAACTCTTTTGCAACCGCGTCCAATATTATAACATCATCGTTTGTTTTCCCAACGAACGCCTCGAAAAACCTGTCGAGAAACCAAGAAATTAGTTCATTCCCAGGTAGTGTTAAGCATATCATCAACGCTCTCCAATCATTTGATTTTCATTTCAAATCATTGCCCCGCGGACGTCGAATGGAAGAATTATTTTTGCAACCACATCCAATAATATCAATCTCCAGCACATCATTGCTTATTCAAGGAATTTCGAAGTCTGAAGAATTAAAATTTCCCACGACCTCTTCCAAATCTTTTCGGAAAACCAAATTAAATGTTCATTCCCAGATAGTATTATATTATCCTCTCTCTCTCCCCACTCATTTTGTGTCTTCTATTCTAGTGGTTAAGGGTGATGGCTCTTCTGGGAATACCCTTTCCCACCATATTTTCCCATGGTTTCTCCTCTGTCGAGCGTCGTACTCCCTCTCTCCCCCTACCAATTCCCCATTTCTGTGTGATACCCATTCCCCCACTCAAGTCACCGCCTCAGCCTCAAAGCCAACCCCTTCCACCCCCCCTTCCACCCCCCCTTCCCCCTCTCCCCCCCTACGATTCTCATACGCACGCTCTCGGAGCTCAAACTTTCCATCTTGCCCTCCACCTCATCCTTCATCTTTTCGTGTGTATGCTTTTTTCCGTCCCATATAATCCCTCAGGGCTCCTCCCTCATCCGAAAACCTTTAAAAGAGAACCCGTTCGTAGCCTTTGGCGCCGCCCGGGTAGCCAAAGCTGCGTGCCCTCTCACGCTTTAGGGAAGGAGGCGGGAGGAAAGGATATCTCGGAGGGGTTTGGTTTGTGGTGAAAAGCAAGGGAAAGAGAAAGAGCTTGGAGGCAGAATGGGATGAGGGAGAAGCATTTGGAGATGTCCGTCTTGAGGGTGGAGCCTTGGGGCTTTTTTAAGGGGGGCGCTTGGTGGGAAAAATTCTTCCGTAATCGCCAAGAATTTGAAACCCACCCCCTCTTCTCCCTATCACCTTCATTTTTTTCACTATTTCTCAAAATCCATGCGTCGTGAATTTTTTTCCCCTACCAATAATCTTTACCCCCACGTGAAATAGGTGGTATTTCCTCGATTATTTTTCAGGTAGTTGATATTTGCCGTTAGGAAATCTGGGCGACCTAATTCTGCTCTTATTTTTTGAATGAAGCCACTGCTGTTGACCCATCGTCTGACAATCACATGTATCAGTTGCCAGATCAAAATTCCTCTTTCAAATCGAGCTTTTTCTAATTTGTGTTTAGTTTTGAATATTTGAAGTCAGGAGTCGACTTAGAATTATCAGATTTACATCCAGGTGATTCCTCGTAATACAGGTTCTGTAATCGTTCTTGGTGTTGTTTCATTCTTGGTACTTTATCTGACATCATGAGCAATTCTGGTAAGGAGTACTCTCGCCATGATAGGTGAATTTCGCACGCCTTAGCGCTTTGAAAGTATCTATAAGATAAGCGCTACCTTATCAAATAAAATAAACCTCCGAATTCAATTTTTTTTAAGTTAAGACTAGGTTTGACAATATTTTAATTTTTGTAATATATTTAACTGTTAATATTGGAGCCCCGTAAAACATCGTGCTTTAATCATTAGGCAATCATAATGAATGTTTGAGCAAAATTATATTTCGTGGTGTTATCTAGACTGAAAATTTGCATCATTCTTATTACTATCTTTGATTTGAAAGCGAATTAAAGTAATTGTGAACTAAATGTTTCGCCTTTAATTGTTACGGGAATGTCCTCTAAAATGAAGTCAGCAGTCTCGCGCACTGGCACTATGTACTTGATAGTACTATAGTTCCATGTTTGAGATCATGTCATGTGGCATAGCCAATCAAGAGGAAAACAGCAGAAACATCTGCTCAGGGTCGCCTCATAGCGTTAGCCTATTGGTAATCGAAATTCTGGTCGATGTGGGCTAAGAAAGCTCCGGGAACTGGCTACTCACTTAACCATTGAAGTGAGGATGTTAATCAATTTTGATACTCCAACTTCTAATTGAATGAATTATCGATAACTTGAAAGTGATTCAATGCATGACTACGTTCCCCTGACTCGATTCACCTCATTGGTGAGATTTTTAACTCGAAATTTGTTAAATTCGAACCATTTCTTTATTCCCAGGGCATTTATCTGCGGTGTGTCCTATGACATGGTCTGAGATTTCGATGAAAGTTGGTGGGTCCTTTAATATGAGATCAAGAATAACTTATGGGAAATTTTGAGGATGCTGGGAATACCCGCGGTATTTCCTCTACCAAGTCAACGGCAGGTGTTCGTAAGAGCGAAATTCTCCTAAGGAATAAAATCGTTCGTCTTGACAGGGGCTATCTCTCGATATCGCGCCCGACAGAAAATCGACAGTGCAGAAGGGCCCCTCGGTAACTTAACTGACTAATGTACTCGACGCGATTCAATGGATCCGGGTTCGAGTCTCTGTCATGGTGAATGATTTTTCCTTTGTAAAATTCCTAATTTGAGATCATAGTCAGGAATTACTTGCTCGCGTATGACCAACCGAATTCCCATGCAATGAAGATGATTTGGGGGTGTCAGTAGCTACCCCTCTTCACTAGTTATATGGAGATTCAAGTTCGAATCGTTGTTGATTGGAATAATTTTTACCATATGAAAGTTAGTTGTGATTGTAGTACTCATAATTTATTTTTTTCTGAACGGTACCAATCCCTCCGAAAGCCTAATTTATATGATTAATACCAAATAGAATTATACATTTCATGTGTGTCGGCAATCTCAATATTAATGCTATTCTCATTCGGTAGCATATGTGATGGCGTAGAATTAACAGTTCATCATTGTAGTCATGAAATCAGTGAGACATTTTCCTGCTGTTTTGTTTTACTGCTCAATTCGAATTCACCAATTGTTTTTTCGTCGTTAGATGTGATAAAATTAGTCTGAAACTGGGTTCTTAAACAAAACTTAACAAAAGTGTGTAGGTCTAAGCTTATCTACTGGCATATTTTAATTTTCCATTAGGTTACGACCGAATCTGTCGAATTCACCGTTATTGAAGTGTATTTTACTCCATTTGAACTACTATTATAAGTGATACCAACTTGTGGAATTAGGTACTCGCATTCATTTTGGCCTATTTTCAGGAGGACTGATCACTTTATTTAAATATTAGAACTCCTGTTGCAAGGCCTTTCACCGTCTTGTTTAAGTTCTCAGGCGTTCGCGGTAGTGATAAGTTCGCTTCGTCGCGAATCTTCGTCTCTCGTTTTGGTGATATAGGTCAAGTTGTAACACTATTAACACTTACCCACGTTTTTCAGGGTGCGAGTAAACGTTTCGGCTCGGGAATTCTTCCCTACTGTGTCTGAACTCTTTGCTTTGCTTTCCGTGCGAAGATCACTCGAGAGGGGGAAAAGATCGAGGTGGAGCGATACGCACGTAACGGCGTATATCATTTTTTTCCATCCCGCCGCCGCTTTAAAGTGTCGGTTGTTGAAAAAAATAGACACACGAGCGGAGCGAGCCGTCGTCCTGTAGAAACAAAGGAAAGAGATAGAGCGTGCGAGCGTTGAAGGGTGATAATTAAAACATAAAGAGGGCGGCGCTTACGAGACGGGAATTACAGCTTTCGGACGAGGGCGATGCGCCGTCCATGCGCCGCTTTCCTGAAAACTCAGAATATGCCTCGACCAACACCCACTCCGCCCACGAGGTGGTCTGGGCGAAATGTGTGTGCGATACCTGCAGTAAGTTTGGAAGTGAGATGGGGATCTTCAAAAGGGGTTTTTTTTTTTAGCGAGTTAGGGGATGGGACCAAGCGAGGGCGAAGGAATGGGCGAAAGGGTGTTCCGGAGATAACTGATAGCATTGCCGGCCACAATCCTCTTGCCAAGAAATGTCTTACATTGGAAGTTTTTGAATTTATTCGATTTAGTTCCGTAGGTGTTACGAAATTTTAAAATTATAGGTACTTAGGTGTTGGAAATTTCCTGCCGCGTATTTTATTTTCTTGTTACTTCTAATTACGCACGGCCTCAATATTTGTGGTGTTTCTGGGGATATTTGACAGAAATACGTATGTGGTATGATACACGATTATATCGATTACATGTGCGTTAGTTTCATTATTTTCCTCGAATGTTTTCTTAACTTAAGTATCAGAGTGAAAAACAGTAGTTCCTGACTCCGCATTAATGCTGTCTTATACCGTCGTTGAAAATTATTTTCATACATTTTCCTGGGATGACCCGTATTAAGCTATTACCCTTGGGCCTCGTTGCACAGGCAAAATCATAATGTTTTCAAAAATTAATAGTTTATTTAGATGTAATTTAGTTAAGGTGAAGTACTTTAAAAGAGAGAATGTAGTGGTATCTTCATAAATAAGAGTGAAAAAACGTAAACGTCTTTCCCCTTTCCCGTCATCTTCAGATACGCCTATGCGTTATAAGTAGTTATATCGTGAATTTGAAATAATAAAATATCTGTGAAAAGTACTTTTTTCTGTTATACTTTAAAATTGTATTTTTACCTAGTTAACCATGAAACCTTTGAAGTATCTCCCTTTATGAATCAAGTGGTGAATTTTCAGCTTGAAGATTTTGCTGAAATATAGGAAATAATTACAAGACATTTTTTTACTAGTTGAAGAAGACTAATTTCGCATTAAAATTGTTAATTAAATTAAGCGCTAGGGAATAGTTTGCTGCTGTATTGATGTTCTAATAATAATTTTAATAGTAAAACAGCCAATCAGTCTCAATGCTCTTTGCCAATTATATGTTCATATTTTTCATTCCAATATGTAGATATTTATTTATTCGGAAATTTTCGTTAGATTAAAGGAAATACTTTGCTGATTAAGAATTTTAGTGTTACCTGAAGGTGGTAAGTTTTGTATGTAGTATTAGTTTAGATTACTTTCAGCGGCATTATACACTACGTTGATGTTGTTACTGCTAAATATTTGGAGTGCTTAAAACTTCAGTGGATGAATTTGTATTGGCTTAAAAATCCAATGCATTTTATTCTCACCGTTTGGTTGTTTTTATCAAATGCAATATAGGAATCATTGAAACTTTGCAGATGCTTTAAGCATGACCTGTTTGGAAAATGGGTTCTTTTTCAAGCAAATATTGACGTTGAATCATTTTCATAGTTCTTTTCTCCCTTAGTATACGACGGTCTTGTGCCGTAAAAGAGGTCGAAATCGTAAGGAGTGAGTATAACTTTGAAGTCAGTTTTTTTTATGCTCTAAATTATCTCATTAGTGTGCGGCTCGCGCCAATGGTGGGGAGGTTGAGGAGCGCAGTACTTTACGCGGAAAGGGCAACCCATGGGAGGATCGGGTCGGAGAAAAAAACTGTTGGTGTTCAAAGAAAATGTAGGAGGGGTTGGACTGATATAATAGGGGCATGGGAACAAGGGGAGTGAGGTGAGAAATTAGTTCTTCAGCGGTCGTGGGTGGAGAAATAAGCCATCGATGGGAATCCTGGAGGCTCGCTGCATTCTGGAAAGATGGGCGCCAGTCGGCTGCCTTCAGAAGGTCCAGTTGAGGATAGGTGGGGGGAGGGTGGAGGAGAGAGGAGGAGGGCTTGAATCGTGTTATTTTATCCATTAGGGTCGTTCCATGTTGTAGACTTGTCGATAATGGACCAATTACAGCTTAATGAGTGTGTCACTACTAATAGAGTGAGGACAAGCTTTCATTATTTAGTGCCGGCCATCATTAATCCGCAATTTGAAAAACTTTGTTTGTTTGTGAGAGTTTAACAGGATATTGAATTCGTCTGTGCGGTTATTTTGAATCTAAGGCATCTCTTGTGAGAGTTGCGAAGGGGTTAGGCTTTTTATTTACTACGCCATCAGAATGTGACATAATGAGCAATCATGATTGTAATTTGGCGTATAAAAACTCTCATAGGATAGAATTTATTGTTATTTTTGTTGATATTTATATTGTGTTGGAAATAAAACAAATATTTCTTATTCTGGTTAAATGGTAATACGTTCTTCCATGCGTGCTAGTTAATTAGGTATTGTTTTCTCTGATTAGTCATTCACATTTTGTCATCCAATTTCATATCCTCGTGATTGATGTATAGAATGTGCACCTGTAGTTGTTTTGTTCGATAAAGGCCGGAGGTCTTCCTTATCCTTGTTATTTCATTTTCACTCGGACTAGTGAACTCCAAATGAATGTGTTAACTTTAATGAACCAAATAAAAATGACCTTGTTTACTCCACTTGAGGTTTATTAACACGACACGAGCCTGCAACCATTTCCCTTGTGGATTATCTTTACTCTGATGAACTCATTGCCCACACCTTTGTATCGAACGATCGTTTCCCCTCCGATTTCCCCTCCCGGACGACCACTAATGCTCAATCCTTGCAATCCTCGACGTTCCAGTTTTTCCTCGTAGAACCTTATTTCCTCGAAAACGTACACGCCGTAAGCGTTGAGATTCCTGGCTAAAAATGTTACTGTCGCCGGGGTATCTTTGGCCCACCACGTGGATTCACTGGAATTCGAGTTTTGAAAAAGGAAAATTATCCTTTTTTGAGTGGTTTACTCATCGTGTGAAGCGCTGGTTCTTTGTTAGTTATCGCACTGCTTTGATTTTGACATGAGTGGAATATATTTCGGATATGTGGAAGGTACCGTCATGAAGTAAATGCAGAAGCTGCAATGCATGCTAAATGTAGATTTTATCATATTTAACTTGGTAAAATGCTCGTTTTCTTTTCGATGCTGATTCTTGTGGGATTTTATATATAATTAAAGGTAATGGCTTATATTCGTTTTTATTTTACTTTGTATAAAGTTATAGTTGCTTAAATTTCTCTATGCTCAAACACGACAGCCGCATAGACTCGAGACGAGACCGCTTTTTGGCGAGACGATACTACTTCCACGAGATTCTCGAAAGTCTCGAAATACAGATATATGTGATTAATTGGTATTTGGAGTAACTGTATTCCTGTAACTACCTCCTTCTGCTACTACGAAGTAAATATCACGTTTTCCTAAAGTATTAAATTTGCAATGTAATTCAAACAACTTTGCGATAAATTAGCTAACTATTAAACATAATTTTTTGCCTGTACTACAATTTCTGATGGCATGAGTGTGACTTCTGGAGCCAAGTAAGGGAGTGCTATTGGGTTTCTAGTTTACCTTATTACCTACTATTAATACCTTGGAAAACTTATATTGCAAAAAATGCACTAGTTTCTAAAGCAGTAATTTTCAGTGCCCACCTCTACGACAAAAATATCATGGATTATACTCTTATATAGTGCAAAGTATCACCCAGCGGCACTTGCAATCCTGCATATAGCCTGCCTGCTAAGAAAAAAGGTTGCCACGATTTGGACTTGTGCATCGGACATCACCTCGGCGAAAGGATGGATGACAATTGAAATCACTATATACCTCTTCCTGCATGATAATTCTTCCTAGGTTAGTGAGAATGTTAAGCATAATGTCGTTAAATTGTGTCGAGCGTGATACGAGAAAAATGAATGAATATAGTTGGCTTTCCTTTCTCTTTAATTGTTTACATTTGCTTTTATTTTGATAACGAAAATTCCATTAAATCAGAAAGTCCACTACTGAAGTATCTAACCGACATTTATTCATCAGCCACTCATCCTTACTCCATTCGTCCTACTTTACCCACAAATACCTTGCTGGTACTCCATTTCAGCTGCATTCAGTCTATTCTTATAGGGGCAGGGTACCTCGCGAAAAACTCTGTTTGCAGACTGTCGACTTCTACATTGTTACGATGGACTGGTGACGGATAAAAACAACGGTTTTCACGATTCGCTGTAAAGATGCAATCATGTCGCAAGTTATCTCTTTTGTGCGTGATTCCTACCTTATTGAAGCGATTACATTTATTAAGTCAAAATCAACCATTTTCACCGGTGTAGAACTCTGCTATGCGATTGACTTTTGGGGCCAAAAAAGACTAGCTTGGAATGAACTTTTCTCTTTCGATTCACATCTTTCCAAGAAGAATATTGTCGATACCACTGAAGTAACCGTGTAAAGTGCGAACCATATTGCGCAGGAAGGGATTTTGCTGAAGTTTTTTTGAATACCCTAATATCCTTTGAACTTGAGCACAAGTTTCTAGGAGTTACCGTAGATAACACCTCCACAAATACTAAACTCGTGGAGGAACTCGGCAAGATGCTACCAAGTTTTGATAGCATTGGTCAGCATTTTAAATGCATGCCCAATATACTTTGCAGTACAAGATCTTTTAAGAATGTGGTCTCTGGAAGACAGGGTTGTAGAATACCAGCTTCTATAAATTGACAGTGACGATGAAGATTTCGAATTTGAAGATTTTTTAAATTAAAAAAATGTGCAGTTACGCCATAAATTCCGGTGAGCTTTCGAAGCTGCAGGGGAACCGTTACTGAACCCTGTAATTAGATATCCCAAACAGGTGGAATTCAACGGAAGTTATGATTGGAACAGGTATTTACGTGAAGAGGTGTATTTCAATCCTATGGGATAGTATAAGTGACCTAAAACGCCTCAAAATCAGTGGATCGGATTGACCTCTGCTTGAAAATATGAACAAAGTTTTAAAAACCTTTATAAAGTTCTGACGAATAAATTAGGAGGAGAAAATTACGTTACCTTTCCATTCGTTGCCGTTCCATGTTTCACCAATTTTATTTTTCATATCTCTAGTTTAGTTATTAAGTACCAATATAATCATTGATTGTACATACATTTTAATGTATTCGATGTCAAATTTAATATGTATTTAAAATTCATATAAATGTCATTACTATTTTGAGAGTACCGATTCAGCGATTACATACGCAGAGGAAACTTTGCTTTTTATGGTACTTCATTTTGGGGGAAACGAGACGAGAGTCTCATCCGAGACTCGAGACCGAGACGAGACTGGGGTTCACGAGACGAGACTCGAGACGATACCCGAGTTTAGAAAACGAGACTGAGACGAGACTGACTTAAGTCTCGCGGCAACACTAGATATTGGTCTTAATTAGACGTAAATTGGGATAGATTGGAATTTTTTCCCTTAACTGATATTCCGACCCATTGGCTTTTGAAGATCACGTCGACTACTTTCAATACTAGCTTTCAATACTCTTTATTTAAAACATGGTTTGTGTTCATCCCAATTTGCAGGTGACTTACCGATGTGTTAACACCTGACGGGGATACGGTCATGAGCTGGCGAGGAATGTAATTTTCCGCGACACTTCTTGTTCAACTTTACCAGTTCACGTCGTTTGGAAGGTGAGAAAAAATTCGACTCATGCTCCACATCTTTTTTTTCTGCCGATCTACTCCTAACCTCACCTTTTCTCTCCACGAGCTTCTCCGTTACCGCTCGTAATAACAAGCTTGGATTTTTACCGCCTCAACACTCTTTGCCTTCCCTTGCCATTTACTTTTTTTCTGTCGCATTCTCTTGGCAGCTGTGTCGAACGTGCGTCCAGAAACAGTTTTCCTAACTCCCCCCTCATTTATCGCAGCTAGTCTTGCCTTGCCGTTCTCTTTTTTCGCGGTCTCATCTTGCTTTCCAGAAATCTACTGCATTCTATTCTCTCTATCCTTGTCCTCCATTTCATTTGAATGAAGTGCCGACGCGTTAACGGATATTGCTTATCTTTTGCGAAAGAGCGTTATCGGTTTTACTCAGCGATGTTTCGAAAGGAAAAAGCAATGCTATTATTCCTGCTATGTGAAAATTGGCCTGTGATTTTTCTGTGCGTGACTCTTAAGTAGATTACAGCGAGCGTTTTGAGCTAACCATCTAAACCTCATCTACCTTTACCATTCGTCGGTGCTGTATTAGCTAGCTATTCGTCGGTGCGATATTTACTTCAAATCTGTTAAGGTAGATTAAATTGAATGAGTGATAATTTACATATTTTTGGCTCTACGACAAACTTATTCTTCGATAAAGGCTCCGTGGCTGGAAAAGTTTGTGAACGGTTCCTGTAATCATTTCCCGGAATTGCTTTGCTTCAGAGAATAAATTGATTATACTTATCAGTTAATATTTAATGATTTTTATTCATGTGTAGTATTGATAGTAACAGCAGAAAGACGATGAAGATAAACGCTGAGGAAAACCGAAGAAGTTTATAGATGAGTTGCTTATTGATTGTATCACAATAATTTCGAAGTGAAGACGGAGGTATGGCAAGATTAGTTGTCTAAAACAGGCGTTGAGATAAACGAAAAAGATCAAGGCTGTCATAAAATCAAAATTTCTAAAAAAATGAGAAATATTTTGTATCGCTTTCTCATCTTCATTTATACTTTGAACTTCGAGTCTTCACTCCAGCTCCGTCTCCAATTAGAACGAAATCTTCTTTTACTTCTTCCCACTTTCTTCCCTCGCTTTTTATCCTTCTGTATATCCTCTGATTACCGCTTCCTTCTAGACACTATCCTATCATATTTTCCTTCCTTTTGTGGTCTGCCCCCACCTCTACTTTCCGTTGCAAGCTTAGCTCTGATATTCTTTACCATTTTTCCATCTACAAAAACATTTTTCCTGTTTCGGCCCGTATACCTGTTATTTGATATTCTGCGTATGGCAGTCCATCCTGTTTTCACCTCACATTCTATCCACAAAGGTTTTCCTAGCGATTTTTCTAATGATTTGAATTTCTCTGGTTCCTAGAATCCATTCTGTTTTGTCTCCGGTCTTGTGTCTGCCATAGAGACGAGTAATGGTCGGATTGTTTCTTGGCTTTATTAGTCATAGTTCTTTTTTCCTATTTACTCACATTTCGTATATTTTCTCATTCCAAGACCACTGAAATGTAATTATGTTCCAGCCTTTATCAAAATTCTTCAGTCTGCTGTATTTCCTAATCCTTCGTCTTCATCCTCTTTCTGCCCATGTTATTTATATGTGTGCTCTTAGATATCAGCTGCCAGATTGTCCATTATTTTTGCGACCAGCTTTCATTCCCACTCCTCGATAGGGTCGAAGGCAGTTATTTTAACTGACTTGCAATTTTACAGGTGATTCGCTTTTTAACTATGATCTGGAAGGTGTGTAACTCTGGTTGTAAAGAAAATATGCAGGTGTGGGATGGAAATCAAATAATGATTGAAATTGGTTTCACTACAGAATGAGTGAATTTATGCATGTAAACTGTGCAAATTGATGGATATAATTTTTTTTAAATATTATAAAGGTTGTTAGTGTTTTCTCATCACACTAGCGTTGTAAGCGAGCTGCTTTTAATTAGAATTTAAGTTCAACTTAATATAAGGAGAAATATTAAGATAAGATAATTCGCGTAAGATATATAATTAGAATAAATCAAGCTCATGCCTTCTCATTATGTTTAGGCAAAGTCACGGTTATATCACTACGTTACGGAAGGTAAATAAATGAAGCAGTCGTTAAAATCCATAAAAGCCCTGACAAATGTAATATTTCAACTTGTCTTGCCCTAAAGCGTTATAAGGAAAGAAATAACCCATGAGCAGTCTGAATTGACTGCTTCAGGGATTGAAAATATCTTGAAAATTCAGGGGTTCCAGTATAAAAACCTAACTCTGCCCTAGCTTTTTCCCCTGGTTCCAAACCCTCCAGGTCTTCCTCTTTCCCTATTCTCCCGCCCTTCCTTCCTACTTACATCCGCCTTAGCCACACCCCCGCCGCCGACGCGCAAAAAATCCAGGACGATCGACTCCGGTTTCGCACACAGTAAAAAGTTGGGTCACGTCATAAGGCACGAATGTTTTTTCTACTTCTTCGGTGGTTTACACCCTCAAGGTAAAGAAATTGTTGCGTGTAAAATAATATGGTCTTTCGAAGAACCGAGAAAAATACAGTGATCTCCCCTCCAGACGTGACTCAATTCTGGTGGTGGTATGATTTATGCAGTTTTACGAGCAAAGAGGTCTTTTGGCAAAGCCTAAAACCGTTCCATTTTAATCTATTATCTATCTCTTCTCTACAAATGCAACACATGGAGGGAATTCTTGAGCTGGTTTGATATGTTACGCTTAGTCATAGGGTGACAATCGAGGAATTATTATTTTTCAACTGTTTAAAGGGCCAATTGTGCGTAAAACCGCCATCTATCTCGTAACAAAAACAACAAGAATCGTTCATTTTACTCTTTCTATACTTCTGCTCTCTATTAATAATCGTTTTTGTCTAAAAAAAATCAATGGATAACATCTCTTCTCCCCCAGGCAATTTCCTGAACTATCTTCCGAGTGTGGAAATCAAAATAAAAATACTGAGAGGTAACTTGTAAGTCGTAATAATATTTTTAAAATATTAATAATCTTTAAAAAAACTATTAATGTACAGTTTTTATTTACGATCTGATCGCCCTAAAATTTGATTCTCTTTTTATTTTGCTTGATTATTTTTATCTTGAAATTGTTCATCCAAATGTCAGTTGAATGTTGCACTTGATATTGTTTTATCTGATTTAGATTAAAATGCCATAGGCTCAACGGAGATAAGTTTCTAATTGCTTTAAAAATGTTTTTTACTTTGATATTTTCGGACATATTCTGCGTAAAATTGAGAAATCAAGCTTGCCGTTTTTATCCAAGCAAAATGTTATCACCTCAAGATCATGGTTTTGAAGGTATGAAGAAGGCTACGGTAAGAGGTGTACATCATCAGCTACAGTTATCAACCCGAAGTTTGGTTTTCTGCTGTTCTCCATTTTCTCTCCGCAGCTAACGGTGTTATTCCTTAATATAATAGATCTTCATTTTAACGTCACTCATGATTGCCACGTGTATCCTGTCGTTGGTCCTCTTCATTTATGCTGCACATTCTTTTGGAGGCTTCAGTGTTGGAGACTTTTTCCAATGTGGTTGACTCGTCTACTTAGCAGGATTTTCATCAATTCAAAAAAATACTCTTTGAACTTGTCCTTCCTTAGCAGCTGCATAAAAGCTGATTATTTCCTCAGTTGTACCGGGAATATGAGATTGTAAATATTTTCATATAGTTATAATTTTTTACTTGGTCATCACGTGAGTACGTTGCTTTAAGGAAAAATCGGACCCCCTTCATTTCAAACGAGGGAGCCGTATTTTTTTGCTCAGGAAATCTGCTTTTAGTTTTTAAAAATGCATCTCTTTTTCATGGAAGAAGAAGTACTTTTGCTACTAATATAACGAACGAAACAATCGATTCTTATCGGGTTAAATTACTTTGTATGATTTTACGGTGAATTAATAACACCCGATATGGTCTCCGTGCCAACCTTGAAGATGACGCAAAGCGTCGAAACTTCCATCTATTATTAAAAAACTAGTGTGAAATCTTAGCAAGTGATTTTATTCGACATAATTATATGTCAATTTCACAAGATTGCTTCCAATACCCTTTTCCATAATATCAATGCGAAGCGTAAAATCATTCCAGTTGAGATAAGAAATTTGGTGGATATCTACACAGCTGAACATTTACTCGTTATTTTTACAAACATTCACCTACTAGGCTTTCCTGGTGCTTAAGATTCTTATCATGAGCCATTATCGAGAGTGGAGGTTAAGTGGTTGAATGTCGGGTCGGGTGTAGAGCCGGGACGTAGTGTTCTCTCCGTCGCTATCCCGTGTTACATCGCTTGAGCACAATACCTTCATATCCCCATCCTCGCCCACCGACCGCAACTACGCCCCCTCCGCGCGCATCCCCCCATTTCCCCCCAATTCTTTCATCTCTCCCTCCTCCATGTCGGATATGGTTCCCGCCTCATCCTCTCTTTCTTCCGCCCCACATATATACACCAACCCCTCCGTCAATTCCTTCACTCGCATCCCCGCCTCCGTCGCAGGCGCCTTTTACGCAATGGGGTAACTATACCCACTTCATCTTCGGCACTAACAGGAAAATTATAGCATGCAAGCTGAGGGCAAGGATGTGGTGCTCTACCTCATTCCCCCTCTCCCAATCCTCACGCACCCCCTCTTCCTCTAGTTCCTCACTCTCCCTCCCAAACATCTCTTCTTTTCCTCCCCACCTACTCCCTCTCTCGACCGATCCCTCCTTGGCCTAACCTCTCCTTCGGTTACCTCCACAGTCTTTCCCGATACTCTTCTTTTCACCCCCTCTGTCCCGATCCATTGTTCCGTGCGTGAGTTGTGGTTCATCGGTTCTCGAAGCTGGAGAATGCGGTATTATGATACGACACCGCGCACAAAGGCTACGCTAGAAGGTGATGCTCGGGAACGTTAAATAGCCGCGGAGCGAGCGAGAGAGAGAGCCGTATTGATTGCGTTACTCACTTACTCTAAACAGGTAAACACACTCCGTGCCCCGCAGTTATTTCGGCAGGGCGAGGAGGGATATTCTGCTTAGATATCGGCGCGTTTCTTTGGTACCACATTGAGTGGAAAATTGAATAGCTGTATCTCCTTGCAGCAGTTGATGTAAGGATCCGAAGGATGCTCTTTGGCTCGATTACTACATATTCAACGGTGAATCGAAGCGTACCCAGAAAGTGCTTGATGGTCTTGCTCCGAGCGGACGTCCGCTCAGGGCTCAAATCTCAAATCATGGCTCTTAATCTTTATGAACGCAGTCGATTGGAATCGCTTGTTTCCTCCGATATTGAAGCGAGAAAATAGGTGTCGGCGTTCTCCTTCTCTGTGGATTTTATTTTCTCTGTGTTGATTCTCTGTGTAATATTTCTTACGCATGGCTTGTTGCGATCTTCTTTGAAACTTGTGGATGATGATTACTTTAAAGGGGCACATTTATTTTTAAAAAAATGATCACTTGAAATTAATGATCTTGGTACATTAGTTCAGTCATTCTAAAATGCAATTTATATTTCTTCCTAAAAAAATTACCTGTAAATCCTTAAGCAATATTTTTTCCTCGAGCATCTATTTTTTCCAGTTTCTTCAAGTACATATTAATTAATATTCGTGAATTCTCTCTTCCTAAAGGCTCTTATATTGAATTATTTCTTTTTGTTTATGGTTATTCCGTGAGGGGATCGTTAGTTTTTGAATCATCATTAAATTTTCTTTGTGGAGTTGAAATTCATTCTAAGCTATCGAGTAGGTAATTTAAACAACTAGTTCTAACTGATAACAGAGACCTATTTTAAATAAATAAAATATTATAGATTGTCAGAAAATTTATGCCAGTTCATTTTTTTATTTCTTATAAGATACTTGGAATTTTAATTTTTATGTTTGCTGATTTGGCCGATGCAAAACAAACATTGAAATAAAAGGTTTTAAAAATAAAATTGTACTAATTAATTATAAGTTCCTGGTAAAATATTCTACGAAAAACGTAGCTCGATCTTTTTCAAGGCTTTAGCTATGTTCAAAGGGACCTGCAGGCGTGACGGAGCGTAAATCTGACCATTGAACGTCCGAGGTCGATACAAGCCGAAAGAACCACGGACTGAACATCCAGCTGCAGTATGTTAGACGTTGGCACTTGTTTTCATAGTTTTCTTTCCTTACATGCTATTTGTGCAGCTGATAATGGGTAACCATTTGTACCCTGCGTCGGAATTAGCCAATTATAAGGCGGAAAGCACAGAGGGGGTTTACAATTCAGCATATCATCCGACGGATGAAGTCTTACCCTTCAAGAGCACGCCAAATGGATTCCAAGATCGGATCAGAATTACTTTGCTACATCTCTTCTACTCACAGGATTCTAATGTAAGCTCTCCCCTTGGTCAACAAGGGGCCCATGGCGGTGGAAGTCTCAAAAATAATTTCGCTTATTTTGAATCTTCGATATCATAGCGAGAATTGAAGCAGCAGGCGTATCTAGACATTTATTTGTTAAAAATTGGCGTATTTATACTATTGAGAAACATCTTACTTTATAATTTTAGATGCAGACTGATAACAGTGGTATATAAAATTTCTTGCCTTCATAATTATGATTATAAAAGATTTGTTTTAGTTTTCTTCAACTGGCTGCGATACGAACAGCGGTTGGAGATACCGGGTGTTCCAGGCTACGAGTGGTGGCCCATGTCGGCACCAACGATGCGTCCGAGCGTGGAGTTGACGAGATATTATATTCCTTCAGGGATTTAAGCTCAGAGGTGAAACTCGTCCGGAGGGCATCTGGTGCCGATTTGCGGCTGTCCATTTGTAGTGTTGTTCCATAGACCGACCGCGGTCACCATGTTTGAAGCAGAATTGACTACCTGAACAGGAGGCTGTGGGAGTTCTGTGTAGGCATAGGAGCAGAATTCGTCGATCTTCGACCGGTGCTCGGATCGTGTCGTGCTCCCCTCAACTGTTCTGGGGTGCATTACTCCGCCCGGGCGTCAGAACGGGTGGCTCAAAGGATTTTTGAGCATTATAGGTATTTTTAGGCTAGAGAGTAGGTCAATCAGTGGGATTCAAAAGTATAGACCCGATAAAAGCCTCCGAGTAAATCCGTGTAACGTAGGCCTTCATTGCCGAATTAACTCAGGGGAAGCACGAATAAATAAATGTTACTTCCATAGCGAAAACAATTTCAACATGCGCTCTCAAGATATCTGCGAAACTTCAAAGAAAAACACGTTTCTCAGTGGTTTCAGAGAACATCAAAAAGATAGCGCACAGAATTACCGAAAACCTCGAACCGACATTCATCAATCTAAATGCAATATAAATTTAGTAATTAATTTCCGTAGCATAAAGACCAAACGTGCCGAAGTTGAGTATTTATTTGAAAACACAGATATAGTAATTGGAACAGAGAGCTGGCTTGCAGAGGATATTAACGGTAGCGAAGTTTTTCCGACAGGATATAAAATCTGTAGACGTCATCGACCCGATAGGAATGGCGGCGGAGTATTCATAGCAGTCAAATCGTATTTGAATAGTACCGCACACATAATAGACGACAATGGAATAGAGAGCGTTTGGTGTACCATTAAGCCACAAAACAAAAGAAGTATGCATATATGCTCATTTTACAGGCCACCCGATTCCAAAATCGACGTTTTGTACAAATTAGAAACTCAATTAACATCATTTACCTCGAAAGATAACAAAAGCGCGATAATTATCGGTGGGGATTTCAACCTCCCGGCTATAAACTGGAAAACTAATAGCGTTGAACCAAGTTCAAGGAAGCGTGATATAAGCTAGGCCTTACTTAATACATTTTCACACCACTCTCTTACTCAAATAGTAAACGAACCTACGAGAGGTAATAAATTATTAGACCTTTTAGCTGTTAGTCACGCTGCAATGATTAAATATGTCGATATCCTCGAAGGCATAAGTGATCATAGAGTAATTTTTACGACTTTGGAAACTACAGTAGATTCCACTGTATAACCCAAACTAAAGTCTACTTGCTTGAAAAATGCGACTACGTAAAATTCAGAGAGACGTTAGAAGCTTTATGCACGAAATTCGCAGCCACATGAAGAACGAGAGCACTGAAGTATCATGGTGATATTTTTTGGAGTTACTACGTAAAGGAATCAATGAATATATTCCATACAAATTCAAACGGGAGAGTAAAGAACCGCGTTGGTATAACCACGAAAAAAGGCGAGAGCTCAGGAGACAAAGGCAACTACACAATCTATATAAAAATTCTATTGAGTTAAGTAACAAAGCAACGGAGCTTGCGGCGAGAGAAATGTACGTTGCTCAACGCTCAAAAACGAAGAAAATAATGCGTGCTACTCTACGAAACTTCAAGGAAAAAAATCCGCGGTGAATTTCTAGATGAAAACCCCAAGTTATTCTGGTCTTACGCGAGAGAGCTCCAGGGCGAATCTTCGACAGTAGAGTCTTTACTGGACACAAACGGCAAAATGGTCACCAACAGTATCGACAAAGCCAATTTATTAAACCACTACTTCGAAAGTGTATTCACTAAGGATGACACAATACACAATTTAGGCATTTCTGTCTTTAACGAGCCGATGGCGGAATAACAATTCAGCGTGATGGAATAACTAAACAACTGTGTTCGATTAAAGGTAACAAGTCCCCAGGTCCAGAAGGAATACCTGCACGCGTGCTCAAGGAGTTAGCGCCACAGATTGCACCATTCTTAGAAATTATATTTAACAAATCATTATCCGAGGGCAAGGTGCCCCAAGAATGGAAAAAAGCCAACGTCGCTCCGATATTCAAGAAAGGAAATAGTGACCCAGGAAACTATAGGCCCATATCGTTAACATCGCTTTTATGCAAGGTCCTCAAACACATTGTCGTTAGCAATATTTTGGCATTCCTGGATAATCGTAACTTCTCACATGGTTGTCAGCACGGCTTCCGTAAGGGCAGGTTCTGAGAAACACAGTTTGCGCTCTTCCTTAATGATATCCTAAAATCAGGTGAATCGATTAAGCTAGTCGACGCGATATTCCTTGATTTCAAGAAGGCAATCGACATGGTTCCTCACAAAAAACTCATATATAAATTACAATCATGCGGAGTTAATAGAAAAATAGTGAATTGGATGAATGACTTTCTCAGTGATCGAAAACAAAAAGTAGTTTCTGATGGTTTTAGCTGTGATATGGTCGAAGTCACATCTTGTGTTTCTCAGGGAAGTGTGTTCGGCCCTCTTTTATTCATTAAGCCTGAATCACACGATCATTTTCCCCTCCTTTTTAAGGTATAGCTCCAATAATAGTTCAAATGATCGCTCGAAAATGATCGTGTGACGCGAACAAAGTCAGGGATGGCTCCAGCGATAGGGATCCCTATCGCTTTTTCCATCACCGGGCACGTCCCTTTTTCCGTCCCTGGAGGCACCGCGGACTCCGCCATTTAGCCAATCAGAGCGCTCAGCCGCAAAGAGCGACTCTGACGCCACGTTCGGCTTTCAATGGAATGAGAGTAGTAAACGAATAGAAATGATGCAAAAAGGGACGGAAAAATGTTGGAAAAAGGGACGGCCTCAATGACCGTGTGATTCAGAAAATGATAGCTCGCGCTATCATTGTCACGGTCCCTGAAAAGCTATCATTGGAGATATCCCTCTTAGGGACGGAAAAAATGATCGTGTGATTCAGGCTGTATCTATATTAATGACTTAAGTTCTAGAGTTAGCAGGAAAATAAGATTATTTGCAGACGATACAGTTATCTACCGTGAAATGAACGAAGACGCGGACTTTGAAGCTCTATCATCGGACCTTAACAACGTTCATTCGTGGTTCCAGGAGTGGGGATTAGAATTAAATATCAAAAAAAAGGACCACAGTTCACTTCCTGCGAAAGTCATCACAAAAATGCATACCTATACTGTGTGTGGAGTAAACATAAAATCTTCAGATATAGTAAAATATCTTGGAATACCTTAACTTCTGATATATCGTGGGGATTACATACAGAATATATGTGGCGCAGCATTAAAGAAACTAGGTTTTGTTAAACGTATAGTGGGAGGGTCTTCGGATGAAAATGTCAAAGAGAGGTACATACTACTTCGCTCTGGTTAGGCCACACCTGAAATACGCCGCGAGCATTTGGGACCCTGGTCATAAAGATTTAACCAAAAGAATTAATAAAATACAAAGGAAAGCAGCGCGCTTCGTCAAAAACTGCCATGAGCGTACATATAGTGTCTCAACTTTTAGAGGGATTAAGTTGTGAGCCCCTAGAGACTCGGAGGCTACACGCTAGGCTTAGATTCCTTGATAAATTCAGAACTGATATTTTTCAGAGCGACATAAAGAATATTATCATGACTCCTCACTGCGTCTTTAGGTCTGACAGACGCGATAAAATAAGAGAGATACACTGCCGAACAGATAGGTACTAGAACTCGTTCTTTCTGCGAGCAATAAGCGATCACAATAAAAATTAAGCTCACTAAACACACTCCTATGATTCATGTCATCATTTCATCTCCAAAAAACTTACACCTTTACACGGCTGGTGACCCAACTCCCCTTGCCACACGCCCATGCGGCGGCTCGTGGGGTATTATGTAGATGTAGAACTGTAGACTACTCTCCAAACCAGTCCCCTCTGAGCAGAATAGTTCCGCGTCAAAAGTGCAATCCATGAACAAAGAGACGTCTGGCTGTGAGTTCAGCATTCCTTTTCTCCTGTCTGCTTGAGGAAAGAGAGGGTAAACTTTATCCGCTGCGTATGTACCCCCTTGACATCCCGACAAATCCAATAAATGAGCGTGGGGGAATTGAGGCTGCCCGTCCGGATAAGTATCAGTAAACGATGCCACGCCGAGCCAGCGTTCGTTGCGGTGGTTAGCATTAACAAGTGAGGGTGGAGGTGGGGTTGACCGTGTGACGCGAAGGGTGTTTTGGGGCCACAGAGAAACGCACGCGCATGGGTTTCTGGAGCGTGTGTTGGGTGCGGCGCGCATGAGGCGAGGACGCGGTAATCCAGTTGTCCGAGGAAGGGGACATACCATTCAGGAACTGTTTCCCACAGGATATGATTACATGGCCACCCCTCCCTGTGGAAGGTACGGTCAGGGATGACGGCGTTCCCAGGGGATGCAGCGTCAATAAATGCCTTCACGGCGCTAAAGGGATTAAGGTTTTCGGCTTGGTCCTTGCATACGGAGGGGCCGAGTTGGTGGTCTTCTTCTGCTGAGGGAAGTAAGCTGGGGAATCTTCTCTCTCGTGGGCCCATACTCCGGCACCGTATCGAGGAGGGATGAGCCAATGGGATGACGGAAAATAAAGGTTGGTGCTACTGCGAACCTGTTTCGGGTGCTCTGTGTAAAGTAGTTACGCTGAGAAATTGGTTTAGTTTTCCGAGATCTTAAAATGACTCCCAATCGGGTCTAAGATCGTATCGTTTATGGGGAGAAACTCCTCCTTTTTGGAAAAGCGCATGAAACAAGGTTAATATTAAAATTTGGTATACTTAACTCTGATGGCAGACCCATGGAAAGTCCTGAACATAATTTGCCCGACCTCTGGAAGTTTTCTCTGATGTTTCTCTGAAGAAGAACACTCCCGCTTTTTTTAATAAAGAAAATATATATGTTGGTAATCTGATACTTTGAAATTCATACACTGAGAATCTTGTTATTTCATTCTCAATGTACTTGGATAATCAGCTGGATGTTTGCACCAACGTACTATTGGACTCAAGCTGTTCTGTTTATCTACAAATGAGTTGCGGTACGATATATTTAACGACGTTAATTTGCAGCGTTTTCGGAAAGAGTAGAATTTTTGAGGAGCCTTATTCTCACTTACCTCGGAATTTCTGCGGTAGGTAATTTTTCTCTAAGATACGTGGATTTAAATTGAAGAGTTTTTTTGTTGATGCAAGTGGCAGAAGTTTTGATATTATAGATTTAATTTTAAGATTTTTGTGAATTTTTAGCAGTTGTAATGTAAATATATTTTGGTCAAAATTATGTTGAAAATAATTTTGGGAAAACGAGGAAACCAGTGGCTCACAGATTCTTTTATGCAATACGGGAGTATCTGTGAAGTTGTAGTACATTACCGGATCAAAACAAGGGGGACACATGAGGGGAAGGGTCGTTGGTCTGCATTGAAACCGTGTGGCGGTAGCGGAGGGGTTTATTTGAGCATCCGCCTTCATTTCCCTCGACTGTGTCGATTCTCTATCCGTTTAGATGTGTCACACCGTGACGGGTGATGGACGTCGGTGATTTGTCAGTCCCTCCCTTCTCATTTGCCACGGTCCGCAAGGATATTTAACCCGAAGGTTTCTCCATGCCTCTCCCGTCCGCAAATAGCGCCGGATGCTGTGCTGATTATCGACGGCGGGGATAAGTCTAATGGCACACCGTTGAGGCCGCGCGTCTGTTGGGATCGTCCTATTGAGCGCACCATCTCCAAATCTTCTTATCTCTCGGAAAATTAGAAATGAGTGAATGGCTGATTGGAAGGGGAATCATGGTGAACATGTGCGCATTTACATGAACGGACGTGAATGATTAACTGGAGTAGAAACACGGTGTTTAAGCTGCATGGGAAAGAGAAGAGGAACTCAGAAAGTTACAGATGTAAAATAGTCTGCGAACATTTATCATTGTATCTTTGGAATTCGGGTGATCTAGGTATTTTTTTATTCCGAAATTATGTTTTGGAGCTCCTTTAGATGCAATTTTTTCACATCTTATTACTTACGAGCTTTTGGCCCACGATTTGGGAAAGAAGCCATTATTGATATCGATTCGATGTTCTTAGGCCTAACCATGTAGAAATCCATCATCAATGTTGTACAACAACAATTTATGTATGTCCATGGGGACTTATTTTGGTACAACTAGTTTTGACGCGGCGTTAACATCAGGTACCCGTAGTAGTGAATCCCGGTGGATATATACATAGTAGTTTTACTGCAGTGATGAACATTGATAATTTACCGCATAAAATAAGTAATAAACGAAAAATAAGCTTGAAAGAGATATGTCCTTTCATAGGTAATTTTCAGCGCTAAAACAGAAAAGCAACGCAGAAAATCACGATGTCCTATGTTTTCGTATCAAAAGACGAGAAGAATAAGAAACTACGTTTAGTGAATTGTGTAGCTGCTGGTACAGTGTGGAAAAGCGATGGAATTCTTGAAGGCGGCGATGAGGAGGTGCAAATTAAGGGTGAAAAATAATGCTTTGAAATCATTGTCAGTCATAGCATTAGCAGATGAGGAATCATGGTCATAGCGGAAGAGAAGACGATAGGTTTAATTGTAATTCAAAAAGCTGCTCAGGTCAAAGCAATTTTGAGTGAGAACCAGATTTACCGAAAGTATTTAAGATAGGACTTTTACCATGGTTGTTAGGTTGTTTTAAGTAATAAATACGTTCTTATCGCTTTTCCAAGGAATATTATAATGTATATTTCTTAATTTTCAATAGGAACGAGTGTCAAAAAAATATTTCAACGTTCTTTTATGAAGTCCAGAATTCGGGTTGGTTGAAATTATGTGGCGACCAAGTGAAGGCTATCACTTTATTATGACAACTCATAAAGTGATAGATTTGTGGACTGTATCCTTGTGGAAAAAGATAAATTTTGGTGCAGAAAAGGCTTAACTTTCAGGAAGTCATATCAAGATGTTTTTAGTTTGCGCCCTCATCAGCAAAAGTGAAAAATGGCTTATAACAGTACAGACATCATGTTAAGGCTGTGCATATGAAATTGAATTCAATTATATATGAGCTAAATAAAATTCTTAGCTCTTGAAAAAAAGTCTTTCAGTGGCGATTGCGTCAGTAGATTTTTTGATATTTTTTTTATCTTCTCCTAAAAAGGTTACGATCTAGTCCGTATTTCATGAAATGGCTAGGTGTGATGCTATGCAGAGTTGATTGTTCATGTGTTTGGTTTATAGCAACCGGGAGAATTATGAGACGCGATTCTCAATCATTGTACGTATGAACTCGACTTCCTGATAAGAGTCTTCTTTCTCATCTCCTGGAAACAAAATACGATGATCATGTCGCCTCAACTTGCTGGCTAGTTTCTGGCCTGAAATGTAAATCGGCTATCAACGCTTCAAGAATTCTTGCCATAAAAAAAACTGTTTACTCCCCGTTTTTGTCTGGCATTGACCTTAGCATTGCTGCGGTATTTATATTGGGCATTATTTTTTGAAATTATAGCTTTGAATTATCGAAAATTTTTTACTAAGAAAATGACTTTTAAACTTGTCAACCTTATAAATAAAGAATGAGTAAATTTACCTCAATTTGTTACGCGGTATTTGAGGAAAATATATGCTTAACCCGGTTAGGTATGTGGATTGGAAGAGACGAGAGTTGGGTGAATCACCCTGGAAGAGGTAATGGGTTGGTATTCAAGGAGCGATCCCATAATGGTCAGTGTGGACTCGGACCATAGTGACCGAAGGAAGGGTATGTA
This sequence comes from Ceriagrion tenellum, assembly GCA_963169105.1. Taxonomy (NCBI): domain Eukaryota; kingdom Metazoa; phylum Arthropoda; class Insecta; order Odonata; family Coenagrionidae; genus Ceriagrion; species Ceriagrion tenellum. The sequence continues at coordinate 78,582,823 of OY720635.1, forward strand.
TCCCGTTACTCTCGGACAGTAATTGGGCCGATGATATATGTGTCGGTCCAAATTTTTGTGGAAGGCGTGCTATGATTGAGCCAAAATTGGTGCATATGCTGTGGGATAATATATATCTTGACCCAAATGCATATGTATTATGGATATAGCAAAATCCTCTCTTGTATAACATAAATAGAGAAGGCTATACGTTGCTATCATTATAGGCATGTCGTACATTGATTAAAAGCTTCGAGAAAAGTCAGAGGAGATTTTCATTAATTACATCAATCATTTTTCTTTTGCTTCGCCATAAACTGATCACCTTGGAGGCTCTAAAAATTGCCATTTTCTCCCCATCAAAAATACTATGTGCAGCAAGTATCGATTTCTGCCTTAAGTATTTCAAAAGAATTGAAGCCCTTTGTCATTATTTGAAGTGAAGAAAAAAAGTATAGTTGGCATAATGGGGCTGGATTCCTGACTTTATTCAAGACTCAAGCTCTTCACCATTGAAAAAAACAGGTTAAATATTTACGTGTAACTTACGAAATATTTACTTGGCTAAACTTTTTCTTCCAGGAATAGCGACGGTATCTTTTAGTGGACGTCCGTCTTCCAATGTTGGCAGCCTTTTCTCAGAGAAATGCAAGTGAGAAGATGGTTCTTTTTGCCTGGATGCTTGCTCAAGGAACCGAGTGCTTATCAGAGGAAATGATATTCCAAAGATTTCGGAAGATGGAGAGTGCGGGAGTAAGTACCGGTTTTCATACCTCTCTAATGAGTTACTTCTCTCTTTTGAACATACTGAGCATTAGATTTTTTACTACTATGCGTTCATTGCAATATATTTTGTGTTTTCTCTTCACCGGAATCTAGTTACTTATCATTTCAATGTGACATTCCTTAGATCAGCACTCGATAATGGAAGACAGTTCCTAATGGCCCAGTCATATTCGGTCATTGATTCTCCCTAATTCTCTTGACCACTCTTCATTTTTCAAAGGCTTGAAGCATTGCAGGAGGGCAATTATGCGTATACTTTCCGCGAGAATTTCTTATCGATGATAAGGATACAAGAAAAATAGTCATATTTATTTTTGGTGCATCGTATGCCCCCGGAAGCCTAACTAGTAGCGACGTATAGAGATAGCATTCTTTGTTCCGTTGATGTAAAAGTTGACGTTTAACAAACTTCGACCAGTAAATTTTGTTCTCGCGTTTGTTTAAATATGATGGGTCTGCTCAAATCTCTCTTTTTTGAAAGGCTTATATCAAATATCCTGTTTAAAAAGTTTTCAAATCCTGACCCGAGGTGTCTCTACAATACTATGGGCGTGTTATTGGGTTATTCATATCCCTCATTAGTGTCGGTATTGGTCACTGTTTATTATGCTTGGCCTCGAAAACTTGTTGGAAATAATTAGAGCGAAAGAAGAAGCGGTATGCGCAGTGTGTCTTTACGTTACATGCCCGTTTTAGTATGTTCGTGTGGGACGGAGGAGACTCCAGTTCGCCAACCGCATCCCCTGGGGTCTTTTCTAGGACTTCTCCATCTCTTCACTCTCTTCGCTCTCCGACAACCTCTTCTGCCATGTTTTCCATTCATTCCTTTCACAGAACAACCTTCACACACTGATATGGCTGGGCAATGTTCAAATTTTCGATATCAAGTTTCGATGTGGATTTTGCATCGCAGGTGACTGCAGATATCACACCGCATCAAATATCGTCGATTTTCATCGCTGCACTTCGCATACCTAACGCTCTCCATAGCATATAGCGTCGTTTTACTTTGCTTATCTATATGTATTTGCGACGTATCGTGCTACCTGCCTCCTAGGTGTATGTCATAGGGTTGATCCACACCAGGCATGCAATATTCACGAATATGTTCAGCAGATTCAGGCGTGATTCAGTGGAAGTTTGTCATAATGAAAGCAACAGTCGCACTTTTCCACTAGTGTACTACTTGTGGAAAATGTGTGTTAATTTGTGTTTCCACTTGTGTAAAATTGTGCGATTGTCGTTTTCATTGTGCAATATTAACTCCGATTCAGGGTCGAAACCTGCCATGTTCCACTAGTCGCTAAGTGAGGACCGAAAATGCAGCCAGGTGGATAATGGGTGGCTGGACCATAATTGTGAGAGTACTATGTTATTAACATGCTAACGGGCAATACTCAGCTTAAGATGAAACTTTTGATTGATGACTAATGGAAATCCAGTATGGTAGCTTTATCATGTAGGACGCTATTTCCGGCTGAGTGTTAGTGAAAGCAATGAGACATCATTTAGCCCGTCTATTAAGTTTAGTGTATCAAGCGAGAGTAGTAATTTCGTAGACTATGTCTTTGGCTGCTGTTATGGTTGCTTTGTTGCCTTTTGTTTAAGGGCATTACATTTTTTTCTGTTTTTATGCATCTCTACTTAGACTTACCGCGTTGATATCTCACCGCTTTCCATCGCTCATCACATTGAATCACGTCGTATTGCTTTAAATCTTATTCAGTAGCATATCGAAATCTATCGTATTGGATCGCATATCTCACGTAACAAAAAACTATATATTTATAAAGAGACAAATGTGATATCTCGAGCGTGTCGCATTCGATGATTCCCACAACTCCACTCGCTCAGGCAGTTCTGTCTCACGAGCTCGCTTTCTACTTCCCTGGTCTGTTGCCACTCCCACCTGTCCGCCCCATCGGTCCGCCCCCTCTACAAACCTCACCTCTCCTGTCCGCCACCTCCTCTAGCTCCTATCCCTTCCTAACCCGGCTACTACTTCCTACAACTAATCCCTTTTGTCTCGAGGACACGTATTCGGGTATCGAGAACCCCTTCCCTAATCTTCTACGCCTCCTATTTCCCGCATAACCTACGCCTCCCTCCAAACTTAAACCCTCACTTCTAGCTTCGGCCGGAGCGCTCGCGAGAATAAATAGCTCGTTCGCATCAACTTGACCCGTTGGTGTTCACGCAGGAATGAAAGGAGGAGAGGGGAAAAGTTTGAGTGAGTAATATTCACGCTATTCGTCATGCGCGGCGAGCGATTTTAGTATTTGTCATTACAAATTTAGCTCTACTTCTATTTTGTATACGATGGATTGGTCCAAACTGCGTCGTTGTCTACTGAATTTCGGTCGATTTCTCGTGGACAGACTATACCTGTGTCTCTTTTCCAGACAATCTGTCAAAGATAGCCTGCTGCCCTTTGTGAACGACTCGTTCTGAACGAAGTGTTTACTTTTCGTCCCTTTAGAAACCAGAACGCTTGTCATGCAGATAAATTATTTGGATTAGGATTAGGTCCGATAGTGAGGATTGTTTTTGAGGGCAAAAAGAAGTCAGAAATAGTTTATTTTCAAGTAGTGGTGTAGGTCCACCCTAACCGTAAAAAGAGTTCCCATGTTTCGTCATTCACTTCCAAAAGCATCAAATCATTATCAAATTAAAAAATGATCAAATCATTAGGCATTCTACAGTGCCGTCATGTATCGCGTGCGGGAATCCTTTCACTCTTTCTTCCTTTCCTCTTAGTTTTTTCTTTTAATGGAGTTATTCCGTCTTCCTTCTAAACCTGCCTTACCTGGTTGGTCCATTCTAATGGAACTGATAATAATAATAATAATCGAAAAAATTACGTTGGGTGAATTATGAGTGACGTTAACATGAAGACTTAATGAAGAAATAAAGCGGTTCGATAAAGGAGAATGGAGAGAAGGGGTGCAGAAAAGCAATTTTCGGACAGCTTGTGAGGCTTTCAATTTTGCTGAATTCTGATTATTTTGACGGCTCATCCGATGAACCATAAAAATGCTCGCCCCACAGCAAAACTCGAATCGCGGCGAAAGCGTGCGATATTAGCTAAGCGATTTTCGGATTGATGATATATATCTATCTCTGCTCTCGAGTGCCATTCCGTTTGCCAGGTATGAAAGTACCTACCCATTCGCTGATATAATTCCTCGGCGAGTGATGGTGATTCAGAAGATTTAGGAATGCCTTTAGTCTTTGGACGTTGACATCTCCCGGTTTAGTTGTGTACTAATATGCCTGAGTTCAGGGAGGAGGTTTTTTACGCAACGAAATGTGTATCTGCCAAAACTTGAGGTCAGTGCTACATGTATCGTGCGGAAGATGATTTTATTTAGCGTGTAAAATAGACTGTCGGCTTATTAATTAAAAATATTTCTTTTATGCCCTATGTAAATTTTGAAGCTAATGAAAGAAAAAAATGTATGTCCTCTGATTGAAGCTCTTTCATTTCTTTCAGATTTGTGGCGATTAAAAAAAATATTATCCAGTATTATTCTTTGGTGCGCATTTCTCCTGTCACTTCTTGCATCTACGTCGCATTTCTTATACTCATGTCACACTGTACTTTATTGCCATTAGCCGAGACGGGGAATAGTTGAAAAGAGGGAGCAATTTTCAGTTGATGTGCTTAGCTGATCGCACAGAATGGCACGCTATCACCATTTTCATCCTTCGTAATTATATTGAAGTGGTCAATGATTAGTTTCCTTTCGTGTTCCGTATTTTGGGTTCTTTACCTTCTTAATGAGACCTCATTCAAATGGATTTGTGGTGAAATAATTGGTGAATGAGGCGTTTCCGACCACGGAGGGAAAATGTATATTTTTGCTGGGGATAAAAAGTGTCCACACGAATGAAATTGACAAATTAGTAGATGTGAGCAATGAACGGAATTAATTCTCATAAAACTCACATCAAGTGAGCTTGATGATCACTTTTTCTCTCCTGTGTCGCGGCTTCAAATCAGCTGCCCTAAGAACTCAGACATTGTCTATATTCAAGCAGGCACTCCAAGGGTCCATTAATTGCCTACCCTCAGTCAGTGAGCCGCGCAGTTTAGCGTCTTAGACTGGTAATTTTGGAAGCTTTGCAAGTTATTGCTCATTCTATCTCGGTATGCTTCTGCTTAAAAATTTCCATCAGGTGTGAGAGGAATTCTTCTTGTTATCTTTGTATTAATCGTGGAACTTTTCCAGCTTCAAATCCGCTTCCCTCCGCATTTGATCCATGAATTTTATTTTTAAGCATATTTCCCCCTTTTCTACTCCCTGAAGCATATTTGAATATTGATTTTATTGACCACGACTTTGTTTGTTCCTACCTTTCCTTAACCAAATGGATTATCGGGTTGGTTTGGCTACATTTGTTGTGGCTTCCCATCACATTGACCGGATTCAAATCCCTACAGTGGCGGAGATCTTTCATATCTCAATACCCAATTGAGTGCTGTATAGAAAACTCAGTAAGTATTGAACTCCATATCTCGTGTGGGAAGTGGAGCTGTGGACCCCTTGGCGCCTTTCTTTTAGAGCTACTGTACTTCTAATCTTTTTCCTTTCCTCATAATATCCTTCCCTCATCGACTTATCCTAATGGCATAAATTACCTCATTCGTTGGTAATAACTTCTCCTCCCCAAGAAAGCAACCAATCTACCTTTCTAGATGCCCGGGAATCAAATTATCAAAAAATTAACTACCTTGTCCCTCTAAGTGCGTACGTTCTTTCCTTTCCATTCTTATCTGACGCTTATTACTAAATAATATATACAATGCGGTAAATGTTTTCAATCCTGGGATGCCTTGGCAGAGTAACTGCAGAAATGGATGTCAATATGATGTGCTAATTTTTGTTTTTAAATAGAATTATAATGGACTATCCATTTAAAATGTTTCCCGTTGAAAATATATTCTATTTTCTGCAATTGCGGCACTTGCCCTTTGATACTAGATTTTAAAGGTCGAAAGGTCTTTATACAGAAATTGTGAGTCCTTTTACGTTGCAGCAATCCCTGTGTAATCATTACCCTTCGTTCCTGGATAAGATTTGGATAAGAATTCACTTTTCCGTAGATATATCTATAGAGAGACCATTTTCATTGCCTAATGCCAAAGAGCGGTGAGTTATTAATCTCCATATCCCGGTTTGTCTAATGAATATTGCTTGTGTGGAGCTGGAAACTCAGTCCGATTAGGTGTCAGCAATCGGAGTACTATGCAAAACATATCGATGGCCTCAATATCTGCCCTCGAAAGATGGAAGTGGATCTGGCACAAAGTCCCTGCTGGTCTTGGTTATGTACCTCGCAGATGCCCTTTTCCCCGTCCTTTGTCCTTATTGCTGGTAGCAACCCATTAAATAGTGCGTGGAAGAGGCGAGTTGGAGGGAGAGGAGGACAGCGGGTATTGAAGGGAGTGGAAAGGGCTTTTTCATTTGGCTCGCCACGTGCCGAAATCAGCCCCCTTCCTCTCGCTTCTTAACCATTTTCCCCACCCCCTCACGGCTCCCTATCCCATGGTTTTACTCTGTGCTACCCTCTTCCTATTTTTCTTCCTTGAGATTATATCTAATTTAATCGCCTCTTAGTCTGCCTTCCAACCATTATCCTAATTTATTTTTTTCGTATGCATATCGCCTTGGTGATTCATTTTTTACGTATGTCGTATTTTACATCGATGAAGAGCGAACTTAGTTTTATTCCCTATTTGTCACTGTTTGTGATGTGTTGGCTGCATTTTGGTTCGAATCACCCATTGAATTCCTGCCGTAAAATTAGAGCTGCAGTCATGTAGAAGCACTCATCATCAGTGCGAATAAACTGGGCCAAAATCATTCATTCTATCAGCTACGCAAATCTTTCGTCTGAATTGTAATGTAGTATTTCTTAGTTAACCTATTCACTTAAATTGCACTTGATATGACCATACCCTCTCCTTACGTCGGTAAATTTGTTAACGTGATGGTTGTGAGATTGTAACTAGCGTTCTCTATTCTCTCTGAGTGAGTTTTCTAGCTAAACTGCTTGCTCAGGTTTTGTTGGAAGAGGTCGAAATTCTATTGAGATGAATTTTTTACGCAAGCATCCAAACTTTGAGTCAGCTATTCATCCAGAAGTTTGGTTCATTGTAACCCTCCACTCCATCCGTCTTCACGTTTAGTCCTCTTACATTATAATAGTATTATATTCTTCTTTCCTTCCCATTTCCTTCTTAATTAAGCGCATTTCTACCTCTACATATTCCTTGTCATTTGACCGAATACTATACCTCTCACATGGTGCCTCCAAGTTAGCCCCGTCCATTTGGTTCCTCTTTTAATTATGGTTTTCTAACTTTTTTTACATCGATTACAAGCTCATTTCCAATGCTTTATTTTACATAGGCATCAGAAGGATGTTAATAGTGGTATTTAGGTGCATGCATTTACAGTATCATATTGATGGTATTATAAATGTGCTCAGATACCATTTAGCCAGCAGACCTAGCTCATTTTTCCCAAACCGAACGTGCGAGCCTAAGTCTGAATTTAGAAATACTGCCCTTCCTATTATTGTTATCGAGCTAACATTGATGTATCAGATTCATGGAAGCTCAAGCTTTTAACGAAAGTTTGGTCTCGCTTACTGACATTTGCATATTTTTGTCCGAAAATGAAAACGACTTCACGTGCGGTTTTGTCGCACCTTACGTATTACATTCCACGTTGCTCGTTTTCCGTTCGCTGACAGCTAAGTAATTAGACACCAGTAATCTCTGGGCGTCGTTTCGGGGAACAGGTAAGAGGGAGACTAATGTACCGTCGGTGGGGTTGTAATGGCTTTTCAGATTTCGGCCGAACGCCTATCTCGGCTCCCCTTTCATTGCCTCCCTCCCTCCCTCCCTACGTCCTTTAAAAGGGCCCGGCCACTCACGTGTATTACCCAATCATCTCCACACTCTCAGACCATTCACTCTCTTCCCATCTTTCGGTCCGCGCGATGTTATAGAGTACCCTTCACATAATTTTCGTAAAATAACTTATTTCTATTTTGCATCTCAATTTATTTTGCGAACAGCTGGACACGGTGAAAAATTTGAGGCAAAAATCTTTTTTGGTAAATACCTATATTAAAATTTTCACAAAAGTACCCATCTCTCCATCTTCATAGTTATACCCGAGAAATATACGTGTGGCAGAATTGAATTTCAATCGTTTGCGTAATAATAATGATTTAAGTTTGTGTTTCTGTAGTGTTTTTTGAGAAAGACGAGGATGAATACCGGAGAGAAATCTAATTATGAATTCAGTAGCTAGTGAAAAAGTAGCTGCGACTTTTTGTCTAATCTTTATTAGAAAATGTGACCTCCTAATGGCTGACATTGAATTTTTCTTTTTAATGTTTTACGTGAGTGGTCTCTTTGGCCGTTACAGTTTATTACATAACTTGTTAGATATAAGGTGCCAAAATTGGTACGTATTTGAGCGGATGGATTGGGGAGTGAGTCATATTTTATTTTACTTCTTTTATTTATGGGCTCTCGTTATATCTCTGACTAATCATCCATGAAAAATCCGCCTGTCTTCTTCCCGAAGGTCAGTAAAAACAGATCTCACCTAGTACCCAGCTAATTTGTGCATAAAATCGATATATAAGGGCAGACTGGCCAATCCATTTAATGTGTAATCTACGATTGGCGAGGAAAGCCTGCTATCTAGAAAGCCCCAATGGTTGACCGTATAGCTAAACGTTGCAGATGTTCTCAATCGGGTTTGAGCCCAGTACGCCTTGCCTTTCATGCGATGATATATATATTGGACCAACACACCGAGCGAAGTAGTGAGCCATTAAATTGTGTAGTGTGAATTGATACCGATATGGCTGTGTACTTGGTAACTCAATCAATTGCTATTTTTCGTTTTTATCCATTGTTTCGGTGCGTACTACTCACATGTGTTTGATTGCGTAGTGGTCTACATTTCGGAATATTATGGTTTCATTCGCGTTCCTAGAGCCTTTTAGCGATAAATCAAACATAATCCATGACTTCGTTTTGAGGCACTTAATGATGCCCATGAGTACCTTCTTTGATTGTTTACTCTTCGCAATTTCTAAGTCCTTTGTAACTCCACCGTAGTCCTAGTATGATCATGGAACGCTTTCTTTTATTTCCTCCTGCTATGACACAAAATGTTCCCGCTTTGACTTTTCAATGAAAATATCCTATGGTAATTAATTCAATTATGGCAATTAACTCCTTTGAGTGCTTATCTCTTTTTATCTCATCGAACCATGTGGGAATGTGAAATGATGAATGTCACCTGGGTTTTTGAAATCTGGATGTTTCGCTCCTTGGGTCGGCGCGGCGTGTTGAATCGTTCAGCTAGCCAGGCTGGTGAATGCAGTTACTCTTTGTTGTGTATTAATGAGGAAAAGGATGGTTTTTTTCTTGAACTATTAGAAAATTGTATGATTTTTGAGATGCCGACGAAGATAATTTTGGGATTATATGTGAGCGAAGATTTCTCCGCGCGTTAAATGAACAAGGCCTGAAGTATACGGGCGGATGCAGTCGCAGTGAAAGAATAAAAACTGCATGGAATTTTACAAATATGAATAATTTTTTTACCTGTTATCCTTATTATTTGATCATGTCATGGTTAAACTCAGGTTTATCTTGCATTTACCTTCTATGGCATTGTACTCCAACCATACCGCCTAATGAGCGCGAATGGGGCACAAGTCAGTCTTATCTGTAGTATAGAAGTCTGTTACTTGGCCGCAAACACTGTTTACGTGCAGCGCTCAGTCACTTGTTCCATCCTCATTCCCTTTACCCAAGCCTTACTTCATACCTTATTTTTAACTGATTTCTTTATTGCCTACATGTCATTTAAAAGTGAATTAAGGGCCAATATTGCTCCTTGGTAAGATCAATTCCGGATTAATGCCCTGAATCTGGCCATGTAGGTATGATAAGCGACTTGGACATTTTTACTGCCGTGTCCCTTGCCGAGCGATTCTACGTCAGATAAATCCGTCGTGAAAATTTAGCGTATTTCCATAGCAACTTAAGACTTCAGTGTTAGTTTGTCGCTTGAAGTTGAAGTCGCTCCTCGTGGGTGCTACGTGTATGTGATACGCGGAAATGCTCGTGGTGGAACAACTGCCTCGACATTGCCAATGACCGTGCACCGCTATCAACAAGGTTGCTTATTTCCGCACCGGGGAATCCACTCCCACTTGTGCTCCCCTCACGAAACGGCTCGGCGTTTCACCCTTCATCGCTGGCTAATTTCGCTCCACCCCGCACTCGTCTCATCCTTCTCACTTCTCACCGCCTTCTCTCCCCCTTCTCTCTCAACAACCACCCTCCAATCCTTCCCCCGCCCAAACCCCTCACGCCCTTCTCTCCACCCCCAACCGTGCTTTTCATGACCACTGCTGTCGTGTTTTCTTCTTCCGCCTGCTTGCATAGGAGGAGAGACTCACCTCTTTCTTTGGCCCCACTTCACTTCTCCCCTTCCATTTTTGAACGTCTTCCTCCTCGGCCGTCGCCCTCCCACTTCGCCAAATCCCCCCTCCCTTCCGTCACCCGACTCTCCTCTCTTCTCCTTTTGCGCTTCCCATTACCCTCTGACCTCGCTACCATCCCATCCCCCGTCCTTCCTACCCCTCTCCCCTCCGCCCTCCCGAACCCCGGATATGAGATCCCCAGGATGCTGCAGTCCAAATAGCCAGCGGGTTGCATCATGGGAAATGAGGTGGCGTGGGGGCGAGGGAGGGAGGTCGGCGAGGGGTTGAATCAGGGGGGCGGGTTGGAGGTATGACGCTCATGTGTGCGTGCGATCGCCGTGTGTGTAAGTGTGTGTTTGACGTCTGGTTGGGGGTTGGTTGAGAGGAGACGGAGGGGGTGGTGGTAATGTTAGGTCAAAAGGGGGAGAAGAGGGTGAGGTTTCGTCGTCTTGATCATGGGTGTGTATGCGCGGGTGGGGATGATTGGGTGGAGCAGGTGAGCCCAAGGGTTGGGGTGCTTAGGGTTGGAGGGTGATGTAACGGGGTGGATTAGCTGGCAAGTTGGGGAGGGGAGGCAGGGGTTGTATCATCTTCGCCGCCTTTGCTACCGGCTGCACTTCGCGCCCTTCACATCATTCAGGAGATTTTTTATTCTTCTTTTTGTCTACCCCTCTTACATCTAATCCTCAGTTGTCGAGGAGTTCCGAGAGAATTCTCTTCCTTTGGCCTTCTGCTGTTTCAGTCTTGATCTCAATCCTCAGGAGTGTCTCTCTCTTCCGATTTGTCTTTTTACCGTGGCTTTTATCGATTGTGAGGAAGGATCAGCTCGATGCTCGCTTTTTTTCGCGAGAATATTAACGATACCGTATTTCTCCGAATATAACATCCCTCCCGAGTATAGTCCCCCCCCAATTTTGAAGCTTCAGTTTTGGGAAATTTTTTTTCAAATGCAAAGGAAGCCTTATGCAGGAATATTATTCTCAAGTAACAACTTGAGAATTTAGAGTCAATAAAAACTGATTTGTTTTCTATAACCAACAAAGACAACAAAGTGAAAATATTTTCCATCATACCCAAATAATCATACCTAAAAACATGTTGTGATTAATTGTATTTAGGGGGAAAGTATAGTTCCTTAACCAGGTGGAATGGAGAAATGAAAAACTTCTAAAAATATCCAGGACTAGTTTATATAGATTTTATAAAACATTCACAAATTATTGCTTTTGAGGTACAAATGAGAACAATAAACTTAACTTTAACTTCAATTATAAACAGAATCACAATTGGCATTGAAACTTCTTGTGGTCCAGTGGTACACAAACAGCCAGTCTCTATCATTCAAAGTGACTAGGAGAATTGAGGAAAACTAAATACAAATATAATAAATATATTATAAATATTATAAAAAAATTATAGCCATGAAATACCTGCTAAACAAAATAAATAACAAGACTTAATTATGACATCAAAGTAATAAAATTAAGAAATAAATAAACTTTTTCCAACAAAAATTAAAACTGATAAAATATGGCATTCTATTAAAGCTTAAAATAGAATAAACTTTTTCATTACTCAATCATCACTGTCGTCAGAAACTTTACTTCTAGTTTCATCAGATGAATCGTTTTCTTCATCTGGATTCCAATCCCGATCACTGTCATCGGAATCCGATTTTTCCCACGCCATGTGATCTTCTGAACCATCAAGTTCATTTGAAATGCAGCATTTTTTGAAACTTCTTATTATAACTGTTTCTTTGACAGAATTCCATGCATTTAACACCCACTGGGCAACCATTGCCAGATATGGCCTGCTCAATTTTCCAGTTTTGGTGTATTCTTTATTGCCTGTTAGCATCCACTCACCACAATTTTCTTTTAATTTATCGTTAAATGGTTTGTTAATTGATACATCTAAAGGTTGCAGTTGGCTTGTTAAACCCCCTGGGATAATAACCAGATCTGTTCTCCCTTTTGCTAGCTTAGTCTTCACACTTTCAGTTATGTGTCCCCTGAATGAGTCTAGTACCAGCATGGATGGTAGATTTAGAAGGGCACCTGGTCTCCTTGGCCAAACCACTTTTATCCAATCCAGTACCACGTCTTCTGTCATCTATCCATTTTCCTGAACCCTAATGTGAATTCCAGGAGGAAACTTTTCTTTGGGTAGAGTTTTTCTTTTAAAAAATATGTAAGGGGGAAGTTTTCTCCCATCAGCAGTGATAGCAAGCATGCAACTGATTCTATGCTTTTCGTGTCCCGAAGTTTTTACCAGCACTGATTTCGCTCCCCTCTCTTCTACTGTCGTTGAACTCGACATGTCAATAAAAACTGGAGTTTGGTCTGCATTACCCATTTGCCCTAATAAATATCCTTGCATCTGCCGCAGTTGTATGACATACCTTTGGTACGCAATTATTTTCTCCTCGTAGCAATCCGGCTGGCGCTGTGCTAGTGATGTTCGACGTCACAGAGTGAATCCATGCCTCTTCATCATTCTGCGCAGCCAGCTGTACTCGCTCTGAACTTAGCCCTCGGTATTCCACTGTCCTGGGCTATTGTCAACGCTCCGTCGCGAATCATTCCATAAGATACTGCTACTGCCTCTGCTCTGCATTTGCGCAAATATTTGATCACTTTTTCTTCTAATTCTGTAAATCTGCCGCATCTAGGGCCCCGAAGTGATTGCCGTGATGTATTGGCATTACGCATGCGAGGTAACTGATCTTTCCATAGTCGCACTGACTTTCTTTGCACGCCGAATTTTTCAGCCGCCATGTGATTGTTGTGCTCTATAGCGTATTCTGCTACGGCTATTTTAAACTTGACATAAAAACTCCGTCTTTGATGGCTTCTTATCTGCCGCAGCGTTGATCCTCTTATTTCCACTTGATCCATCACCCCACTATCAAACATAAAATTATTCTTGAGAAAGCAAACATCACGGAAATAATTGCGGAGCATCATGTGAGGTAACTTAATAATCCAATTTACCTTGGTGAATAGAAGATTTTCCTAAATAAATATTATCACACTTGTGATGCGTGTTAGAGGCGCTGGATTTTAGCGATCAACTATATTAATATCGCCGTAATTGAACACAATGGAACTGCAAACAATTAATTTTAATTCTCAGAACACGAGGTAGAGAAGTTGAAAATTGTCGAATGTGACTTGAAAATTAATGCACCTTCTTTTCAGAAACAAAAGCATCGCTAATTTCGCATTTTGGTCGAAAAAACAGAAATCACTTCGCAAATCACGCAAATAAACGCAGGTTCGGATGCAATGAAATGTTTAATCATCGCGGAAGGTTCAATTTCCCTTTACCAATTTATTTTGCACAAAGTTTTAAAACGCTTTACATTTACATGCGCTCCGAATAGCTGTGGGTACATATGCGCTCAATTACTTTAGTAGTGGTGTTTGTTTACTTTTGGTTTTGAGTATTTTGTTGTATTTTATTAATTTATCGGTGTCAATTCAATATTCGATTAATATTTTACCTAGAGAAATGAACATAAATTCGATTCAGTCCGTGAATACCTATGTTTTACATGCTATTTGAATAGGATGAATCATCTTTTCAAAATTGGTGGAGTGCCGGTAAAACATGGCAGATATTGACTCATATTTCCGATTATATCATTAATTAACAAAATATACTTAAATGGAGAGACAAAGAAATAATTATTGTCCGTTGCGCTGTTATTTATAACTTGGTGGTGACTTTAGGGGCGCCTAAGTGACTTACGCTCGAATATTGGACCCTCCTTACTTTTCCCACGGGCATTTTTGGAAAAAAAGGGAGGACTATATTCGGAGAAATACGGTAGTATTTATTTTGCCTCTCTTGGTGCCGGATTAAATTGATTTTTACCCTGAAGAAACATGTTTCTTCTAAACTTACGATTTTCGTTGAATTTCTCACTGATTTCGATATACATAGCACCTTAACACGTTTCCCAAAATCTCTAATGTGCATAGGCGAGTTATGTCTTTTATTTAGAAAAATCAGCTATATTAAATAAGTATCGCATTCTCTAAACTAGGAACTATTCTAATAGACTTTTGTCTTTCCTAGGTAAAGATTATTGTTCATTGGCACATTTTTCCAATTGCTTTTTGTTAACCTTAGTAATTTTACCTGTCGCATTGAGGGAATAATGATGAGTTGGGAATTAGAACGTGTACGGAGATTTTTAATTCAGGGGATAAGAATTTGATTTCATAGGAGCCTTTATGCTATACACTAGAAGTGACAAGACTTTCTCATCTGGTGAAAAGGAGAAGCATTTTGTGGATTTAGCCGTACTATGTGTTAAGAAAGGCAAAATCTCCTTAATGGCAACCGTATGAGTGTCTCTCTCAGCACTCATTTCAATTTTTCAGATTCCCTTTCTTGACAGCTTGAGCGTCATGAGTAAACGAGGGTAAAAATCTTATATTTCTCTGGACCAGTGGTTTGCGGATTCGATGGGAATCTTTAAACGAAGTATGCGAGGTGAAAGTCCAAAGTATTATATTCCAATAATAATTATCATAAGAAGCTAGGCTCTTGTTAAGAGGAGAAATCGTTCTCCGTCGTTAAATTAAAGTTAATTACTTTTCTCCGTCGTTAAATTGCTCTTAGTTGTTTTAGCCCAGCTCTTGTTGAGTTAAATTATATTTTAACGCTTCATGAAAATGTATGCATCGAACAAGTATCATTTGCCCAGCCTTTGAATTTACTATATAAATTATGTCTTAAATATATTTGTGAGTAGCGTGCTGCATCTTCTTTAAACCCGAGAAATGTCGGCGAGACGTCACTTACTATTCTATGAATTCAGATCTAACTCCAGTGCCATCGAATTATATTTTCTGGAAGGTTTTTATGACTTCTTTACAAGCTGTTGATGTTAAATTATAGCAGATGCATGCTACTAGATGTCAACCAATAATACTGCCATTTTTGGAGTGAGCGCTTTTCTTAGATAGTTTGGCTGCCTAAGACTCCACGCGATACTGGACTGAATTCTAAGAATCTGTTTCTTTAGTGTGTCAGAAAATTATTAGAAGGAGGTTGTTTTCGGAGCAGTTTCTTCGTTGGCATATTTTTCTTTGTGTACGACTTATTTGTAAGCAAATATTTTCTTATCTCGCCTGTAGTAGCTCACTAATTGCTTATGTTGTTTCGTAGGTGATAACAAATAGCCTTGCCAAAGTAGAAAAGTTCAGCAAGTTAGGAGAAAACTACTGTTATTAAATAGTTTCATTCTAGAGGCTTTGTGTTGTACTCATATGTCTTTATAACGTACAAAGCCTCGCCGCTATAACAGTCCTTTGTAAACCTTAGGAATGATCGTGAGCCCGTGACATTATAAAACCCAGATGTGGAAATTTGACTCCATGTGACAGCGAACGTTATGCGAAAACGTTCATTTCTACTTCAGCGACTTGAAAGTCCTCTTAGTGCATTAATGCGTCACAGTATAGCGGGAATGGGTAATTGATGGCGCTCGGTGTCCCTCCGGGTGTGTTCTCTTTCTCGATTATTGTCATCCCATCTGAGAATTTCTCTACCTTCATGAGCTTAACGGTGCTCTCATATTACGAAGTATATCAATATGATGTATGGAAGATTTTGAGGTGGAATTCGTCCAAATGGTTTGTTGAACCGTCTCCACGTTCTGTAGACACGAAGGTTAATGCAACGTTGCGCTGAAGGAGACGGTTGATTGTGGTCGTGCAGGTCTTGTTCTTTCGGCTAGGTACTCCCTCTTCCCTTCGTTTCCGTTCAGCCTGTTTCGCTAGATTTTGTAATTTCATGCAGTTGTGAAGTTTTGGTTCCCGTTGCTGTAGTTTTTCCACTATTCTGTGTGCTCATTGGTCAAAACTATGGTATATTGCTGCTATGGTCTGTTTTCACTTTTAGTTCTTCATGCAACATTTTTACTCGTATCTTTTTGAAGAAAAAGAATTATTTAAGATAGCCATAGTTAACACCAGCCTTGCTATGGCCTCTTTTCGACTTATTTTGCCTGTAAAGTACAGCTTTCATTCATGTTGCTATATGGCTGATCCGATGACTTCATTGCGGAACCAGACAGTTTCTTAGAAAAAAATTCAATGTTTCAAAAGTATTTGATATTGGACTCAGCATGATAAAAGTTCAAGATGGTCTCAATGCATTTTAACTATGCATGATAGACGTTTGCGTCTTGACCACTGTCTCTATTAGAGGAGCAAACGTGGACAAATGTGACGAGAATTGTCAGATAGTGGAATGGCCTTTTTTGGTTTTCATATGTTTTAATTTTGTTGATAACTTTGACATTGTACCTAACGGCGTTCGTTTAATTTTCTTCGTTGCTGAATGTAAGAAAGATAATAATTACTATGGTTTGAATTGTATGCAGACCATCTATGCCAAATGAAATTTATTTTACAAATTTTTATCGAGACTTAGGAATTATCAAGTTCCGATTTCGAGCGAGGCAGTGGCATTACTCTAAGCTAATGGAATTGATATCCCTCCAAACGCGTTTTTATATGATAAGTCGTCAATCCTTCACGATTAAAATTGCCTCCTCTTTGTACGGTGGATTAATGGCAGGAAAACCTGGAGTGTGGAAAGCAGCCATTGATGCAGCGTACTGTGGGGGCATTATGTTGAAGCGTATTCCTTTATCAAATACTATGAGCTGATTATATTTGCATGGCTTGCAATTTAATAAAAGATGCTGGAAAGAAAATCTATAAGCTCTCATTTCATATCAAAAGGTGTATTGATCTTATCTCTTCTTTCAACTTTAACTAGCATCGTCGTGTCAGTTGACGGCAAATGATTTTCACCAAAATGTGTATAGAGAGTATAGGAAGTATTGTGGGAATGCTCTTTTCCATTTAAGAACTGTTAATATCGTGTACCTCTGAACGAGTGATCAGAATTGGTCTTCAGCTATTTAATTGAATTTTTAGATAGTGAAAATATCGCTTTTCAATTTTAGGATATCTCAAGTACTTCCGTTGTCCAAACCAACCTTTATGGATCCTATTTTAGTTTGATATAATTGGGTGGAAGCTGTTTTGTATCATCGACATTTGGAAAGGTTTAAATAGGTATTTCCTCATCGTGTATCATAAAATTTGATGAATTGTTTATTTACCTCTATTAATGCAAGTAAACTACATTTCACGGATTTGTAAGAGCTGCTATCTAAATTGCAAAATGAAGAATTCCATCATCACCACAGCCTAAGTATCTGGCCTGAAGACTTATAATGCATTTTTTGCATTTTCTCCTTGCTGTTATATCTTCTTTTCTAGTCATTAACATCGAGCATTTTCCCACCCGTTTTGACTTGAGCGCTCAATGCAAAGGGGAACTCTTGTTTGAAGCAGGTGAGTTTAGAGGGTGCTCATTAACATTAGTCAGTCATCTATAATCTTCACCCTCCATTGATTCTCTCTGACTTTCCCTTCGGAGGAAGTTCTATGCACTTTTGCCCTGAGAGAGTTTCTTTAAACAGAGGAACCAATACCTATTAATGGCAAAGCGCTGTATTTCCTTTCATCATTTCGCTCAAGCGGAACAAAGCGGCATGAGAACATTTCCCGTTTGATCTGTTTCCTTAGTCGCGCGCAACGCTTCAAAAGCGAGTCTTTCACATGCACGCAGAAAGGGGTGGCGGGATAATAAGAAGGGCACTCCTCGGCAAGGACCTTACAAAGATGTAGGAGTCATTTCCTCAGCTATTTCGCAAAGATTATTTGGATTGAGGCTAAATTTGACGGGAGGGAGTAATTGCGGGTCTTGTAAATTAAACATGGATTGTTTCGTTCTCATCGGTCTTTCATCCGAAAGTGCCACAAATTTTCCATAATACTTTT
Organism: Ceriagrion tenellum; assembly: GCA_963169105.1. NCBI lineage: Eukaryota > Metazoa > Arthropoda > Insecta > Odonata > Coenagrionidae > Ceriagrion > Ceriagrion tenellum. The sequence continues at coordinate 78,600,993 of OY720635.1, forward strand.
TTTTTTCAAAAATATGCGCAAAATATAACGGTGTTAAGCTTGAAAGAATTTTTGCTATTTGGATGAAAGGATAAAGAAATATCTTTAATTTTCTGCTCCGTAGGGTAGTAGGGTGAGGGACATCTACGAAAAATTATTATAGTGATGGTGGATGAAGAAAATAGTTGACAGAAAGTGGTGGATGAACTGCCTGGATACCATCCGACTTACTTAAACACTCGAGAAACGGAAGTCACAACGGAACACTTTGAAAAAGTCTCCTCCTCAATTCAAACAAACGCAAGTCTGCATTATATATTCTTTCAAGAAATGTTGAAATTACATTGGATGATTGGCTAGAGAGGGCGTGCCTATATTCCGAGAGAACTAGTTTTTACATGCATAAAATAATTGAGCAATTAAAAATAGATGAAACAGGAGTAGAAGTTCTTGAATAAAAAAAATCAGCACGCTTTTCTGATGGCCTAGCAATTATAGCATAGGAAAACGAAGCTATATTAAGAATACTGAACTGATTGGAGAAAACCATGAAGATATACTACTGGGAGATTAATTCATAGAAAGCCAAGATTGTAGTTTGCGGAAGAAATGCTGCAAATATCTACGACAAACTTGGCCTGCACAAACTTGCGCAACTGAAAAAAAATTTTCTGTCTGGGGAGCAGGATCACCAGTAATGAGATTATAACACGAGATTATATTTTGAGCAGATCCCAGAGAAGGGAAAGAAGGCATTCTAGGCAGAAGACAGTCATACGAGACAAGGCCTGTATGTAAGAAAGAATTTTATCTAAATACATATTTGGAGCATGCTCTTGCGTGGCTGTGAAGTCTGGACAAGGACAGCGTCAGAGAAAAATAGATTCGAAGAAATGGGGATGGGGGGAGAAATGGGAAAGGATAATGAAGGTTAATAGGACGGAGAGAATCACAACAATTAAGAAGCCGGACAAAGAATTGGAGAGAAATAAGTAGGCACTGTGAAACCTCTTAGAAGAAAAAGAGACAAACTTAGTCGGCAATTTTAGGGGCACGATAGCCTGTTAAATAGATGGGTAAATTAATGGTAAAATATTATAAAGGAAAAACAATGGAATTCAGTTGACGGATTATGAAGGTCATAAAAGTAAATAACTATGCTGGAATAAAGCGGTGAACTGCGGCGTACCAACCCCTGAGCTGATGACTACTGAGCATAATTAAACTATATACGAAATTCCTATTTTTCCCATAAATAGCTAAAGAATCCATTTTTAATTGAAACGAATCGAATTTCCAAGTATCGGATGAAAAGTTGTAACCCATTTCATGCTTTGAGCTTTGCGATATCATCAAAATTCAATATGGAAGGATGAGATCGTTATTCCTAGCGTAAGTACGTGATTCTTTTTTAATCTCTCGATGGCCTTTACGAAGTTGCTCTAGCGTCTTTTCTGAATATTTTGCAAGCTAGCCTCTTGCTTTTTTTGAGAATTTTTTTTTAGCCGTGAAGCTCTTGTGAAAGCATCATAGCCTCAGCCACCTATTCAGCGCTCGCTCAACTCTCCTTGCGTACGAGAAAGGCGATCAATTGACCCAGATGAAATCGATCTCTCAGTTTTCCCCTGACAGTCACGTCTTACCAACGGTTTCCCCTCTTCATGCCAGGTTGGTAGAGGCATCAATCTCTCTCTCTTCCCATCCTCTTGCACTGGTATTCCTCCTCCCATTTCACTCACCGTACCTTTACGAGGAGGAGATGGGAAACGGAACCAAAGGAACCATCTAAGTTTTTTTTATTCTTTCCATTTTTTTTTTTATTTAGTCGAAATACTCCTCCTTCATCAACCTCATGTCACCTGCCATTCTGCGACCGTGAAGGGACAGGGCAGGGTAGTGGGGTACAAACCTCTTTCCATTTTGATTCCCATCTCTCCCCCTTGCCTTCTTACTCACTCCTCGAATCTTCCCTCCGTTAGATACACACAAACAGACGCATGTGGAGCGAGGTGGGGGAGAAATCAAGGGAGAAACACGATTCTTCCCTTTTCTCCCCTTTCCTTTTAAATTCGCTTTACTTTCTTCTGTCACTTGTCCCTGAATCTTCGGTCTCTTCGCTCGGATTTATTTCAAAACTCTAGTGTAATTCAATTTCCTTCCGGCGTCGAAATTTACTGTTTTCCGTTTTTTTGCAGGACGTCTTTCATGTAAGTGCCACGGTGTTTTGCTTGTTGGGAATAAGTTTTCTTAAAAATAGTTCTTAGAAGATAAATGGGATGAATATTTTGGGTCGCGCGAAAGAACTTGCTTTGAGAGGTGCCGGGGATTTGTTTGCCTCTGAAAAACTTATCCACCGAATTTTTCGAACTGAATTCGTTAATTAATGTAAATATTCTGTATGTGTGTTGCAAAGATAAACAGCATAAATAAGTCCTGGGATGTTTTTAATGATCCGTTGAGTAAATTTTGTTCGACGGTTTTACGAATTTTATGTCGGTGGATCAAGTTTTGGAAGGATATGTAAGGACACAAACTTATGCTTAATTATAGGTACTAGCTCTTGCCAATTTTGTATCATGTGTAGTGCATAAATGTAGACATCTATCTCTACTGTCTGACTCTTTGTTCCCTGGGGAATATATTGGGCAGAGTTAGTTTTTCAGAGTTTGATGTAATGTTTTGATTATTTCAAGCTTATTTGGACAATAATTCTTTTATGTGGCAGGGACGGCAGTTTTTTTATATTAGTTTATTTCTTAGATTAATAATCCAGCCTTTTATTCCCTTAGAATTCTCCGCTTCTTTATCTCGCATCTGGAGTGTATAGCAGGGAAATGCCCTTAATATGAAATATCTTTTCAATTCCTATATTTATACCTCTATATTGCCTAGGTTGATTCGTATCTCGATTTCTTCTGGTTTCATTATTACCTTATGCTTTTTGATTTCAGCCATTTTTCATTTGTCCACTTCATTTATTCTTTTATTTCTCAATTCATTATATATCTAGGGGAGGAATAAGCTCCTTTCCTGTCTTTTAGTCAAACATTTCCCATCTTAAAAACGAAAACGCTTAGTTTTTTTCCACCAATGTATTTAAAACACAAATCAACCGATTTCGGCCTTTTCAGGCCATTATCAAGATTACAGAGTAAGATACCAAAAGACAGCACGGTTTATATAAGAGATCTCAAGGAGAGGGAGGTGGCTGAAATAAGGGGGGGGAATGAGAGTTGATTGGGCAAAACTGCAGGGGAAGGAACAAACAGGTGGTGACTCCAGGCTCGAGGACTACGGGGATGGAGGTGAGGGTACTGGCACAGAAACCGGTTGATTTGTGTCTTAAATACATTGGTGGTAAAAAAAACAAGTGTTTCCATTTTTAAGATGAATCATAATTTCCACAAATTGAATTCGCCAACCATTGATTTCAAACATTTCCCAACATTTGCGTAGAGCATTATCTATATGATTATATTTTACTGAGTGTACTAAATTTAACTACAAAATAAGGTCGCATTTTCGAAGTCTTTCAAAGATAAAGCATTTTCCGGCTGGAAGGAAAAGTGCAAATTATTCCTTCACATTATAGTAAAGTTCATGTAGCACAAGTCAAGGGATTACTCTTTTTTAGGAAAAATTAGTAATGCCTTCCTTGGTAAAATTGTATAAATGAACCATCTGTTATGAAAAGCCAATGATCTAATCCACCTGTTCGTGTAACTTGCCTGTTATGGTCCGGAAAATTATATATTTCAATATTTCGGAGATGATGGAATGGATTACTTCAAACTTTAAATGATGCACTTCGGCCAAACTCGGCATATCGTGAATAATCATTTCTTGAGAAATAACTTACCTGAAAAAATTGGAAAGTGGCTGGTTCGTGTGGAATAATCTGGTACTTACCCTTATTTTGTATTTTGTGGCGTGCTCCGTACGTAAGAAAAACTTGACCATTTGAAGATTGGTATCTTTCAACTTAGTTTCATCACGTTTGTGCTAAAATTGTAAATTGTTTCTGTTTCCCCATCTTCAAGAAAGCTAAAGCTGCTAATAGCTGTAGGTGAATCAATTGAATATGCTTCGACGATTTCGGAAACTTTCTACAATCGAGGATAGTCTTGGAGAGCAATTTCTTACTTTACACCAAAGAATTGCTAGACGCGAGTTTCCACCTAATGAGGCACCTTAAATGATTATTTTACATTATGATAGGTAATTTGCTCTTGCAATCAATCGCGATAAAGTTTGGGACGATCATTTGGATATTGGAGTTGGAAAGTTCCGTTTTGTAGACGTATTCTAAAAGAAGTGCACCCAATGGTGATAAAAAAGAAACGTTCTTGTAGAGGGCTCGTAGTTATTGAAGCATCTACTTCATCAATATTGGGCAAATTTTTTTGTTTAACCTTTACTCGCGTTTAAGATGCTAAGAAAATATGATATTGTGTCGACGTACCTCTCTTTATTCAGCATCGACCTCAATTGTAGTACATGTTGAATCGAGTTAGATGTACATCGTTAAATTTTCTCTAAAAAATTACAACCCGTCGTTTGTGTTCGGTGGAAGTGCATTTTCACGAAGTCGAACCGGCGACATGCGCAAGGCTGAAATTACAAGAAAAATTGATATCGCTCGATTTTCAGATTTACGCGTAGGATTATGTTTTAACACCATGTTCACACGGCGGAGGCAACTGACAAAATTGAAGTGGTGCAATTTCCCTTCATAGGTACATATTACCACGTCCCTTTCAGGACTAAAAAAAAGCAAGGCACTTATCCGTCAAACACTTCTGACCTTTCATCTATCCTCTCTCTCTCTCAATTCGTTCACTTACATTCTCTCTCGTTCACATGGTTCGTGCCGTCACACCCGTTGTAAAATGCCCTCTCGGTATGTTGTGAGGTGGTCATAGATGATGTATTTCTACTAATAATGAAGTCGCCAAAATGAACTTTCAAATAGAAGTATTTTAATTTTATATCGTTCCCCTTCTTGGCATTCAAATAGAAGTATTTTGATTTTATATCGTTCCCCTTCTTGGCATTCATGCACAACCCTGCTTACCTCATTACCATCGGTCACTTCATGGCACACTTACGTACTTCCACGCATCGTTTTACTTTCGCAACCACTCCTCATTCCGTGCATTTTCCTTATCCTCTTATTCTCCTCGAGTCCTCCAACCTCTCCCAACCCGCCATCCCCCTTCTTCCCCATCTCGTCCCTGTTACGCATCCTCATCTCTCTCTTCCTTTCTTCCCTAAAGACTTTTCACCCTTTCCCACCCAGCCCCGCCCCTCTCTTGAACCGGCCCCGACCCTCACTCGCATTCGTCGCCTTGTTTGCCGTCCCACGCCCTGGGCGATCTCGAATCCTGTGTGACCCCTCGCCCTCTTTCTTCTTCCTTGCGCTCTTGCACCGCGAGGCATTTTAGCCGCCGTCGGGCGTCGGGGGGCGTGGAGAGGGCTTTAGAAGGAATGGAAGAGGGGAACACTCTTGAGGAGAAGACTGGGTGTTTGCGAGGAGGCGGAGGTTTAGTCAGGAGGAGACTTAAGAGTGGGGAAGAGGAGTCAGTGGATGGTGGGGATGCGGATGAAATGTTAAGCGGAGTGGAAAGGGGTGTGCGTGCGTGAAAGAATTGAGAGGGTCACTCTTAGAGACGAAAAGGAGAGGACAGTTTGTCGTCCTTCCCCCGCTTTTTTATACCTTGCATTGTTAATATCTTTCACATTCTGAGGTAAATCATCATTGGGCATTGTTTGAAGATCTGTTGTTTTGCAATTCACTTTGAGACACATTCAATACTGTAATCAACTTAAAATTGCCCAGAAAAGAACTCAGTGTTAGAGAGTGTTTTTAAGGCGCAATTCAGAAGATACCAACTCTTTTACCTCCTTTAGTAACGATGTTTTTAATGGGAGTTTGCAGTGAACATTATGATGCACTCGTGAAGTGAGTGGAACGGGGACTTCTTTAAATTTCATAATTTATTGGATGAAATATAATTTAAATACGTCATTATTCCAATTCCTTTCTATTAAGTGCTATTTTCTTTTAAGAATATATGGTGAACTTCTGTTCATTGCTGCAATCTAAAACCAGCTTGACTGAGAAATGAATTTTTTGACATTGAGCCTGAGAAATCATACCACATAAAAGCATATCATCATAGGTGTTCAATCAAATAAATAGAATATGGTTCAACACTACTGCCAACGATATGCCGAGCGCGGGTAGTATCCAGCGCTTTCTTCCTTTAATTATTTGCGTATTTCAATTTTGATGCCGTTTTATATTCTTCTCATTTATCTCTTGCTTCACGTTATACTACCCAAAACTTCTATTCTCCATCATTTCCAGAGATTATTTTGTTTTCCTCTTATCGCACCTCGATGCGTTTTCGCCACTCCAGCATGTCCTAGGTCCGATTTTCCTAACAACTTCAATTTTTCTGAGGACCCTCTTATTCTCATCTAGTATATATGCCTGCTTTTATATCAATGATTTTCCTTTTCGCCCGGCTAATCCATTTTGATCCCGGAAAAAATGTGGAGTATTACTGGAGTGTAAGGCGATGAGCCTGAGTAGATTCGACTATATTTTTTCTCGGGAATCGTTTTGGTCAAAAGATACTTGAAACTTTCGGTGTTAGAAAAGAAGTTTACATTAATAAGATAGGCCTAAGGATAATAACTGTGACAATATATAAGGGAAGTTAGAAGTTGGTAAGGAGTCCTACATGGGAATTAGCTAACATATTATAGCGAAAATTGTACCGTGTGGGGAGAGAAGTATAAAGTCGGTTGTAGTCTTTTTAGATGACGAAATTTGGAAGGGCGATGGAAGTACAATAAACCGAAAGGGAGGCGGATGAAGCTGCGCAAGGAGGAAAAGAAATAGCTCGAGAAAATCAAAAGGAGGCTGAGTAGGTGGGTGGGCCAAGTATGAATGGGAATGAAGCACTGTAAACCGTTTTGGTAAGCTGGTAGAATGTTTAGAAAGAGTGGAGTTGAGAGGACAGGATATTAGGACGAAGCAGTAGAAGAATATATGCATGCTAAACTAAAAGTAGGAGAGATACTGCTATTCCAGAAAGTAGAGTAGGAGAGTATTATTGATCTATCAACACTTACTCCTTCCGGTAGAACAGAATTGAAGAAAATAACTTCGCAAGTGAAGTTTTGCGCAGCGAATTGTAGAATGGGTTGGAAGGCCGAGATTTCTCCGTCGTGAGAGCCGCTGTAAAGATCTTGTACTTCCAGTGGTTTGCCCCAGGGTTAATGGTGCTCTCTTGGAACCTTGTTGGCAGGCATGGTAGCTCGTTTCAGAATTTGCTCACCAGACAGATTAGTCGGACACGCTAAAATTAGAGCGGCTCATAAGTCGCTCATATATCTTCATAATATTTGGCCCTTTGTTCTGATCGGTTTATGGATTTTCATGTCATATTTTTCTCTATTAGAGGGGAGGACACAGCGCTAGAAAAGGCGATTTCTGACCTCGGTGGTTTTCTTCGTCTTGATAGAGGGAAGAATGTTCGGCAAGTGGGGGAAGGGTAGGAAGAAAATAGGATTTTATCGACGGGATGAAGAAAGGTATGACGACCAAATTGCGGTTTAGGGGTTGAATGCCCCTCACACTTGCTTCGTGTTTGTGGAAACAAGAAATTATACTCTGGCAATACATCCCGTTCATCTCCTTAAAATTTTGTTGTGCGCAATTGCTTCTGCGCGAGGCACGGGTTCTCACGGATGACATAGTATCGATGATATAGTAACGGGTCCTGTGGTATTGTAATGCAGTAACCGTCCTTTTTCCTCCTTTTATTCGAAATCGGAGAATAGTAATTGAACTCTCGAGTGAAGGAGGCATTTAAGATAGGACTTAAAAATGCCATCCTCCTTTCGCGGAATCCAGGAAGCCCACAGCCGTAGGTTGGGAGCGAGGATTAACGGATGGTGATCCACCTAGAAGACCATCCGAGTTAAGGCTGTAAAAAAGTATCCAGCTTCCCATCCCTGCGTTCCATTTGCACGCTAGCGCAGTGTATGGGGCGACTATTGAGATGAAAGTGGTCTTCTTACCCCGCCCCTCCACCCCCTGCCTCCCGTTCACTCTCCGAAAGGTCCTTTTCAATCCCTCTTTCCCTTCATTAAGTTTGCTTTCCTCCCACTACACCCCTCCGTCGAACCGTTCCTGTCCCTCCTTCCTTCTTGGTCCCCTGCTCGGACCTGTACGGACAGAATCCCTCCTCATCCCTGCTCGCTCAGACTTGCGCCTCGGCCTTCTCACCCTCAAGTCTCCCTATTCCACCCGCCCCAGCATCTCTCCCTCCTTTCTTTTCATCCTGACCCTCTCGTTTCCTCCCCCACAGCTTCCCCTGACCCTAGGATCTCCCGCGCTGAGCGCACACAAAGATGCTGTGCCTTCCCTACACCCCGTCTTGCTCTCTCTCTCTTACACTCTCGGCAGATCTTCTCCCCGGTCGCCTTCCTCCCTCCGCATCACTGCGCTCTCAACCTTCTCTCTCTTCTCTTCTTTTTTATTTTTTAAGTTCGTATTTTTATCTTTTTTTCTCCCGAGCAGCTTTCGGACATTCGCCCCCAGGTCATACTCTTCCTCTCGCTGTGTGTGTGTGCGTGTTAGGAGCGAGGGTCCTTTTTTTCTTCTCTCCCCCTTCTCTCTTTTACCCTCCTTTCTATTCTGTCCACGGGTCTTCACCCCTGCTTTTCATCTCCCCCTTTGCTCCGCCCTGACTGGGTGACCATATTTTCGTCATGCCGATCCGACGGAGAAGATCCCGGAATGTGTGTGTAGAGAGAACATTGGATCCGACGCACAATGTCGCTTAGACTTGGGACATCCAGATAGGATAGTGTAGAACCTACTCTTTGCGTTTCTGTAGAAGAGAGGCTACTGGAGATTTCTGGAGACTGGGCAGTTATTTTTTTGTTTTCAAATTCGTGATTTTATAATTTTTGTGGATTGAAAATCTTAGCGTATAAAATAATGGATCGGGTCGTATGGCATCGTTTGAGCCGTAACGTAAATAAGATGATATTTTTGGGCAATTGCCAATGGTGACATGAAAGATTTGTTCACGCATTAGAAAAAAGGGATCTCATTCGTGAATAACTGGTGAATAGCTTGCTATTATTTTCTTTCGCTGTCTTTCTAATTAATCATAATGCAGATAGTAATGAATCCTGTTGCCATGGCATCGAACGCTCACAATTTAATAATAGCTCATATTTTCTTATTATAGACGCAGTGCAGTTGCAAATATTCCGCTAAAGGTCACAATTCGCTGTTTATTACTATTATGATATTTTACTCAAAGACAATTTGTTAAGATGTTTCTGGAATGTGTGTTAACGTGTAGTTCTGAGAAGTTTACAACTATTGGCTTTAACTTTTTTTGTGGTCCCCTTGAGTTTGGCTTAGCAGAAAAGGTTCCTTACTTGGCGACAGCTTTTTATTTCCTGAGATAGGTGGATATTTATCTTTTAACACTTATTTGTATTCCGGCTATCAGAGTTACATGAAGATAATTATCTTAATCTAGGACTGTTAGATGAGTTGGAGAGTGGAGATTGCCTGGAGTTGCCTCCGCAAGAGTGTTCCTATTTAGCTTAAAATTTCAAACCAGCTATTATTCTTCGATGTCTTCTTTGAATATTTTTGAAAATACTTACATGAGACCAAAATACCGATTGATGCGCGTCACGGATTTGTGGCCGCAATCATGTGTACCACAAAGAAACCAATCGGAGGAAATATGTCATAATTTTGTTATCATTAAAAGTGAGTGACAATTTCACGAATTCAGCTCGCTCTTTAGCGCGGATGTTGCTATAGGTTTGCTTTTGGGTGGATCTTTTTGTCAAAATTTATGTGCACAGTTGTCCATCAAATGTGTTGCCTTTGCTTTTAAGCATTATGTCATTAAAACATGTCAATTGAAGAGCGCAATTTTTAGTTCTTAAAATTTCAATGATTTCAATCGTGGTACGTGATAAAAATGGCCATAACCCTAATGACTAAAATTTATTCGTGAACTAATCGGCAGTCGTTCATTGATGGAGGGCGTTAGTTTTGTTTAATTCCCACTATTATAGTACTTATTGATTTTATAGCTAGTTCTTTTGCCTGAACCCCTCTGAGGCTGCCCTCGAAGTTTTGATCTGAAAAAATCTCAGTGGGAGGTTATATGTTGAAGAAATATCGTGAAAAAACCAAAGTGATGAGTTATAGAGTACTAAGAAGGCAAATTAGTAATGATTGTGGGAGGGTATTGTATGGAGCTACGAGAAAGGAATTACTTGTTTGGGTTTTATCTTTATGGAAAATCGACTTAATGATGGGAAAGAATATAGGGAAAAATAGCATTAGGAAAGGGGAAGTTCAGCAATAAAAGAACTATAAAGACAGACTATTGGTGAAAATAGTGGGCGCGGAAACCTCTGACATTTAGAATCCATTTCATACAATTGGCCTAAGTTATCTTTAATTTTTAAAGAACAACTACCAAAGCATAGAAAATACAGAAAATGTCTCTCTGAAGTGCCGCTTGCATTAATTTCTTGATTTGTCAACTTGCAGTCATTATACCTCTATGTGTTTGGAGTACTTATGGACTTATCTTCCGTGAAAAATGAGTCTGTCCGAATTATTATAACGATGTCTATATTTTTATCGATCATTTTGGTAAGTAGTTGTACCAGATTTGTTCAAAAAGAAACCAGATTTTTGTCATACACTAATCAAGTTTAGTCATGCAGTGTTACCTTACGGCAACCTTTAGTGAGACCACATATTGCACGTTTTCCTGTGGTCAACAATTAGCATTCTTTGGTCGTCATAGTAAGCGCGTCTTCATTTTGCTTTGCGAACATTGCTTTGCGGACATTGCTCTACGAAAAAAGATGGGTAACATTAGTATGTGCTACGTGTTTGTGTTAACTTCTGTTTTAAAACTGAGAAATTTTTATTTAAACGCGAGAATTAATTCGGCAGGCATATGACAAAGATTTAATTTTCAGTGTCACTTGTGATTTAAGCGTTTTCAATCGCGAAGATTTAACTATGGATAATTCCAAATCAGGACGACCTTCGACTGCCAAAGAAAAGAAGAAAAATAGCAAGGTTGTTCATTATGTGATTATTGCAAATCGTTAGTTAGCTGTATGAGTGGTTGTAGAGGAAGACTGGGTCAACATCAGCGGGGCGATTATGTAACTGTGAGAAGAGTTAGAGTGACGTCGTTGCCGAGGGCAACGTCATACGTATGACGGAGGGTGATAGCAGCGATATTCATTATGTATCCGTGATAGCACTTTTTATCACCTTCACGCCGTCATAGTGTATCACGCTCGAAATTGATGGTGATAGGGGTGATAGTCGTCATAAGGTATCGGATATACGTGCTAATACGTCGAATAAAAATTTATTTACAGTAGTCCATGCCCAATTTACTAACTTTGAGTTTATGAATGACTTTCATAAAGCACTACGATTAATTATTACAAGAGAATAAATTGTCTTAGTCCTTTAAAAAAATTAATTCGATTATTTAATTATATTTTCACTGTTTAAAGCATTAAAGAATTTTTTCTCGCACACGAATTTAATATTAATTATAAAAAATATTTATTGTTAACAATTCATAATTGTTATTATTGTAACTTGAGTTACCTTGACAGTATGATAGCCATGAATTTACGCCTTCATATAATAGACGGTAGGTTTATTGACATGTGTTAGTTTCGCTCTTTATATATTTGTTTGCTAAGGCAACCGTGAATGACGGTAAGAGTTGCGACGATAAAGTGTTCGGGTCGTTTTAGGATCTGCTGTTATAATCCTAAGCAATTTACGCACTCTACCGTGGCAATGTACTGTAGGTGGACATATAAAACTTCAGCTGCCGTTCAGTTGCACAGCCCACTCGACTAATACTTTCAAAGGCACACTTGAATAACTCTACGAATTATTTGATGGCTCATATATATGAAAATTTCGAAAGAATTCCAATGTAGAAAGGAACTTAAAAAATTGTACAAGTTTGCATTATGTTAATACCTAGATACCTTAGGTGTAAGGAATAACCAGCACGTCATCTCATACATATAACGTAAACGGAACTAATACCGTTCATTGTGTATCAAAGTAATTTTCAATGAAATTAATAATGAAAAATGACGGAGAGGTTTGAATTCATAACAAATCTGCGATGCATTTGCGAGACATAGGTAACCTTTTCTTACAAATGAAATCATAACGATAACAACATGATTTTCACTTCCACTATAATTAATATGATGTGTTAGGTACGTATACATATTTAACAGAATATTTAATTCCTAAACATACAAAAATGAATAATGGTGTTAGGTACGTATACATATTTAACAGAATATTTAATTCCTAAACGTACAAAAATGAATAATGTGGAGTACTAAAACTCTAGTGCCGCCGACATCGTTTCAGCCGCTCAACACGCCGCAATTGTTTGCTTGGAATGTGTCGAAGAGCTTCATTGGCCGTTCAGATTTTCTATTGCTACCAACCTACTGGAAGCCCATGACCGTCATACGTGCTATCACGGTGCTATGACGGTGCTTTGCATGATCGCTCGATGACGCAGACCGTCATAGGAGGCCGTGTTAGCTATCACCCGCCGTCATCGCTCTCACAGTTACATAATCGCCCCGCAGGTCGTGCCACGAAATTAAAACCGACACACTTAGTATAAATCGCGTCTTTGGAATACTCGTACCACGTCTATGAACCGACAAACAAATAGTAGCATGTCGACATTAGCCAAGAGCTGCTTTACCGGGTCATTACCGACAAAAACTACAATTAAACCATCATTAAATGAGATAACCGTTGAACTTATGGCTTTAATATGAAGACGAGGTACAGCCTTTCTCAATAGATTGGAAAGATGTCTCCTCGACCAATTAAATCACTTATGAGTCGTTCAAACTCGATGCTACTGGGCGCAAACTCCCGAATTCGTGCTACGAGGTAAGACTATTGTTAAGTAGATTTGCGTACAAGTTCCTTAGCGTTTGAGAGAGGATGTGCACTGGAAAAGACTCGAGCTTTGGGGAAACAAGAGCTGGGTGTTGCATCATGACAACGCGCCCAGTCACTCATTTCTTGCACGTCGGTGAATTTTGGACCGCTAAAGAAGTCACTGTCTTTCCCAACCCTCCATATTCTTCAGAAATGGCTCCGGCAGACTATTTCCTGTTCCCAGAGTTGAAAACTGCTTAGAATGAACTTGGTATCGGAAAGTGTCGACGTTTGACGAGATCATTCTAGCAGTTGCTAAAATGATAGGAGCGGTGCGGTGCAAGTCGGGGAACGTCTTTAGGAGGGGACAAATATTATGACATTGTCAATATGATGATAAAATTTACATGGTCCCGCTTAATTCTTTAACTAACCTCGTGTATGGTATCCACTGCATATTTCTACTGCCTATACCAAGTGGTGTCTCTCATTTATAGATATTTAGCGTAAACTTCCACTTTTAGCCTTATTGATTTTCGATAACTGTAAAATGATAGAGGCATTGATGGCATAGAGATTAATTTTTTATGATTAATCAATTCAATATAGTTGTTTTTCTCGGTATACTCCTCACCTCTTCTTGCAGATGGGATGAGTTATCCGCGGCAGAATTCTCATTCGAGGGCGACTGCATCTGTCTGTATTCGAAAAGTGATATTTTTAGTTGATATAGGGTATCCGTGCATTCCCAGCACAAGTGCTTTTTTTATCTTGGGAGGGTTGTAATGGACGGCACCCTCATGAAGGTCATGTCGACTCGACGGTTCAGATTATTTTTTTTCTCTTCGCCTCTCGTATTCTTTTCCTCCGTATCGCATATTATTTCGGCCGTTTGGTATCTCTTCTCTGTATCTTAATTCTTCGTCTACAATTCTCTTTCCATTCTATCCTCATACTTTCCCCTCTCCTCTATCGGATCACCGCTCATACCAAAAAGCCTCCGCCCTCCCATTCCCCACGGAAACCTCTCTTTCGACCCTCCTCCTCTTCCCCCGCCTGAAACCCGCCCCCCCCCCCCGCCCGACAACTTCCCATGCTGTTCCGACCGACTGCCTTGATTGTGGCTCCGGGCCTATCTTCAATTAGTCCTTTCCCTTCCTCAACATCCTTTCTCCTTCCCCTCTGCATCCTTTCCCCTCCTCTCCTCTCCCCTTCTCCTGCTGACACCTGCCCTTCCCCCCAGTCTTTCCATTCCCTCTCCCCCACCCCCAATCCCTCATCCTGAGCTCTTCGTTTGCTTCCTCCAACGCCTCCCTTCCCTCCTCCGCAGAACCTTATCCGCCCGCCGTCTGCCCTATTGCTCCGAGACGGGAAGGCTTTCTTCCATTCGTCACAGAGCTTTCAGTACGGGCTCAGTTTTTTTCGCAGGTCTGAACTATCCGTCTTCAGCGATACGTTTCTTTTAATTCTAACGACCTACGATTCTCGTTTCATTACGGGCCAAATGCTTTCCACCTTAATGTGGTGAAGCTGTTGAGATCTGTTATAGTGAATTGTCTATGAACTGTCTTCGTTTATATTCTTAGCGGCACATCTATTGTTTGCACATATAATAATATGCTATCTAATCGTTTATGTTTTATAGCAGTCACTTTTGTATGTGAAATGGTTAAAAATTACTGTAATCGTGTCAAAATTCATTCATTCGTTGTTATTCGGCACTCTCAGTGACAAAGGGAATGTTTTCGGTGACAACGTTTGCGATTAAATTTTACGTTCTAGTATATACACGTTGACGAACCATGCCATCAACATTTTGTGGTCCATGATGTTGCCTTTTGTATCGTGAAAATAGTTCTGTATATAGGTAGTCCTTCGCCATTTAATGCCATGTAAATATATCTTACCATATCGGAGCCAAAAAATATTTTAGTCCCAAGTTTGCGGCGACGTGACAACGCGGCCGAACCACCTCCTGTGCGGGAAAGCAATAAAGGCACGGATTGAAAATTAGCTTTCTTCTGAACTCACCTTTTTCTTTCATTTTGAGTAAAAAGTGCCATTATTTTTACTACGAATCCCAAAATGGCATCGAGAGCATTCCTCATTGGTTTCGCACTCGGCAGTGCTAGGTACTGGCAAGTTATTACTACCTTTCGGCCAGATGAACTCCTAACTGATTCTCACACTCATCAAGATGATTTGATTCCATGCAATGGAGTAGTGGGACTTGTAATTTGGGAGTTTATACGCCTTTATTTCGGTTACTCAACCCTTCCTCACGTTTTGCAGCGTCGGGAAAGTTACTTGGTCCGTAAAACTTTGCTTCATACGTAATAAGCTATGTAAAACCCTTGCTGAATTTCGCTGTGGTATTAGCTAAACCCCATAAAAGAGCCCTTGTAGGCTAATAGTTATTTGTAACGCGGGCAATAATCCGCGAATTGGGCTTTAGATGGTGATTAATTTTATCTTCTCCCTTTACGGAGATGATCAGGATTTCAGCACCGATACCTAGTTTCGGTAATGTGGTTAATATTTTAGCGAAATTCATGTCCTAACACCCGGAATCGTACTATTGATTCTCATCCAATATGATTAAGCGTAGTTATTCTTGATTTGCGAATGGTTTTATGTAAGATGAACTGCTGACTTCTCTCTGGCGAAGGAAAACGTTGCATTACCCTACTCTGTCCCTCATAGCGTGCCATTGTTAATCATAACTAAACTTTTCAAGCCATTTGCCTCCCGTGCTGCACATTATCAATTACTGCAGGTAGATTGGTAGCATCAGGTTAAAGAATTATGATACTCGAACGTTTCACCAGCTACGCGGAGATATTATCCAGGACACTCCTAGTTTCCTCTTTAAATAGCAAAATACCCAGGGTGGTGTTAGCTGCCGCGGAGATTATTTTCGCAATCATTCATGGAAAGTAATTATGATATATCCTCTTAGATTGAAGAAATCCAGGTGTTAATCGCCTGTTCAACAAAATTTTCGAGTTCCTTTGAAATTCTTGTCATAAATACCGCTTGTATTTTTCCCACTGTTCTCGTCGTAATGAGGTATTGTTATATCCGGCAATTCTTAGGAGAATATAAAATTCTTTGAAATCAACGGAGCGATGACGGAACGTCACTCAGCCTTCAGTATGTTGTTCACCGAAAAATATCCTTTTAGCAATCCGTACCTGACGACGGGCCTCCAATCATTGTGCAGAATGCTACGTATTAATGACAGCCATTACGACTATAACGATGAATTATGTGGGTTTTTGAACTCGCTTCTTAAATGCATATTTTATCTCTTGCATTTTGAACTACTTTTTCTTATTTTTTCCTGAAATGATCAGAAATAGGTTGAGCCACTTTGTACTTATTTTAGCTGAGTTGTTGTCAAATTTATCTTTGCAAAGTAACTTATAGATGCATTTCCTTTTAATTGGGTGGATTAATGCTATACTTCTTACTGTTATGCGGGTAATAATAAAAACCAATTCAATAATTTTAATAACAAAAAATAAAATGATATGGTTTTCGGGATTCGAGACATTCGACTGGGATAGGAAGTGGCATAGACAGTTCATGCCTTCCCCGATTCACGAAAGGAATGTGGAAAGTCAGTGTGTTATAATTAATTTTTGAGTCATTCATCGGTTGAGATAGCTTTAAATGGAATAGAGGAAATATCGTGTTTTCTAATGCAGGTTTATCATGGGCGTCACAGGCCTGTACATTAACGTGTAGGTAGGTGCAGGACACGAGGCACATTCATAATAAAAACACGGAAAACCACCAATAAGGGCATGTGTAGCGAGTTTTTGGATAGAAGTACGTGATAGAGAACTTTGCTGATGTCTCTTCTGGAGGCGAGAGTTTACTTAACTATTCTATCATCTTGTCGTTTCCATTTTTACTGGGTTTGCGCGTCCCAACGCGGCGGATCACCTTTCTGTAGCGTCTTCGAGAAAGGGATGGAAATAATGGCACTCCCGCTTCATCCTTTTTCGGAAGGGAGTTGCGTGATGGAGAGGGAAGGCGACGGAAAGGACAGAGAAAGAGGTATCAGGAGCTAGAAATCGCACTGTAGGGATACGATACTTCCCTCCCTCGGGAGTGAGGGGCTTTTCTTCCATCCATCTCCCTTTCGATTCATGGAGACAGCGCGGTTGGTGGCGCCTCGCTGCGGCGGCATTTCCATTTTCCTTGTTCGCTTAAGGGTGGCCGTTTTAACTTTCGCAAGTTGGCTGGCTCTCTCTTGCCGGCTGCTGCAAAATCCGTGCTTGATTGCTGCTGCGGTGTGAGGCGAAAATCCATGCGGAACTGATGCAATACCTAATGCAATACGGTCGCATTAATGCATTAGTTGCGGGATGGGTTATGCTGAAAAGCAATCAGAATGGAAGGATGTGGATACGTAAAGAGGGAAGTAGGATTCGGTAAATCTTGTCACGGCGATAGGAGCGAATTTCACGCACAGTCACCTCCTTATTTTCTGGCGGCATTAGGTCTCAGAAGGCGATTGACGACAAAGTCAATTGCCTTCTTTTGGGATTTGTGTTAGGTATATTTTAGGACAGGATTAAATGGGAAAAGATATGGTGATGCACATCGTTGTCATTAGTCTACTTATTTACCATACTTAGTTTGAGAATTTTTCAATTAAATGCCTACTAATATTCGGGATTCCTTCGAAAAATTTCGGTCTTTAGTCATTGACCTATTATGGTGTTGAATGTAAAAGAGAACCACTAGGACGATACCGTTTTTTTTCAGCTGCGAGATTTTGGACGTAGGTTCTAACAAGAGGCAGAAGGGGATGTCCGATACATGATAAAGACGTATAGAGTGTTATAAATAGACGTGTTAAGCGTATAGGTTATCTCTATTGATATTAATTAACATGATTCAATCTTTTCTAATAATAACTGCGGCATATCTTCCTTCGATTAGCCGGGCAAGGATACAAACTGACGTAAGTAGTCCTACCTCTCGCGGAAATCCCTTTCAGAGGTGTTCCTACGCTACGCTGATGGTGTGCTATCAGGTCTTGGAGTACAATTGTGGTCAGAGAAAAATTATGCCCTTCTCAGTGATAAAAATACAGGAACATCATTGAGGTCGGCTGTAAGGATTCATGCAGTTAGGAACGCGATAAGAATGCTCTACAGTTTTGTTCAAACGACATCGAAGTAATGCCGACAACAATTGCCATTTTGTCTACGTAAATCATCCTCTCAGAATGCCGTGATTGAAGCAAACGAAAATGCTTCATCAAGTTAAATCATACTGAAGAAATTTTGCGTGAAATATCGTTGGAGTGAAAATAATTTAAATCTATCAAAGTAGAAATGAAATTGGTTTCCTGTCTAAGTCCAGCGATTCCAGTATTAGATGTCTTCCAGAGTCGAAACCATTCACATAAATTTGGTGTAATTTGGGTGGTACAACTATTAAAAAGAATGATCGATCGTGATTCCTTGCTTCATGCTAAGAACTAGGGACACAATTGCACACGGCATAAAAACAAGTGTTCTTTTCTTTTCTATGATTGCTTCACCATAGCGACATTTATTGTAATCCTAATCAACTACCGGAATTTTTGAAAATCAAATTCTTGATTTCGGTAACCCTGAGAGCTTTTTTTTAAATGTGATCTTTCGTTCATACTTTTACCGGATTCGTCAGGCAACATTCAGACCATACTAAGCCTGCAGAAGTCAACCAAGTCGGCGAAAGTTCGCTCTTAAGAAATTCAGTGAGGGATACCTAAAGCAAGAATTTGATAAAGCATGTAATGCACTGAAAAATTATGATTAAAACTCATCGGAAAAATTAATGCAGTACGATATTATGGCTGTATAAAATTGAAGAACAGAGAGCTGAATAGGAAAGAGGGAACAGCGAATGATAGTATGTAAAAGACTGCGATCGAATAAGTGGTGGAGGGTGCGCCGGGAGACTCTGTTTCCTGCTGAGAGAGAAAGAGAGAGCAGTGGACCAGCGGAAATATAAAGCGGAAACCTTAATGCAGGCGTGGGAAGCCGGCAGCTGCTTTTGCGAAAGGAAACGGATTTTTATTCGGAGATTCTTCTTTTTCCACCTCAAGTTTGTTTCATTCCCCCTACTCTTTCCTGATTTCTCTTCTCCTCTCTCCTCCCTGCTCCTCACATCCGCCCCTCCCTATCCGGGCCCTCCTTGCTTCACAACCCTAGCCATCCTCTCTCTCTTCTCCTGCCTCCTACCCTTCACCGTTCCATAGCTTCCCCCTCTCCACGCCACTCCCACAACGACCGATTCCGAAAAGTTCCCGCGTCCGAATTCCCAAGAGTACGGGGAACTTTCCTACAAGAACTCCCTTTACCCTCTCATTCTGTACGGGGGATTCCTCTCCTTTCATTCTCCGTATCTCTCTCTCCATATACGAGAACGTGAAATGGAGTATGATGTCGACTTTTCAGCGCGAAAGGAGGGGTGGCTACCTCCTTCCACGTTTCCTTTGAATTTTTTGTCTTTTTTTTTGGTATCCCTCCCGAAATAAATAACCCCTCACCGAGTAGATATTTCTTTTATATTTTTCTCGTCGTTTTATACCCTTTTTCAAAAAAAGGTAAATAGATTTCCCGTCATCAAATTGCAAAATAAGTCCGGCATTTCATCGTATATTTTTTATTGGATTCCGAAGAATGTATGAAACGAATATGCTCTTGCTGTTTGTGCCTGAGTAGATATTATATCTGGACAGGGGGAGCATTTTTTTACAAATACGGTTCAATCATTTGGACGGTGAACCTTTTGCTTGTATGCTGCTGTACCTTCGCAATATTTCTATTCATTGTGTTCTGTTTTGGAGAATGAAGAATTCACCTTGCAAGCTGAAAGCAGGAGGGACGTAGCGAATTGCAACGTTGAAATACACGCGATTATTTTCATTGAACTCGACCATCCCTCGGAGCGACCAGCTCTTGAGAGTTGCAGTTTAGATGGTGAACACAGAACTCTCCGGATGATTTATTCATTATCATGTACACTTGCGTGAAATAAAATTCCTCTTATTTTTACTAACTCCCCTGAACTTCTTTCCAAGTTTTGTTGAGATGGTAGTCAAATTAATGCAAATTTTATGTTGGCCTGGAATTTCAAAATCGTAAATGCTTTTCTTCTCAAAATCTTTAAATAATTTATATCACTCAAACTAATACGTTTATAAAACTGTGGATACACGCGGTATTCATTAATATTAATGCAGAGATCGATGGTAATGAAAACATTTTTTTGCTATCTGAATAATGCTGTTTACTTCCCTAAATTTCATCAAAATAAAACAATATTTGCATACGTGTTTATTCAAAAGAATCATTAATATGGAACTGAAAACAACTCTATTATTTGAAATAACAGCAGGCAAATAGGGAACATGCCCGCGATTTACGAATTAGTTTATCGCGAGAGAAATGGGAATTCATACTCATGGCTCCTGTAATGTGGAACCTGATTTATGCGTAGGATTTATTTATGTGGTGGCATTAAAATTGAAGTTTCTTAAACTTACTGTTACATTCACCGTTCAAAAAATTTTATTTTTCCCTCTAGCATTGCGTTAATTATTATTATACTTCAAATTAGTAGATTATCGGTATGGATAAATATCACCAATTCGGATGTAAAAATGATTTTTTTTCGGTAGAAGAGTATATAGACATTTTATAAGAGTAAAAAAATCGATATTTTTTTCTCTTTTTATTCTTTAATATTATTTCATAGTACTCCTATGTTAATGATGATGTTGACCGCTAATTGACTGCAAAACCTGTGGTACGTCATATTGTTGCGAAAGAGGTAAGATCTATGAAACGAAAAACCTCTTTGGTTGATGTTTTTCTTTGATCAGCGAATCCGAGTGGGTTTCTTGCTTTACAAATCAAATGTGTTGTGGGAGGTCAACATTCCTGAGGGTTAATTCGATTTGTGTCCTTTCATTTTTATTTGCTTATCTGCTGTATCCATTACTCATCGCAGATTGCTGACATATATATGATGATGTATAGCCTTAAGGTGCGCGAATGTTTCACCAGTTGCCCTGACATTATTCCCTTTTACGTCACGGAATAATTTTAAAATGGAAGTCATTTTGTTTGTTGCAAAAACATTTTGCTGTTTTTCATTAATAACTAGCTATCAAATATGGTCAAGGGAAACCTATCGTGTCAATAAAAATTTCATGCACCTAAGGTCTTTTTGTACTTCCTCGCATAGTATTCCAGCTAAAAGGAACTTAATGCCGTGAAAAGAGAAATTACCTCTTGTATGGAAATAATTTGAAAGAATTTCGCTGCATCTTTACCATACAAAAAATCAAGGGAATTTGAGCTCTACGGCCTCTTTAAATAACAAAATAAAATAAAAAGAGTCTCCAATGGCCGTAAAAATTGGCACCACTCGTCAGATGATCATAATCGAACGAGTGGTGCCAATTTTTACGGCCATTGGAGACTTTTTATTTTATTTTGTCATACGAAAAGGGTTTGAGAAATTTTCTTTTCTGAATTTCCCGCCATATAAAAATCTGAGGATAATGGTGTGCAAGACTGAGTAACCTTTTGCGGTTTTGACGTAACACAAGTTTCATTCCATGCACCTTTCAGTGGCTGATTAGATTGTGTCAAACGGCTGTCCCTAGCGAAGTGGTTTCGCGAGTGTGATTAGTGAGCTAGTCACTCTATAAACAATAATTTAACCTCCACGTACAGAAAATTAACTTGTTTTTCACGCGATAATAATGTCGACTGCCTAAAATTATCATGGTAGCGGAGTAGAGGGAATAAAAACTCGTAAATTTGTCTCGAGGGGGGGAAATTGTAGTTACATTTTAATGTAAGAAGGATAAAACTTCATTATGCTGATGCCCTTGGTATGAAAGAGTCAAATAACCAATGCAGGCCAAATATTCTTTGGAATTATGCGGTATGAGATTTAAAAAATCTCTATCGGGGAATCTGTTTATAGTCGACAGTTAACGTGTGTGTGGCTCCTAAAGCTAAACTGCATGAGTCCAGTTGGCTCCAAAAGCCATAGTAACGTCAGTCATAGTTGATTCTGCTTTTGTCCCCCGTGTATATGTATATCGAAGGGTAGGAAGCAGAGGAATGATACCTCGGCGCCTTTTCCTGTGTGTGACGGCTGCGAAAAGACATCTAACTTAGAAGAGCAATTGTAGCGATTGCGTCACGACATAAGTATCGTTAAAAATGGTTATGGAAAAACGTCGTGACTGTCAGTGAAATGAACCCAATGGGGTATTTCAATAGATGTATGAAATTAGTATGCACTTAATCCTTTATTTGTTACCATCGTTAATTGTCGATCGGCAAAGTAGACTGCTTCTATCGTTTATTGGCGATTTGAGGTAGGACACCTTTGCCAAAAACAGTAATACTCAAGAGGTTTCAAAACGTGAGCAAATTCGTGTAAGAATCTCAAAGATCTTTTTGCTATTTATTGCCTCAATCCTCAATTCAACTGCCACAATTTATCTTAAGTTCACTCTCCTCTCAAGAGCCGGAGAACATGCCGATAAAAGTAACACGATTTAAGACAGGACAAATATTTTAGCTCATCTCCATGTTCAAATATCTGTTTTATCGCGCAGTGTAAGGGGTAATTAGAGTTAGATGTCTTTTGAGAGAAAGTTTATGGATTATTTTTTATTACTTAAAGGACTGTCCTAAAAGCTATCTAACGAGTCATGACACATGTAGGCAATTTTTAAGCGGCCGAAAACTGTGGCTTAAGTTTGGTGGGTTTGCTGGAAAAGAAAGGGTTATATAGAGAATGGAGGGAGGGCGGGGAAATACTCGGCTACGGCATCAGCCTACTAGTAGTTTGCTAATTTCGGGAGACGCCGCGGGGTCGCATAATATTGTTTCATATCACGGGCGAATTTCTCTTTATAGTGCCTAAGGTTTTCTCTTCATTGCACCATAGTATCGGGATTCCACTGTTGAGTCGGTGCCTAGAAGGATTTTGATCTTGGGCCTTGGGGATTGGAAGGAGGCAGTTAATGAGATAGTAAACCAACGCAATATCAATGGTGAAGAACTGGCGTGTAACAGCGTGATTACTGTCTCAGCCTTTTTTGCTTAATTCCCCATTACTATTTAGTTCATAATATAACTCCCCTGCCAAGTATAAATTATTATATAATAATTACTTTTGCAAGTGAAAATAATGCCCTTGTTAAGAATCAGTTTTAATATGAAACATTCAAGAAACTTAGTTGTACACCACAGAATAAATTAAAATAAACTACACCTACACTGGTTTTATATAATCTATAAAACATCACATTTTGCGGAATAGTGGTCTAAATTCCCCTCTAAACCCCTATAATTTCTCCTCGGGGGTGGGGATGGGAAGAATCCCCACTGTTTGAATATCTTTGTCCTAAAGAGAGTATGTATACATCTTCATGTGATGGATGCATTTTCCATCTTCACTTCGCTGCCGTCTCTGCAGCATCCCTGTGATATCTACTTTTTTCGCTCCAATGGTGGAATCTCGGCTCCTCCTTTCGCATTTTCATTACAATTATCTAAATGCCAAATGATCTTGAAAGGCAATTCGGCATACTTTTCGTTTCGCGGAATAGAGTGATTCTGTTTCGTATTTATTCACGTCCAGTCTTTTCCTTCCCTCTCGAGTCTTCGAAATCCCTCCGCAACCGAGTCGCAATGTCATCTCCATGGAACATACAGCCCCTCATCTTCTCTACTTTCCCTTTTACTTCTCCCGCCGTCCATCCCCGGACAAAATGCCACTCGGCGCGGCGGCACCCGGTCCGTCCGCCCCCGCACTGCACCCCATCGCCTCCGCCGACCGACCGCACGAGCACCCCCCTACCTCATTCCCGTCACGATATATGTGTACGAGTAATAAATATGTAAATCGAGTTGGAATATCATCAAACGCTCATTAGCCTGAGGCAGCCCTCTCTTTCGGTACCCTTCAAAAAGGACCTTCCGACAAAGGTTCGTTCCCTTCGCCGCTCCCCCCCCTTCCCGCCACCGACATCCTTCCCTGTTGTCCCTCCTTTTCCCCTCCTGTTAACTCCTCAACCGTCCCGTCTCTCAAACCCTTCTTTCCTTCCCCCCTTTCCCGCCACCTCTCGTGTTTCGCCCCGACAACCGCCACATGACCCGCGCTCATAAACATATACCCACCTTTTCTCCCTGTTCCCGAAAACTGTACTCACTTTTCCCTCGACCCCCCTGCGCTTCAGTTCTATTTATTATCAACCCTATATTATCTTCCCTAATCACACCGATTCACGCCTTAATCATCTATCGTCAGAGAATAGGGCCATGCGTATCGCAGTGTTAATATTGCAATATTGCAATGCTCTGTGAGATTTTGCTGTGTCTAGCTAGCGATATATCATTTTAAAGGATTGATTCTTCCGTTTTCCGGAGTATCCGCCGTGTTGTTTCATCTTGAGGACGATATTTCGCCGGCCATCCTGCAGGCTTGAGGAAGCCTGCAGTCCCTGCAGCATAGGGTAATACGCCCATAGTAATGGTAGGATACAATCACTGGTGTGGTATTATGTGAGAGAAACCCTCGTGAAGAGGGTATCTCAGCTGTTCATAATACTCTCGTCGCTTTTGTTTTCCAGATTTAATATTTATCGTAGTTTCGTTTAGAAATAAGTCAGGAATATCGTCCTCAAGATGAAACAACGCGGCGGAAACCCCGGAAAACGGAAGAATCAACCTTTATCCAAGCCCCGTGGAAGCCTGAATCACAGCATATGACATTGACCTAATCGCATTGCACAGCGCCGCGTCACTTATCGCGTGGTTTCGTATTAGATCGCACTCAGCATTAAATCATATGCTGCAGATCGCCCGGGAAACACTCTAATCATAATGCCATGCAATAAGGTTATAGTGTTGCCAGGGCTATCAATATTGGTAAGCGACATCTCCGGCATAACACTTACCGCAGTCTATGTGTCGCAATATTAATATTTTTCTATTCCGGAGTAGATACTCACCGTTTCTTGTTTTCTTAGCCCCGAAAAAGTGATAATCAAGACAAAATTTGTGACTTCCACAATTTATTGATAACTTTCGACCGGTTTCGGCTGTCAAGCCATCATAAGACCAAAATGACGTATATTGAAGCCGGTCGGTACTTCATAATAAAGTGTAACAGTCCTAGAATTTGTCTCGTTTCTATCAACAAACCTGATTTGAGTTAAAGGGACAAAGATGAGTAAATAGTCATAAGAAACACTAAAATATACGTCTATGGCGCATCAAGCGTAAATAAAATAAGGGTGGAAATATTTCAGGTTTAATAATTGTTTATAATGATCTCTATGGCTTTGTCTTCTTCTCACGCACATCTTATGCACGCCTTTCGTGCAGCTCTAGTTGTCTTCATTTATTTCGAGAAAAAAACTGGGTTTCAAGTTCGTCCATCACTTGGCCTGCCTCGCGCATCCCACCTCTCCCTCTGACCCTCCCCTTGTTTTGTCCTCCCACCCACCCACCTCTTGCGACTCCTTCCCTCCCCCACCAATCCCTTTGTCTTCTCCGTCTTAATTTCCCTTCCATTTCATTTTGCCCATCTTCTAGCTTGAGGGATTTTTTTTCGAGGAGAAAAAAGTTTGGGGTTCTCGAGGGAGTGGGCGCTCATAGGGAAGGAGGGTGGCAGAGGAAGAAAAGGACAGGGTTGGCGAGGGAACAAGATGGGTTTTACGTTTACCCGCTGGACGAGAGACTTTTTGACGGCAGAGGCGATTGGGGAGTGGAAGTTGGAGGGATATATGCTTACACGGGCTAGGCTGGGGATTGGAAATCAAACCGCCGTAATAGCGGTGTAGAGGTCGTTATACTCGAGATTTTTTCTTAACAATAGTCCAATGCTTGGGTTGACGCGCATTGATATTTGCATCTTGTTTTCATGTTAATTTAATCTACCGTTTGGAGGTAAGTTTAATTGAAAGTCGGAAAAATCCTCTGGATTTTTTCACGTGTGGAGCCCTGTTCTTTTCTTTTTTAAATAGTCTTACTACACGTCTGAGTACGTCCCACGCTTCTTTATCCCGTCCGTAAAAGCCAATCTCTTTCTTCCCCTTCCCAGCTTGCCCAGCACCCTTCTCTCTATTTCGGCCTTGAGCAAGAATAGCGGAGAACTGCAATATCTACTGCGTTGTCAAGTGAACAAGACCGAGTAAAATATTCCCATTCTTAATCCGTGTACCAGCCCTTCATAATGAATAGGTAACTTGGTCTGATTCCACACTTTATTTTCTCTTATCGACCCTGGTTTCGGCACTTCCTACCATTTTAATGGCAAAATTTCTTGAAAATGGCATGAAGTACCAAAACCTAGGTCGATGAAGGGAATTAAGTGTGGAATTAGACCAAATTACCTTTTCATTATGAAGAACATTACGGATTTACACAGAGTTACGCCGGAATCAGTATCTTATATCGTGTACAAGTCCTCCTAATTTATGAATTTCACCCTTGATGATGTCACATGATTATGGAAGCAGTTAGCTTGTGGATTCCATGGATATAACTTAGGTTTTTCCTAGAAGGTTTTTAGGAAGAAACTCATGTACCCTGTGAAGCCGTTGTTCTTCTTGCGCGCAGTATCCTGACTAACGTTGGTATGCGCAAATTGAAGTTGCCATAGATGAAAGGGGAGAGTAAATAAAGCCTTGACACACAAAAGTAAATTTTGGTTTCTTCCTCCTGACATGACTGTCGTGCGCAACTTGTCCATTAATTTAATGAATTATGCAGTGCTTTTTTCCGAAATATTTTTATTTTACATTTTTTTAATGAATAATTGCGGTATCGCGACAATTTATGGGAAGTAATACCTATGGTATTGGTGTAATAATTGCCGTACCGATCCATTCAAGGTGGCCGAATGTGCATTTCAATGGCTAAGGTATTTTCCTGGTCGACTGTACCGTTTGAATCAATCTTTTTTCTTCTTTCATATTTGGAAGTTTCTTTTTCCTGTGAAATTATGTGCCCTGCGTAAAATGTCCTTAATAGTGTGCACCTATGAAATTTATTCTTTTTGCTCTACCGATAGCATTTTAATTTTTTGTTAAAAATTTTTAGTCTTTTTCCCCTGTTTAACTCCCCCACCAACTTTCGCAAAACACCAATCCTGCTATTCGCTGGAAAAAAAACTTAAGTCAAACAGTCTCGTAAACAATGGGGATGTGAAGGAAAAAAACTTCTATTTTCTCCCTCTCTCAGAAATGTCACCTTCATCGTCTTATCCGCCCGCACGCGTGGTTTAAGGAGGTTGCGATCTCGGAGTTAAGAATACTTTGCGTTGTCATCTTCGTTAATGAAATTTTGCCCTGGTGTCTTGACATCTTTTGCTCCTCTCGGGTTATCGCTTAAAGTTCTCTCCCGAGTAAAGTACGGTGCCCAATTTTTTAGATGTAGGTTCTTCGTAAAAGAGTCATTTAATTTTTTATGCTCATAGCGTTTTACTTTGACCGTACATAATAGAAGAAACTCGTTTTGTCCTTCGGAGGGACGAAGTCGGTGAATTGTTTTGTAAGAGTCTTCTGAGGAATATAAATATTTATTGCAGCCCTTGTGTGAGCCTTATATGTTTATTTGGCGCATTTACTGGTGCAGGAAATTTTCAGAAAAAGCTGTTTACAAGGTGTCTTTGTAAAAATTTAATCAAATATATTCAAGTATTTTAAGAAATGCCTTAACGTTTGTTATATAAATATAAGAAGAGCCTCCTTTCCGTCAGTTGCTTAAATACAGCTAATGAGACTGCCTGGAATTGTGCCCTCACGGAACTATCAAACTTTCCGAGTATAAACACATTCAAAATGTCAAAAATTCAGATTATTAATTTTAATGTCGAATAATCGGTGAAAATTATTTGGTATTTGTTTAGGGATAAGAATTTCAAACTGATATCTACTATTCAATTTTGTTGCTCATCAACGTGCGCTTATTTTCCAATATTATTGTTCTTCAGGCCCGCAAAAATTATTAGCTTTTCATTGAGGCGGGTCAAGGTTGTTGTTTTAGGGGTTCGTTACTTTCCTGGGGGTCTAGGTGGTGTGTAGTATGTGCGCGAGAACCACCTTTATGATTACAATATATTCCATTTGTCCAGTAAAAATGAGAGAGTGGGGTGGCGACAGTCTCGCATTCTTCCCCCCGTCTCCTTAATGCAATTAAAAACACCTTACCACCTTCTGTAACATTTAGCATTCTCCGTTTCTTCAATTTCTTTCAGCTCCATTGACTATTCATATCGGCTCCACTCCCTTTCTTTTGACTTAGATAATCGTGTAGTTGGCATTGCTAACATTTTATTTTGTCGTCTTCATTTTTTCCGCCTTCTGCCTCCATTATGTCGGTTACCTGGGGCCAAAAGCCATCGTCGTAACCTTTTTCGTAGCTTTCATCAATCGTAACCTTTTTCTGTAGCTTTTGATTTATGCAGATTTCTCTTTTTCTACTTATCTTGACCTTATATTACCACTTCTTTATGGTTTTAGATTAGGTTTCTCTCGTCATTTTGCGCCATGTCATGGTATTTTTTCTCTAGTACAATTGCAAATCCTTACATAAAGGCCTTTCTGCTTTGTTTGTCTTCACAGAGAATACTAGCAAAAGGCGTGAACATTTTAATATTTATTTTCCATTTTGGGTTGATGTTTGCGATTGGTGGAGGTTTTTCATAGGCATCATTGCATCTGGATCGGATTACAGTGCGGAGAATTAATAGCTTCTCAAAATTTTTCGTGATATTTTTGCCGTGTTTTATTTAGAATTTTTTTCGTTAGTGTTATGGAAATAGTTTAGCCACCAATTCATTGACTTTAATTTTTCCTCTCTACCTAGCCGACGACTTTAAATTCTACATATGAGTCTCTAGAGATGTTGCTTGGTTGAGTATCAATATCGGGAATCGGGTTCAGGGAATTACTTGAAACGAAATGGTGTTGGTAAAGGTCAGCGCCTTAGAATATTTTTACTCTTTTCTATTTCAAAGGCTGGGACATAATCAATGTAAGCGTATGGCGTGAGACGTTAACGTGAGTACGCGAGACGAGAACTTATACCTAGCGGACACAATTACCTTTACCAGAGGCAGTGTACCGTCTTAATAGAGGACCCCTACCGTTAACGCGCGTCGGGCGCTTCTCCAAAAAAAATGACGGGATGCGGCGGATAGTTGAATAAAATACAACAGGATATAGAAAATTACAATGTGATTCCTGCAGTAACTAGCACAGCTTTCATCCTATAGATGCTTTATGAGGAGGAAGATATTGCGCTTAATTTCGGACTGTTGCTACTGATGGATGGGTGGGGATTACCCAAGAAAAGAAGGAAATGGTTTAGCAGAAGATCGAGAGTGAGACCAATTAACAGGAAAAGGCAAGGTAGGGGTACCTATGAAAACATTTTCAACATCATGAGCACCAGGGTCGAAGGAGACTTCTATTCGTGTACGCGTATAGATCTAAGGCACTATATATGCTATAGAAGTTGGTGATATCTTTTTTTAAGTTGGAGAGAAGACAGGGAAAACCCTCTGTAATGGCCATCGACTTGTATTGAACGTAAAAATAACTACAGAGTATGATTTCGAGCATGGTGAAAGTTGTTTCTAATGAGGACACCAATGGAAATTTATCTGAAACATGGTTAGTGTGTGAAGCCCGTTTCTCAGTTCGAGAAGTATGGAACGTGGTACGTTGATCAAGACGTCTTGAATGCTTAAAGTTCAGTCAATACCACACAAATTGGCCTATTAATGATTGTTCCATAATACTTTAATAAACTTGAGCGTCTTTTCACACTGTTATATAAAGTTGTCTCGTGGTTTCCCAAGAAGTCATTGACTAGCGTAAGTTCCTGGAAAATTGGAAGCAAAAGTGTATTCACGTGTTAGGTATTTTCGACTAAATGGAAAGTTTCTTCTAACTACGCACTCCCTCATGAGTTTTTTACGAAATGAATATTCATGTTGTGTGCACTGTTGGCATTGGCTCTATGATTTTGATACGAAAAACGTGTATTGATGAAGCAAATGTTAATATAGTTGAATTTTAGATCGTATCAGAAGTAGCTCTGCAGCTAGAGGTTCCAAGAAAAACCGACGCAGAAATAAAAACGGGGAATGGCAATGACGGAAATTAAATAGAAGGATGGGTGCAGAGAGGAAGACACAGGAATAAGTTCTTGGACAAAATAAAGAGGAAAGTACATGGAAAGAGCTACCTGGAAGTAAGGAACCCAGTAGTAGATAGAGAAGGACAGAAGGCTGCAGTCAACCATTATTAGGATAGCGCGGCCAATGATGAAGGAGTTTTTGCAAGCGTCCCTACACGATGGTTTGCTTCAGCGGTCCAATGTCCTTAATAATAAGCATTGGAATGGACTGTAAGACTGTTTCTTGAGAAAAGCAAGAATATCTTCAATGTAGAGTCCCAGAGAAGTTCAAAAAGGCAAGACCTGCCACCGTATCTTATGGAATAAAAAAAAGATCTCCCTACCAGTGAACGAAGCATGAAGGAATGGCAATGGGTCAAATAGGCATCGACCGAACACTGAATAATGCGTACATTGGGTGCGGAGTAGGAAGAACGGGAAAAAAAACTGGAGGTGGCCGAAACCCCTTTTTCAATGGCCACAAGAGATCGGAATGGGCCCTGCCGCCGTCAAGTTTATTTTTTCCTTCTAATGCTCGCGTTGTGATTTTTAAGGAGCGCGCGTGGCTCTCCGCGCGCCGTTGATGAGGCCATTGTTTCGCGGGACAAAAACGAACAAAAGAGGTCGGCTCCGGCGATCCGCAGATTTATTTTTGCTTGAAGAGCGAAGGAAAGGAATAGGGGGGTCTACTTCTTCTTCTCGCGGTTGAGTGAATATTTTTACCCGGCTGACTGACATGAGTGCGCGAGTGAGTGGAAGAAGAATCTTTTCTCTCCTTGCACTCCTCCCAGTCACTGTTCTCCTCGCTCTCTTCCCATCGTGCAGTCGCGCCTTCTCCATTTGTATCTCTCACGCTCGCTCCCTTGTCAGACTCCTGTCGTCTCGCTCGCTCATATTCTTTCTCCGGTAACTCTTCCGCCTCAGATTCTCGTCCTCTTTTCTCCGATTGTGTCTTGAATTATGTTTATTACTTTTAATCCTATCCACGTATGGACCGCAATTTAAATTAGCGTAGGTTGTAGTTGTAGAGGATTTCATCAATTGATCGCGGGTCACTGGGTACTCAATATAGTTATTTTTCACGTGAGTCAAACGAGAAATTTAAGGCCCAATTTCATTAATAAAAATCTGGCTATGCGGTGGATGTCACCATATTTGGAGAGATGGAAATGATGCACTGGCGGTGATAAGGATAAAGATTTTATTTGGAATTTTTGACTCAGCGTGACTCCTTAATGTGTTTTAGCAGCCGTAACAATAACACTGAATGTAGAATTTAGCGTTTTGAGAAAATCATTCAGTTTGTATTGTACTTATGATGAAATACATCTGTTGTGTCTGAAAGTACTGTGATAAAATACATTGATTTGCCAATATACCTAATAGATAAATTGCATTTTTTCACTTTAATCAATGGATATCACCAACAAGACCGCGTATTTAAAGTTTCACACTAACCTGTTTAGAAATCAGTGTTACTTCCTTTGTGTATTTTATTCTAACGACTCTTCCACTATAATTTAAAGTATCGTAATTGTAGCTATTGAAACTGGCTAATTTTTGCATACTTAATAATTTGCAATTAATTTGTCTTTTGACCAACGTTCAAATATCAGTGAGGAATAAAGTACAGATTGGTAGAAAAAGCGATTATACATAATTTTTCATATAATTCCATGACCAACTCCTCAAAAAGTACAACTGTGCTAATTAAATACTTTTCCTCATTTCGGATTTGACTCTTTAACCCAAATAATCGTTTCAGCACACAAAACTCATTTTATGTAATACTTCCCGTATGTTGTATTATCGTATATGTATGCTCTATCGATTGATATCCCGGTGTATGATCTGGTTTTTAGTATATTTTTTATCCTTGAGAAAGGTTCATAAATAAAATGAATCTAAGGTGATCGGTGTACAAGTTATCGTGATAAGTTGACCAACTCCTCAAAGTGATAATTCAATACTTTTCCTCATCTCGGAATTGACACTGTAACACGAAGAATCGTTCCAGCACGCAGAATTCATGTTTAGTTTTGCTGTATGGCTCTCTATTGTGAAAATTCTAGGAAGTTTGTGACAGTAGCGCACAAGTGACTAGGTTAATAGAAGACGATTATTTAGCTAAGTACAAAGTTCTACTTCTATCAGCCTCCATCTTCATCAATATATTTTTGTGTTAACGAGAAAATACCGTTATCTTTGTCAGCAGCTCAACATTTCTCCCATTAAAACCTGATCTCATTACATACACTCGTACAACATTTAGTGCTGCCGCGAGACGAGACTTGAGCCAGTGTCGTATTCTAGACTCGGGTAACGTCTCGAGTCTCGTCTCGTGATTCCCTGTCTCGTCTCGGACGAGACTCGTCTCGTCTCGTGTCCCCCAAAATAAAGTACCATAAAAAGTCAAGTTTCCTTAGTGTACGTAAATGCTGAATCGATACACTCGAAATAGTAAAGACATTTATATGACATATATATATATATATATATATATATATATATATATATATATATATATATATATATATATATATATATATATATATATATATATATATATATATATATATATATATATATATATATATATATATATAGAATTGGTCACTGAATACATCAAACTGCATGCACAATCATAGATTATATTGATACTCATTGAATAAACTAGGATTATGAAATATAAAATTGGTGAAAAATGGCTATATAGTCACAACGTTAGTAAAGAGAAACCCACAGAAGGTTAAAAAATATAACTATAAAAATGATGGTTTTGGTATTTGGTTAAAAAAATAATGAAAATTTTTGCTTCAAAAAGTAGTTTAAATAATTTTAAGGTTTAAATAGTTAAATCAAGATAAGTTTTTATTTGACTGACCAAATTGCACGTCACCTACGAGTTCACACGTAAACTTCTGGAAGATTCGTGGCCCAAGCGGTTTCTATGATTACTTATTGTCAGTACTGCCCGTGAGAACAATCATTCTGCTGGAACAGATGTGGCAGATTGCTAAGGAAGTCTCTCGCCATTTCTTCCAGCAGTGGAAAAGTTGGCTCATTTGCATTCCACCAAGTCAATATGTTTTCATTACTAGGGGGCCTCTTCGAGTCTCATGTCTCGCGGCAACACTAACAACATTACAGCTGTGAACAATTAAAATTTCCGCATGCACTTATGGTGGACAGCCATATTTAACTTTGGAATTCTCTGTCAGCCTTCTTTCTTCTCTGGACTAAGCCAGTTCAATTACATCCTGGTCATTTTTTTTACCCTACGTATATTTTCCCGATGTGTAAGCCTTACTCTAAGGATCCTTCCTTCTTTCAGCTCCGTTTTCAGCATTCGATTAATCACTTGAAATGCATGCAATAGGGTGAATGCAGGGAGATGAGGTGTGAAACTGGGCTGAAGCACCAAATGGTCCAGCAAGATTGGTGGACGACTGTTGAAGGGAGAGAAGCATATGGGAGGGGATATCCAGAGAATAAGAGAGGATATATAAAACTATAGTGAGCGGGGCCGAGTGTTGATTGATAAGGGCGTCTAAGGTGGGAAGGGGTGGAAGAGCAGTAGTGGACCCGGGAGACGGTTGCGGATGCAAGAAACAAGAGAGGAGTGACGGATTGGGAGCGGAAAGGGTGGTGACGTTCTAGAGTTTTGTGTGCGAGCGGGGAAGGGGAGAGGGAGGATAGGGATGGTGTATGGGAGGGAGAGAGAAGGGTTGAGGGGAGGTGGGAGAAGTGAAGGGGAACGGTAGAAGACGGCCGAGACGTCCCGCGCGGGTGGAAGTGGTGACTGTGAGGGTGATTGGAACAGGACGGAAGGGGTTTTTGGAGTGGTAAGGCGGTGGGTGGGTGGTTATTGCGGAGGGATGGGAAGGACGTGAATGTTAGGCCAGGACGAGGAAGGGGTGGAATAACATGTGGGAGGGTGGGGAAATAGTTGAGAGGGTGGGGGAGACTGTGGTGGTTGACAGTGACGGGGAACAACGAGGACAATGGGACCGGGGAGGGGGGGGAAGGGGGAGACGAGAGAGTAGACTGGCGGGAGCGGGACGCGTGGACGCCGGGGGAGAAATAAACTCTCGAGGCCCTTATTGTGTGTGTGCGCCTCTCTCTATTCGGATGGGATTTAACGCGCATGCAACGGGGGTAGGAGGACTGAAAGAAGGGGTAAGGGTTAGGTTGTGGGCGTCCGGATGAAGAGTTGGGAGGTTGGTGGTTAGGGAAACGAGAAAAGTGGATTCCCTGCATTATTAGGAGCCTCAAAGTCTCTCTCCTTCTCTTTTTTTTTCTCCGAGCTGAATCTGTAGGCGTTGCTCACGTCCCGTTCGTGGATGATATGTTTTTTCTCTCTCTTCTCTGCGACGCGTTTTCCGAGAGATCGGAAGAGAAGCGCGAAACGAATCGGAGAACGTGCCTCGTTCGCAGGTGTTGTTGCATAAAGTGAAAATCCCGAGGGGACAGACGCCAAGCGAGGGAGAGTGAACCCCGAATTAGGTGAAAGATGTTAGGGGAATCATGAGGCCACTCAAGTGGAAATTTTCCACCATAGTCTTGGGAATGTATGTACCTTAATTCATGTATAATTGTTTTTTAGCCTCTAATTCACCACTGCTATGTCACTTGTTTGATGCCTAACAATTAAAAGGAGCCATGCTGCGTTGCCTTATCCATTGCATGTTAAATAAACGCCTCATCTACCACGGCGTAGAAATCTGACCGGCTGAATTTCATATTGTTAGAAACTGTATGTCACTGTTAGAAATCTTTTAAAAGGCACTTTGTCACCTTAGAGTGGTGGTTAGCGGCGTATTACGGTTTCTTTTTATATTTAACATGTATCTTTGTGACATTAATATTGTGAGGCAGTTACAACGTATGGAATTAGTAAATATTCAACTCTTTCTCTCATTGCAAGTGAAAATAAAATTATGGATGGTGTGAGAGGAAGCCGTGAACCGAGAAAGACATGGACGAATACGTTGAGGAGACTTTAAGGGAGGAATATTAGAAGTTAAGTATAGGAGACAGCAATACGCAAATCGCACAAGCGAAAGAGGGTTTTTAAGGTTAGGCATTATGGAGTAATTATTAAGAGAGTCTGTTTCCTGCTGAAGTATTTAAGTGTGGACTCAATTTATGAAGGAGTATTGAGTCCTTTGGTTTTAATAAATGCATTCGTAAAGATGTGATGCGAGTTTTCGCTGAAACCTTATTGCGGACTTAAGGGAATGCATAGCACCTAGCATCCTACAATTTGGTCTCTTCGGCTAGCGAAAGGTTCTGTTTCCCAAATTGGTTTCATTATTGCCGCCTTCGCCGGATGTGGTTGTCAGTGGAGGGCCTCCTTGATTGTCTCCGCCCAAAGCACGCCCTATTGTGAACGCGGACCGGGCGTGCGCTGGACACGCGCCTCTCATGCACCCGCCTCCTCTGGGAGGGCACGTTTCGCCCACGCCCCCAAAACGATTTTGTCACTGTGGCTTCTGCGGCACTCTGAGGAATTTGGGAGAGTTTATTATGGAGCTCCCCCTTCCTTTAAAACGTTTGAACGTGCTCTGAGAGCGCTCGATGCAAATTGCTTGGTTACCAGTAGTGGTTGACAAGTGGTCGTTTATCTGAAAATCTTTCCCGTAGGGCTCTTTTAAGTCCTTCGTATATCTCTATCATTGTCCCACATTTTCTTTAGTAAAAGTGAAACTTTCCGTTTCATCTTTATTTTATTTTTAGATTCGATTTCTTTTTAATATGCGAACCGGTCGTTGATGTTTAACTATTTTCTGTATTATTTTCGTTGTTGATGCGTTATTGTGCTGTGTGCAAGAAGAGATGACGAATTTCATTGCTAGATCATTTTCTTAAAAATTTGTACCTTGCTAAAACAGCGCACTTAACTGATCGTTGTTAAAGCAAAAAAACACTTGCCAAATACCTTCTTTCATTAATTTCTACTCGTCATTGAATGACGATATCGCTTCCTTTACATTTATACAACCGACTGTAGTTAGCGCCGACTTGACGAAGACTAAGTGTCGGGTTCAAATACTGAATCCGGTGTTATTTAGCTTTTATTTCGATTAATTGCCGCTATTCTGAATGAAATAGAGTTAACGCTATCTGCCAGAAATAGCTTTCGTTTGCTTTTGTTTCGAAGAAGGGCGTGTTATTCTTCGAAAAAAATGCGTGACGAAAGCTGTTTCTGGCAGATAGCGTCAACGCTATTTCTTTCAAAATAGCAGCCAAGGTCTCGCTAGCTAGACGGGCAATTTGATCTTAGCAGGTGTAACACCGAACGCCTCTTAAATACCGTTGCATAGCTTGCTAGGTGTAGTTGTCTGTTGGTGATGAATTATGGTACTCTTTAATGCGATGGTCATCATCTCCCAGGGCTCGGTTGATTTGGCTCTTGGTTTTATTACTTTTGTGCTTATCCTGTTTCCATAACGGATTGCTGGAACAGAAGGGGACAGTTGAAAAATTATTACATAACCGAAATATTTATAATATGAGTATGTATTTTTTATCACTTACCTTGAATCTTCTCTTGGCCTTCTACATTGGGTGTTTCGAAAGGTGTGCGACCTCACAAAAGAAGGGTTACTGGTCGTGATCCTTGAATTCGACCGTTACTATTGATGGAATTCCGTAAAAATCGTATGCACACTTAACAACCTTAACATCTTATTTGATATAGTATACTTTGAGATGTGATAAATTCGTGATATCCGTTCATCATAGAGCCAAATTTTCTATTCTTGATCTGAAAGCATGGCTGGAAAATGAACATCTATGGACTTTACCTACTTAAACTTTAACGGCACGGATAAATGCGTTAGAAGAGAGAACCCTCAGTCGCCTGTAGGAATTTAAATAGAAAGAAGGCAAAAAGTAAAGGAAACAAAATTTTGAAGTGCATGGAATAAAAGCCAAATGAAGGATATGGAAATGATCTTAGGAGATAATACTGAACGACTGTCGGCAAGGGGCGCGTCACTCTTTGGGCGAAAAACGATTAAATTGTCGAGCGAGAAAAGAGAGATATGTTCGGGAGATAGTTGAAGAGAAGTGTAGGAGAGATTGGGGAGAAGGGGTGGAAGAGCGTATTGAGGAGGAACGATGGATTGTTGGGAGGGCGGTAAAAAAGTGGAGGATGAGGATTTTTTTTGAGAGGGGTCTTTTCCTTTTATCGAGAGAGGGAGGAGCAGTGGGGGGACGAGGCGAAAGGGTGCGCTGTCGAGATAGAAAGAGGAATAAAGGGGTCGTACGGTAAAAAAAGAATGAACGTCGGTGATGAAACCGCGATTTGGGGATGGAGACGTGAGTCAGAATCTTGCTGCGGAATCACTGCTGCCTCTTCTCTTCTTCTGAATCCACCCTTTCCCCCCCCCCCCCCCGACGACCCCCTTAACTCTCCCATTCGACAACCTAAGTCTCTTCGCACCCCCACACTTCCTTATGTCCCGGTTCACTCTACCTTCGTATAGCTCTCGCAAAGGTTCCTCGCGCAGAAATTTTCGGCAAGAAATGGAAGGAGAAATGGAGGGGGTGAAGAGACGGAACGAAGGGAAAGAGGAGGCAGTGAGTGAAAGAGTGGGGCAGGTTAACCTAACTACTACACGAAAATGACACGAGTAGGTCACACGTTAGGCAAATGGTTGAATTCTCCCATCGCTATGACTTTAACCAGGCACCTCTATCGCAATGGGACCCAAAGATATCACTAAGCCATCTTTGGGTCTCATTTCGAGACAAGCGGAAACAGGACGTCAGGTACTTCTAAACCATTATAATTATCGCTTTGTGTTTGCAGCTGTTAAAGATTTTCTGAATGTTTCACGATATTAAACAATCTTCCTCATTACGCTGGGTTTGGAAAATTTCTCATCCCATTTCCGAAGATCATCAGGAACATTTTCGAGTTTTACGTACCAACCTAACTGACTGACATACATTTCCACAATTTCCACAGCTTTCCAAAAGCTGTTCCCCTTATACGTAAAAATGGTCGGCAATATATATTCTTACTTCAATCATACATTCAATTCAATGGAACTACCGCCATTATTGAAGGTTTTTCGCTCTTCGTAAACTACTTAACACGTCTCTATCAGTGGTACGCGTACAACAGGTTGGGAGCCGTTAACTAGGGATCGGGTCGGTGTGATTTATAAAATAAGGTTAGGCTTCCGTTTTTGTGGTTAAAATCGCCGGGAAGTTTATCAATGGAATAGCACCTTATTGTGGGAGTTCAGTGTGATAGATTTGTAATCCCTCAAAAGCCCTCATATGGTATACAAGTTTGGGAGAATGGTTTTCCAACTAAACGACACTTCTCTCTGTGTAGTAAATAACATTACAGTTTGTCCTTTTCCATTTTATTTGTCTTATTGATTCATCTTTTCCCGCTTTTCCCCGCTACTCTTGCGCTTACCACTGGTCTCTTCTCTCCATCATTGGCGGTGTTTGGATTTACGAGTTAAGCCGGTGCGGACGTGAATGGGGAACTTGCATTATTAAAAAAACTTATAATGTTTTGTATATGTATTCTTAAATATGCATAGCATGCAATTTAAATTAATTTATCTTGTATCATAAAAATATTTCTTTTTAAACATTACGCGCCCTTGGTAGCTTGGAAACACCACGACACTGGAAACCCTGGCGATGCCACCAAGAAAAAATATCACTCACAGCGATATGACGTATTCCCATGTGAAGATGGGCTTAGTCATTTTATTTTGACGAAATTATCGATTTTATTAGCTTTATGGTAAACTCTGAACTAGTGTGATGTGTTTAAATACATGTAGAGCAGGGAACCCTGCAGTGGTGTATGTCGTTTTGGATCATGTGACTTATTCGAAATTTTTTGTAGTTGGAGCGAAGGCTTCCGCAGTGGCTATTGAACATACTGGAGCTTCTTCCGGTGTAGCTGGGTGAGTCAAAATTCATGACAACAGTTTCTCCTCCGTTACAGGAGGCGTCTTCAGGTCGAAGTGATTGCTGACATTGTTCAGCTGAAGTGAATGTTGTCATGAATTTTGACTCCCGCAGCTACACCAGAAGAAGCTCCATCAAAAGTTTTTGTACTCTTGAAAGGTAATTATTAATGCCTCCTATTGACACATAAATGTGTACTATATATTTGAGTTCTCTGAGAAATTGCCTATTCCTCCAGCACCTCTCTCCAACGCTACGCCGCGTATGATGGTCGGTATGCGTTAGTAGTGGAAACAGGTGATTCACCTCAATCTCCACGTATTCGCCTTTATTATCCTCCACCTCCTCAATCTTTCTCCTTTCCACACCATCCCTAATGTTCTTCTCGACGGGCCATATAGTCCCTCTCTTCCCCTTCCTCCCCTGCCCCTCTCGTTAGACGTCCCATATGCCTCTCCCATTGCGTGCTGTCGGTCTCGAGGACCATAGAGCTCACTTCCTTTTTTCGTTTGTTTTTTTCTTTCTTTCTTTAACCTCTCGTACATTTTCGCAGCTTGTGTGGTCAGGTTCTTCGGACTCGTCCCCGTAATCAACCTTACCGTGTGGTAAAAGTGATCAATCACCCTAACATCTCATCCGCTTTTGTTCTTCCCTTGTGTGTAGACTCGGCATCAGTGTTCTATTTATGGACTCAACAACCGTTATTCACTTCTTCCGCTCACCGATAATGAAATTGTTAACGATGAAGTGCTAATGGCGCGGATTTTACAAGGTTCAAAGGTGGCGAAATACCGAGGTGCAATGCGGAATTTCCCTCATTTTATTGCCGTAATAGGTATCCTGTACATTGGGGTGAGTTTTGGGGTATTTTCGGTTCCTTAAGCATTTCACCGGCTCTAAAAGCAATTGATAATTAACTACATTCCTAGTTTACTCTTTACACATCATAGCATATGAACTTCATTTGCTTAAGCATTCTGTCGTACGGACAACGTTACTTGTTATCCCCATTTATTCTAAGCTTTATCTTTTTCTGTCAAGTCAAATTTGGTACATTTTCATTGCCTTTAAGCATGTAATTTTTCTTGCCGCTTCTTTATACATTAATTAGAGCTGAGCATGAATGGCAGTCTCACTTTATCCCCTTTAGTTTCTCGTTTGAGTGAAGAGAGTGCGCTTGAGAGAAATCCACCATTTAATTTCCTTTTTCCATTTTTACATGTTCTATCATCTTTCAAACGGATTCGATGATATTAGCTTAATGTTAAGTTTTGGAATTATTCACTATTTGTCAAAATATTGCTTTTTATTTACGCGATTTGCGTCAAGACATGAGTAATGTTCGGATGTTGTGTAAATGCGTGGCAAATTGCTAAGACTTGACCAAATCCGCGCTCTGCGAAAGTTTTTTCACTTGCATCTAAAGCATGAGCGAATGATGTGTTCTTAGAATTGAATTGGCATATGAAGTTAAAGACGTAGTTCTGCACAAATTGGGGAAAACATTGGAGAATGCCTTCACTTAAACATTAGATAGTGTTTTACCTTCATTTAATTGTTTTTCAAGGCGCATGGCCACGGAATCAATGGAAAGGACAAGGAATGTGAGATCAGATATAAATTATTCGTGCAACTGTAGAAGAGCTGCGCTGAAGTCTTTCAAACCTATTTTTCTTGTTAAAGAGTGCTTAATATTGATAAGGCATTTTATTCCTCAATTATGCTTGGCGCTCATCCGGTAAGGGTTTGTGTATGTTTTAATTGTTGAAATTTATGAGTGAAATAACCCTCTTAAATATTTTTGTACGGTAAATAAAAATATTGCATTGAATTGTGTATATCTGTCACCAGGTGTTGAAAGGTAATGCTCTGGAAGCTCTATTTCTATGTCACTCGACGTAGCATTTTTCCTGGTGCCAAGCAACAGACTGAGAGTTAAACTATCAAAATTCTCCATACCTTAGGTTAATAATATGCGTATAAAAATTCTAGTATTAATAGTATAGGAACTATGACAGTAATTTATTGGACCGACCGTTACACCTCGTGTGAAACGTGCGTGGAATTTACTTCTGTTTCCAAAAATGTCCTTTTTCTCTAGTTTTCTACGGGTACAATGCACTGTTTATTGGTAACGGCATTAGCCTTATTTCTGTTGCATCTCTTATTTATAAGAGTTTGATTGGTCAGATTCATCTTCATTTAATTGAAAGAAAATAATATTTAGACCATAGTTCAATGTTTTGATCGCATACTTACGGACTTGTATTGAAAATGAGGAACCTAACATTTTTAGCCTTTTCATTTGTAGATTAAGTAAGTTCCTAGTATTTTTTAGACCAGATTGCTTGCCGTCTTCTATCTATAAAAAATGTCCTTGGACTTTGCTTGTGTCTTATTGCGTCGTTAATTCATAATCTGATTAGTTGTTGGTGACAGCTAAACATTCTCTTTCAAATTCCTACCAATCCCACACCTATCGTCGGTGTCACTATAGGTAAGTGATAAAAACCTGTCAGGTTTGGCCTCCCTAGTAATAACACCTGACAGATATGCATGTATAGTTTTTTTAAATATAAGGATCCTGTTGTCTCAGGTTTAACATTTGATGTACGGTATTTTTTTGTAGTTATGGCAATATGGGCCTCAAAAGACCCGCTAGTGATTTACTACAAAAAGCCGCGAGAAAATTGCTAGAAAAGCTCTCTTGAGTCCATTTTTCGCGCGAACATTCCTGAGTGACGTTGGTGTGAATGAGCATTGTAAGAAAATCCATGTTATCGTTGTGAGTAAGCCAATGGAATAGTTTTTCTATGCTTGAATGAAAATGAAGGAATTATTAATGGCCCGAGACATCTCACATGCATAAAGAGAAGACGATATGGCGGAACCAATATGTTCCGAAAAAATATCGCTTAGGCGCAAAAACTGGTCGCTTACGTTCGTTCGAGGTGAGGGCATCATCTCCGTCATCGCACATTCCTCTGGCCTAAAGAAATAATATGATGAGATCACAGTCCATCTGGAGGGACTCGTACCTGTGTGTACTATGAATATTAACAGTTAGGCAAATTGATAAGGATGAGTGTTAAAATGAGAGGTTCTAGGGCCTCAAATTATTGATGTCTTTTTCATTATTATATAACGTTTTACATTTTTCTGTAAGGGCAATAAATATCGAATATACCTTTTAATACCTTCTGG
Organism: Ceriagrion tenellum; assembly: GCA_963169105.1. Taxonomy (NCBI): domain Eukaryota; kingdom Metazoa; phylum Arthropoda; class Insecta; order Odonata; family Coenagrionidae; genus Ceriagrion; species Ceriagrion tenellum. The sequence goes on from OY720635.1 coordinate 78,643,392, forward strand.
AAGTTAGGTCTTTCGTTTTAGGTGATGTAGTGTTTAGATGTATTTTTGTAGATTAAGAAAATGTAAACAGTTCAACAGAAGCGTGCGTGTGGTTAAGTAAAATTATTTCGAATCTATTTGCACAAAGATAGTGTTTCGGATACTAAAAATATATAATGCAACGCTCGACTTATTGCGGAGTCTCGGGATGAGCCAATATTTTTAATGTAGAAAGTGTTGGCGATGGCAGGGATGACTTGAGATAAGGTCCGAGAATAGTAGATGACAAGATGCTCAACGTGATGGCACGTCGAAATAAGATGAATCGATTGTTACTAACCCCTCTGCATTGCAAGTGGCGATGAATAAGAGTTGAAATTTTTCAGTTTAACTGTAAGCCATTGATGGCCTACCTTTTAACATACTGCTCCACCTTGTCTCCCTTGTCGCGGTTGACTCCAATATCAAATACATTTTTCTGTCTCCATCCCTCTCAATGTATTACGGGTTGATCTAAATCGTAATCGCCATTGTTTTTCATGTGTAGCTTTATAGGCACCTCTTGGTCGAAATGCAATCTTCCTGTTGTTGAGTAGGCCATTATGCATCTACAGTATTTTATAGCGATATTTTTTTCATGTATTTTTACGAGCTCGTGTCCTAGAGGACTGGGTCTCTGGCCTGTTCATCCTTTTTTTGCGAGAACTGGAGAGAAAGAGAGAGGAGACGGGATGAAAAGAAAGTAAAAGAGGGAGAGTATGAGAACAGTGGATGCGTTTGAAAAGAACGAGAGGGGTAGATGCAACCGGAGGATGAGGGAAAAAGCGAGGAGTTAAAGAGAGATGGAATTGTTAAGAGGGGAGGGGGGGATGCGATGGTTTCCGTGGAGTGGGTGCGAGGGACATTTTGGACGTCAGAGAGGGGTGGGAGAGGAGAGAAGGGAGGGGAAAGAGATTGGCGTTGGGGTGGGGTGGGTTGGGGGTGGTTGAAGGTGGGGGAGTGTAGAAGGAAGGAAGGAAGAGAGGAACACTGATCCGTAATCTCTTCTTCTATACGTGCTGTCGCATGCTATCGCGCCCTCATTCATATAAAAACCATTGTCTCCTTCCCACACCCCTTTCCCTCCCCGTCTCCTCATACTCCTCCCCCGCCACCTTTGGACTCCCGTTCCATTTTCACCGCCGTCGACATTCTTCCTCCCACCTCTTCATTCCCCTCTCCTTTCTCATTCTTTGCTCTCACAAAAACACACACAAGTCTCACACCCTGTTTTTATCCACCCCCATCGTTGCCACGGCCTCCCATCTCGTCTTCATCCTTTTTTATATATATACACACACTCTTCCTCCCTCTCATTCTGTCCCAAACTCTTTAATGCTTTCTCCATCTCCCTCTCCGTCTCCTCCCTCCCACGCCATCCGCACAGTCTCAATTTTCTGCATGCTCGGTTTTGTCGAAGGTATTGTCCTTTTACTGGCTGCAACCTCGGTCCCCCATTCATCAACCCATTTTTTATTTTGCCTCTATCTATCTCAATTCCTCTCTCTCCGCTCTCTCCTCGGTTTCAGCTATCTATTTTTGCCATTTGTCCTCCTATCTTCGCCCTCCTACCTTCCACATTCATTCGTCCCCTTTTTACTCGTTAAGTTTTTGAAAATCTCCTCCTTCCACGTTTATCTTACTGAATGCCTCGTTCTACTCTTGTGCGATGACTTTTAAAAAAGTTTTTGGTATGTAACAAACAATGCAGTCCTGGATGACCTGACCTTCGAGAGAATTTTAAAAGATATTTTTTCCCCCGCTCCTTTTCCTTCTTACTTAGATGGTGGTAGTTCTCATTTTCAGCTGCTGCGGCTGCTGTTGGTATTTTTTTCTTGACTTGGAAGCATTGCCCAAACAAATGAAAGCGTCGAGGGATTTGTTTTCAACGATCGCATGCGATGGCAAGCGCGCCGATATTTTTATATTAGGTAATCAGGGTTTCAGGCGGCCTTAGAGGTAGAACAATACCTGGTCCCGTGATTCTTTTTCTCCCCAAGGTGGTTGACTCTCGAATATCAGTTCCGATGAAGAGCTTCCGATTGTACACGCCTGGGCTTCAATGAGTTGGAATCGAGGATAATAACTTGGGCGAATCATTGTCATGTTCAATGCAGAATTGGGAGCAGGGGAAGAAATTAATTGACCGTTCGCATCTCTCCAAATTTTTTTCTGCGATTAGTGACTTTAATTTGGAGTAAATCCATGTAATATATAATAGAGAGTCTGAAATATGCTACCGATTTGATTTGAAATTACGCCAATGGAAATGCATCCACGAATAAATACTTTGGCGTATATTGTTATTCTTCAACTCATGCTTAAAATTGTCGAATCCGATTATTAAAAGCGTTCGGATACCCACCTGAGGGTCTAGATTCGACTTCGAGAGAGTTGTTTGTTGACCCCCAGGTAAGTCAAGGCTGTTTGTTAATTTTTAGGCAATATTTTTTAGGTAATATTTTTGTGGTGACCGCAGCAGTTCTGGGCAAGGTAATGTCCTTAATGCGCTAATATGTGAATTTTAGAGGTCATTAAATGTAACACCTATGCAAAGTTTACGGTAAATACAAGATGACGAAGCCTTTACGTTAAGTTTATGTTAACTGAGGACTTGGATATTAGATTATATCAAACTGCTGATTAGTTGACATGAGAGTTATCGATTGGAAAGTATTAACTTCAGTTCCTTTGTGAGAAAATATGTTATCAGGCATTACAAAACTAAGACTTAATGAGCTTTGTCCTCTATAATCAAACCGACATTTGGAGGAACCTTGAATATTTTGCTACTTGGTTCTTACTAAATGACAATCAGAAACGGCTGTGTATCTTGAATAAAAGACAGTTTTTCCCCCTCACGCCATCCATCGCCGCTACTTGAATAGCGAAACACTACCGTTGTTGATTCTTCTTTAACTTAGAGTCTCTACTAACTGGTGAAAAATTGTCACGTCATTACCGTAGGTTGAGAATAAAACAGGAAATAAGTAAATCGAATAGGTAGAATCCAGAATAGATGGGGGGAATATGTTGAGCTATATGACAGCGACAATGGACCTGTGAACATAAGTATAGAGAATGAGACAATAATTGACGAGGATTTCCTCGGGCCGTAGCTACTCGACGGCGAAATATAGAGTAATTTGCGAAGGACGAAGGCAGTAGAAGCCAATGGAATAGAAACAACGCCTTCGGAGTAACTGAAAAATATAGGGAAGGCTAGGATATGATGAAGAGGCTGGTGGAGAGCTTGATACGGAGTGTTGTGTTGTACGGGGCGGAAACGTGAATGCTGAGGAAGAAGGACGGGAATTGGCCTCGGGTGTTCAAAATGATGAGGAGAATGGAGAAGGTGCAGTGGACGGCAAGGAAGCACAACGAGGAAGTGCTTGGTTTGGTGGGTGAGGAAACGAAACTCCTAGATGGAATCAGGGGAAGACAGGGTTGGTGGCTAGAGACATTGATCTGTTTTAATCATATTTAATGAAAATAATCGTTTTTCTTACTACTGTGGAAGGCAATAGGCTGGTGTAATTTGATCAATCCATGTCACAACACACGTAGGATAGAGATATGATACAATACGGTAATATCCGGCCAATGAGTTGTCGTTTTGGATCACGAGGCTTAAATCCTTTTTATTTTAAAAGGATAATATTTATGCCGGCGATCGAAACATAAACTTTTGGATTATTTATTTGAGTTGGTCAGAAAATTTTGTCTTGTACTTCACTTATATATAAGAAATAAATTTCGCACATATTTCCTATTGGAATGATGGCGTGCGGAAGTAGGATTACTCGTATAAGTTTCTCTATGGAATTCCCGCTTGATGATTCACCTCGTTTTTTTTAAGTTGCCCGAGTCTTTCATTGATACACCCGCACACATTATACAACCGTCACGATTTAGGGAATCAGCGAGACCTCCCGAGAAATCCCTTGCACCTACTCAGAAACCCAATTGCCCTCCCATCATCCCAAGCTATCGCAATTACATTTCCTTCCCGTTAAACCCCCATCAAACAAATACGCCCACGCCGCCGCCTTCGTCTGACCCAAACCGCCGCGCCGCTTCCTCCTCCTCCCCTGTCCGTTCCCTCCTCCCACCTCCGCCTCTTGCACGAGCGGCGGAGGTGAGGCCGAGAGAAGGCCTTTTGCCGGCGGAAATTGGAGTTTCCGGGAAGACGCCGAGAGAGGACGCCCAGGAAGGTCCTCCCTTGACGCCACGACGGGCGCGAACGCCGTGAAGCACGCTCGTCGCGTCGCCCTCTGTAAAGAGCTTTGCGATATGGTGAGATATCGACGGCACGCTGAACATTTTTTCATATCGAGCGGGAAGGGTTTACGTATTTGAAGTCAAAGATATATGCGTGTCATTTAGAGAAAGAGTTGTGTTTGTAAATAGGCACACTTTTGGAAATGAGGCTTAAAATTAATAAATAATTAAAACTTATGTACTGTTCTCTGATGGACAAACGTAGACATTTGAATTGCACCACTAATGAAAATACTGAAAACTGATTGGGGAATGCACCTACGCACCCAACTAAAAAGTGGCATCAAACTGACTCGCACCAGTTTTACTCTCATCGGCTCATATATGTTGGGGTTATAATCGACAAAGATATGGCAATGTGGACTTCATCATTATAACCTCGTCACTGAGGTTGTCTTAAATGAGCATGTTACGTTCTTGCGTCATTTGAGCGATTTTACCATAGTATGAACAAATTGATCGATGCCTCGGTGTGAGCATCAGTTATCTACTACTCGGTATGGGTGGATTTCGTAGATTAATCAATGCAGGCAATCATTATCAATAAATTATTAGTTAATTGAGTATCGACCTATCTTGTGGTGCTCCGGAAACCGCCTACTGGGTACATTCATCGCAGATGTGCCGGTATTGGAGGGGTTTTATCCTTCCTCAATAATCCCTCCTTTAAGGTCAAGTGTGAGGGCACCTTCGATGGTCCTTTCTTACATGAGTTGTCTCGAGCGCGTGGGGCCCTGCCCTCCACCCCTTGGGCCTCTATCCCGCCTGGGAGGGAGGAAGATGGGTTGGGGGATGACGTTGGAGGGATGCAGGTCAGCTTTAAGGCTGTAGCGACAAACGTGGAACGTTCTGTGCACAGTAAAATTATATTTTACGTAAGTTGAATAAAAATCTCGGACCACATCTCACTTAAGCACTTCTGTTTATGTGTTGGGGCTTACAAGCAGTGGTGGAAATGATAATATAATTTTATTTTAATATTTTACTTAATTAAAGCATGCCGTAACCTGAGTTTTTTACGTGGAATTAATGATGTTGACAAAACTGTATTGAAATACGCTGTTTTCGAATAGTTTTACACTTTACATATAAATGAACAACTCGATATTTGTTAGCAACAGTGATAATAATGAGAAATATAATAATTCGCATTTAGAAGAAAATATGTGCATATGAAATAATGGAAGTATTGCGAGAGACTTGTCATTTTCCATAAGGATGTACGCGTTAAAATAACATTGAATTACTTAGAATTCAAATCGGTATGGCGCATTTGTTTTCACTTTTGTTAATAGATATCTATGATGAGAACACGTATGCAAAGTTAAATGAGAATCTTTGATAAAAGTAAAAATCGCCTCGACCACACTAATAGCGACAGACCTAAATAAATACTGAATTCCAACTTCTCGTTTTTATTTTTAAATGCGTACTTCGCTGATGGAATGTCGTGACTATCTGGAAACAAAATTAAGGTGCGAAGTATGCAGATTATGAAACGGGGTTCAGATTACGGGGAACGTAATCAACAAAATAAATACCAACTATATAACAAAAATATCAAATAACAACAAAAAAAATCAGATTACGGGGAACAGTAATCGGTCGCACTGATTATTTATCTAAGGAAAGCTGCTGTGAATTCTTCCATATATATTGCGAAAATATATGTTTATATATGTATGATTTTTTATTGTAATCGAATGTATTTTAAACCATGTAATTTCAAGCTCAATGTGAGCAAAATGCTGCGTGGAAATGTAACTTTATTTTTTTCATTGTAAACAAAGGACTCGTTTATAATGTCTTCCAATTATATGTGAGGGAGTTCATTCATGATGAAGTTAGATCTCACTGCAGTTTTACACTAAGAATTGTTTAATGCACTCGGCTTCGATGTTTTACATCATGATCATTCGTTTTGGGGATGCATGTAAAAAAGTTGAATTACATATTTTACGTCTTTAACAGGCTAAATTATGACGGGGAACAGTAATCGGTCGCACTGATTATTTATCTAAGGAAAGCTGATGTGAATTCTTCCATCAAAGCACCCGTAATTCTATATCTAGCCAGAATATAGTTACAAAGATAGTCAATTCTGTTTATTACTTAACTATCTTAAGGAAATGAAAGAGCGGGCCAGAGGACAAAGGAGGTGTGGCTTGAGCGATATGTATGGGGGAAGATGAAATGGTGGTGCTTCGAGAGGATAAGGAGGAAAGGGCGATGTGAAAGTGGGGGGGGGGCGATCTTCCGTGGCCCCGAGACGCCACGAATCTTCTGTGATCACATCCTCTAAAAACTGACCTAGCGTGACCTCCGAGGTTCACACATCCGGACACTCTCCCCCAAGGACCAAGTCAATGTATCCCTCATCCACGAGTTACGAAAACAAATTTACGAGCGTCGCTGGAGGGATTTCTCCGTAAATAAAATAGATGTCTTGTCCTTCACTCGTGTCCATACGAACTATCGTGCGACGAAGGCGTGATGGAATGCATGCATGTATCTTGGCGCTCTATCACCAATGGCAATGCTCGTGTATATTTATAGTTGGATAAATGTTGAATATCCTTTATTCATTGAGACTTTTCTTAAGATTCCTCTCATTAGAAATCTAAAGCAATGACGTCTTGCTCAAAAAAAGAGAGAGGATTTATAAGTGTAGAAGTGAATAAACTGCAGTACGTGACTACATTTTACTTGGGCAGCTCGTTGAATGAAAATGGGTCTTAAGTAGGTATTTTAATAGAATAAGTGAATGATACGTTCACTCATCGGAGAGAATTAATGATGGTAACCCTTAGCTGGAATGAAAAGAAAAGATTGCCGAATAGTATTGTTTGAAGTGTAGCTTAGCATTGTGCAGAGACGTGGAGTCATTTTCATTACTACTTTTTTTATTTGGGTAATTTGCGTTAGGCACGTTGTTTCACTGTAATTTTTTATAAATTTGTGTTAGGTTTTAAACGTGGATCATAAATTCAATTTTTAAAAATCGGTGTGTTAAACGTTTTGCAAAAAGTGGAATGCTATTTCCAGTTTAGGGTCTCCAAAATTCACTTCTTAACCGATTATATCGACGAGTCATCATGCAAAACTTAAGTTTGATGTAATTTTTGGTATTTATTCCTGGGTGGATGCTATTCATACAGATTGTGTGTTATTTTAGCTATGAATTAAAAGAATGAACTTGAATCAAGCCGGTGTCTTACTAAAAGTATCTCAATAATCCTTCAAGAACGACGTCTTTGACTTTAGTAGTTTCAGGCGTGATTTCATAGAATTTGCTAAACATTTTGAATAGAAGGGTTATGATTTGTTTTTCCACAACAAATTTTAATATCTTACGACCATGGATTCGACGGCTTACGTCATATTCAGGTTGTGGAAGATGACTTGAAGACCTGAGGTGACCCGAAGATGTCGTGAACCGTCAAAACCACGGTCGTAAGATTTTAAAATTTATTGTGGAAAAAACAAAGTTTAACCCTTTTATTCACTGTAATGACATTAATTGTGGTTTTGAAATAAGGTATGACCTAGGTGAAAGAAAACAAAATTGTCGTGAAACCGCTCGAAAAGAAACTGGTATGGGTATAGTTTCCCCTGTTTAGCATTGAACCATTTGAGTCATTCATGTGGCGTTAACTTACGTTAAAAACCTTGAAGAAAGTTGTTCGCTCAAGCTTAATCCAAGCTTGATCACTCTGTCGATTGTCGACATCGCCTTTCTGTTTTCAAGTTTCCGTAACGGATATCTTAGCTGAATTGGTAAATGTATTTGATTTTCATATCCGCAGAATCCAGGCAGGCTTTCCTACCGGGTGAATGTCTGCGTGATAGCTGTTAGCTGCTGATAAGTTTCGACTTACGTCCTCTGGGCTATTGATGATAGCTGATGACATTGGTCCCTAGGCTGATGGGGAAGTCTTGCATCGAAGCGTCAGCCATCATACAGACGTCAACCCGGATAGAAGCTAGAGAAGTATTCATCTAAACAATTCGCCAGCATTGCATGAAATCATTCATCAGGCATTATCTCTGTCATCGGACCTTAACAACGGTCATTCATGGTGCCAGGAGTGGGGGTTAGAATGTAATATCAGTAAATGCACCACAGTTCACTTCCCACGAAAGTCATCACATAAATGACATACCTACTGTGGGTGGAGTAAACGTAAAATCTTCAGATACAGTAAAATATTTTGGAATTACCTTAACTTCTGATATACCGTGGGGATTACACATACTGAACATAGGTATGTGGCGCAGCAGTAAAGAAACTAGGTTTTGTAAAACGTATAATAGGAAGGTTCTCGGATGAACAAGTCAAAGAGATACTACTTCGCTCTGGTTAGGCCACATCTCGAATACGCCGCTTGCATTTGGGACCCTGGTCATAAAGATTTAACCAAAATAATTAATAAAATACAAAGGAAAGCAGCGCGCTTCGTAAAAAACTGCTACGAGCGTACATATAGTGTCTCACAATTTTTAGAGGGATTAAGTTGTGAGCCCCTAGAGACTCGGAGGCTACACGCTAGGCTTAGGTTGCTTGATAAATTTAGAACTGATATTTTTCAGAGCGACATAAAGAATATTATTATGACTCCTCACTACCTCTCTAGGTCTGACAGACGCGATAAAATAAGAGATGCACTGGCGAAGAGATAGGTATAAAAACTCGTTCTCTCCGCGAACAATAAGCGATCACAATAATAATTGAGCTCCACTAAATACACTCCTATAATACATGTCACCATTTCATCTCCAAAAACTTACACCTTTACACGGCTGGTGACCTAACTCCCCCTGCCACACGCCCACGCGGCGGCTCGCAGGATATTATGTAGATGTAGATAATACATTAGCTTGGAATGTTTTGCCTAAAAGTGAATTAGCTACTTAGGAGTTGAACGCTAACTTAATAAGACTTGTGAGGAGACTTGGTTAGAATCGTATAATAACTGTGACTCGAGACTGTTGATGGCACAGTAAGCTGTCACATGTCGAGTACGACCTCGAGGAAATTAAGTGAAGGATTTTTTAGTTCGTTCGATGGATGTATTTATGCTTGTAACCTTTCAGTTCAATGATTAATATGATAAATGCAATGGAATTCCAATTTTCCATGCCTATCGATACACCTTAAATTTCCTCCATGTTGTATGCTTCGCGTGACTCTGAAAGCATATAACTTACGGAAACAAGGCCTCATAGCTGTACGGATGGTCTTTAGAATGAGTGGAGTTGGAGATTGTGAACGTTCAAAATGATTCTCCGAATTTTAGGAACACCCTTTGACTTTGATGCGAAGGTGATTTTACTGGAAACGAATGACGTGTCCCGGTCGAAGGGAAGCATTTTCACTACGTATACTGCCTCACAATTTCCATGGACTCGGAAAGTTGCTAAGGCCAATAGTGGGAAATTATGAGGAGGCATGCGGAAATAACTCTTCCGCATATTGGAAATCGTCATGAAATTTTCGTCAAAATCTGACTCATCGGCGGAATTTCGACGTGAAGAGCTGACCTTTCCACTATCCTGTTTCACCTCTGCATTTGAGTAGTTCTTTAGAAGGAGCAAACAACGGCTCTTTAATTATTTCAATGTAATTTTTTAAATTTTTGACATATTTAATATTATAAAATTTAATAAAAAAGTTTTGCCTGGATACCCTTGCAATAGAGATAATTATGGTCGTCAAAACCGCCAATTGATTGCAAGAGCGCCAATCAGCACTATATTATCCAAGACTCATTCTATGGAAAAATTATTTAAGCGTCCTGAACGAATTACCTTTGGGATGGCAAAAATGGATTACGTATTCATCAGAAATTTCTCACAATCATTTTTTTTACTTCGCCATCGCACTAAAGCTTTTAATTGCATTAATTAAAAAAAACTACCTCAGATCTGCGTTGGAATTATTTCAATAGTATATAGATTTATTTAATGGATTTGAGAAAGAATCGATCTGCTATTAACTATGAAAGATTAAGATTTCAATCGCCTGTGTTCAGATAATTCGCAGGAGGACCTTTAAATTCTGAGCATCTCTGCTGAATGAATAACACTGCTTTGCATACATTTCTTGGCCTTTCTGAAGTTTTCAAATAAATAATCTTGTGGTGACGGATAACGTCAAATGTAATTGCCTCACCATGAAACGCGCATGGTAGACATTGGAGGCCGTCCAAGCCGACAGACGGTTTAGAGCTCGAAAACTCGCTCTGAAACCCGTCCCGGCGTTACGATCGTGTAATTTTAGTGAGCGCCGTTATGATTCACGTCTCCACGTGGCCACGAGGCAATGGAAATCTTAAACAGTACGGGAAGTAAGGGAGGAGAGAAGCAATAGACAGCATGCGCCGTCTTGAAAAACAAAAAACTGAAACTAAATATTGACCGCGAGTTTCCCGGATTACTTGTCAGCATATAAGTCTAGCTCCTTCTGCTTCTCTTAAATACGGGCGCATTAAAATGTCTTTTAGATCTTCCAAAGCATGTAAAATATCTTATTAACTCACGTGTCACTCCCTGATCTTCACCCCCTCAACTAGAATAGAGGACTGCCCGGTTGAAACTTAAGTACATGCTGAGATTTCCTTGCTCTCCTTTACCTTACAAGTACGCTCTTTCGATCGCTTGGTTTCCTCTCAAATGGAAATTGTCATTATTTTTGTATATTTTAGGAAATTTAAGGAGAATAATTCATTGTTACGAGCTTATAAGTTCTGAACATTGAGTTTACTCTTAAACCATTTCACATTTGGATTATTTAGAACGGTTCACTACCAAACGTAGTTCTTTAGTCGTCTGAACTGGAGCTATCTATTTCGCGTTTACTTTGCGCTGAATACCTGTAATTCGTAATTCCTTTGTATCACCTCTTGCTAAATCAGCTTAGGAACGTTGTTTTCGCTCTGAGAGCTATTTGATCAAAAAATATGAGCCACCGCTTAGCTTCTGAAGGGCATGCTCAAAGAGTGACAATTTGAGATATAAGTAACACTTGATCACATCACAGATCGGCTCGAGTGATATCATGTATTAGTTTTGAAATTGATGATATTTCATCAGTGAATTTTGAAAATTTATTCTTTTTGATTTGTTATTTTGATGTTAAATCCTTAAATAACAAATATGGCTAAAGCCACATACAAGAATTTTCAACCCGCCGAGCTAGATGCAGTTCTTAGTTCAGCTCCATTTGCTGTTGCATGAGTATGTAGCCTAGTGTTTGCCATGAAGAACTATACTTCTCTTTCTCATCCTTTCATTTTTGGTGTCCTCATATTTCTACTGTTAATGATTGGTTATTCTAGCATATTATAATTTTAATTAGTTCAGGAAATCTGATTACACATCCTTAGGCCGAATAGATCATAACGTATTGAAAATGTACTCTGGTCTTGCACTTTGTAATTTTCCATATTTTAGGAACCCAAGTCATTTACATTTTTGTCGTCACGCCTATAGCGGAATAAATTAGTTCTTGTGGGCGATCCGGGGCCCGCCATTTGAAATAGAGTTTTTTTTTCGACGAATCTATTCGGTGATTAACTGTGATCCAAAATACCACAGATATTTTCATTAATCCTGTACTTATTTTAGAATTTCAACTACGAAATTAATGCACAAAAATGATCAGTGTTGAACCAGTGAAACAAAGCTTGTGTATGTAATTGGAACTAAGTTGCTTCCTGCTTAAAATATACTACATGACATGATTTTATTGGATAATATCAGGGTCGTCACATAAATGATTAGCTAAAGAGTGGTTACCAGTTTCCTTACGGGATAATTGGATAGAGATATTACCTTACTTTGTGTACGCAGAAAATAATTAGTGAACTCAAAAAGTGAGCAGCAGTAGCTCTTCAGATTCTTTGTGTGAAAGGAAGCGCTCTCGTTTTTAGCAGTGCTGCGATATTTTAACTCCTGTCATATATTATAGGAATGCCACCAGCATGGTATTACATTATCCTCGTGAGAATTTTCACAAATTTAGCTTTGTCTTCGATTTTTTTAACTGCAGACAAAGTAAGCGCTCATTGAGCGCCTTTTACGAAGAGAGGTAATGAGTGACATTATTGATTGGGTTGTTTGGAATCGTCATTTATAACCTAAATACCGGAGAGGTGTCCGGATGTTGATTCATGCGTGTTTAAAATGTAAACCAATTGAGAATTAAATTTCTATCCAAACATACGAATCCCCTTTTGTGTCTCGCCCCGGGCCGTCGTGATGCCGCCGAAAGAACAAATTGGCCCGTAATTCATCCTAAGTGCCCTCCTTCAGGGCCCTCCCAAGCAGCCTTCGGGGCCCGTTGTAATTACCCGAAGGGACCATTCCGCCGGGCCAATCACAAGAGTCCGTCTCATGGCGCTCATCTCTCCAAAGGTAGGCGGGTATCGCTATCAGCGCCGCTTTGGCTAATTGACGGCGTGATTGGTTGCGGAGGGTGCAGTGTATCAGAGAGGAGGAAGGAAGGAAGGAGGCGATGGGAAGGGAGGGGGTTGGCGGGGAGGGGTTTTGGTTAGTGTATGGGGAGGATGAGTATTCAGCCGTCGAAGCGCGGATATCGCTTTACGCCGCGCCACCGAAGGAAGATGGATGAGCCCTCAAGGGCCTGGCTCTACGTTGACCTCGACAGCGTCAGTCATCGATTTACAGGTGACTGCTGTTGACTCGGGTCGATTGGAGACGTTGAGTAAATGCCAAGCGGATGAATAAAAAGCTGAAGGGAGCCGATGATGGGGTGAGAAGATCTGTGGCTCATCCAGTGGACACTTCCATGAGTGATTCCTCGACGTTGTGTTAAAATGGATTTCATCTCAACACTCGGCAAATACTACGATTGAATTAATTGATAAATTTCAGAAGCGGATGAATGACGCCTCCGTGGCCAGGAGGTTTAGAGGACTCATCCTCACAGTATCATGTCAATGCAGAACTAAAATGACTGCGTAAAGCTGTTCATAGGTTCGTCGTTGTAGTAACAACGCTAACAAATATAAGCAATCGAGGCTGAACGAAGTTATAGTTGGAATAATATACATTTTTACTCCAAGTTTGTCAGTTTTTTTAAATACTCTCGAAAACAGGTAGTAGAAGGACAGGGTAAGGGAAGCGTAGTCACTCTCCTGTAGATTGAGCCTCATTTTTGCCTGCTCATTCTCTCGAAGTTTTTAGATTTTTTCTCCATTTTTTAAGTGTTATTTCACTACCATTGTACCAGATGTTCGTAGAATTTTTTATTGCTTTATTTTAAAATCGGGCCGACTTGGTCGCCCCGAGGTTTCATCGAATGCTATAGCAATTATCAAAGAATTAAAGTGATTCAGGATTAAATACGTGGTCTGCATTAACCTACCAGCAGTCATTCATGTGCGAATTGTGAGATCTATTGGATATGATTTAGAAATTAAAATTCCTGGTAAAAGAGAAACAAAAATTAAATGGAAAGAGGATCTGGTAATGTCAGGAAAGGTTATGATTTCGTAAAGTTCATACTCTCCAGTCTCAATCGAGAGCAAGGGTTGCTCTTCCTTTCCCAGGCAATAACCATTCTTGGTGGATTTATTTGTGAGATTTTGATTTCTATAATTTAAAAACCTAAAAATAATGCAAAATGATATTTGCGCTCATGTTTTAAGATGGTCATCAACTTCATGAAGCTACTATTCGCTCAAAATGACTCCAAAAAAAGAATTTAACATTTCACTTCACGAATTTTTCGCATGCGCTTGTCGAGGGACTGCGTAGTCCGAGGACCAATTAGGGCGTGGGCGAAAATTTTCAACCAGTACGATTCGCGACTTAGACGTGTTAGCGCTCAAATTTCACTGCCATGAATAACATACTCTGTAGATCTCAATTATAGACTCAATCATGTAATAAAGTTTGCGCTATATTTTTCGACAGTAAGTTAAGTGTAAATTTAGTGAAAGTTTTTATAGGTTAGAGGTATTTGTTCTTACTCTGACGAAGTGTCAGTTTCCCACCTATTATCATGTAAGCCGTAGTTTTCACTCTATTGCTCTCGATTGTTTTGACAGGGTAATTGTTACTTCTCGTTTTTGCGATACGTGCGAAATTCATCGAAACTTTGAGGTAAATGTATAAAAAGATCAGGAATTTATACCATGAGTGATAACTGATGGAAAAACTGAATTAAAAAATAATCAGTAAAATTGGATTTTTTTATTGATGGACTCGCTCAATTATTAAATATATGATTTTAGATCGTCAGTAAGTTATCATTGGGGAAAAAATGTCGAAATTTCATGTGCTCACTTATGATCATGCTCGAATATTAGGTGTAAACTCGGAAAAACGAGACCCTATTTATATGTATGTTTTGTTATTATGAACGAATATATAATTCCGGAGCAATAATCCTGCAAACATAGAATAGCTACTTCTGTCCTGGTAACCCGTTTTCGAACTAATATTCGCGAACTATTCACGTCAAAAACATGTGTCTCCTGAAAAGCATCTATACTTCCATTCACATGAAAAATCTCCAATAACAGCCTACCCTTTCAAAGGAATTGCATGCGTACATGGGATGTAGCCAGACTCGCATATTTTACCGAAGATTTCATTCCACCAAATTCTGAGGGTGGTGTTCTCTGGAATTACGTGTCCGTCGGAAGATGAGGCAATTTTTATTTACGGACGGCTCGAAATCTTCCAATTACTGCTTCGAGAGTCATCATGAAGTCCCTTTTTTCCATTCATACGTTGATCGATACCTTTATTCCCGGCGAAAACTCTCATTCATTCATTCAAATAGGGCGATTAGTGGGGAGAGAAGAGAACAAATCGGGGCTCGGCGGCAGCCTACCCAACTCCAACCGCCACCCGTCCGCTCTCCACCTGGACTGGGCGACACGGGAGACGTGCTCAAAAAAAAAGGTAGCGCGGAATGAATGACGAATAATGTTCCACCATTCAAAACATATCGACATCAACGTTTTTTGGGAAGAATTTTCGGGGAGGCTATGATTGAGTGAGTGGGTTAGTGTCTGGGGGTTTAAATCGAAAGGGAGAAGAGAATATATATATTTATATATATCCGATATACACGGGTGTGGGCAAATGAGCTTTCTGGGCCTTCTCGTCTCCTCTCCTCCCGTCAAACGAACGTGGGCGGTTAGGACCGCGCCAAGGAGAACCACAAATAGAGCGTGGAGTAGGTATGTTAGTGGTATAAGAATCACTCCGTCCTCCTCCACAAGTATTTTCCATCCTTCCAACTCATTCCACAGTCTCCCACTTGACGCCCTTTCTCTCTCTCCTCTACCCACCTCCCCTCACTCCCACACTCCCGTTCGCTCCATTCCCTCCCCGCCCCACCCTCGCCCCTCCTTCCTCCCACAACATCCCCTCCCCCTTGCTCCTCTGTCCGGCAACCTCCTCTTCTCCCTCCTCCTCCGCCTCCTGCTCGAAAACACGCGTTCCATAATGGATTTCCATAGCCCAGGTCCCGAATGTAATTTGGCGCGGACGGGTGAGCGTATGAGTAAGGCGGTGAAGGTCCAGGTAGAGATTGTCAATTTTCGAAAAAGGTGAGAAGGTGGTGGGAGGGAGAGGTTTGGGATGGAATGGGGGATGAGGATTGGGAAGGGTTGAAGAGAGGAAGCGAAATTGCTAAGGGACGGATGGAGTGAGAATGGAGGAGGAAAGGTAGAATAAGGTGAAAGGAGGAAACGAACATTGAAATGAGGTGCCTGAGAAGAGGATTCGTAAACAAAATCATACGCAAATAATGGCTGTGTTAGAAAGTTTGGTTTCCAGAAAATTTAAGGTAGTTGGAGTGAGATATCGCCTCTCCAAAAATTCTGATTTTTGTCTTATTGCAATGACAAAGATATCATCTTTCTGATGGTACCAAAATATCTATTGCTTGATATGATAAAGGCATCATCTTTATAATGGTAAGAAAATATCTGCAACTTAGCATTAAGCTTTTCGTGGTATTTGCCAAAAAACACTCTCCGTTTTCCATTGAGGTATGGCTCGGTAATTCATTTCAAGGAGACTATATTTTCAAAGAATAAGGAAGTTCTGACGCATAGATGTAATATGAAATTTAACGTTGTGCAGCTCTTATGCTTTATGAAATGTGGAAATATAAATTTATTATTCGCCGTAATATATCATACACAATTTAAAAACTTCGGTTGTGAGAGTGGTAACAGCATACGGCGGATAAAAATTAGACAATTTAAAGCCTTTATCATTATGCTAAATTAACTGGTGACAATGTCAGTAATGTAAAAATAAAATTTTGTGTTTTATATTACGATATTTGGTTCATGCTTCGGACCACAGCCTTAAATTCGTTTATAAAACTCGTATATGATCTCTATTATGACTGGAGAAAAAATCTCTTTCAATCTACCGGACGAGCTTGGAGCAAAATGATATTAAATCGGGAGAGAGAGGGATTTACGACCTTCAAGTATTTGTACTAAGAAATATTGGACATAAAGACGTAAGTGTAGGGAATTAAGTCTTATGAGATCCTAAATTGGGGAACTAGAATACTTGGATCTTTTATTCATTAGATGCCATACTCTTTCCTCTCGTATATTTACCGCGTCCTCCTAGAATTGTTGCCGACCCAGCTCACGCTGTCCAAATCCATGTGTATGACAAGCTTCTGATCATTTCAATCTACGCCAAGATACCCATGCATATGCCGCACTTCACGGTTTTCTCCTAATCTTTATCAACTGTAATTTTCTCCGATTTCATTGTTGTTCTCGTTTCCCAATCTTAGATTACCTGTACCTTTTTGATCTTCTTTCCAAATCTAAGCGACTGTATGGATGTTCGGAAGTAGGTTTAAAAGGTAGGTAAGGATAATGGGTGGGAAGGGTGTGGTATAGTGGAGGAGTGAGAGGGAAGATGGAATGAAAGAGGAGGGGAGAGTTGGGGAGGCAGCGTGTTATATCTCGGTTAACTACGTTTCTCGGATGTGAGGCCGTTCGTTGTGTGGCAGTGTGAATATGCATGAAGTGGTTCTGGAGCGGTGGCAGATGAGAAAATGCGGGGATGGAGGGTCTAGCGGTCGAAGGAGGAGGTGGTGGGTGGGAGGGGGAGGTATGGGGAGGGAAGGGAAAGGACTTGAGTGGGAGAAAAGGACGAGGCAGCAAGCCTCACAACATGAGAAACGGATGGAGTTTAGTGAGCGGGTGGAGGAGGGGAAAGGGTATATAATTGCGTGAAATGGTTTTTCTTTTTCGGGACGTTCAAATTAAAATTACTCGATGGACCCTTTTTCTTTGGAAACTAATCGGCGCATCTTATTCTTTGTCTTCATTCGGGTTAATTAGCATTTCATCCAACTATTTCCTTCGTGACACGCATTAGGGTTGTTGTCACGGCGTTAATAACGGCCGCACAATTTTGGAATGAGTTTCTCTGAAGCCTTGTATAATCGAAAATGCTGTAGTTTATTTTAAATGCCACTACGTTCACCGTCCCTTGGTATTTTTTTGTATACATAAGAAAGAACTATATCAAAGGTTTTAGGTGACTTGTGTTATTATTCCTCATAGTATATAGGATATATTTCGTTCCCATCATACTATTTCCCTATATATGTTTCAAAGATCGTCTTTTGTGTTTAACATGGAACTTTAAAGGTTTTTTATCGTTCACGTTTATTTTGTCCTTCGCCGTTTATAGTATGGTAAACATTTTCCTGCATTATTGATAAATTTTGTCGGATGAATATATCTCGCGTTTATATATCACATTATGGCCCACTTGTGACCAGAAATCATTGGGTAAGATGACTTCCCGTGCTAATGCATTTTCGGTAATTCAGTTTAATTACTCAGTTAAATTCTTGGGAATCGTGATACAGTATTTGAACTTTAGTATTTATATTTTTGATTGACTGTTACGATTCACATGCTTTTTCCCTTTACTTAATTTACTTACAAAATACCTGTTATTTAATACAAATTATCTTTTATTTAATCCTTACCACCATCTTTTGATTACTATAGTCAACAGATAATTTTCTCTCCTTTTTCGGCTGTAGTACTTCGTTGAAGAATAATGTTAAGAAAATGATGGATGAAATGATGGAAAAATTATCCATACCAATCAATGGTCTTGCAAAATTTACTTATAATCCCAATTCTTTTCTCCCTATCTCATTCTTTTAAATGCATTTGGTTCAATTCAAATTTTCAGACTTAAAAAAAACCTTTCATTTGATCGATTCCGATCTTGATTCAAACATTCTCCATCCCCACCCCTACGGTGTCCATCTACAATAATATTATCCATCGCTGTTCTTACTTCTTTGGTCTTTTGTTTTATTCCCTGCCCATACTCTCTTCCAGCCTTTTTTGGAATATCTTGTCCTTTTTCCTCCAGACATTTATATCTTTCCTCACGTCCTCACCATTGTGTAAAGTATTTCGAACGGCCTCTTTCGAATGGACATCACCCGTCCCCTCTCACCGATGTCCCTCGCTTACTTCCTCGTAAGACGCCCATACGTTCGGAGTGACTGGAATTTTTTTCGCAGCGTTGGCTGCAATAAAATTATTTATCATTCCTTTTATTACAGGCAGTCTCATTAGGGGGATTACAAATTTACGACCTTTTGCGTTTTTCAGTCTAAACTTTTCATCTTCATCCTCTGTTCGTGGCTTTATGCCTTCTGATTAATTTCAACAGTGTGCTCACACGATGAAAATATTGCATGCATTGTTACTATTTTCGTGGATGTGGTGACTCCTTTAACGTATGTGCATTTGCAAAACAATATTTTTAACCCTGCAACGAAGAATAATACTATTATATTAATTTTTATCAAGAACCCCTTTTGTACTAAAAGCGTATTTTTACTGTTAGGTGACTTTTTATATTTGTGCGTCTGGAACAGTGGTATTATCAGCGAGGGAAATGGATATTATTTTCATGTTTTAGTTTGTACTTTTAGCATAATATTAACTACAATGAATGCTCGCGGAGATGGGCCCTGTTTGCTTGTATTAACTTAATAAATGATAGCTATATTAGATTTCAAGTAATTAATCCCTCTATATCTCCTAATAAGTAACAACCACTTTATTTAACATCAAGAATGAATTACTAATCGTAAAATTAGAGGTGATCAAACAGTGCCGTATTACGTAAATGTTGCCCATTTTACTGTTGAAACAAATATACGAATTTCAATCTGCATTATTTTTGTTGCTAGCCATACTCTAATCGGTAGTGGTTGTGCAGGAGAATTGAGGAACTGCGGTCGATGGAAAAAAGACGAACGAGAAAGTATGGTGGTTGAGGAAAGGAAATTTCTGGAGAATCTTTTAAAGGTTCTATGGACTGGATGAAGAAAGAAATAGTGTAATGTAAGGCCCTGCGCGCGCATGGCTCCCCTGTAAGAATGTTGAAAAATTTTATTCACTTTCAGCTATACCTTCCTAAATAGTTAAATTACTCCGGCAATATTACTAACTCATGTAAATTTCACGAAATTGGATTCAGAAGTATTGCAAAACACTCCAATTAGACGGCAAGAATAATTGCAGTCGCGTTGTAATTGACTTTCCCGGTGCAAATTTCTTAAATGATTTTGGGCTGCCACTTAAAATCTCCACCGTCACTTCGGACAACAGATGATTTCTCTCTTGTCTTTTACTCTCCTTACGCTCGAGCGAATCAGAAGATGACCACACCCAGTATTTATTAATCCTATTTCTAAGTTTCTTCCATTTAATTTTTCCTTTTGATTTTCACTCGCTCTCGTCTAATTCTCCTCTGATTCTCAACCAGCCCGGGGAATCGAACTCAGCTTATCATTCGTAGTTATGGTCCAATGTTTGCTATCTTTGGTCCATTGCGTTCAATGTAGACTTCTTTAGCTACACTTGAGATGCTCTCATATCAAAGTCTTTGTTTATATGGAATTGCTTGATTTAGAGTCCTTTGTCGTTAAGTTCACTCTTCACGAAACGTTTCATTTTCTCGACTTGTAGATTAACGAACTATTTTTAAGGGAATGTACTAACGTGGATGTCTTTTGGATACATTTCCTCTGATTCTTCCAAATCATTTTTGCTGTTTTTAGTTGGTCCTTCTCGTGCAATTTTCTAAATCGTTAATAACAGTGTAATAAACCATGATTAGTTTAAGAAGGGTACAACAGTTAGTTTCTCGACTACTTTTATTCTGAATTGCGTTAATTTTTATTTACTTATATGTATGTTATTTGTATTACTGTCGGTAGCATGACGTGTTTTATGAAATAACTACATTTAGAATAGAAAATATTTAGAGTCATTTGCATTACTAGAATTTAATGAACTAAAGGACCATAATGAAGAGGGGAAGAATCTGTTGCGTGTGACTACCAAATGATTTCAAGTTGTAACCCCGATTTGGATTTAGAAGTTTCATTTATTTGACGATTAATGCCCTTGGTGGGAAGGCGCTGCATCTTTATATCTGGTAGAGCACGCTAAACAGTGTCGTTAATTTAGTCACCTTTGGTTCTGTTATGGCGAAAGCTCCTACAATTACATTTGTTCTTTTCTTATGTCGCACGTTTTTGTCAAGATTATTTCATTCAATTGCAAGGGCTCTCGGCACACGATCTGTGGCGATGCTTTCATATTGGGTACGATTGATCTATCTCAACGTTATCCCTAAATATTCTTAGAAAGTACAAATTATATATTTTAAAAAGCGTAGTATGGACTACTTCTAAGCTTTTGGTATTTTTATCACAAACCTTTTCTACTTGCATATTCCTGAGCTTTTGTTTGGCTCTATCCTTAGTCTTGCATCGTTATTCCTTTTTTTTCCATTTCACCACTTCCTCTTTCATCTGTTTGCTCCTCTCTTTCTGTAAGCGTCCGCCTTTTTTTATTCCTACTCCATCA
Organism: Ceriagrion tenellum; assembly: GCA_963169105.1. Lineage (NCBI taxonomy): Eukaryota > Metazoa > Arthropoda > Insecta > Odonata > Coenagrionidae > Ceriagrion > Ceriagrion tenellum. The sequence continues at coordinate 78,664,628 of OY720635.1, forward strand.
CACCTCCGCTTGTTCCCTCTCCAGAGGGCTCGCTCTCGCTTATAGTCCCCTCACGTACCCTACCTCATCCCGTCTCCTCTCGGTACCTCCACTTCATTATCACCACCTCTTCTTCTTGCCTCTCCGCCGCGCGGCCATCCATCACCAACCTCTCACCGGGAAGAAGACCCTTACTCACCCGCCGGATGACCTCCTTGCCCCGCCATCCCTCCCTCCCTCCCGACCATCGCCCACAAAAACTCCACTCCTCCAGCATTCTTCTCCTTCATCATTACCTCAGGAGAGGGAGTGAGTGGAGGGGGAAGAAACGGACCGCTCGCCGACCATATATACCACCGCACCTCCCCCTCTTACCCCCTGCCCCTACTCTACCGAAACCTCCCCTACGCTCTTCCGTTCATACCATCCAATGCCCTCACCAGCTGAGAGTCCAGGCTTCCTCAACACTGCCTCAGCCCTCTTACTATTCTCATTTTTCGATAACCTTTGTTATTTTTCATTGTCTCCGGCGTATAATAACCTCCGAGATTATTTTTCAGAAGCATAATATTCTTTCAGCGCTTCTCCTCTTTGAGAGATTTCCCAAGCTAATCTGCCGCGATATTTTTTCCCAAAAAGCTGTAATGAAAGTCGACCATGCATGGCTTTTTTAAAAAAAATCTACCTGGTTAATTTATTGCCACATATTTTCCCGAAATCAGAATGTGCGGAGCAGAATTTTATGGCTATTTTTCAAATACTTCCTTTCGAGTTGTTTCTCTTTGCCTATGCTGGTGTTATTTTTACCATTCCAATTTTTTTATGCGCATCAAATTTCTTAACACATTAAGGTAACTCTGGGAATAATCAGGAAGTTTTCATTCCAAAATCTGTGAATATTATGTTTAATTAATATCATTCTTGCATCTAGATGGTGATGGAGTCCTTGTGTTGATTATTCCAGAAAATATTCCTTCTTATTATGCTGGCTATCATTTTGCACAATTGCAACAATATGTATTTGAAAAGATATTTATTTGAAATTATTTTTGCCATTTTTGTAATTATTCGATCATTTCTCTCCTTGTTCTTCGTAATAGTTGCCATGTGCCCTTGGAGGTCAACCATCTTGATCATATTTATGGTGTGGATTTTTGTAATGTTTTCTTCACTTGTTAACCTAAGAGATGTTTCTGCAGTTCTTCAATATTTCGTAAGGTTTGAACTTGGATATTGTCCTCAATGCCTGGAATTCAATGGTTATGTAGAGAACTTTTCTCGTAGCGATTTTTTAGAAATCGCAATCCATGATGACTTAATCGTATAAATACATATTTGTGTTTAATTTGTGAGTATTTGTATTTGATGCAACTTTTCACTTCCATCACTTATCTTTAAAATATCTATTCGTGTAATTTGTAATCATTGATGCTCACATGGCAAAAATTGCTTGAAACCGCACCGAAGGAGGATTTTTTTTCCTTTGGGAGACGATAAAATAAATTCCGATATGACTTCTCGTGGCACACTCCCGGCACGCGCAGCTTGAAAACTTGTCCCGCCGCTTATTTTTATCCGAGAGAAAGCGACTCGGGGTGGTCTTAGCGAGCCTGTTCACTTTATTAACCCCCCAAAGACCGGCATTTTTTTATCCAGCTCCTTGTACCTCGCGCGCTGCTGGTCCTTCGGCTGTGCCTCCTCGCACCCCGTCGCCGCTGCCTCCCGTCTCAGCAAGGGGTCCAGGCGCCCCGCGAAGATCGGGGACAGCCTCCCTTCGGAACCTCCCCACCCGCGGTGCCTTCGCCCACCGCTCCTGTTTGTTGCTCCGGTCCCGGTAGGCTCATCTGGAGAGGCGTGAGGGAACCCCGCGGTTCGTTGATGGCCGAGGAAAACGCCGAGGAACTTGAATGGCTCCCGGTTGGGGGTCCAAAGCCACGCGCAGCCTCCCAGCTTCCAGGGGTGAAGGGATAGGCAGAGGGCACTCAAGTCAGCGTGGGCGCTGGACCGGGATTTTATTGAGCACCCTCTGATGCGAGAACAAGTGTCTCGGGCATGGAAATGGACTAATTTGATAACCAAAGGGTCGAAATTCGCCATGAAAAAATCATTTAATAGGACCGGAATTCCTACCCGGATTTCCCAGGTGCCATTCAGGTGTGAATATCATAGAACATACATCACGTCACATTTAGTTTGTGTAATATTTTTAGAAGTTGCCATAATTGTCGCAGGTTTGTATCTCGCCGAACATCGATGAAGTGATTGTGCAAGGGTTAGTTTAGGGATAGACAGTGCAATGTAAAGTTAGTTGTTGGACCATCCAAGAACCCTAGTTAGTAGTGGCTACTTCCTCATATGGTCTTTGACCGTGCGAAATACCTATTAATTATGCTCATATGAATCAATAATTGTTTTATAATAAATAGAATATGTTTCTATGTAGAAATACTCAGTAATTTATCTACTTTCATAATTATTTATAATTTTATATTGGATTTATAATATTTTTACACATTTTGCTTCTAACGGAAAAGTAGATTATATTAATATATCAGTTTTAAATCTGGCGGATATTACATTAGAACTCGTTATTAACTACTGTAAGCTAAATTGTATCTGCTAATAAAAGCAATGGGCGGGTATATAATAATTTTCATATCTTGTGCCGATGGCGTAGATTACGCAAATAAGGACAGTGGGGTTTTAACGTGTACCTATCTTACTTAATATAACCTAATTTGCCTCCTCCACAGATGTTGAGTGGGAATATTTTAAGGTGGTCATGCTCTAATCAGTCCTTAAGATAAGATTGGGAGGGAAAAAGGTGTGAAGACACCTTTGGTGGGCAGGCTGAAAGCCCACCGTCGGAAATGCTTGCTCTTCTATCGAAAGACTGCCAGGAGACCATGATCTTGTTAGGCGGACGGAATAGGTGCTGCACTTCAAGTATTCTCCTCATTCCACCGAGGAAGGAATTGCCATTATTGAAAGATCTCCCCCACCGTCAGTATTTGAAATCAGACCCTTCGTGTAGGATGTCAGTTCCCCAGCCATCGCATCAGCCAGACCTTTCTCTAGTTGGGAGTTAAAATGATATTATCTGTTTCAAGCTGAGACTCAATGGCTGTTGCCGCGTGCCGCAAATGTCACTTCCTTGTATACGTTCACCCAGCCGCATGGGCTACGGCGAAAATAATCTGAATTTGAACTTGAAAAGTGTTCGTAGCTTGTGGAATATTTTTACTCGAAACTTTTCTTCAACGCTTGGGGTGGCTTTGTGCGCTGTCCCTCCCCTTTTCCTTGTTCTCCTCCCACCCTTGTTTCGTACCTTCTCGTCCTCCACCACCTCCCTGACCTCATGCATCCCCTTCTCTTCTTTTTCGCCCGACTTCGCTTCGGCCGTGGGGGCATTAATCACTGAGTGACCGCCGACGCTCGTGATCTTCCTTGCCCATCCTAAGAAGCCTTCCCCCACCATCCCTCCCCTGTTGCCCTACAATCCCCTCTACCTCTGCTCTCCCGCCCGAACACTCTCCATTCTCCACGCACTCAGCCTCTCCCTTGATAAATCCTCGTTTCCTTAAACTCCTCACCCAGTGCATAACTCCTTCCTTCTTTTCATTCTGCACCTCTCTCCCCACTCCACTCCATCCCTCCCTTCTCCACCTCCCATCACGCCTATTTCTCCCTTCCGAGGGGAGGAGACGTACCGATAGTTTCCAATCCAACCCCGACCGCCCGCCCAACCCATAGCCTGCCGAGGCGACTCCGATTAAATGATAGAACTGGACAATGACCCATTGTTTTCCGGTGACCTTCTTGTCTACGTACTACAGCCTCTCATTGTCTTTGGACCCCTTAGACGAAATGGTAGGGTTACTGCGTTCCTCGGGGCGGACAAGATGGGAAATTTTCCCAATTTTAAAAGTTTCATCTTCTTGCTCAGTGCTGCTTTGTTGGGCTCGTCGAGCACTATGGTTTGTGTTCTCACTGATAGCTTCAAGTGTTCCATCAAGAAAATGTTAGTAAAAACAACTTACAAGTTGTTAACAACGGAGGAAATAAATGTTTGTGCTATTTGCTTTCTTTAAAGGGTGAATTGTTTGTATAAAGTTAGTGTACTAATCGGTGTATAGTATTTTCCCTCTATGATGCCTCTGCTTCCATCTGTGGTTCAGTAAATTTATTGTCCTATTCTCTGGTAACTTTTGAGATTGCGTTTTATCGAGGTTTGTCTATTTACATAATAGTATGTATGTGGGACCTAAATGCTCACTAGTTCTCTAAGGTACGGTTAAGGTACTCGTTTTCTCATTTTAGTTATGATTAGTTGTTAGTAATCCTCGCAAAACTTCCATGGCCTAAATTTTGATTGGAAATGCATTAAAATAATCGCAATATAAGTTCCAAAATGTGGGTGCGATTGGATCATCTGGAATGTGAACTCCAATTTTAAAGACATCTGTGGGAAGTCTAAGTAATTTTATTGAGAACTAATGCTAGAGGTAGAATTTGGGGCCAGGGGAGTGCAGCAGATTTGTCTAGATTCGATTTGGCCAGTATTTAGACCCTGATGGTCTGTATTCTATGATAAGTTCAAGGATCATTGCAATTGTGTCTTCATTTGTGGTGCACCTTCCTTCAAGCTGTTCGGTGCGGTCTCTTAGAAATTATAATGTTAATTACTCCGAAATATAGTTTAAAATGTTGCAAAGTATACTCCATAGGAATTTCGGGGTAACTTTATTCAGTCTTGAAGGGTTTCCTAAAACACCCCTGACACAAGCTTATTCCGTTGACCTCTGATAGCAAGTGTTGAGAACGTGTTAGACCATCAGGGTCTAAATCAGGGACAAATCTGCTGCACTCCCCTGGCCCCAAATTCTACCTCTAGCATTAGTTCTCAATAAAATTACTTAGGAATTTCGGGGTAACTTTATTCAGTCTTGAAGGGTTTCCTAAAACACCCCTGGCACAAGCTTATTCCGTTGACCTCTGATAGCAAGTGTTGAGGACGTGTTTTGACAGTGGTAAGGTAAAAACTATTAGAAAGAAAATTGAATTGCAATAGGCATTTTGTAATCACTCGGTGATTGGTGTGATGTTTCAAGCGTAACAAATCATCGCTCGTTAGATGGGATTTTAGACGAATGAAGATTTTAAACATCCCTGAAATCCCATTGAAATCTCATGGGGAAACGCAGATTTTTTCGCTAGGTCATTATTCAAATTTAGTTAAGTTTTGTTATGTAATAAATTTAAACGTAAATAACGATATAAGCTTATACCACTGACTATCTGGAGGAATACTATTTTTTCCGTACCAAAAAGCTGATATCTTTGTTGCAGTAGTTTTATTATCGCAGGAGCATCTGTGGATGATGTGACGGCCTGCTCGAAGTTCATTAGGGCGCGGTATGTTGCGTTTGTCGGAGATGCTGTCTCAGACCGCGTCCATCTGACGATGCAGAGAGTTGTATGGCTGTGGCAGATCTAGCCCCAAAAGCGATTGTTTGAGTAGGCGGTAGTTCGAGGGCATTGGGATTTTTTTCATTTGAGGTATTAAAATAACTGTACCTGAGTTCGCGAGTCTTTATATCCTTATTTATAAAATACTCTACCGTATCCCTGCCTTCGTCCCCGCACACCCTGACATCTAATCCAGAACCTCAGAGATTTTGAAAATGCTTAAAAAGTTTTGATAATTTTTTTATTACGAAGTTTATCATTCTTTAGTTAGTAAATTGAAGTTATTTCGAAGAAAAAAAATTCGCGGTTCGCATCCCTGATTGCTGTTACTATATTTATGTTTCATTAAAAATGCCTTAGTAAATAGAAATTCTTTAAAATTGGGCTTTGTAATATTGGAAAATACTTGGTAGTAAAATTCTTATTTTCTTTGCATGTAGCTGGAACGTATGAAACTATTTTTTTACTATTTATTTTTCAACAAATCTGGCCGTGACTATTTCGTGCCGATAAGCTGCTACCTATTAGCTGGTTATCAAATTTAATTTCACGTCTCAACAGTGCACATACATAGAGATGGGCGCCGCGCCGCCGGCCATGCAAGTCACGCTGCCGCTGTTGTGGTAAATACTAACGTAGGCGCCGCGCGACTTGGATTATAATACCAAGTCCTACAGTCGAAAAAGTACTGACAAATTGTTCGAGCAGATGCGTCTTGGATTGATTTCCACTGCCACGCTAGTTCGTCTTGTCATCTTTCCTCTCCCTTTCCACAGCCAGTCTCGAATGTCCGCTCATCTGCCTAGCTAAGCGTGGTTTCAATAGGTTATATTTTGCTCTCGCTCTGAAAGTCTCTTGAGTGAAGCAACGAATGTACTGAGCGAACGATTGACGCTTGCTAAATATCTAGCACGGTACCAATCAAATATATTAATGCATAAATCATCAATCTATATCAGGCGACCTCAGATAAAGTTATTAAGAATATACGAAGTGAGGTGTTTCCCACTCGCCGATAAAAAATATTTTATCGTCAATTTTGACCATAATATATATCTCACATAGTCAACAAATCCCTTTCATTGAAAGCAAAAAGAATTGAAAGCAAAATGGCAAGAGTATGTCGAGAAGTGCAGTTTCAACGTCAAACAATTACATATTTATTAAATAATAGTATAATATTCGAGGCTCGAGATACTGCGACAACGTGATGGCGGTGGTCGAAGCGCATGCGCGCAGAAAGTCCAATCAGTGACCGAGATTAATGAAGAGTTTACAGAGTTTTCGTGTTTACAGAAATTTACCAAATATTGGATCGCGCGTGGGCAATGTAACTCTGAGAGTATTTATGAATTATTCATGAATACATTCACGAAAAAAATTTACTGTGGGACACCGGCTTTAGAAATAATTTATCATCCTCTCAACCGTGTTGTTCTTCTTCATCGTCCTTTTCACTGTCTCCAGCTTCGGCGAAACCAAGAAATGTTGTGACAGTGCTCTATGCTAACACATTTTGAAAATATTTTAATGAGTGTTCTGCTTTTCCCATTCTTTCTCATTAGTAAAACGCACATCTTCCTGGGCCTATTTCCCTCTCCGTCTTCCCGGTGTTATACACTGACTCATGCTGTTCCTCATCGTCACTGTTACTCTCTTTGGCAGATTCCTCACGTGTCATATTTGCTGTCGGCAAAACATAAATAGAGTCAATGTAGCGTCAATCAATAGGAAAATTAGCGATGTACAAAAACTATTAGAGCACCTTCCGATTTTGTGGAAAAGATTAATGCATTTTTACGAGATGGTTCCACAAAATTACGAGAGAAATTAACATTTTGGATTTCATTAATTGAGTTACTCCGTACAACATATATAAAATCCTTCAAAGTAGTTATGGTTGTAAATGAAAAGGACAATATATAAAAGAAGTAGCATAGCCGAAAACTACTGCCTTCTACCACCAGTTTATTCCTCCGGAGAATTAGTAAAATAAGCAATTAATGTGATCCCAATATTTGTGAGAGCTAAAAATTATAAATACGAAAATTAATTATCTCAAACGCTCTTCAAAATAAAATAGTTTTTATTCATGAGAACTATGACTTATGTAAAGATTTTGTGCATAGAGTGCAGTGACTCATTTATTTTTCTATTTGTAAAGCCTATGGCGTGCTCTTGTGACTGTGAAAAGTAAGATATTGTCATATTTTGATCTGCTAAATTAACCCCTTGACGACGAAGTATTTAAGATAGCTCATTACATTTTTGACGGGTGTAATAAAATGCTCTGAGATTTTCCAGTTTTTCACTTTTTTCCTCTCGTATACGAACAAACGTTAACACGCCGCGCCACCGCCGCCGGTTTTATTTCCCCCCTACGCCGCCGCCGACCAAAATAAAGACGGCGCCCATCTCTAAGCGCATATATTTTCAGTCTTTTCTGTTCGTGTGTGCCGAAGTGTGCTGATACGTTCCGAGCTGTGTTGACTTCAACACTTTGAATGGAGAGATCTTTTTGATTGAAGTGGGAGCTGTAATAATAATTTTAATTGTTCTTGTAGGCTTGTTTCATAATTCGTAGAACTCTTGAAAAATACAGAATATACGCATAATTAAGACAAAAAGTGCCATTCAGTGTTTTCATTACTTTTGTTGAAGCAGGCAGTTTGTTGAATACAATTGGTACTGCTTGGTTTGGACCTTTATGTACTATGGATAAACTAAGTGAATGCTCATGTGTTTGTGTGGTTTCGGTAAATGCTGTATCTTCGTGAGAGGTGGGAAATTGTTCAATGTATCACAGCCTAAGATTTATGATGATGGTTAAGATAAAATTCCATGAGCTCGAAAAACTTAGGAGCCAGGGGAGCGAATTGGCACTTATAAAAATGCTACATAGATTTGATTGTATTAGGAGTAAACACTGCCTGAAAGACAGGTATATGTCCAAATGTTAAGTTGCGTTGAAAGTTAGCAAATTCAAAGTTAAACGCGCTCCCTGCAACCCCTTTAATTCCGCTACTTTTGTAGGATGCTGAGTACTTAGGGCGTATTTCATAATTTTTTTAAGGAAAATGGAAGCTCTCATCGTTGTGAAGAAAACATACCTTCGTGCTTGAAAAGGTTAGGTGACGCACTTGATAATACTTAAAATTAAGAAACAATCGAAAAATACATTCTTCTTACTGAATTGTGAATGTACATGGTTGAAATATTTTGCCACTAGAATATTTTAAAACATCTTATTTACCACTCCTTCGGCGGTACGTATACTACATTAGGGAGCATTGAAGTTCAGTTAATAGTCAGGATTTGAATGAGATGGCCAGGCGAGAATGTTATGCATGGAAGACTATGTCAAAGATCAATATATTTATGCAACCTAAGGAGAAATGAAAGGAGTGAATGAGACTAAACGGTGGAATTTAAACTCATAAGGAAGTAAAGAGGGCTCGTGAGACGTGATAAAGGCGAAGGAAATCTCCAGGAAGGATTTTCTAGCCCCGGAGGCATATAGGACGATGCAAAAATGGGCGGGCGTCACGAGAAAGGGAAACTGTGCGGCCGAGCAAAGTAAAAAGTGTTGGTGAGATGGAATTGAAAAACTGATTTCGACCGAAGGGGCGAGGGAACACTAGGAGCGTGGAGTCGGGAGGAGATAGAGAGAGAGAGCTGGAGGCTTGGACTATCTGCATCTAGGACCCGTGCATGTGCATCATAATTTCTTCCCGGCACCAGTTCATCCTCTTCCCTCTCGAGTATTCTCAACTGCCTCGATCTAAATCAGTTTCATCCTCTATTTCCTTCTGCTGATCTTAAATATCTCGTTTGAGTCTCTCCTGTCTCTAGTGTGATGCAAGCTAATTTTTTCCTCCCGCTCTGTGACTTCTTCCTGATTTAAGTTTTTTTGCCGAAAATTCTCCAATGAGCGGTGAGAAAAGATGCGAATTTTCATTTTCTCCTGCCGCTTGTATATCTAGCCACTGAAATCGTCGCAGTTCCTGTCAGGTCTTGTTGGAGGTCAGAGTTCACGCCAGAGATTGAAAAGTGTCTGTGTTTGAATTATAGCAAGCGTTATGCAGAGGTCAACGTTGTCTGTGTATATTGCCATTGAATTGTTGTGGGCTCTCTATGGTTGGAAGCGATCCGGACCGGATACGCGTTGTTGCGTGTATCCGGTTCGGTTTGCGAAAAGGAACGCGCGTCTTTCTAAAAGGTTAATCGAATCAGTTGAATTAAAAAGGCAGCTTTACCCTTTGCTTGAGAAGTCAGAGGTCATATCAACGATCTCCTTAAAAAAAAACAAATTTATACCATCGACTTGGAGCAATAATTTTTATTTATACCTAATTAAAAGTTTTACGAAATTCCTATTAATCAGAAAAGACCGCTGGAAATCACAAAATGACCGTCTTAGGTGTCCATTTCCTCCCTCTAATAATCATGAAATAAATCATAATTACTATACTTTTTATATTCTGAATGAGTGTATGACTTACAAGGAGTAAGTGTACATACAAGAAGTAAGATTTCTTTAGTGCTCCGCATATGTAGATGGCAAACGTTGGTTTTCAAGTGTACATTTTTTAACATATTTTTATCATTACCCTTTTTTGATCAGGGATTTTAACATTCCGTGCACTCCCATGACATGGCCGTGCGACAGCGAGTAACAACTCGAAAAGACCAAACGTATCCCTAAGAAAACATTCCCCATATTAAGTAATTACCCAGTGGTCTTCCTCGGCCCAATTATGTCTTTAATGCAATACGAGACTATTATTTGATGGCAATACGTCTCGTGGAAAATTATGGGGGTGGGAAATATGAAGGAAAAACATCGTATAAAATTTTTCTCCTACTTAAACTGAAATTATATTAATGTTCCGAAATATTTACTGCTGCATTCGCGAAGTAATGTTCCAATACCTATGAGATTCAAGGCTTTGGAATTTAGGAATTTTTTGGAGCAATATAGTCCGATATGAGTTTTCAGTAAGCTAGAAATTTAATCCGAGAGGTATCTTACTAACTCTCAACTTACGGCTGGGTAATTCTTTGATTCTAATTTCTTGACGGTTCTTGAATCGAGTGTTGAAGACTAGTCTGACACAAAATCTTCTTTCTAGCTTCAGAGGTCTTGATGAGGACCTTGTTTTATTGGTAATAATTATTGTAATAACAACTGTTTAATATGTTTTATAAACGCAAGTATTGAAGTGGATACATTTGCTGAATTTCATCGTCAGGTTTCGTGTTTTATTGGGCTAACTACTTTGTATAACATTTACTTTGCAGCAAATTAGAACATTCATTAAAATTTTACTTCTATAGTATTGGAGTTCGTCGTATGAATACGATACTTCGGAAGATGGCTGCCAACTTAAATGGGGAAAAATATTTGATTTCATTCAATGTAGTAATTGTGTTTTGGGATAGTTTGCATCATTATTCGCAAATGGGTTCCCTGAACACGATTTAGAGTCCATCTGTTTATCCCATATATAATGACCAGCTTTTTTGAGTAACTCATTATTCGATTCACAGCTGTTTGAAATTATTTTATAAATTGATTTTCCAGCTTGAGAAAATTGGTTGATTCTCATATTCGAATAAGTTTTTACTATTTAGACTGTGAAGGCTTCGTCCTTCGACTGCCCTTGCCACGCACCTTTGTTGTGGCTTGCAGGGTAATATGTTGATGTAGATGGTGTATTTTCTTGATTTTGTTATTTAAACTTCATTACTTTTATTTTAGGTTGATGCCATGAAAAAATAATTAGGATTTTCTTTTATTCTCCTTAGCGGGTAACGTGTAATGACTGGCAGCTACAAAAATTATCATTCTCGTCACCGCTCTGCGTAAAACCGAAGCCAACGACAACTTTACCTGCCTCAGTAATCCCAGGGAGTCTTCATTGAGCGTGGCTTGAAAGTAGAGTGGTGCCCGTTGCTAAGCAGTTTTTATTACCTTATTCCATCGTGTGATGAAGAGAGGACCTCTTCCCTGAAAGATGAGGACCAGTCTTCCTGTTACGTAAGTACGCGAACTGTGTATTTTGTACTCCGAATTTAAATGCGTCATTCGCATGACTCGTGGAGACTATTGTCTGCGATGAGGTGGAGAGCATTGTCTGCCCATTACCCCGAACGAGTGATCAGAGTCGAATTAAGAACAGACACATTGCCCATGCATTGCTACTTATATAGGTACTTATCGTTCATTTTTGTACTTATCATGAATTTCATGACTTATAATTCTCCTCGTCTTCATACTCGTCTACTGATACATAATAAATGATCCTTTCATGATTATCGATGTACAAATTTTAATACCATAGATACTGGCGTTAGAGGGAATGCTATTATGGATAGCAAATGTTTTTTTTCAGAACTTAGATTATCGAAAAATATTTTTGAATTACAGAATATTTGGTTATCCTCTTGAATTAGATGTATTCATAAACGTATGTATTTGAACGCATTGATTAATCTGGTTACATTACTTGCTTTATGTGATGGAACCTTTAGCTAGTAGCCCGAGGTGGTAATCTGAGCTGCTAGAACACGTTATTACGCAGTTAGCTGACAGAAATGGAAATCTTAACTTTGGGCGTCGTGTTTTTCGTTGAAAATAAGCGTCAACGATGACAAACTTATAATATTTTAACTGTGTATTCATTAAAGAAATTGGTTTTAATGAGTTTTTTAAAGAAATATATTTTTGAAAAATGCTGATTTCTTGCAAAGTAAATGGTACAAATTGGTGCGTGACATTAACTGAGGCTGAAGCTTATTTTCGATCCGGACTTGCATTCATTGTACGTGCCTCTTTATTCCAATTAGGTTAATAGTTTTCATCATTTGTAACCTATAACTTATACCCGAAATGTATCAATTTTAACTACTATTTTCTGTAGATTTACCTGAATCATGGCTGACTCTACTGACTTCCTTTGAAATTTTACCCAGTTTAAGGCATGTATCAAAATTGCCTGACGTGCCTAACGTAAACATTATGCTGTCGCATCCATGTCAGATATGGTGAAGAGTTGACGGGGTATCGGGGTGAATATCGAGTTGTGAAATCATAACATTCTGAAACGTGCTCACTGTTGCTGGTCAAGGCAACATGCGCCCACCTGAATTGGCGACGTAACCATGTTGACATATTGCGCTCATGAAACGTATCCCCAGCCACCCGTGTGTGGAGTGATTCCGTGTTGTGCAAGGGTCCATTTCCGATCCCCCGTCTTAAAACTGAAGAACAATGTAGGATCACAAATTTAGCTTTTCGGCGTGTAGTTATTCGCAACGAAGGACAGTGATTGGGGTGGCAGCTATGGTTTTGAATAGACAACGCCCGAGCATGAAAGGGTCAATTTGTGTCCATGTGTCCATATCAAAATGTGTCCATGAAAAACTTTTGGAGAAAAAACTTTTCATGGACGCATCCAACTTTCCCCACGTTACTTTATTTTTCAAAGTTTTTCTCGTGGCCATCATTTTCCATCGCTGGTGTTCGACCTTCCCACCTCGCTTCCTATCTCGATTCCTTCTTGAATATCCTAACTCCTGTGAATTACTTTAGTTAATTCAGTGAGATTCTCGTGGAAGTGAAAACGTTCGTAAATTTCGTAGATACAATTTTTCTGTTTTCAAGCGACCTGTCCGAGATAAATGTACTCCGATTCCCTCTGATTTTTATGCGTTTTGAATAGATGCAGTCAGTTTGGCGATGTTGGAGTTGACATTTCTGTTATACCAACGACAAATTTATCGGCACGTAATGTTGCTTTGTGGATAGCTTTCACAGTAAATATACAAACTATCGGTCACAGCTGGCGATGCAGAGTACACAAACAGTCGCCATTGTTTTGTGAGGTGGGCTGATGGGTGAATAATTATTTGCATTATTATCGAATTGCATGAAGTTTGTCTGAGCTAGTTGTTATTGGCTCAATTTGGCTATGTATTGATTCCATCGTATTCTTAAGGAAGTATGGAGGTTTGCAGTAATTCCCATTCAACCGTAGATGACTTATCCTGTATTCTAATACTGTACGAGGATTTATGTTGTTTAGCGTGTGTGAAACAAACCCTGAACCGTATTAATGCAATTGATATTTAATAATTATGATGATTTAATTCCTCAAAGTATTAATTTTAATTCATTAATAATGAGCTTCAAGTATACTTGAACACTTCGTATACGAAGCTTGGAACTTCTAAGGAATTCTTGTGGGATGCTACAATTATAACATAAGTAAGTATCATTGCAATAAGGTCAGCCGTAACACGACAAAGTATATCATGAAAACATTCTTTGGCGGTTATGCAAAGTTTTCTTTTTATAACTGTAATGGAAAGTTTTGTTTTAATAATTTTGCCCTCATAAAATCGTATTATACTAAATTTATTTATCTTATCTAATAATTAAGTAAGAGACGACATTTTTTTCTATACTCAATTTATATTCACAGTATTCAAATGTTTGTGGTTTCCTTTAAGAATGGTACAGATATTCAGTATCTGAAGCATTCCAAGTTTGTTTAAATCTGGGTATAACTTTGATTGAATGGCTCAAATGTAACCAGCTGTTAAACTCACAGTGAAGTTACGTTTCCAATTATTCTTGTTTTCTTGTAGGAACATGTTTCTTGCTTGAATTCCGTTTTGCTCCTGCTGTTTATTGCAACGTGCGTCGCACAAACGTATTCATTTCCCTATAGGTACTAATTGACTTTTTCCTCTCAATGTTACTTCTCCCCTTTTCCTGTTAGAACCCACTCATCCTCTCACCTCCCAATTTTCATACCACCACCGTAATTTTTCTCTGTACATCTTTTTTCTCCACTTTCTCAAGGGACGTATTTATTCCACTTGCGCCAAACCTGTATGTATTCCTGTCTCTGATTCCTTCTTCCCAATCAATCGTCTTGTCATCATCAATAGATCATCTCCCTTTCAGAAGCTCACCCCGTCTCTATCCTTTCTTGAGCTCTTCCTAACTACTCTCTACTTTCCTCCACTTTCCCTCGCCTCCATTATTTTTCTTTGGTTTATTGTTTTATTTGCTATTTTTATTGTTATAAAGACTATGAGTAACATATAAGCTGTACTAGTCGCGTTCATTCCCATGCTTGACCAGTGTCATCCATAGCTCAATTTCATTCGGCCATCGGGCCCTAGATTTATCCCTAAGTTCAAGCCATTGGGCCCAGAGTTTAGCTTTAGATGGACATTTTAAATTTACTTTAACTAGCCAATTTGCAGAACTGTTCCATTTCTCTTTTTCCATTTATTGCTGAAACCAAAGGTTAAGAGAAAATCAGTAGAATTTGTGACTAGAGATGAAACAGCTTGGTATAATATTACATATCCGTAGTGGCATAGAAAAGGATATTCACGGACAAACTATGAAAGTAAAGAAAGTAAAGAAAGTAGCAAAAGGTCTATACGACACTTTAAGGAAAAAACGTATAAGAATCGTAGCCAAAACCAGGATTTGTATAACGGTTGTAAAGTTTACAAATACACAGAAGAGACAAGATAAGACCCAACATGAACCAGTGACAAAATGCCAGCAGAAATGCAAATATTGCGACTTCTGGCGGGGAAAATGCTGAAAGAAGGACGAATAGACAGAGAAAAGAGGAAATCAGACTCGTGTAAAATGGACAATAGAAATAAGGAAAAAAGGCGTATATGTTAAGAAGATGCCTAGATGTTAATGCCTAGATAAAACAATAAGAGAAGAGAATGGAGGTACTATATAAATATATAAACGGTACGAATAAAAAATGAGATTGAAGGCCACTTTCTGATAGGGCATCGATTCCCGAAGGGAGTCCGAAACAAAAATGGAACGATTGGCTGAAATAGCGTTGGAAATAAAACAATTTGGTTGCCTCAGAAGAAGAAAATGAACATTTTATGCGTGAAGACATAAAGCCTTATTCGTTGCTTATTGCTCTGAACCGTTCCCGCCTATCTAACTGAGTTAAATTTTCCTTTCCTCACCAAAAACTCACCCATCCTCTCCCTGCGCCATTTCCCTAACACATCTCTGCGGCAACATCTTCCTGTGTCGCCACTTTCACCACTTCTTTAAGGATCGCATCGTACCCTCTTGCCGAGCTATCGGCATCCTTATTCCTATCCTTCTTCATTTTCCCTCCCAATCACAATTTCTTCTCATCTGCGAAAAAATATTTCTCCCTCTGAGGAACAAATCCCTCGCTTGCATTTCATCCTCTCTCTCTACTTTATCTCCCCCCCTTCCCCTCTCCTCTATTCACATTTCCTCCCTCCCCCTCCACCCAACTCACCCCCTCTTTCCTCCTTTCCACACTTTACAAAGTATTCTTTCCTCTCTCTCTCTCTTGTGCTCACTCCAGCGCTCTTGAAAAGCTCCCCCTCGGGGGGAAGTTAATTATCAGTGTGCCTCCGCCTCCTCTGTCTCCTCTCTCCAACTTCTCCTCCTCCCTCGGCGCATCCCGTGCCTCCCCCGCCCTCGAGCTTTTGCCTCCGTCTCCCGCCCAAACAATTCTCCTTTCCTTTTTGTCGCCAGGACTACTCGACCACCGGGGGTAACTGTTGTCTTGCAAACGACCTGGGCGGAGACGCCGAGCACTCACTCCCCAATGACCGCAAGAAAAATGGAAAAAAGCAAAGGCTGAATCAAATTCTGTACCTTGATCGTACGATGCATGGATATGTATCTTACCGGATAAATATCCTATTTTTCTTTTTTCATTATTAGTGGAGGGCTCCCGCTGACTTTAAATGACGGAAATAAAATATTGAAATTGTCGCGTTGGATTCAAATAATTATTCCCAGGTGTCATTCGAAGTGCACTGAATACATGCCAAACAACAAGCGCAATTTAAACAAATAGCCAGAATGAAACTTATAAGGAATTTGAATGAAATAGCTGAGGTGTACTAAATTGTGTTAGCCAGCCAAAAGTGAATGTTCAATTCAATATATGGAGCGAAATCCTTTTAAAGGAGCATAAAACTTCGCTAAGAGGGTCATGGTGATACGACGTCGTAGGCCTGCATCATTTATTAAATAAATAGATTTTGAAGAACACGCCAAAGCTCGGGTGAAAAGCAATATTACTCCAACATAAGAGAAAGGAAGGGGATTGGTTGTGATGATAATACCCTAGGAGTAGGCGACTGATGTCGACGCGCTGGAGTGTCGGACCTTAATGGAACTCATGTCTGTCTTAGTTCGTACGAACGTAGCGAAACCTCTCATTTCTTTAAGAGAACTCTTTCAATTTCAGGGTCAGACACCATAGCCATGGAGAGATGTGGAATTCCGGAGTGTTCTTTTGCTGGGGAGACTGCTTATAAATAAACCTCTGAAATGAATGTTTTGCCAGTGGGTGAAATATAACGTTAGTGGTGTAAAAAAATAATTTTAAATATATTATTCGAAATTACAATGTCTTATAAGTCGATGGTGAGTCATAACATGCATTCGTCTAAAGTTTAAACTTTCTAGATCGCCAAAAAGTTAACGTATTAACTGGAGGACTTTAACATTAAACAACTTTGAAATGGTATTTTATTATCCTTTATCCTATTGATTATTTTTTCTAATAGTTGGGTAAATATAGATGAGAAAAATTCCTATACTTGATAAAGCCCCAGCAAATTAAAAACATGTACTCCCTGTCACGACACGAGTACTTTTTTGTGGCTTACCTTAAACCGGGTAACAATTTAGCATCGTTTACTGTGTTCATCGAGGAGTGGGAAGGAAGTGACTAAGGAAGATACATCTTCCTCCCCTTGGCTAATGAGCATGTTTCTATGGTATTGCTGTACTAGTTTGATCTACTATCTCCTAAAACTCCCTTGCATTTTGCCCATCAGAATCTTTCCTAATTTAATGCTCTTTGTTGGGGGTATAGGAACCAAATTCTCTGTATATTGCTCAGAAGTCAATGGCTTATTTTATTTCATTTTTTAGCTTCCTCTCACCCGTACCTTAATTCTTCTTATCTGCATGATTTGTTTCTGCTTTCCCGTTGCACCTTGTAGCTGCTCCTATTCTAAAAATCGCTGTTTCTCTGTTCTCGTGTTTTCTCCTCTGATGTCTGAGCTGAATTAAACATTCTTGAATGACGACCGTTGAAGTAAAAACCAATGTCAGCTTTAGACTTCGATCGTATAATCACTGGGATGGCTGATTTACCGGAACCAAACGCCTTATTGGTTAGAAAAATCGTTCATTACGAGATAGGAATAAGCGGCATAGGCACTAAGATATCGCAGCACTAAGTAAATCTCATCAAAAAGTGTATACGAAACGTGACTACACCTAGAAAAATGCAATTTTGGTAATATTATAGACAAGGTTTGTTGATTTACTTTGAAATGTTTTTTCTACAATAATATGCAAACTCTTTGATATTCTGGAAGCATCCATCGGATCATTGGGACCCCAAAATGTGTTTCAGGTTTTTGCGCCCGTAGCCTGTAATGGTGGGAGGTTTGAAAGTAGAGGTGCTTTAACAACGCATGCGTGAAGATATCTAGATAAGCGATTTTTTGAACTTTGACTAAAAGCAATGCAATGCGTGTTGTTTGAATTCATGAATATTCGCTTAAGCTAGTCAAGAATAAGGGGATAGCGGTTAGGCTACGTGTGTCATATTTCAAATGGGCAAAATTAGATAAATTAACCGCGTAAGCAGGTAAATAACCGTTGTAATGGGAATTAAGTACATCAGGAGGGTGTCGACCCTGGAGATTTATTGGTTGCATGTGTTTACCTTATCTCGTCCCACAACTGTAATAAATCAATAACATCGTCGAATGACTATTAAAATGTCGTATAAAGGAATAGAGTCGCTAGAGTTGGCCACGCCCTCAAATGGTTGTCATAGCGTAGAAGGACGTAGTATCTGTTTTGGGGACTAAATTTATTACTGTAGTATACAAGGCCTAGCCATTTTATGCAGCATTAAAATGGCATTTACAATCATATAAGAGGAAATATGAATGATAGAAAACATATACCTTTTTCCTTCACGTAGTTCTAGAAAGATGCCTCTTTATTACTACCTTTGCATCATCTCCGAATTAGGATTATAAATGCACAAGTAAAAATAATTCTGAAAATGATCTGGTGTCATTTCCGTCTTAGAGATAACACTCTTTTCACCTTATTCCATGGAGAAAAGCAGAGATAGGTTTGGGGGTGGCTCGCTTCATCTCTTTGAAACCACAATTACAATTATTTAGGTTCCCCTATCCTGGAAAATTTGTTGCACTGTATTAAATAGCGCTACGTTCTTTTGAAAAGCCTATCCAAGATAAAAAGATGCTGGTAAAGACTTGTGTCATCATATGGCAAGTATATAATTATTAGACACGTTAGTGCTTGAGCTGTTAGGAATGATATCATCACTGAAGGTGTTTGTAATGTGTTGGAGCCGTCTGTGATTTCGCCAAAGGTCTGGAACATTAATATATTTGCGTTGATGACTACCTTGATGTTAATACGTCGCGAACGAGCCAAGTTATTCTCAGCAATCTGTTTCACCAGTCATATTTGCGGTGATGATGCCTCTGACGATCTTCGCCCTTCTATGTACAACGATCCCGATGTGTCATACTGTCAGCTGTCGCGTCGGAGTACTTAATATTTTCCACTTTTCTGCAATAAGGGGTGAATGCTATCTGTGTTATTCATAATCCATTCCGTTGTGGCATTCCATTAACATTCGAATGGATAAAATACTATTTGATGTGTGTTGATAAATATGTTGACTGTAATGTTCATCGTCGGTGTTACACAACTGTTAGAATGTGTTACTTCCTTATTTTACATTAATCGACTAATGTGATGACTTTGAGACCTGAATGTGCGATTGATCTAAGGATATAAAAAAGACAGCGTTGTAGTTTTTCCGATAAATGGAATGTGTTTATTTTATGTGTAGATATATCTTCTGTGTTCACGTGGAGTTCTCGGAATCATTAACCAATTCTAAAAATTTGCATGTGAAGCATTTAGGTCGGCTAAGAACAAAATGAGGAATATTGGAATGAAGAAGAATGAGTATACAATGGATAGTGTAAAGATGGGCTCATAATAACAGTAAACCCTGTAAAAAGTAAGTAATGGAAAGGAATAACTTTGCATAGTCCACTTTTATTTACTTCACCGATCAAGGTTTCTATTTATACCGTCATTTTCAAGGCAGATTTGCAACTATTCCGACGAGTATATATTATTCTATATATACCTAGACTATATTTAGCCTTTCATTCAATGCGCGTAGATCCCCGTGAGATAGTTCAGTAAAGATTTTGTCGCAAGAAAACATCGTGACCACCATTTTTCTATGTTTTAACTTCAATTGAATGAAGAAATTCGTACTTTTCACCTTTTCAGTTGTTTTGGCCTTGATACCTGGTTGAACAGAGTACATTTTTTTCTAAGTGAACTTTTAAAGACAATCATTCGGAAAGTTAAAAACTTCCTGATGGCTTAATTTTTTTCTGACTCGTCAGCGTGACGTAAAATGTCGACAGTAACGGGAATCACTTTAATTTTCCACATCCTCGTCTACGATTCACATTTTGCCATCGAGAATTCCTTCGACTACGTTTGCTGAATGAAAAAATGTTTTTTTTAAGTAACATTGTCTCAGCACATGTCAGCTACCGATTCCTTCCACTTTGCCATCCCGTCCGCTCACCTCGGTTCCCACAGTTAGTGTTCCTCCTTTCAGCCCTTCGAATGAGTGCGATACACCGCAAAAGCTTTCACAGGCGATTCGACACGCGAATCACTCTGGGCGGCCTCCACCCACGCGGTGGAAGAAAATCCATGAGGTTGGGAAGAACGATTCTCAGCCATCTGACGGTAGGAATTATCAAGTGTCTCACTCTCAGTCACTTGAGGGAGACGTTAGTTACATGCTAGGGAATGAGGACCGGTGTGTGTACTCAAGAGCTCCTTGAGAATATCGAGGCCGCCGAGGAAGAAGGTAAAGATCGCCTCCGCAAAGACTGCATTTTCCCCATCTCCCTCCTCCTCCCCTCCCCTCTTCCATCTCTCTCAGCCGCGGCCCCAGACAAACAAACAGGCCTTTTTTCCCTTAAAAAGGAGGTTTTAGGTCTTCCGTAAAAATGAAGAATCTTGGTGAGGAGCAGTAGCAGGTCTGAAGAGGAGGAAAATGGAAGCCAAGAAGCAAAGCCCGCATTGTGAAATAAGGATCCATTGTGCCTTGCATGGGAGTGGTACTAGATTATTTTTTTTTGTCAGTTGATGCATTGGGGGGACCGTTAAGTTTGCGCTAGGACTTACTTTAGATCGCTTGCCCACGTAACTTGGAGACTTGGTTTTTACGTTCGTTGGATTTTTTGGTCTCCTCTTTCTCTTTTTTTTGACGGGGATCAATGGAGAAACAAGGGCCACCGAGAGCCATCCTTCCAGCCGTGTCACTCTCAAGGGTCGAGTGTAACTAAGGGATAATCCTGCCCAGGATCTTTCTGCAAGAAATCCTCCACCCGCGGTGGTCCTCTGAATAGCTTCCGTAGCCATCCTGGACCGAATCGCATTTTCTTCTCCCTTTTAAAACCCTAAGGTGAGTTTTCTTTGAAATAAAAAGTGGGTTCACCATTTTACAAATTCCTGGAGCAGACGGGTATATTTCCAGGGGCCGATTCATACTCGGAATTATTGAATTTTTGTTATAAAGTTGGCTTAATAATAGGAATTTTTGTCAGTTTCCGGGATAAGCCCTCCTGAAGTTTCTAAAGAGGCTGGTCTTTTCTGTGGCATAGTGATCTTTTTGGGCGAGGATTGGAATGTGGCGAAGAATGGGAATGACTTAGCATGCCTCACAACAAAAATGCAGTGAGAATTAATGGACTCCCGCTTTAGGGGTCTCAAAGAAGTAATGGACACCAGCATACTCGAGGAACAACACTTGACTTTCCAGAATGCCCGAAAGCCTAGAGTGAAGCATCTGACACCGTCAAAATGTCCATCCTGTCTTCCCCTTGTCGCATGATTCATACGTTGTGCTTCGTCTTCGACTTAATTTTAGTTTTCTCTTTTACTTTACTTCATGACTATCTGTGAATATGAAACTACCTACGGCGAAAAAAATTAATTCGTTGCATTCACCGTTTGCTCTTGCTCAACTTTTTTCGTACATCTGCAAATCCATCCGTTCTTCTTAAATGTTCTCGAGAGGCATAATTCCAAAGTTTGCCTAAGAGCGACGCAGAAATCTAAAAGGCGAATATAATGATGGCGCAGGCGATACGTAGTGGAATTTGACAACGTTAAACTTGAGGACGATAAATAACTTTGCACCCTTCTACTTGTTCTTTATTTCACAAATCGATTTCGATGTATAGACGCCTTTATTTGTGCATCAAGTTCAATGATATCTTGATTATGACGCACCATAAGTTGAAATCGATGGGTGAAATAAGGAACCTAAGTGGAACTGTACAAATTGATTTCTTTCCACCAGGTTATAAACTTATCCTATGCTGTTGATTCACAGGATTTTCTACCAATAAGGCACGTTTGTAATGACCAATATTGTGAACACATTCATAATAAAGTGACGTCAGCCTCTGTCAAGCTTAACGAATAAACTGCGTCATATAATGCTGGCATCTTTATTTTTGAGGATTTTTATGTATTTGATTTCGTCTAGCATTCTTAAACTGTGTCATTTGTAGATAAATTGCTTTCTTAGAGAAAAAAACTACTGCGTCATAAGTATGATCCCTTGCCATTAAATATTTTTTACTGAGGCGATGGGTTTGGAAATTATTCGTCCTGTTACACCACGTACAGTTTTAATTAAACTGGAATTTTAAAATAGTCCTCATCAATAGCCTTGCTGAAGTAGGTTAACGGGTAATTAATGGATCCTGCAGAAAATACGTTACGGTTATATGTAAGACATAATCGCAAAAGTGGCTTAAATTTTTTTTGGCTGAAGAAACATTAATATGCCTATTGTCTTATTTTAGGGCATACAAAAAGTTCAATTATTTCAGATAGCGTATAGTTTTGATCATATTGTGTGATAGATGACATGTTAAGAAGAAGAAGAATAATAATTTGTATATACCACTCTTTATTTTGTACTTTGCCCGGTTTCGACGAAATCAATGCAGGCGTCGTTATCAAGAAAGACATAATTCAACTCTTACAGTACAAGAGGTGAATATACTTTGTGTGATTTGCAACACTATAAATGCCACAATTCCGCCCCGTAATTTTGCCCTATATCTCCTAAATTTGACACGTTTCTACTCCACTTAAAGACAGCCTCGACAATTTAACTGTCTCTGTTATACCATTCCATGTTTTTCTATTCGTCATTGCAGGCGTAGTGTGCAAAATCATATTCATGGAAGGATACCGAAGCATATTTAGGAAACCAAAAAAAAGTTCCTCCTACCTTCTCGATGTGATTTAGGTGCACTGTTTTATTTTTTCGTGGTAGGATGTAGGGGGATTGTTTATCATTTGTCCTCGCTTTCGGGCCGAAAGAGAGAGAGAGGGAGGAGAGATGTATAAGATAGAAAGATGCCGTATCTTCGTTAGCGCGGCTCTTCCCTGTGGCAACGATGGAGGGGAGCTTGAAGTTGTGGCGGGGGGGGGGGAGGGGGTGGTTCCCTTACGTGTGGTCTGAGGATGGAAGTGGAAAGGTTTTGGGTTTGAGGCTAGAGTCTGCGGGGATTGAGGGGAGGTGGCTTCCTCCTTTACCCCCCACCTTCCCGCCTGCTTTCGCCGTCTAATTCACTCAAGGAGAGTTTCCGAGGGAACTACCCTGTACTACCTTACTCATCTCTCTCTTCATCTTCGAAAGTTTAAAGGTGAAGTTTGGTTAAGAAGGGTCTCGGGAAAGAGGGGGTGGGAGAGAGAGAGTAGAGCCGAGCAGCATGGGAGGATTCTTTTGAGTGGGGATGAGAGAATGAAGGTGGAGGAAGGCAGTAAAGAGGCAACGGGGGTAGCGAATGGGCTAGCGGTAGAGGAAGAGAGAGATGAAGAAACAGGCATGCATGTGAAGGGGAAAGGAAGGGAATAATGGGATAAGGAGGGGAATGGTCGGGTACGGAGACTTTATCTTGGGGGTTGGGGAAGATACACAGAGGGGGTTGGGCGATGTCCTCTCCTCCGTGGGACGCGGTAGAACAAGCTAATATCGGTGACAGCGGTTAAGATGCAAATTGTCCGGAATAAAGTTAGTGCTGTAGCGGGGCAGAGGGGGGGTGTCATCACTGCGTGGGGGATGGGGCAGAGAGCTGGGGATGGGTGGTTGGTTAACGGGGGGAGGGTGAGAGTTTGAGAAGAGAAGGGGAGGATTTGGCTAGGGCCCGTTGGGACCAGGGATATAGAGTTGGGAGGAGACCCATGGAGGTTGTTTCTGTTGCGGTGGACGTGGGAGGAAAGCCAACCCAGTGCTCAAGCCTCTGTGCGTCTAAAAAGTTCTCCGAGAGAAATGAGCACGCATGTTTAGAACGTATCCCCGAAAATTGAGAGAATATATGAGATTCCTCGGCAAATCTCGCTGTCGCATGTAAAGTCAATGTGCATCAGTGTTCCAGTGAAATGGATGTATTTCACAAATATCTCACCAACTTGGAGAATTGTTTAGTCTTACTTCCATTTCCATTTTCAACTTCCATTTTCGCTGTGTAATTGTTGTACTTAATCGTCCAAACCTGAAATTTGAGACTTATTTTCAATATTATTCAGGTATATGGTGAGGAGTAAAGAGCAAGCTGACTGGGAAGAAGAAAAGATATGTTTCTTGCGGGAGCAGAAATATTTATCTCTTATAAAGACAATGTGCCTCGGTAAAAATAAAAAAAATAATGTAATTTCTCATTAAATCAGTCTGTATTACCAACGAGAAATTTTACGGATGGGATATTTTATGGTGGTTTCCATATGTTATGCTCGTCAACTCTTCCTCCGTTTTTATGTCAAAGTTTAATATAAACTAGTAAAGAAACTATCTTCGGCCTTGTCGACGCTTAAATTCCCTACACCACTCTCAGTTTTGTTAAAAAAACGTGGTTTTGGTCCAATCCAATGCATGTGAAAACTGTGCCGTCTGTGGATTACTAGAGGCTTATGACCCAAATTTAAGCTCTATATATTAATTTTTACGGCAGTTATCGTGCGAAGAGACAGACGGACAGACATAACTAGATGGACTCGTAAGGTGATGCTGATCATTTCTATGAATATTTTTCCATACCCGCCACGCCTCCTTCAATGCGTTACATTTCTGGCGTGACTAAATCAATATACACTACCCACGTAGTGGTGTAGGGTATATTGATTTTGGAGTGGAGAAGGGTGCGTGAATTTAAAGTCATGTACCCGTGAATTGAGAGATATCGAGTCTCTTCGGTGAAGTACTGTTGATAAAGTCTCTAAAAAATTTTAAGGAATCATTCTGAAATGTTACGACTAATTTCGCTTGAGGAATTGCACCTAATGATGCCGTAGGAGACAAAACTGGACGTACGATTCAGTAAGTTCCCTGAGGGGTTCTTCAATTGAACTTATTTGGCAAATTATTTGGTGTCGTTTGTTTTTCTATCCAGAAATTTCAGTTTAGACCGTATTTTATGAGGAGGCATTTCTTATTCAAATGTATCTATAGAGTCAAGTGACGCTGAAAAATTGACTTTAGTCGCGTATCAGTGCTAAAACCTCATTAAAAACAGTAAACTCAAGCTCATCCAAGGAAATACGTAAGATTATTTTTACTCTTAATGCCATCGAGCACTCATCAGTGTCTTCCATAGATTGCTTCGCAAATTTACTGTGCGTATTATTACAGAAACAACAATTGCACTTTTGTAGAAGATAATTTTAAGGTGCACGACGCCTTTCAGCTCACAGAACCATCATCAGGTACAAGACGGTACCTAATGATGGCTCTGTGAACCGAAACTCGTCGTTCGCATTATAATTATCTTCTGGAAAAGTGCGATTGTTGTTTCTGTTATAATATGACGAACTTCCACGATAATTCGCCTGAATCTGTTGAAATTATTTGGGTTACTGTGCGTCAGAATAACTGTTATGTATGTTCTGTAGTGTTAAGGAGACCACCAAAACCTGCTATTTAACCCTTTAAGAACTTGTGGAGAAATGATGGAAAGTTAAAATGTGAATTCTCGAGTCCCTAACTTCGTGGGAAAGGCAGTCAAGAAGTGGCTCTCTCAAGATGCCATTTTTATCTTTGTTCTATTCCAATCAATGTTTTAGATGTTTTTCTTTCTAGTAGTGCTCTTATTTTTGTACGTAATAGACTTAGCGCTTTCCACTTGGAAAAGCGAACTAATAGACGCTTCCTGATACCGTCGTTTTTGGTCTTTTATAAACCACAAATGATGTTCCATCCGGTATTTTTGGGTGATATTTTCATGGTCCATGCTTCCCTTCTCAATGCTTATCTTGCGATCTTTGTGAATAAAGGGTGAACTTGTCGTTTAAGGAGCTCATTTGCTCGGATAATGAAGCCGTTTCACATTCAAAGCAATTGATATTAGATTGTAGTCTAATGGGGATCTTTTTCCGAGGGGCGGACCGTTGAGAGGAGATGGTAAGTGGAAGTTGGAGTAGGGGAGGGGCACAGGAGAGGTGAGTGGAAAGGGGATTGAAAAAAATTTAAGGGGAGGGGAATTTCCCTTGAACCCGCTTTCTGAGTCATCTATTGCCGCTGCTTCCACTCTCGGACGCCAGAGGGCGGAGACCGGGGGAATTAACTGAGGAAGGATGCCATGTCGTTTGATTCTGTAAAATTTTAAAGCTCCCTATCTTCCCCAGAATGAAGAAGGGGCCAATTTTGGAATTCAATGAGATTTACTCACAAACTGCCGAATTTTCTTTCTTTATGGAGGATAAAGTCTTTCTCCCACAGGCTTAGTCCAAATTTCCTGTGGAATGCAATCAGCTTCTTTTCTTTCATGTTCCTAACTCGTTTTTACTTTCCGATCAGTATTATTTCTGTGATTTTTTTACCTTATGGTTATATTTTAATGCTCACTCTTAAAGTCCAAAACTTGCAATCCATATGGAAAAATGCTTCATGGAAAATAAACTCAAAAAATATTAACTTTTCCTGGAATTATGAAATGCCTTTAATGAAAATAATGCCATTTACATAAAGTTTCGTGGCCATTTTGATTTTTAAGTGGTTGAATAAACGATCCTATTTGTGATAAAATGATTATTTTTTAGTTCAGAATACTTGTCTTTTTTATAGAACTACTGGAGAGTGATTCCAACATTGTTGAGGTAAAGTACGTTTATCGTGTTTTGATTTCCTGGGTCGCTAAGAAGTTGAATGTATTGCTCTATCTCACATTAGAT
The DNA here is from genome assembly GCA_963169105.1 of Ceriagrion tenellum. Classification (NCBI taxonomy): domain Eukaryota; kingdom Metazoa; phylum Arthropoda; class Insecta; order Odonata; family Coenagrionidae; genus Ceriagrion; species Ceriagrion tenellum. Next base: position 78,691,482 of record OY720635.1, read on the forward strand.
TAGTGTAAGATTTATACCAAGAAGCTATGGTCAACCAGTTATTTATTTAACATTTTCCCTGGTGATCCATCGGAAAAATGATCCTTCAAATCGTTCGGGATTTACAGACTGGTTTTTCCGGTGATATATAATTTACAATTCTAAGTAACGGTGCACCCCCTGTATCAACTGCTTCCAATCTCAATAGAAGTTCGACGCTCGGGTTTTTTATGGGCAGCGATGCCATCTCCCGCCTTTGCCGCGGCACCCCACTGAGTAATAGCGCAATTACCATCTGTGACTGTGGCTGTCGCTCCGCATTCAGACCCCCCATTCAGACAGGCCACGCCTCCTTCGCCCTAATCGAACAACAGCTCACCCCCAAGCGTACTCCATTACGCTCACCGCACTCCAATTGTATTCCGGATGAAAAAAAGAAAATGCTTGCCATTCTCCACACAATACAATGTCGCGTGGATTTCGGTGGTTTTTGCTCTCTCATTTGCTCTGTTATTGCTTTCGTGTTAGTGGGCGAGTAATTCAAGGATATAGCTCTCTTAAATGGCTATCGATGCACAAGGTGATTGAATTGTCGGTCACTAGGGTATCATCCTGATGAAGTTGTGTTACTTTTCTCTCATGAAGGCATTTTCGAAAAAAATTTGCAGAAAAGTAACGTTTTCCATCGAAAAACTGCGATGGATGAATTTGATTGAGTTTCTCTGTAAGGTATGTTTTGCTACGAAGCGTTATAATTAAACTATTGTATTGTAAAATTATTTTAATCGTAGGTCTAATGATTTAAGTACATACTATATTTGGCTCCAAGTTCCGTGCAATATTTTGCTCGTGATATTAGCTCGTGACCTCCTGTTTTCTTTAATTCTACCCGTAATGATTATCCTAATGGGATAATTATTTTGCTTTTGGTTTAGCTGGCAGTCATACACTCTTAATCTCTTCTACATATCGAGTTTAGCGCGGAACCTTGTTTCATGAATAATTCTATTGAAAACTAACTTATTATGACGTAGTGATATTTTTGTTTAGGAAATACGGTTTGTTCTAAAGAAGTTGAAACTTGTCTGCAGCTGTATCATTTTAAGTTTGCTTAAAATTAGTTTCGACTGAAGATACTATGGGGTAATTAATCATTATCACATTAAAAATTATGTACATTGAGGAAGCTGAAATATTTTTAGCTCATCTGTTCGAATTGAACCTTTGGGTTTTCATCATAATAAGCCGTTCAAATTGATTTCTCAAGCTCGTCATGTGCTATAGCTAAGAGTCACGGGTCGAAATTATTTTATTTATTTTGTGGGTATATTCAGGACAAAAATCAATGCTCTCTTCCGAAACATGAAACCCTATAATGCTTGTTTCTCCAGTGTGTTCATGGAATGGGGTAGCAGTTGGTAAAAGGTTTTCTTTAAATAAAGCGCACTGCGAGCATAGAGGGAGTTATTTCTTCCATGTTATTTCCCTGTCAAAGCGGCTGACCTTTAATGAAGTATCCAACAAAGTCGCGAGCAAGTGTGCTCTCCCGCGCGGCATTAAGCCCACATTTTGGTCGATGCTCGCTCGCCGTTCATCACCAGCAAATTACGAGTGTACACCATCGAAGTGAAGAGCTTAATTGAATGATTGACGCAAGCGGCCAAAGCAATAATATCCCCTTTCGACAAACAAAATTTTAAATGGAACCGAAGAGATTCTGATCTGTGGGGTAACAATTAACTCTTGGCGGATTCCGAGTGCGCCCGAACGCTACGCTACATACTGAGCAAAGTGGATCGTCGGTGGTAAACAACAGAGGAACTCTGCTTCTTTCGTTACTTTTTGTTTTGCTGCCGCTGTCCGGTTTTTCGCTCTTGTCTTCCGAAAAGCGGTTTCTCTTGCTCTTAATTCCCATGCACGGGCGCTCGCGGATGAAATGGTTAATGCCGCTCTGTCTTTGTCAGTTTTCCTATTAATATCCCTGCCCGTGAACTGGGCTGCCGTGCGCTGCTCTCCGCTCGCTCTTTTCGTTCCTCCGTCTCCCTATATCGGACAAGGGATTCACTCGAAACAGCAGCGCTCAGCTGTTTTTGGGCCCAGCGTATTGTCAACAGCACCCATTTGATTCGATTAAAGTGAAACGATTTCGCTCTTTGTGACTCATTTTCAACACTCGTCCTCTCTCTCTCTTTCCTGAGTTCGCTCCCTTAATCATCTAAAACTCGCCAGCCGCCTCGCTCTGTCTCTCTCTTGTTTATCTTTCCGCCTAAATGTTGTGCGAATTCGTTTAGCTAACGTTGCATTTCTCTGTGTATTCTGCGCTCTTTGGCAGCCTTCTCTTTTAATTCTTTTGCTGAACGTGGATTACGTGATTTACTTAGAGGTGAGATGTTTTCAATGATTTCAAACATCCATCGTTATCCATCAAAACAAATACACCTACAAGTATATTTATGGTAATATAATTGCATTGTTTTATTTGATTAACTTTAAATGATTATATTTATAAAGTTACGTTTCATTATTATTATGAATAAATAGGATGATGCAGGAGGCGTACATAGGACGTTATGTTCGCATTTATTTTGTTTTAATTATGGCGTAACGATTATTTTTGGAAGCCAAATTTATATACATGAACGAAACTTTAACTCAAAAGGTGATCATTTCATAATTGATTTTTGTGTATTTTTATCCTGGAAATATTGTTTTCAAAACTATTTTAATAGATTGTGTATCGTTATTGAGATTTTATCGGGCAGATGCTATTTCATGGGCTGCATTCTTGCCCGGAAACATTTTTAAGACCTCATTTTTCAAACCGGAATTTGTTTTTGTTTTCAATTTAACATGATTACAAATATGATAAATAGCAATTAAAATAAATACTTAAAAATTAACTCACATTTGTATTAAATATAGTCGAGGTGGGCTAATCAAGTGATTTTTTCAAATGGTAGTGTAGAATTGTGGCATATGACTTATTGTTCTGGAGCATATTCGTGACCTATAGTTAATCCATATAAATTTTCCTGCGTATGGGTTGAGCGTACTTAACTTTTAACGGCATGAGTATTGATAATCCACCTTGAAGTTCAGTGCTATGAAACTGTAGCGTCAATTCCTACCTCTTCTCTCCAAAGTCTATTAAGTTAATGAAGTACAGTACCCGAAAAAACTTGGGATATGGGTTAAATACAATATAATAGGTTTAACCCTGGATATCCATCCAGAAGGCCTGGGTTTAAATCCATAGAGCGGCGGAGATTTTTGATTTCTGCTTGACCTATCCCGATCCCTTTTTGGGTGTTCTGTGAGGATCCCCTCAAGTTTTGAGTCCTCCCTCGGGGATGTAAATATGGAACTGTTGGCGCCTTACATTAAGACTAATTCCCAAATAATTCTTTCCTTTACCGACATATCCACCTGTCTACAGTTGTGGAAACTCATTTGCTTGTCCCTTCCCATAATAACTGACTTAACTAATGAAATTTTTTAAAAATGAATCGCAAAAAAAAATCCATGAATGTTATTCTAATCTTTAAGTCTTAAAAATGTTTGTTTCTGTGAATTTCGCTGTAAAAATATAGTTAGCCCCTGCAGTCAGATGCTCCATAATTAATATTTTAAAAACATTCAGCTTTTTATTAGACCAAAGACAATTAACTTCTTACAAGAGACCTGCGTTTCGGGCGTGAACTTTGTGACTAGTGTTGATGTACGGTTTATATAAATGCTCAAAACTTGAATTCCTTGGTGCTGGAAAACACCCAAATGGGATGAAAAACTTATTGATCGGATAAATTAGCGGCGGGACTTAAAACTTCTATTTTAGCATGTTAGAAGGGTAATTCCTGATTCAGCTGAAAACTTGGCAGGTTCGGAGGAAAAAGAAGGTGAAAACTATTATATCCACTTGTGTTACACGGCAAGTAGGTTTGAGTGGGTGGTAAATTGAAAATGTCATAAAAGTATACTTTTAAATTTCCAACATATTTTTAGTTTTGTGGGTGTCGGTGTTGGGCATATTTACATATATATTGAAGAGAAATTGTTAAGGCGATACATATATTTCTCTGTAATTTCATTCCAGGGTAAAAAATACAATGGTAACGAAGCGATACTGCTCCCGACTTAAAGTTAGCTTCTCATAACCAGTTCGCTAAATTTCTCATTTACTCAATGAGATTGATAGATCATAAATACTTCATTCTTTAGCTTTGAGAGGCTAAATTATTCATAAATTTTGGTTGAGGAATCCTGCCCTTCCGCTCGTGTCATTTTGAGAAACTTAGGGAAACTGCTAACACCCTCCTTTCTCCGGGCGATGGTCCAAGTCTTCTTCGCATGCATTTTGGTGGTTTAAGCGAGATAACATTTCTTATATATTTTTATGCATTTGGCCTCATTGTTAAGAGAAACATCTCATATCACGAATGATTGCAAAATGACAGCGTCCTAACGCATTACTTTTTGAGACGTTTGCCAAAAAAAATCAGCCATTGTCTATGGGAAATTGGTACGGGTAGGCATTCCAGAGAGATTTTACATTAATTTTTTTATTATTAGAATTAATTTGGCTCAATTTAAAAAATGAGGAATTTCTAACGCATACATATGTTCAGATGTTTAGCATTGTAGTTTTTGTCAATTCTCAGCTATTTAAGAGAAATAAATCGACTACTCACCACAGTAATTTTTCCATATAAGTTCCACAAACTCATTTCAGTGCAAGACGTGAAAAAACTAGGCAAGTTAAGGACTTCTTGTAAATATATTTATTTGATATGAAGTTCAGTCACATTATATAATATTTAGTGCCATTAACAACAGCATTTATTTCATGGTTCTTATATCTGCTGGCATTAAAAATTTTAATTCGAGTATATTCACTATTATTACATGGGAATAATCTCGCTTATACCATTTTACATCGCAACGCATGATCTCGGCATCGCTTTACGTGGTGCTCATCTCATTTTGCGATATCCGTTATTAGAGTTACAATACTTAATATCCCGAAACCAAGACAGAGATGGTTTTCAAGAGACTCAACGCGGGAAAAAAATCGGGTCGCTTCTTAGGAAAGTCAAGCTAATGGTATGCAAATCATTACACGTCCTCGCTTAGACTCCACCTCATCAATACCCTCCTCATCCTCAATTTTTACTTTTTAATGTAATCCTTCTCTCTTTGCCCTTACTTCTGAATCTTTTTTCATCCATAGCTTTCCATTTGCTTTAGAATTGACCATTCATAGCTTCTTCCGTAATCTTGTCACTAACAGAAAACGTTTGATATTTCTTTTAATGTAATCTAAATTATTTCTATCCTCTTTTTATACTAATGAAAACTTTAATTATAACGGCATATAGGGTGAATTGGCTTACTAGAGAAAAATTATTTTTTGATATCTAAAGCAAATTTAGTTTTATGAAATATTTTATGAGGCTAGTGTATCCAGAAAAAAACATCCGGAAATGAACTTAAGTATGCAAGCCAATCATATTTTTTGAGTTATTAGGGAAGGAATACATTATTGAGGTCCAAATACGTAAGTTTAGTCGAAAAGGGGATCCATACGTTTCTTTTGGGTGGTTGAAGTATTAATTGCAATTGGCATGCTTTACCTAATCATTGTTTTTGATATCTTACTGCTAATTGTCTGTGATTGAGACATTCCGCCATTTGAAGCAGTGTATTTTATATGACCGAAACGAAAATATGATATTGTAATTTTTATCGAGTTCAAGCTGTTGCCAACTTTTATCGGGCAAATTTCTAATCATCTGTTAATCATTCACATGTTACCTAGTCCTGCTGCACCGTCCTATGCAACCCCTCGCAAAGATTGCTCAGGTAGTGGTACATATCAGTCGCTGGAAGAGGTTGGTTGGTGGAGAGGGTTGCGTAGGAGAGGTAGATTGTAGTGTGAGTGTGCGTACGTGTTTGCATTCGGAGTGGCGTGGGTGGGTGGGTGGAGGGGCGAGGGAGTAGAGAGGAGGACGCTTGTTGGGTTTTCGGGTCGGGTGGAGACGGGGAGGTGGGGGGAGCAGAGGGTGGGGGAGCGGGCAGGCGGTCTCTCTTGGTGCGTGTGGCTTACGCGCCGGGCGAAATGAGCTGGGGGCGCCTTTGGGGTAGGGCCGAGGCGGAACGGAAGGTAGGGGGATGACGTTGGGGTAGGGGGGTTGTGGAGGACAAGGGGGGGGGGCGGACGAATCGCAGCATTGATCCGTGCCAGGCCCCCGGGCGGGGCTTGCGTCCCCTCTCTCGCACACACATACATTCACACAGCTTCCTTCTCCTACGCCAGCTACCTTCTCTCCCAACTCCCTCTCTTCCCCTCAGCATCCCCTTCCTTCCTCCACCCCTGTCCGTCTTTCCCATCATCCCCTTCGACTCCTACCGACGCACGCGTTTTGTGGTGCCTCTCAAAAGGACTGCTCTCTTTATCTATATCTCCTCTTAGTTCTCTCCCCTCTCTATTTCACCTTCAGTGTGCCCTCAGTTGTATATATGTCCATCGGATACAATAAGACATTTATATTCTGTCATTACGTTTCTATTATCGAAGAGAGCCCTCGTTACCTATTTTTTTATAGAAGGTACCTTTCTAGATTGCTAATAGAGAATGCATGGCTCTTCGAAGAACTTTTCTTAACCGTCTCCAACGGAAGACTCTCCACTCCGAGGCCTATGCTTCGCCTTTGTTTTCTCCTCTACCCTTGCCTCTCTCTTTGTAGGTTCGTCCTCCGAATCGTATTTCTGTAGCCATTTGTCCGTACATTTGTTGAAGAAAACGAAAGAGATTGCGGTAACCATGATTAAGAGCGCTCGATAGATTCCTTGGTAAAACACCTCGCACCACCAAGAAATATTTATTATTTTTTACCAGCCTGGAAATAAAAACTACCTATGAATGTAATTTTTATCTGCTCCACTGATCTGGCGGAAGAATATAGTTACAAGTGGGACATTATGTGGGAAGTAGAAGAGAAATGTTATCACCTTTATAGAAAGACGCCCAAGGGGACACGACATTACGTCCACTCTGAAGGATGGGGCGCAGTACTCTCATGTGCTCTCTGATAATGGAATTAATGCCGAATATTTTTCGCCACCACAGGATATTGGACACAAATCCTTTTCGTGGTAAATCAGTATTACAGTCAACGCGCTTATCAGACCCCTACACGCAGCTAAAGGTCGTATAATTTCTATCAGTTTTGCGCCACAACAACCTTCTCAACCACCATTAACCACCCATATACCAGCGTCTATAAATCAACATAATGTAAGAAACCACCAATAGATAGAAAATTTATGAAATACTGTCGTATCAGCGATTACTTCTTATCCGCTTAAGCCGTATCATTCTTCAGTTCTCTTTTACCTCCCCTCCTGTGCCGGTTCATGATCGAGATTCGTTCATAATGTTTCCCATTTTACCTCACATTGACTAAGCATGTTTGTGAATTCTGTTTTGGTGACAAATTATACGTAATTGGGTATTCGAAAGAGATAGTGTCAGAATAAAAAAATAATATTGGGAGTAGAAAGTTTACTTAGGCAAGGTATTACTGGAGGAGTTCTTGCTTTTCTTCGCTTAAGTGGAGGTCTCCAATAGGTATTTTCATATTTCTTTTATTACTTTTTTAGTATGGATGCTATTTTTCCTCCTCCAAGTTCAATTTATTTAAACATACTACTATGTTATGCTTCTATATGTGTCGTCATCGGGCTTGTAATGTAGCTATATGTACGCGGTTATTTTTTTATTTTTTTAACCTAGGCCGTCGGTACAAGTATTTGTAACCCAGTCTGTGGTCTGGTTTGCTTGGGCTGTTGTTTTATTCGCACATTTTCTCTCAAGGTTCTTTCTCTCTTCGCATATTATCTCTCAGGTTTCTTAAATTGCACCCAGTATTTTACTGCAATATGATTTCTCCTATTTCCCCTCACTATCTGAATCCATTCTGCTACGCAATTTATAATTATTTTGTTGTGTTGATAGCTTTCCTATTTTCATTGGGTTTCCAGCTCTTAGCTATTGGTTCTAAGTCATACTTTCTTTGTTTTTATCTGAATACTTTTGTCTGGAGAAAGTGGATGGTATAAATATTGTTGCTCTCAAGGAAACGATTATGTTTTCCGCAATAAACCCTTGCCACTATTCGGTTCTCGGTTTTTCGATGTCGGAGAAGCCGAAAAAGAAAGATAATTCTTAATAGATACTGTTAATATTTATAAAGGTGTAATTTTATTAATTGAAGAATATTTTAAAAACTTCTGTGGATATACCTATATTTCAGCCGTAACTACCTCTCTCTAATACTTGTTTAGGCATCCACAAATATTTACCGGAATACGAGAAAAATATCTAGTATAAAGAGAATGAGGTTATTGGCTTATCCTTAAATGTTACTTCTGGATATTAAAAGGTTCTCTCTATCAAATTTTGACTTCGGTCAGGGCGGCAATTCCATCGCGTCAGAATCGAAATATTTAGTGTGTTTCATTGTTCAAGTTTTATCCCGCTGCGCGTGCTTTCCGACTTTTAATCGGTAGATCCGGTAATCATCTCCATAAACGAAGCACGGTCCTCCTCCCCCCTTCTCAGCCTCTTCTACGTTTTGTTTTTTTCATTTTCCTCTCGTGCTCGCTTTATTCCCGTGTACACACACTCTCGTACGCCTCCATCCCCATCCCGTAACTCGGCGTGTTTTCTCGCCAACGGTGCCACACGCTTTGGGAGCGCATGAATAGTTTAATTCATCATGGGGGCCGACACGTTCCGGCAGAGGACGCACGGAGTGGATGAACGGTAGAGGGGGAAACAGATGACGGAGCGACGTGCGAGGTTGAAAATATAGTCGGCGCGGGGGTCACACCAAGCGTTAGTTATACTTGTGCTGGGCGGGGCGAGGATGTGGAAACTTCTGCGTTCTATCCTTCCTAAGGTAATAAAACGCAGGAAGGGGGTGTTTACAGTTTTACATCACAGAGTCAACTATTCCCGCTAGCGGTGAGGAGAAATGCTTCAGCTTAGTTGATGTGAAAGCTTCGAAAATCTCTCCGCGACGGGTGAAATATTTGGCACCGTCATTTTGGTTTGCTAGAAGCCGATTTTTTATAGGAAGATAAACAATGAATAGTATGGCCTAAGGTAGGATACCATTACATTTCTTAGTCTAAATTACATATGTCATTGACGTTGTTTTTATCCCAGCTCAATGGTAAAATAATTTTCACAAATCCTTTACTGTTACTATTTATATTTTTATACGTAAAATTTTTGACATCGTTAGAAACAGGACTGTACTTGTGACGGTTTCTCATGTGTTCTGGATGTTATCTCCAAAAGTTTTCCCTTAATTATCTTTTCCGTAAATTTTGGTCTTCTCCTGCTTCCTTTAACTAGCATCTTCCCCTCTTGTAGACCAAACTGTCTATTCACGTAGTACTTATAGTACGTATACTTACCCAATCGCTAATTCGGCTAATATTCACTTTTTATGGTAAATATGTTTTATATGCAAACTTTACTTATATGTTTTTGGAATGAAACATGTGCTTCACTTTTTAAGATACTCCTATATTTTGACAAATTTTGCTGATATTTATATGAAATGATCAGATCTGCTTTTCTTATTACAGCCTTCCTTTTCCAGTAGATTTCTTTACTCTGTGTTCTTGTCATCCTAACATACCTCTCGAGCAAATAATCAAAATCACATTTGCGGTTTTATTCCAATTAGTAGCTCAATCCTCTAATTTTATCTATACAGACTAGAGAAGTTCTCCTCAATATACTCTATGTATCGATCGTAATTATGATGGAATTTGTATCTTTTGCATTAATTTGGCCCATTGATTTACTTCTTTTGATATGACTTATAATTAGTTTATAGTCTCATTGATCCTCAGATTTGTTCAAGTTTGTTGTATAGTTAATAAAAAGGAACACTGTGAAACTATTAACCACAGATAATGCAGATTGGACATCGGAATAGGGAATTGTATGCATTTTACGGTGCCAAAATCTCATTTTATTCACTCTTTTCTCTTATTGCTTATTGCCCGAATATATTCCACATGAATCCAATCATAGGTTTTAGCCCCTATTTCTCTAGACATATCCAATGGTTACCGGCGGAAAAGGTCATTTATGGCTCTGGAAGTGGGTGATATGAATGGTTAGGATGTAGTTGCTTAGGGAATGATGAAGTGGGTGGAGAGAATCCTACTCCTGGCCTTTCCTTTATGAAAGACGCTCCAGGACTCAACCGTTCTTGTAGTTCTCCGCAATTACCTCCATAGTTTGGGTCAAATTACAATGCAAATACGTCCATCGCCGTCTTGAGTCGAATTCAGACCATGAATTGGGAGGCTAGTAAAATTGCTATTATATTGACCCGATTTGCGTTTTATTTGCCAGTGCTGACATGGATTCATTTGATTATTTAATTTATTTGACGATACAAATACTGATATTTAGTGTTTGAGTCTAGCCTGAGATCTTCAGCGTAAGGAATAGCATATAATCGATTCCATTTCGAGAATCGGACCGAAGGACCCATTTTTTTTTACCCAGCAGGCACCTCATAAAAAGTTTTTAAAAAGTGACTTCTCACCAGTATGTTCTTTTGCTCTTTGCATCAGCTTGTACGAAATCTTAAAGCCCTTGCGGCTAAAGCTTTTCGATCCGGGCGAGTCGCATATGTGGATGTAGGTTCAAGTTTTGGGGCATTATCGCATTGGACTTAACTGATGTCACGTGTTTTCTATATCAAACTTACAGCCTTTGCTGCTTCCTTGAAATGCGTTTCACTTCCTTGCATTTCAGATGAGTCAACTACAATCGTTCCTCATACTGTTGGCTACTCTCCTGAGGCACACCCTTTAGTGTCCCTCCTTGTGCTTCCCATAAAAGTTATCTTTCCCAGAGGTACAATCTACCCCGCTTGTAGTATTAAGGGCCATAAGCTTCTGCACCAGTTCTACCATACGGAATCGGAATATTTTCGAACGGTGCCTCTCCTAGAGATACGCACCCTCCGCTCGTTGCAGTTATATATAGGGACCATGAGCTTTCGCACTTGCTCTACCTACGGAATCGGAACTTTCCTGCTCGGTGCCTCCTCATACTCGTGTCATCTCCTCCTGTCTTCCACTCCCACGCACCAGCGCGCGAAGTCTCCCCAGATTTCCACTTCCTTCCTCTTCCCCCGTGCACCCCTGCACAGAATCGCCTCTGCCGCCCTTTTCCACCATCCACCCTGCTTTTAACATTCTCATTCTCTCTTCCCCTCTACCCACACGGTCTTGCGCTCTCCCTTCCCTCTACACCAATCACCGCTGGCGGTTGGAGGGGGTTGAAGGGGGAAGAGAATCGGGGGGAAAGGGGAAGGAAGGCGGTTGGAACGAATAAGCGAAGGGTAGGGAAATGGAAGGAAAGGTTACGCGAGAGTTGGTATGGGGATATGGAATGTGGGCTGGGAGGTTGAGTAATTCAGATAAAGGCGGGAGAGGGTGAAATGAGGGAGGTGTCGATGTAAGACTTGGGCTGTAGAGCGGGATTGAGAAAGGGAAAGCGTAGGTTGGAAAGAAAGTGTGGGAGGTGAGTAATTTACAAAGGTACATGAGGATAAGTGTAAGGAAAACCGGGAGGAGATTGCGAGAGTAGATTTCGGACTGATGGCGGGAGATTTATTTCTGGATCGTAACCAAAACAACACGAAGGCCTTTTACTTTAGCTTAAATAACAGATAAATAACGGGAAACATTAAAATTGGCTTCAACAATAACTACCAAAATCTCAACAATCACAATCATCAAGAAATATACGGTTAGTCAATTGAAGGAAAGGTAGAGGATGGCTCCAAAAGTTAAGTTCAAGCCACTGCTGTGATTGTCTAGAAATGACTTAAAGGTGGTAGAAGGAAAAGATATTAAGAGAAATATATTTATCTCCTGAGGAATTCTGTTTAGATTGGTTTGAGGTAACAAAACTTTCGGGGAGGAAAACGTACAGAATGAAATGATAGCGGTCATATTTTGCAAGTCCCCATGTAAAATACAACAAAGTTTTTTTTTTACATTTATCGTCTGTGGTAATATAAGTAGGCCCTCAATTCCAAGAGTTGATAGAATTTGTTGACCGGTCGATTTTATTTTGGAGAAATTAAGATAACGGACAGTAACTAGAAGGAAATTAAGACGATGAAGAGTGATAGTGTTGAAGAGCAGGTTGTGGAAAGGAGGGGAAAATAACATTCCAAAGTGGGCCGAATGCATCTATAGGGCTTCGGAGGGCTAGAGGATCGTTAATGTCAGCAAACTGGTAAAGAAGGCGAGGAAGGGCTATTGTTATGCGGAAAATTTATCGTTATGGAGATGTAAAAAGTGAGTCTGCCGTCAAAAGTCCTGGAATTACACGGAGGAATGAGGTGTCGATTGATAGCAAAGATTATAAGGACACAGTATATCGTTACCATAGTTTCAAAAGCGATAGCGATATAGCTCGATTTTTGCTTTTATAGGAAAGAAATTGGCATTCATCTTTTTTTTCGTATGATATACATTACATGAACTCGGTAGTCTTCATTGAATTGTTTCGCTTTTTCTGGTCTCAATATCTTGCAATGTCCACGATGAAGAGGGAATAAGTTAATATCTAGAAATCAGAAATTGCCTTTGTGAAACGTATTGACTGGAAATGTTTGTAGGCTTACACTGAATGACATTGGACATAAACACTTCAATCCCTTTGTTAAAAAATAGGAACTTTCGCCGATAAATTTTCCTGGTTTGTGGCTCAGTTTTGTGGGTGTGGTCATTCCTTGAGAGGTTAGCCGTTTTTTCCTCTCTAGAATACCCTTGCAAGCAGTTTCTTAAGCTTATGTGCTTTGTTTAGCCTTCTACCTTGCTAGATCAGTTCTTGCTTTAGTATTCGATTATGAATTCGCGATCTCATTAGCATCTGCAAATGACGGGAAGGAAGCTTGTTAGAGGTCATACCACGCGTTGTTACCATGTGATTACGGTGTAGTTAAAATAAGTTATTTTTCTCCTGAGGTTAGGAGTTCCATGCCAGGCTATTTCTTTTGGTCAAGTTCCTCGCCTGAATGAATTATGATAGGAGCTCTTATTCAGTGCTTAAGCATTAATTAATCCCCTAATTGCGGCAAGGACGAGAGTTGGGCAAAATGAACATTTCAAACGCATACAATGCTATCTAGTGTGCCTCCGTTTGGTAGCCAATGTGAAAAGTACCTTGGGCAGGGAAGCAGTTGGCAATGCCTGACCGACTTGGGCGATGAGTCCATCACCTTGCTGGGTTTGACTCTCTCTTGTCGTGAATGAGACCTAAGAATAATAAACCATTAGAGTGGGGGCCGATTTTCCTGCAGAAATACAGTGTCGGCGTTATATTTTTTAACCAACTTTATTCCCCTGTGGATTATGCGTTATTGGGATGTGCTCCTATTCTTGCGCCAAAAAATACTCTCTTCTCAAAGTAAAAAAGAGAGGGTATTTCTACTTGGAAAATGAAACAGGCCATAAAAAGCTGGAATTTCATGATCTCCGGTATGTAGTAATCCTGCCTAGGCAAAGGAATCATCCCACTCCGCACGCTGATTTTGTGAATTTTACTTGTCTCTAGACGCTGTCTAGAGACAAGTGAAATTCACAAAAGAAAAGAACAAGAGAAAAGTCTACACAGACTACCATCTCTAGAAAGCAACTCTTCTATGAAATACTGAGTGTGATCTTTAAATAAACAGAAATAATACCACTTCTTCCTTGCTTTCTTAGGGTAGCAACTTGCACCAAAATTTCTTGTTCTGTTGCACACTTATTTTTATGCTCCTGCACATAGTCCGCTTGAAATTGATTGAATTTGAATGACTAACCTTTCGCTCCTTTACGAGGTGGTAGTTATTTAAAAATCGCGACATTTTGCGGCACAATTCCTCAAGTATTGTATTTGGGACAAAATTAAAATTCGTACATGATAATCAAGAGAATGTTCTTTCTAATAGTGATCGCCTATACTCTGCGCCCAAATGTCCCTATGTTGCCACTTCCAGGAGTCTCTGTGAAATTCTTCTTTGGAGAAACAATTTTTCTTCCAGCCGACTACCTAAGGTCCCTTAATTTTTCTCGATCTCCATCTAACTATCCGGCGCTCTCATTTTTATCCAGAACCCCTTGCTATCATCGAGTCGCCCATTGCTTCCATTCTCATTGTTCCCTTCTCTGACTCCTCCTTCCTGAATCACTGTCGTCGATCTCCTCTCTCTTTTTCCCTCTCATTCCATCCCTCCGTGACAGCCGAAACTTCCATCTGGAAGCATCTGCATATTGTGCTGAAAGGGAGAGAGGTCGGAGATAGAGGGTTGCGCGAGGGGGGTGAAGGAGAAGAGAATGGGAAACGGCGGTGGTGGTCGAAGTCGCGGGACTATGAGGGAGAGAGGTAGGAGGTAGGGTTGCCAACTCGTGAATGAAATGTACTTGATTCAAAGATGTACAAGAGAAGACTGATTCAGGACTTAAGCTAAGGGATCAAGTCACCTTTATACTGATGGATGAAAATGAAGTGGTGTCTGTGCGGTAGTATGGTTTTTACTCTTCTCCTCGAAAACTACTGTACCGATTGAAGTTAAATTTGGCATGATTATAGCTTATATACTAAAGGGTGCTTCAGGAGTATTGCCGTTTCCAAATGTGCTACCATTGTTTCCCCCAGAGGCCAAAAATATTATTTATTTGACAGACTTTGGAATGTCTAGTAGAATATTTGTGTTACGGTTTTTGCATCCATATTCACTATTATTATTTGAAACTAAAACTTCCATCAAAACTGAGGGTAAAAATGGTCAGCAGAATGGCATTCCTTTCATCTGCGCCACTAGTAGCTAAGTCTAGTACTATGTTGGCGGACGGCTTTTAAGAAGAACGGTATCCAGTACACGATTGCAATGCTGCCCAGTTTAGTTTGAGAAATCAATATTTTTAGCCTATACCCCTTGAATAGATAATTGGAAAGATTATGTTTATCCCATTGAATATGACCAACATTTTTTCCCCTGTTGAATTCCTACGGATGCCTTCTGCTAATTTTAATCCAAATGATAGTTTAGTATTTTACACGCTAAAATGAATTACCAAGAATTTTGATAAGATGAGCATATTCGTGTGGAGCGTGGCTCTCAACGGATCGGAAATATGGACTATTGAAAGAGCAGACCTGTAATGATAAGTTATTTTCGAAACGAAGTGCTCGGAGCAGATGTTGAAGGTTCAATTAACGGATAATAGAACTGAAGAAACAAAAGGAAAATGACAATATAGAACCCAAGACAGAAAAGAAGACTCGTATGGATTGGTCATACCATGAAGTGTAATAGGTTTGCGAGGAATACAGGAATTTCAGGAAATTGAGGGAAAAAGTCCCAAGAGGAAGGCCAAGAGGAATTATATCTACCAAATAAACAGGAAGGTTCGTTAGAATAGCTACCAGGGAATAATGAGTCTAGTATTAGATAGGGAAGGATGTAGGGCTGCAGTTAACCAATCTCAGGATTAAACGACCAATAAAGTTGGGTTTACTGGCGATGGTGGCTTCAGAAATGAATGTCCAATATCACGGTACAGGTATTTCGTATTGGCAATGGATTTTGCGTACCCATGGTCGGTAATAAATGATTGTGGAGACGATACATAGCTATTACTTTTATAAGAGTTGATTCCTGGAGTTGTAGTTCCTATGGTAGGAAAATCTGGGATAATGCTGTGTAAATGAATATTAAGAAGTTGATTCTAGAAATTGACCATTCCTCACATAACATTGGTGGCGAGAAACTCTGTTTACTGAGATGTTAAAAAATAGGCATTACACGTATGAATATGTATTACGGATGAGGATCAGAATGGATATTCATGTGCTCCATGATTGGCAATTTTAACAGCATAATAAACTGAAATGCA
The DNA here is from genome assembly GCA_963169105.1 of Ceriagrion tenellum. Lineage (NCBI taxonomy): Eukaryota > Metazoa > Arthropoda > Insecta > Odonata > Coenagrionidae > Ceriagrion > Ceriagrion tenellum. Next base: position 78,707,454 of record OY720635.1, read on the forward strand.
TGTTCAATATTGACGGAGCATAGGTATATAGTTTCCTTTATTAATATACATTGGGCTGGTTTCTATTCTGATATTTCTACTATAGGTATTATCTGCAATGAAAAGTGTGATAGCAATTAATAAAATTTTGAATCAGATTTTCTTGGGCGTGTATGGAAATGTACGTATTTTTATGTACTAGCAAATATGAAGTTGGTGAATAGCGAACCATAATACTATGAAATTCAAATTTGACTATCATGGATCAAGGGCAGAATAAATACTTTAAGCGGAGAAAATATGTAGACGAAGAAATTTACTGATGCATTTGCAAATTCTGTTAATTTAACGGCAAATGACATGTGGGCAATAGTTATGAATTGTTACAAGGGATAGTAATGAATAGCATATGTTTTATAGTCTTGTTTTAAATTGAGGTGGGTGGAATACGCATCAACCCGAGGTATGCCAAAAATACTCTCAATTTCGGCAAACGCCATGGAGAATCCGGGAGAGTTGGCAACCCTATAGGGGACCGGAGGAAGGGGCTTTACGGCAGTGAGGTGGTCTGGAGATCAGTGCGATCGAGTGCCATCGCACATCGGTCGTTCGCCTTCCATTCCTACGGATATGTAAATGTGGATGAGATTTTTCATGGGTATACGGTAAGATGTTCAATGAAAACATTTAAGGCTCGCCCACAGCGGCATAACTCAGAGTGACTTACTTGTCGTCACTTCAAACTCATACCGAGGATGTATTTTTTCTACCTTGTATGGTTAAAGACATGAATCAACATTTACATCAATTTCATGGGTATTTAGAGAGGCTTTTGGTATGTCATGCGATGGAAAAATTTATACGGACGGTGAGTATGAGCGTAGGTGACTTTTATTTTTGCAATGGTCTTAACAGGATCGTTAAATGTTTGATATTCGAATGACAGTGCCGAAGGTACCGAAGGCTTCTTTTATCAAGAAAATGGTACTTTTAAGGTCAAAATTATGAATTCGCATTATGTTTGTTCATGCTTACGCCGTGTCACAGTCTTGGTAAACGATGCTTAAGCCTCATCTTGGGTGATGAATTAGTCTTAGAAAATTTAAACGACCTTTAACGGTGTGTCGTGAATCTTAAGAACCAGAAGGAATATTTGTGCTTGGTGGGGATATATATATTTTATCCTCAGGGATTAAAACTATATAACTTTGGATATTCCTGAAATTGCTGCAGAGTTGTTTTTAATACACTACCGCGGATATTGTTGAAGCTAGTTCAATGATGAATAGGCTTTTTTATTTTTTATCTCTTGCCATTGACGGACTATGCGATTGCACTCTGTCAGAAAATGTCCAATTTCAATCAGAAAACTAGTGTTTTTATCGAATTAATTTGAAATATATCCTCATTTTAAAGTAATATTTTTCGCTAGAAATCAATTTTTTAAGCGAAACTGAAAACTGGAATATTTTCCAAAATGCGAGCCGCGAAACCCTCATTTCGGAGTTCATTGAGTTGAACTTTTATCTGAAGTCGGCGATGAATGAATTCGAGACGACTTTTCAGCGAGCATATACAGGGAGGGATGGAGGAGGGACCGATTCTTCGAATACGTGGCGGCGGGCGAGTGGGTGGGCGCGAAGTTCTCCCTCCGCTCCAATACGCTCAAATCCGATCGCTTGTTTCGCCTCATCGCCTTTTGACTGCGTGAAGTGTTCGCGAGCGCCCAGGATGATTCTCGAAAGCGTCGTCAGCCGCGCGACCCGGCCCCCTTTCTTTTTCTCTCCCTTTCTCTATGTGTTAGTCTGTCTCTCTCTCACTCCCTCCCTCGTAATCACCTTTCCTTTGAAGCCCGTGTGTCCTCATCTCTCTCTCTCTCTCCCTGGCTTTGCCGCTGCTGCAAAGACGAAGTCGTCGCTTCCTTCCTCCGAATGAACGCCTCCCTCTCCGCCGCCGACGACTCCGCCCACCATTTATATTCCAAACCTCCCTATCCATCATACCTCCTTGTTCTTTTTTCTTTTATTTTTGCGCTTTCCCGAAAATCTCTTTCCGTTCACCTCTGTATCCCTCCGCTCCTCCCCCAACCAGTACTTCTCATTCCCTCCCATTCTTTCTCCCAACGCCGTGTTTTGTCTCCTCCTCGGTCCTCCTATTCCATTAAAAATGCCCAGCCACCCACCCTTACAATGATGTACCAACTCCCGTTCTTGATTTTATTTTCGTATCCCACTTTATTGTTTTGTTTATGTGGTGAGTGTAGATAATGGTGTGACCAGTATCGAGGCATTATGTATACCTTGGTGTAATGATTGTCTTCCACATCAACCCAGTTCTTTTTCCCGAGCATGTTTCTTGAGAAATGTCCGTTTTTTTTACCAATGTTATGTTTTCCCTACTATGGAATTACATTTCAAAACAAAGAACATTGCGCAAATACAGCCTTATGTTAACCATTCGATTGCTCAATTTAAAATGAAAGATGTCATTTATGATGAATTACGAAATTTTACTACAACTTATAGTAATTTGTTACCAATATTTTACGTATTAAAGTTCTGCTCGGATGAACTTGACTAATGTCTCTCATTGCTGCGATTTTTGTCTTAGTGTCAGTTCCCAGCTTGATTCTCGACTCGTCGTTTCTGATTTCTATACCTATTTCTAGCTTGTCTGACGTTGGAATTGTAAATAGCATTCACTTCTCTCTGAGGAGAGACTACTTGGAATTCCGTGTATTGCTTTGCTGTGCGCATACTCATTTGCAGATGCAAAGTTGTGCGTTGATCGGCAGCCAATATGTAATTAGGTCGTTTTTTTTAGTAAAGGTTATATTTTCGTACGTAATTTGCATATATGTTTTTGTATCGATTCTCCTACGTCTCTTACGCGAATTTGATACCTGAAATGTTAATTTTTCCTTTTGTATTTTGCAGTTATTTTTTTGTCGTAATAATTTCTCTCTTGTAAACTACTGTGTTGATTGTAGGTGCGCAAGGACCAAGAAGCCGATACCAGCGTATGAAAATAAAAGTTCTATATTTGCTAGTTGCCAACGCGCGTCCTTTATCATTCCATGAAAGCTCTATCTTAAAAATCCCAATGCCTCCGTATACCCTCGTGCGTGTACCTGTTCTACTCACGAATTTCAATCATTGTATATTGCTCCTCTCCTACAATTCCTGCTAATTTAACCATGGACAGCTCCATTTACATTCCCATCCTTCCTCGAACCGCCAATCCCGCCTGTAAGTTCTCATCCTCTCAACTTCCAAATTTTATATCGCTTTTCATTTCGGTATTAAATATTCCGTTTTATCCTTCAAAACAGTAATTCTTCTTGTAAGGATTCCCTTTCCTTCTTTCTTTTGGATGTATTTTAAAAATACTGTTTTAGTGTAAATCTACCTATGTGCTAATATTTTGTATTGGGAAAAATTTTGTAATTACTTTTAGGTCACTAGGCACAATTTGCAATGTTGCACGAAGGAAGATATGATTTCAGCCTTCACATCGTTTGAAAAACTTGTAACATTTAGTAAAAACCTTCTAACACTTTGTAAAATGAGAAAGAGTTCAACGTGAAAATTGAAGTCAAATACTTAAAGAAATGGAATTAAACAGCCAGAGGCAATGTATTTTGGTAAAAATGTCTCTCTCCCTCTCTTTCGCTTTAAAGCTGAACATTCTTGTTGTGTCCTTTGAAAATTAGGTATTGCAAAGAAATTTTGTCTATTCTATTCTTAGTTTTGTCATTTATGTATTATGCGATCTAGTTTTGTGAGGTGTTTACTCCGTTGATGACTGATCCATGGTAAATAATTTGCTTAAATTGATTTTCGCTTGAATAATTTTCCATTGTTAGAAAGTGAAAATTACGTCCTGATCCTCAAAATTAGGCGTTAGTCTCTTCTTCGTTTTCTGATTCATTACAATAGATGATTATTTCTCTTTTAAAATGTAATTTTTAATAGCAGTTTGAAGTGGTATCGTTTTTCCTTGTACTTCGTTGATTTGGCGTGAATTCATTGGGCTCGTTTTGATGTTTCCGCTGCATAAGTGACGTGATCTTCAATCTGTAATTCCTACCGCACTTTTATATATTTTGAAGTGGTTGTTTAAAATATTTTCTGTCCTGAAATGTGTAATTTGTTTCCATTGGTGTAAATAAATTCTGATTTTGCCACTTAAGGTCATTGATCAGCTGTGCATATTTATGTGCATCTCTAACCCGTAGGTGATGTTTTTCCTCTTGTGTTGCTGAGCGTTTTCTCGTATTTATGTTGCATTTCTAAATGACTAAAATCCGTGGCGTGAGAATCACATTATCGATACAATTTTATATTATTTTATTTACTCTATCATTGCATTTATGATTCGTCGTCTGTCTTTTCACATCCTGGTACAATATACTTTCCATTGAAGTTATACCACGATCTGTTAATCATCTTTTGCTAAAACGTTGTTTTTAATTTAAGTTTAAGTTACTCATACTTCCATCCTTCAGAATGTTGCTCATGTAAGCTACTTATCTGAGGAATATGGTTAAATAATGGAATGTAAATAGATAATCTATTATTGAAGTGTGCTGAAAAATATTTTAAGCAACGTAAGACTTGGATACTTATATTTTCCTTTTGTTATTTGGTGAAAAAATACCAAAATTTTAGAACACATTCTTTTGAACATTTGAGACTCTTGATGAATAAGTAATTAAAAATTGTACCTTTATGTTATCATATTAGCCTTATCTCTTGTTATATCGAAATCATCAGTGGTGCTGAAGTTTCTGTGAGGTAGGGTATGCGATTCTGTAGTCTATGTATAATATAAGAGTCCTAAAATAAAAACATACATCTATAACTTGTAGCTTTCAACGATAGACACAATTCCTAAAGATTAGCATACTCTCATGTTTTCGCTTCATTTATGAGTTTCCGCTGCATGTAGCCTGGAACTAATGATATGTTTCGACTTTAGCTTCTTGCCGTCATAAATCCAATGCCCTTATTAAGTTATACATTTATATTTGCCACTTTGCCGTCCCTGTTAGTTTCTCACCCACCGTAATTTACGCAGCACTTTCTCCGTACCCACTTTTCTCTTCTTATTCGAAAACCTCCGCAATCTATATTGGTAGTGGAAAATATTCCGGGATTTTGCTAAATTTGACTGTAGTAGCTTGCCTTCATTTCGTCATAATCGTTGATTAGTTTTCATGTTTTACTTGGCCACTTTATCGACCTCGGCAGTACCCTAGCCACTGTTGTTCTCTCAAAACATTCTTCTTCTCTTCCTAAACCCGGCGTGTAAACCTCGATGTAATGTTCCACCCACTTTCCTCTCGAACCATAATGGTGCTTTATATACCTATACCTTCCATCCCCCTCTGCTTCTCTCCTCCGCCAGAACCGAAATCCTTTATCCCCTGCACTCCTTTCGGATCATTTTATCACTCTTTCTATGTAATCCAGTCTTTAAATCCCTCTCCTATTCACTATCTCGAACCAAACTACCTTTCGTCTTTTCACTCTACCTCTTGTATTATATCTCTCCTTCACCATCTCTCTGTTCCCCCTTTTACATCTACTTCTGTATAATACCGTGCCAGCCGCCCCCAGGGTTTGTGCCGCGAGGTGATCCTACTCCAGGCACGCAACGCTTTCCAGTTCAAGGTCGCATCCCGCAAGCACCCCCGGCCATTAAATGGGTAGCAAAAACAGCCAGGAGAGCAATCCACTGCCAAATCAGTAGCTAGGATATTGCGATATTGGTGGATGTGCTAATAATGTTGTACCAGAGCTAAGATGCTTCTACTGATTGGCATCTACTTACAAAACCGATTATTCTAGCTTTCAACGGGTTTATGATTCTTGCAGAAAATAAAATCATAAGGGAAAACCCAAACGGGGAGTGGTTTTTAGTGATAATGACGAATAAACAGTCACAAGCTCTCCATTTTACACCGCTATATTGCTTCGTCTTAATACCTCAATAGTCACTCTAACGTGCAAAGATTTTTTCTAAGCTGAAAAAATGCATTAACATCATCCAGCACTCTGTACATGTATTGATGGACTGGAAAAGTAAAGAAAATAAAGAAAACAGGGCTGTCTATCGTCAGCGCTAACATTACTTACTTGCCATCAATATACCTATGTATTAACATACACCTACAAATCGTTTTATCGTTTATCGTCAATCCGTATTCCCGCTCCAAATCTTACGCAACCAATAGCTCTAAATTCCTTCTTCTGTGGACGACAATCTTCAGTTATAGCCGCTGCCACGCCATCGGGACTCAAACATGCTCTCGCCAAGCAGGCTTGGAGATTCGGCCATGGCTATCTCCTTGTCCTCTCACTCACAACTTACTGTTCTCTCGAACCCTCCGGCGAACCCTTCCTTCCTCACCCTGGGATACTGTGATGCATCGATTGCTATATTATCTTGGTGTCGAATTGTCATATTGATCCTCCGGGTATGGGTAGTTTTCCATGGTTCTTATTTGATTGTGTATTGCTTTAAGAGAAAAGGGTTACTTGAACGTAAGAGTCTCTATAAAGCTTTTATCCATATTTTATCGGAATGGTCGAATTTATTTGTGCAGTATATCTCCGGTGTGTGAATATGAGTGCGGATTTCCCGCCTTTTCTGTCTAAAAATCACATTTTCACTTAATGTACCTTGCCTACATCACAGAATTTCCGATACCAAGCAATATCGTTCGATATATAATTATATGCAATTTGACACAACTTGAGGTACAGAATCTAAATTTCCATGGGGCTGAATGTACTGGGCTGAAGGACATCTGCTCTTAAAGAATCAATCGAATTTTCTAAGATTGGTGCTTCTATCGAATATGCGATGACCCGAATTTCTCAAATGTTCAGTCAAGTAGATTAATGAATAATTTCTAGTCTGCGATGTAAAATCCGACACTTAATTTTCATATTATTATATTCCTTTGAAAAGAAAATGAAACATCTTTCTTTGCATTTATCAAATTACGTCATGCTCAACTGTTGGGTTGTACAAGTTATTAACAAAAAAAAGCCAAGAATATCTGCCTGACCGCAAATTAACTTCCCATAAGGATATACACGTAGTGAGTTCTTTTTTATTCACTTGCAGTCTTTTTTCTCTGGTTTAATTAATTTTAAGTCCATTATGTTCCACCCCGAGTCGTCTGTAATCCCATTTACTGTAATCCCATTACTGTATGTTTCACATTTTTTCATTCAAATAAAGCATTCGCCTCAATCTATAAATCGTGTTTGCACCCCTAGTGATAAAAGCGCCTTAGCATTTCCAATTGGTTTGTTATGGGCCTCTATATTCCCCCTACATTAGCTTATGTATCGACATTACGGATCGACAACAGATATTGTCGGTCTTCAAGGGAACGTGTAATTTTGAGAAATTTTACTTACTTTAGTATTACCTACTTAGTATTTTTAAAGTCTTCTAAAAAACGCGAAATTTTGAGTAATTTTACGAATGTTTGAATGGAACATATCTCACATTCAAAAGGATAACGAACCTAGATTGAAGTACTTAGAATTTTTATTCGTTGGGCATGTTTATCCACTTTTTATCACCGGTATTTATATCTTAAACACGCAAAAGAAAAAAAGACTGGAAGTGAATAAAATGAACTCAATACGCACATTTTCACATGGGGATGGGAATTTGCGGACAGAGAGAGAGAAACTTTGCTTTTTTTATTGTACTAGAGGGACCTCCTGAGCATGACGGAAGTTGAATTTATTTTTGGAAAGATAGCTGTCATTTCCTACTAAACGATTTTTAAATACGCAAAATTTGTAAGCTTCTTGAATTGTGATTCTTGGATAATAATATTTCGGTAAGGAAAAATATTAAATACCCCTGTTAGAAACTATTTTTATAATATTCGAATGTCCTTTTTGGACGTATTGGAATAAATAGAATATCGTGATCTGGGACGAAGGGTGGCTGATGGGTGTTATTGAGAGGAGGATGCTGGGAGACGGGGAAGGAAGATAATGATTGATATGGGCAGGGTGAGGAAAGGTAGGACGTTTGCTGAAGCAAAGGAAGGTTTTGCGTTTGAAGATGGGGCCCAGAGCTGGTAAAAGTGGGGAGGAATTTTGCACACTTATATTTTGACCTACGTTAACCGGGAGATTCCCCTCATTGTAATAGGCGTTAGGTAGTTTCTTTTGCGATACAAAATCTCAATACGTAGGTGAAATTCGTACCTCGCACATCTTTATACGAGCAGTCTTGTATTCTTTCCCCGGTAGACTGACGCAGACTACTTCGGTACCCAGTTTTGGCCTCTGGCGTGACATCGGGGTGCATCTCCTTTCCCTATCACATGCGATAACGTGCTATACTGGAGGTATTTATATGTGCCATCATAATTGGATGGATTGGATTTTGGGGAGGCGATCGACAGCTAAGGTTATTTGCGCCGTAGGGGGTAGGCAATGGAGGAAGGGTGGAGAGAAACCCGGCGTCGGCATTAGCCAGCTCTAAACGAAAGGCGCCAAGAGAACCACGATTTAACGTCTCATCCGACAGACGGAGTGCTGTACTTGAAGTGCCCTCCCCAGGACACTCAAGTAGGTATCGGGTTTCGTCTGGAAAACATCCTCCTCTGCAGGGATTTGAACCCTGGACGTCTGTATGGCTAGCCAGTACTCTAGCCACCACGCCAACCCAATCCCCCGTGCCATCATGACCTACCATGCAATGCGATATCAAATTTTGTGGCATTAAGCGATGCTGCGTTCAATTGCGATACATGATCACAATTTGCTATTGAAATTCGACCATCGCGCATAGACAGCCATGTATTCCTTCTCCGGTAGACTTACGCACACCAGTCGCCAGTTTTGGCCGCCGGCGCGCCATCGGGGAGCATGCCATCTCCCTCTCTCCCACACTCACCACTACACTTCCCTCTCTCGCGAGACCCTCTCTCCATTCCCTATCCCTTCCTTTCTACTTCCCCTCCCCTCATCCCTTTTGCTACGGTGTGCGCTACTGCTTCTGCTCTGTAAACTCTCCCCTCCCTACCTTCGTTCTCCTATCCCCTCTCCCCGTTATCCCACCTTTCCCTCTCTCTCCTCTGCGCTGCTTTTCCTTCCTTCCCTCTCCTCCCCCCCACTCTCTATGTCCTTCTCCCTCCACGTCGTTGCAAGCACAAGCCTCCGAGATTCACCTCGGGGGTTACATTCGCTCCGAGACATCCCGCCCGCTGCCTCTCTCCGCGCTCTCCCACGTCCTTCCTCCGTCGCCCGCCTAGAGTGCGCGCGCGCAGACTCGCAAACGCACGCACCAAGACCTCTCTCTATCTCTCCTGTCGTTTTTACTCTGACAATCGCTCGTGGGACAGTGTTCGACTCCTCATTCCGCGCCATTATTTTATTTTTGAAAACTTTGTGGTATGCGTCCCGTTTCTGAGGGACCGCGAATTCCGTCGGTCCTGACAACGAAATGGACTTGTTTCCCGGTTTTCAGTTATTTTAAGTCTTTTTCGGGCCGTTTCCAGAGATAAAACGACACCGCCTCATCTCTTTTCCGATTTTTTCTCAGCTCAGTAAGCTTCCGGTTCTCGTATTAAACGCTATTCTCCGGTGCTCTGTCTGCTTTTTTCTTGTCCTCGGTATTGCTGAGCCAAAGAATTTTATTTTTTGTAAGTTTTGACCTCGCATAATTTCATCGTTTATTTCAAACCCCTAGTGAGTTCATCCCTCTCACTGGAATAATCGTTCTACTCCCGCGGGATTGTCCCCTGATTTTTTGTCCTCCTTTTTATTGGTCAGGGAAAAGATTTTGTTTTCTTAAATGTAAACCCGAATTTCTATCTTAATTTTCTCTCCGTTTCTCCATATTTATGAGCCTTTCTTCCCCCTCCGTGTTGTTTGCTCTCAGGTGGCGATTTTTTTCTTTTTATTTAATTTTTTTTTTGTTTGGACTATCTATCCCAACCTCCACTCTCCCCGCCTTCCGAGGGAGGGTTTCGAATTAACGCCGGCGTGGAGTGAATCCTCTCCACTCCCCTCTCCGTACGATTCTTCCTTCTGTTGGAAGTCCCCTTCCACCTTCCCTTTCTGTATTCCCATTCTCCCCAATCTCCTTCCATCTTCGCGTCTTCACTCCGCATCCCCACCACCTTCTTCTTGCTCTTTCCCCGTCCCTACCCCCGCGGAATCCCTCCCCTCCTTCGCCGTCGCATCCTGAGGAAAAGGGTGGTGGGGTGAAAACTTCCCCTGTCGGAGTTCCGAGTCAGGGAACGAGTGCTTCGGCCGTCGTGCGGGTATCGCCGGGACGCATACTTTACAGGCGCCGCCTTCCTCTCACTCTCTCACGTACTCATCTCATCTCTTGTTTCTGTATCGCTCGCTCTCTGTTCGTCCTCGCCGCCGCTTCCTCGCTTGCACACACACTCTTGGTTGTCGGCGACATCTGCCGACCGCTCCCGATCGAGTCCCGCGCCCGAGAGAGAGAGAGAGAGAGGGACGTAGACACTCCTCACTCTTGTCGCCTTTCGCCTGAGCGGCGTGTCGTGTTTGTGTGAGTTTGTGTGTGCCTGTGTGTTGTTTATGGACCGCTCTCTCAAGGGATTCTTCTCCCTCTCTTTTTTCTCGTCAAAAGGGTTTCTCCTTTCCTTTCCCTCTGTCTGAAGAAGTTCCTTCTTTCAAAAGTCGAAAACATCCTCTTCTTCCCGCTCTTCGTCAGTTCGGTGGGGTTTTCTGGGAGTGTGTGCCGGGCAGACCGCCACCAGTTTATTGCCCTTTTTGACCAAGACCGAATCGGCCGTTTTTCCGAGTGATCGGAAATTTATGCATTGGACGCGCACAACGTTTTGTTTTTTGTAAGGTCATCCGTTCTTACATTTTTATTTAGTTGTTTTAAAACTTTTTATATTGTTTTTCCTACATTTGTCATGCGGGGAGAAATTTTCAGTGAATCCGTTTGAGCTCTAAACGTTGAAATAGACCGCGAAAATCCTCACAGACTGGTCGACTTCTCCCATCTGCCCGTTCGAGGTGTGTTTGACTCCATGGACGTCCTAGCAGTACTTCTGTGAAGACTTTTTCTTCAGCCGTCTGCTTGCCGTCGCACTTCGAGACACTCCGGCCGTCGGCTCCGGAACGCCGGGGCTTTTCCGGCACCAACTCCGGCCGATGCGGCGTTGCGAGCTACCCGGAACAGCGCTGGCCGCGTCCCTCTGATTCACGTGATTTTTTTAAGTGAACGGCGGAACGGTTTCAGCATGTCTTTCCTCGCATTGGACTCCAACTCATGGCAGGTCAGTGGCTTCGAACGGTCGTTCACTGATTCCAACCTCCCACTTCGCTGCGCCCCCATTTGGCCGTCGCCTAAACCACCCTCCGCGTCCTCATCCCCCTCTTTGTGGTTTCCCCACATCGACGCCCCCCACGCTTCCATTTTCGGCAGCCCGTCGATTCCTCACCACTCTCCCGTCTCCCTCCATCGGCTCCAATACTCACCCTCCTCCCCCCCCCGCACCCACCCCACCGTGTAATTTATGAAGCCGTCTCATTATGGGGCTCAACCGCGGTCCCATTAACATTCGCGTGGCAGTTCGGCCCGCGCTTTTGGGTTCTCGTCTTCGTGGAACCTTCCTATCAAGGGAAGAAATCTATTGATTTTATTTAGTTGATTTTGAGTCAGAATTGTTTCGAAAATGACGTATTCTAGCTTTCTTGTGATGAAGACGAAAAATAAAGTCTCATCATGCATTGCGGAGATAGTTTTAATTAAGATTTGGGATTCTTCGCCTCCGTCATTGTAATGCTAGGAAAAGGTAACCTCATGCCTCTGTACTCAGTCGTTTATTATATATGGGGTCTTAAATACGGTGTTTCACGTATTCGTATTTAGCCCTTGGTCTAGAGTAGGATAAACTGAGTCCCACCTGTTTATCAAAAAATAAACGCTATGGTATGATGAAAATGATTGTACATGATAATTTATTCACTATTTCTATCGTTTCTGCCGAAAACTCATCATTCTGTACTATTTCGCTGGCCAAAATTCATTGAGGTTTTTATATAAAATGTGCTTTATTTCTGCTAAGGGGTTATGGTACTTTTTTAAGTTTATTTATTATTGGTGAAATATTGGAAAGCTGTTATCAGTTATTATCAGAACTTCGTCATTCGGTATATTTTAAACTTTAAAGTGAATTTATAGAACCCTCGTCTAGAAGGACTAAGGAAATTTAAACTCAATATCTACGGTTGAAGTTGAGCACGGGGCTGCTTAAAGTACTTTAGCCAAAAGGAAGTGTTTGGCCATGAAGTAAGTATTAAGTTTCGTCCTTTTCAAGAACAATTATATTTTTCATCGGCAGAAAATGACTCCGCATTCCCGGCCGCTATTCTAGCGGGTGCGGCATGCTGTGAACTCCGTCGCCGCAATCTGGCGTTGCCGCCCCGAACGGCAGCTGTAACCCCGGCTCTTGGTAGTACTGAATCAACACATCGCCAGAGCCTTTTACTGTGACACAAATGTTGCCTAACCAGGTCTGCGTCCTGGTTGCTCAGCGTCTTGGGAGCATCCTTCGAAAAAAATATTTTCAACATTAAATGTGAAATAGTTTTTTACCATTAGACCCAACTTTTCTTTCGAACTGGAAATTGGATTAGTGGTAACTTTACCTTTACTTCATTTAGAAATGGATATCCTTATGTATAAAATTGTACTGTCATCGTCTTTGTCGGACAGTTGATTAACTTGCATATTGGTGGGAACATAAGAAATTATTGTTTTAGCATCAGTCTGCTTCGCTAAAATGGAGGTTGATGTTGAAGTGTTGGAAGTGGAGGATGATGTTGAAGTTGCCATTCGGCTGTTTATTGTCTTCTAGAATTTGAATATGCCCATGGAGTTGAATATGACTTTGAACTCTGTGATTAGATGTCTTTTCGGTTATGGTTTAAATATTTCGTTAGTAATATAGCCGCGTATTTGGCTGAAGGATTTATGAAGTGTTACATTATTCTAATATAATCATATATATATGATTTTAAAACCAATGTACTGTAATCATGTCGTAAATAATCGTCCAATTTTCACCAGTTTTTCGGGGAGAATTCCGATTTAGCGCGTATATTAGAAAGTGATATCTAGTGTTTTCGACAATTCGTAAGAGTATTATCATATTTACAAAGATGAAATAGATGCGTCTTGAGTCCTGTTCTTTTCGAGGTGTCTATTGGGCAGTGTTCTCGAAGTGCCGATCGATTGGTTTTGCTTAAGAGTGTGGAAAACGATTACATGGCATGAGTTATCGGTTTATGTTGCCTAGCAATTAAACCAAGGTTAATTCTTCACAAAATGAAAAAGTAACCTTTTGGAATCACTTATACATAATGTATGTTATTTCGATTCCCTAGTCAAAGATTACAAACATTTTCTATTGATACAAAGAATTAAATGTAATAACAGGAATATGGGTATAACCCCCGATTTATCTAGGATTTAGTTTTATCTTCTTAGATTTCATATGCTTCATGCACCATTTTATAGCTAACTCTAATGGAAGTCCATTTTTAGTTGAAGCTCATTTGTGCTATTTCAGAGTTCACGAAAAGTTACGGAGAAACTTATCATCTTATTTCCACTTTTGTGTTGTGTGTTTTAATTTGTTGCCTATCCCCTTTCTGTCCTCTTATATCTAACCGGAATCTTTACGCCACTCAGCGGTTTGTGTGAATGATTGATTTTCACATTTTATTATCTGAGAGAATTTTAGCTGATCAATGAGGTATCTAATTAATTTAGCCAATTTTAGAAGCCATTCAAGCGGATTAAAGTAGCAAAGTATTAGATAAGTTTTGTGTACTCCAGTACTACTCCGAATATCTAATGATAGCTGTAATCTAATGATATGCGGGAAACTAGCAATCTCACAAATTGTTATTGTGAATTATTTCTGTTTCTGAATTATTTTCTATTATATTTGGTTGTTTGGCGTCTCAAAAGTCTGCCGGTCTTGGCTCTTACATAAATCTATTGCTCGTAGTGATGAGGCGTAATTTTGATGTGCTTGGAAAATTGCTCTTATGTTGACGTGTTAATAGATGCTCTTCAAATGCTTTGGAATTCGGAAATATAAGAATTTCAATCGGTTACTCCAATCAATCCATCCTTCTTATATTGCAGAAGTGTAATAGCTGACACCTCTTTTCTAATTTGGTAAGCAGCCCTAGCAAATAATTTCCAACTAATCATCATATTGGTTATTATTGCTTTCGAGTTAAACTGAATTAATAATTGGATTCAACCTTTGAGACACTTTAGAGACGTTATACCAATTGGCAAGTGTTTTTATATTATATATGCGCAGTAACTAATCGAAAAACTTACATTACCTTAGTAGCATATTTTGTGTTGTTGTTTCCAGGAGCCAGCATTGTTGGTGGTTAGATACGGTTTCGATGCACTTGGAAAACATTCAGGTCTTCCTTAGGGTGCTTAAGCTCTTATAGACATACTTCATCAGGTGAACGTAGTTCCTCACCTAAAGATAATTACTACACAAAGAGCATGGGGTTGCGTGTATGACAAAAAAGTGCTTGCTGTAAGGATTGATTACTACTAGGATAGTGGCCCTTTGAAATGCTGTCTCATTTCTTGTATCATACTGGCACCATAAGTAACCACAAAAACCCTTATTCCTGGCAATAATGTGGGAGTTTCAGAATTAACGAATAAATATCTTTCACGAAAATAAAATCTAGTTTTGGATATGTTGCAAAATATGAAGACTATTCTTGTTGGAATGTAATTTTAAATCAAGTGAAACGGAAAAGTCTTAAAAAATTTAGCTGTCGAAAGTGTCGAGAAATTTCCTGGGCTTAAATAATTGGTATAACGTAGGAAATTGTTAAAAAGGATTCATTTTTTACGATTGATTGCGTAAGATCCTAATCTCACCATTAATCTAAGTGCGTTTTGCCTGAATAAATTTGTATATTTTTTACTGCCCCAGTATGCTTTCGACCAGGGAATCTTTACCAGTGTGTGATTCCCTCCACGAAGGGGACTTTATTGGTGCATAAGTGACTTTTAGGCAACCATTCAGGAAAATATTTTCAGTGGAATGTGTAAAATCTGTTAATTAGTAGATTTATAAATTTATCGCAATCAATAAAATTATAGAATACCTTGGAATTAAAGCGATTCGTCAGCATGCGCATTATTCTCTCATAAAATAATAATGAATTCGTGAACTATGTTGGCAAGGGGAATGATACTCTAAACTTTGGTGAAAGGAAGGAATTTATCAAAAAAGATGAGAACAATTGTTTTTAGTGGGAAATATATGGTTTTTGCCGTGTATGGATGAGTTTTAATGAACAAATGAATGCATTTCCACAAGACCTGGGTACGTTGTTTTTCATCTTCCCGGTGAGTTGATTTCTTCATGTGCGTAATTGGTACTTTTAGGCGGGTACGTTTTCCATAAGGAGGGGTCGTAGCCCTGTCTTGTCACTTACGGTCACACACCGAAGGGATGGATGGCCTCTTGCGTAGTGGGATGAGCAAAAGGGTCCGGCACCGCAGCCTCCTCCCAAGGGACGCCCGTCAAATTGACCGCGAAAGTGCCCATTTCCCCATTCATTTCCTCCGCCCTCGGCTACACTGTACTCCCTCTATTCGCTTATTACTCTCAAGACATCAAAACCACCCTCCGCTTCTAGTCCTCTCTCCATTCCCCCTTTTACGTACTCCAATTCTTTTCCCGCCACTTCGCCGTCCGAATCCCGGTCCCCTTGATTCCCCTCAACTCACCCATCTCTCTCCTGGCTCACTCACTTATCTCTCCTCGGTTATTTCTGTCGCGAATAACTGCTTCTGCAACCTCTTTCTCTAAGCACAATACTAACTCGCTTAAATCCTTAATGGATTCCCTCAATGCTTGCGTAGCATCTTGCTCATGCTTTTCTTCAGTCCACAGTTTTACAGATGGAATGTTCTATAACACTGCGAATCCATTTTATTCAAACGAAGTTGTATTCCTAAGTTGTATCCATCGTATGTTTCCCGTAAATTCTTACCAGATACCCATTTCCACTGCACCTTTAGCCAACTCTCATGCTTATCCTGACATACCCAGGTTTCGTCGCCTTAACATAGCGTCGGGAATAGAACATGTTTTATACACAGCTATTTTCTCTTCCCGAGACATGCAATCATTCTTAGATATGCCCCACGTACTATCTACAACTTACCTACCGGTATTTGCATGCCTTAAAATCTCTTCATTCATTCTTCCATCTTTCGGAAACATTCGACCAAGATATGTGTCTGTACGTTCAATTACTTCATCATGTTTCCTCATTATGCAATAATTCTTGTCTCTCTTACTCTCCAAAATGTACCCGTCTTTTATATGTATTTCAAGTTATACTTTGGTCTTGGACGCATTTATCCTCAATTTATGCTATTATTCTGTCAAACGCGTTCTCCTTGTTGCTTCGAAGAAGTTATCCTGGACATTCTGTTATTCCAGTGGACTCTCACACAGCAACAATGGATCATCTGTGTACAATAGAACTCGCACTTTTGTATATCCAACCTTTATATCGATGTTTTCCCTCAATGCAAATTCTCACACATATACCCATGAAGAAATTGATTATCTGCGCTGAAATAGCGCATCCCTACCCAATTCCCTGTTTTTATTTCAAGCCCTTCGCTTAAGACCCCATTAACTCACACACTTGTCTTACTATTACCATAAATCGCATTCATAACATACAATAACTTCACATTCACTCCATAGTCCCTCAACACCTTCCGCCACTTATTTCCATTTATCCAGCCCAATGCCGTCTCTAAATCCACAAATGCACAGTACTTTATTTCGTACTTCCATACATTTCTCTTACACTTCCTGAAGTAGGAATAGATGATCCCTATATTCCTATTATGGTTGAAATAAAAATGTTGCAACATATTTATTATTCCTTGAGTTTTCAAATGACGAGGCCGTTCTAACAGACCTCGGGTAAAATATAAGGTATTTTCAAATTATTTTCATCGAAACAATACCTACTGTTTATCCGGTATCCTTTGTACGGGCTAAAATAAATGCTAAAGAAGCACACTTACGAAACTTTCTCTAATGATGTACATACCTTGTTTCATTTGTTTTTCATATGTTTCATTTGACGGTTTTACCTTGTTGTACGGATATATTTTTCCGGAACATGCCTTTGTTTTAATGATGCTGATATGTAGTGCGCGCAGTGAAACCCGAGGACCATTCTCGAAGCTAATGGTTGGCATCCTTGAAATTTACTTATATATGTGTCTCTCTGCAGTATTAATGTTCCATCTGGTAATCCAAATTTCGGAGGCTAGAACCTCACGTGGGGCGGGGTTCAATGTTACGCGTGCATTGTTTATCTCGTGAGATTCAAAAGATTTGTGCAGTAGCAGCGAAAAATGGTGAGTAGTCGTACCCACTAAAACCCAATTTAAGACATAGAAGCAACGTGAAATTCGACGCAAATAAATTTTTGTGATTACAAAATATATTCTTACTTTGAAATTTCAATGAAAGGTTGTCAAATCCTCCTTAGTTTCTTTTCTCTTCCGTCATAGTATTATCAGTAGTATTCATAAGTTAACACTTTCTTTGTGAATTACAACCAGCACTTATTGTACCAACAGTTGTTGTACGTACTGTGGGAGAGTTTTGCTGAAAAACCAGTTAATCCCGATCTAGATAGAGAACCCATAATGCAGAGGGCTAGTCGACATTGATTTCGGATTTTCAAATAGGCTATGGCTATTTTAATAATTTTATGTGGACTTAACGGTTCTCAGCTTAACGGATCTCTATCTTTTATTAATACATCGGCTTCTCCAAAGTATCTTGGAGTTTGTTCATTGATAATGTTGGCGTTGTACCGACGAAGATTGTGTTATTATAATCTGTATGATTGACGTTTATAGCTTAATTTTGCTAGTTTCCTTGACCAGCGACGCAGGGGAAAGAGACCGTCTAGGTTAATTCATAGATACTAAATTCGTCTTTTAATCGGTGAAATATTTTTCCCTCTGCCTTTAGCTTACAATTCTTGCTCACGGTAGGGAACTTCCCCTGAGAAATTTCAAGCATTATTTTCAATCTCTCGGCCTATTAATAAGTTCTTCTATTCGTAAAGTCTTCGCGAGTCAATCACCAGGGTATATAATTGTTGGACGACTTGTCGATAGTGGAGGTAGTGAAGACTTCACCATAGTAAAACGCACGGAAAGATCCAAATCCTGCAGAGCTAGAGTGAGAAGTCAATCATACTTTTGAATCATACGAATGAACTTTTTGAATAGATAATTTGACTGATTATTTTTCAGTGAAATGTGGAAATTCATGCTTCACTACAAATGTTCGCAGAAAATGTATTTTAGCTGTGCTTGACAACAGCTATCGAAGGTTTTTGTCTTCCGTAATACGCTAACTCATCCATATCGATTTATCTTGCAAGCCAAGTAACTACTTCATTTTACTGCGAAGGTGATTATTTATCCACCGGTTGAATATCTTTGAATAGAGGTAATGCGTGTGTAATAGATAAATATGTGATCCTCATTTTAATGTGAACAATTTGGCTTTAAGCATTTTTGAATAAACGGCGCGCGTAACTGACATAAACATTAGCGTTTGGTGAGACTTTGAAATATTCATTTGCTCGATTATATATAGGCCCTACCTAATGGTTTATTTCGGTTAAAGATATGGCTTTTTATATTCTAAAATTTTTCAAGATTTATTTCTTTGGGGGAGGTATATTTTTCCGTGTGCATCACTTGCTTAGGCAGTAATGTGTTTACTGGAAAATTCCACTCTATATTTTTAGATGAGGTGATTGCACTGGCATTTGTCTGAGGGCAACACATTTATTCAAACCGTTAATTTGACTCTTGGGCCATTTATGCCTTCTCTGTTATTAACTTCGTGCGTTCATTTCCATTATTGAACTTGTTTATATTTTGTTTCGCATTGTACTGAAGTCCTATGAAGCTAATAAAATTTAGGTTCAAAAAATGATTGCTTATCGTAACCCTTCCTACGGTGGAAGAGTATTTTTCCCCAACACTAATTATGTATCTTGTTGTATATAATTCTTGCCAAACCTTTGCCAGACAACACATTTCCACCGCTGCAGTATGAAAGTTCCCGGAAAGAAATGTCAAAATTACTTTTACGAAGTCGCTGATGGGAACAACCCGTAAATAGCTGCACATATAATTTCATTCGTTTAAGTTGTGGGGATTTAGCAATTGGAAAGGAAATCTTACTGCGTGATGCTTTGCGCGTTCACTGCATTACCACAAAAATCCTTACAATTTTTCATATCAGCCTGAGCTTCAAATGGCGAAAAGAAAGATATTCTTGCTATATTGGATGTTAAATTCACATTTCAGAGTGGTGAGGAAATTGAGACCTTTAAATGTCACGGATTATCCTAGCTTTTTGCTCCTTGTATCCAGAGAATGACTCGAGGGGAACCAGTTGGCACATATTTAGCGATGTTTCTCTGATAAAAGAGCAAATCCTTGAGTACAGCCTAGCAGTCGACCCACGGAATACTCATGCCCTTATTTATTTGTAATCTATCCTCCTACTTACATAAGTTGTCATTCAAGTCATGAACCTATCCTTCTTCATTCGAAAAGTTACATTATGGCATTTTGCTACTTATTTTTGTATTTATATGTTCCCCTATGATTCTTAACATAGTAATATTCAAATAGCATCCTTAATTATTAAAAAAATTTAACGAGTGGCATAGTAGAGTTATAGAGTATATGTTTTACAATTTTCAAGGTAAATAGTGAAAAGCCTAAAATGCCTACTGACTATTTAATGAAGCAACACTTAAAATCATCTGATAAGATATTACCATCGTAAGACAAGTGTAAACAAATCGTGTCATTATTAAAATTTCACGGCGTGGTAATTTTCTATGTAATTTTGAGGATATTGCTGATTTAATATTGTGGTGGAGAATCATTCAACTGTTTTTTCTCTTTAGGTAATCTTTCTTTTTCTTTGACGAATCCTACCGTAAGACCTTCCTTTCTACTGCTAATGTATTTTTTTGCCATGTATGTACGTGGTGCCCCTGATTAGTAAATATGTTTCAATTACGAACTTCAGGAAAAGTAAGAGAAATAAATTCAACCATTCATTGTTAGCGCTGGTTAGTTGAATTCTTACGTGGGAAACATGCCCAACACCCGGGGTTGTTCCTTATTTTTTCTCTCTTCCTCCTCCCAAAGACCCCGAAAAGCCCCCGCGGCGTTCTTAATCCTAACTAAATTTCGCCTCCGCATTGCCACTCAGCCAACCAACCACACCCTCCCCTACTCAACGGTGTTGCTCTCCCTCTTTCTACCCTACCTCCCACCCCCCTCCCCGTCCTCCCTTCACCGCTTCCTTTATCCTTTCCTTCTTCCTCTGTCCCTCCTCCTCGACCCTATCCTCTTTCACACTCCGCCTCCCTCGAAAAACTTAAAGCAGGTATAATTTGACTTGGAAAACACAATTAGCGGCTTCCCCTGGTCTACCTCCTCAGCCTCACTTCCTCCACCTCTTCAATGCCCACCTCCCCCAGTCCTCTCCCTCCTCCACTCCTCTTCGCAAGTTCTCCTCCCAGCCGTTTACTTCTCCCACGCTTCGAACTTTCTCTCCCCTCCTTATTTCCAATTAATCCCTGTCATTTCACTGAACTAAATATTTGGTAATTCTGTCCCATGTGTATCTCTGAAGCTTTTATTCGGGTTTTTTTTTTGCTTTGTCTCATAAGAGTATATTGTTCAGGATGCCGGGGTAATCTCTGGATACACATAGGTTACCGGCAAGGATTAGGTTACTGGTGAAATACAGGGCCCGCGAATTACATTTTGACAGGCAGGATATAATTTTTTGGTCCTTCTTTGTATCCCTATGATGACAGCAGCGAATGAAAGAGCTAAATCTACCTTTGATTAGATGACTGGTAGGATTCCTTCACATGCCTCCCAACTGTCTTTTTTTCTCATATTTCTTATTTCTTTGCCTGGGTAATATTATCATTTCAATATTAAACGTATCCATTCAGCAATAATTCAACGACTTAAGTTGTTGGAATGCTTAAGCTTCATTCCTCTACATTTATAATGATTTCAAGTAATTTATTTCCTTACCATAGATTGTCATTTTACTACTTGGAGTATCTTCCGCTGTATGGAAAATTATTCATGCATCAGCCAATTGATGTTTTTTTATCTTTCGGGAAATTAAACGAGGTTGTCGAACCTTACTAATCAGCGATAAGCTCTTTGTTGTTTATTTAATTGAGTAGAAATGCTTAAAAATTATTCGTGGCTCTTGCAGTAGCATCAGATATAATATGTCTCTTCTCTTTAACATTTGTATCGTTGGAAACAATAGGTGGTTCAATGAAAAGGGTAGTGGTTACAACTGACCTTTCCTGTCATCCATAATGGACATAACAATCCTATTTCACCTGGGCTCTTTAGTGATGAGTCTAATAATGTTGCTTATTTTTCGCGTGCGTCCCGCGTATCAAGGTTTTCGGAGATTTGGGAATATTCGCTGATATATTTGATGTTGTTGGAACAAGTAAAATCTAACTTTCCTCATCTACCTACATGATTTATAAAAATGAATAATTTTTATGAAAAATAAAGTGCCTTTAAGCATGGTTAATTTAATTGTGTATGACGAAAGACTGTGAGAGCTTGTGAGTGATGAAAGGGATATTGCGAGAGGGTCAGGAGTAGACCTCTATCTTCAGATCTCTCTATACTTGGATGGAGAAGGGCCCCAAGAAAAACTTGAGCTTTTAGAGGAAAACTAGAAAATTTGGGTCCGTTCCTCAGTGTGAAGTTACTCGTGGATGAAATATCTTAGAAACAGAGGGAAAATGGTGAATATATCTGGGACGGAGAAATGATGCTTGAAATAATTTTTCAGGAGTCATTTCTCTGTAGTTTATTCTGGAAAAGGTATCGTGATGAGTTAGACAGGTGATGAATCGGAGGAATCAAGAATTGAAAGTTTTTGCAAGGGTGTTAAGTGCGAGTGCATCGGGTAATGAATGGTAGTATAAATGATGTTTTCCGAGAGGGCAAGGAAGAATGAAAAAATGTCGTCAATGAAATAAAGAAAAAGAATTTGGCTAAGAAATTCTTTATGGTATCGGAAACAACGGAAAGCAATTTATGGGAAGCATAGCAGCGAAAACTTTGGATAAGACAGGTGAGTGACTCTTGTGGTATGCAGTCAATTCCATGAGAACTCAATAAAGGTGATATTTCTCGGTATATAAGCGTATTGGGTGGCCGTTATAACAAATTCTTCCGGTATGGTAAATTGTGCGCTGGATGTCTAGTCATAAAAGTGAGAACTTGGAAATGACGATTGAGAGGCAGTGGTTACACACAATGAAGCAATTTGGGACGTTAAGCTTTTAAAATAAGGTGTGTGTGGCATATCTAGCGAAATATTTAAATCAATAAAGTAGTTGACTTTTGTATGTAAATTATTCTACCCTGGAAATGAATCATTGTACCCAGCCATTGTAGGAATGTAATTATTCAGTCTTTGTAAAAAGAGCTCATTGGAAAGAGTATATATGATAATTACTGATTATATTTTGGTTTGGAATACCAAAATTATCGTTGAGGAAATATTTGTTTAAGAGAAGTTTACACCCGACCTAATCTGCGAGCTACCACTTGAGATATGATTGTTAAGGGGCTCAATATTCACGTCATTATGCTTCTATAATAACTGGAAAAATTGGTGATTAACGAAAGAAAATTTGCATCGTGGATGTGTTATTTTAAGGGGGCTCATGACATGGTAAATAGTGTCTTGAAGAAGATGAATGAATATGCAGTGAATAATAACGTTTCAGTGTAAAGGAGTGATCATATTGTATCATAAACTAGCGGACCCGACAGACGTCCCGCCCAAACGTTGGCTTGCCTGCTATTAGCGGGTTCAGAAAACGTTTTTTCGATATACGAATTTTCGATAAACTATGCACTAAGTGACATTTGACATTTCAATCTTTTCGTTTCGTCAAAACGACGCTAAGCAACGACGCAAGTGCGGCGACTTGCGCATGTATTGATGTGTTCGTCAAATAACACAGAATTCGACATCAGCGCCACCTATGGTACACAAACATAACTATAAATTATTCTCAGATGGTCAATTATTGATGAACTTCTCAGAGTGTTTTAATGGTCAATTATTCACGAACTTAAGATTTTTTCATTTTAAAAAATATTGGGGGAGGAGGTGGGGGTGAAATTTGGGGGTTATATGTTCTGATATGCGAAAAATCTTTAAAAAATGGATTTCAAAAAAATTTCTAGAACCCGATCGCAGCGCCACATACCGGGTCCAATTGTAAATCTAAACCATCCAGGCACCCACTCAAACACATACAAAAAATTTCATCAAAATCGGTCCAGCCGTTTAGGAGGAGTTCAGTGACAAACACACGTACAGAAGAATTATATATATAAAGATTAAGCACAAGTGTGAATGAGTATAAGTGAAAATGTTGGAAATTACATTCCACGCAAAAAAAGTATCAAAAGGAAAGCAATTTTGATGATTATTCGAAGAATGTACTAATGTTTGGCAGACATGTACTGTTTTTGCGTTTAGCGATGTGTGGATTATTGACTAGGAAATTTTTGGCAGCGGTTCATCCAAAGCAACCTCTATTTATTTTAATTTTATTAATACTAATTGTCCAGCTATGGTAGATATTTGCTCATCCGCTTCTACCATAATTTCCCGCTTTTAAATGTCTCTTCCTTGCTTTTTCCCGCTTTGTTTCGTCGTACTTCCAGTATTCATTTGGCTTGCATTTGGGACCTTGCGTTGAGTGATGTATTGTACAAAAGAAGCTAAATAGGGCTGCTTGTTAAAAGTTGGTTAAAAACTGCTGCCTGCGAAAAGAGTAAAACTACCAACTGGAGGACTTAGATGGGGGCCGCTAGAGAATAGGAGGTTACACGCTAAGCTGAGGCTACTTTCAAATAACATCACACGAGTTTCAGAGTGATACTGAGGATATTATCGTAACCCCAAATTATGTCCTTAGAACTAGTAAAATTGTGAAAATTAGAGGAATGATCTGCCTCATCGATGGGTGCCTAGATTCCTTCTTTTCAAGGACTACTAGTGACGACTGTAGTAGCAGTGAAAGACGCTGCGATAGTGACGCTGATTCCTGGTCAAGGAGAATGATATTTCCTTCATGAAATTTTCGCAGTAGGGAGTAATTGCTGGTCGATCCGTAGCGGTATTAACGTGGTTGATCCTAGTTTTATCAAAACTTAACGAAAACATTTTAATGTATTCCACTTTTGTACTTAAAACTAATTTCACTATTGTTCTTTTCCTCTTCCAAGTCCTCTATCTCGCAAGCTGGTTCCCTAAAACCCCGTGATACTGGCGGCGGCTCGTCGGGTATTATGAAAATTTATATTTATCTCGTCTTTCCATGATACATGCGTCTCCTTTTCTTTCTCTCCTTTGCTTTCCACATTCATCTACCTTTGCATCCCGTTTGCTATTTATTACGTGATCCACTTTGCTGCTCAGCGTCATAATTCCATTCATGACGTTTCCTGTTTTCTCCTACTTTGGCTCTAACTCCGTTTTTCTTCATTTATATCCGTCGAACTTAGTCATTCTCTTCCTATTCCTTTTATCAGACGCCTTTTATCTGTTCTGTAACAGTCTCCACATGATGTTTGGCCTCCGTTCGACAGCACGACCCATATGTATTTTTCTCATACTATAATGCGGTAATGGACATGTCCTGTGCGAGGATAACCATAAATACCGTATGATAGCAGTATGCATATCAGTGCATCATTATCATCATTAGTTATCTAGTCAATTTCGCTTTAATTGGTGCATTTAACTGGGAGTAATGGTATTGGTAAGGAGCCCGTAGGGTGGTTAAACGTTGGATCACACTGGTGGCATTATTCCGATCTTAACGGAAAGCATTAGCGAAGAAGAAAGGTCATTGGCCTATTTTGGGGAATGGAAAAATAAGTTTTGAGTTCGATTCCTTACCACTTTTAACTCAGAGTCTCGTATTTTTTGTATGTAGTTGATTAAAAATCCTAGATAAAACGTAGCTTATCCAAAAGTCGGACTCACAGTCAATCATTAACCAGCAATCATGGGTTTCTTCCAGACACACGATATTCTATGTGGAAAAGACTGTCGTTTTGAAGTAACCCTAGGTAGCCACGTCCAACGTTTAACCAACGTGTGGTATTGGTCGTATCCGTGAAGTGTTTGCTCAGTTATTTCGAGGGAACGAATATTATCCATTAACCCAGTAGATGACTGACCCTACCCCGAGTAGTTGAGAAGAAAAAGGTCGACCAAGGAATACATGGGTGAATGTGGTGGAATATACTGTCAAGAGGATCAATGGAGGATCAGGTACACAGAAACGAATGACGTTGAGGAACATGCATGGTTCATTATGCCAACTTTCACAATGATTTAGGTGGAATATATTTTACATGATTTGCACCATTGCTCGTATTATCGAGAAATCGTAGTGTCGGAAGGAACTTGTACAATAATTGCTCTTCGTGTTCACTCTCCTCTAAACGCGTTCCCTTTCGGTTCTGGAAATTGCAATTAAATCTATTTTCTAGTTTCAACATTGATGAAGACAAGTAGAAAAGGTTTTGCAAGTATCAATGATTCATCTTCTAGCGGCATTGATTTACTGCTCTATTTTCCTAGCTGCTAATGTAGTTAAGATAATCTTAAATACCTTGCACAATCCGTTGCAACGATTTTTTGTTGCAACCAAATATGCAATATTTTACCAATCGTGCTTGTTCATTGTCAACTCTTGTTTTTAGTAACTTAAATAAAACTTTGTATACTCCACTATAGGTTTAATAACACGACCCGGGTCGTGTTATTAGACCTATAGTGGAGTTATTGTTTTTTAGCTAGAAATGGAGAATGTGGGTGTAGATCATGGTTCCAAGCAAAGTGAAATGAAAAGATAGCGGGGACTACCGGAGCGAAGGCCGTGGAATGGTACATAGCGGAGGGAATGAAAGCCAGAACGTGGTTGCATTATCTCTGGGAGATAGAAGTAGGTGGCGTACTGAGAGGAAGACGATCCGGAGGAAATAATTGATAGAAACCCTTTGAGTTAGCGATTGATAGCAGTGGGGAATTGGAACTCTATGGTGGGTGATGAAAAATATGGGCGGGAGACGGGTGATTTTGGGTTAGGGGTGAGCAATGACCGCGGCTTGATAGCAGTGGAGTGTTTCCCGAGAAACAAGTTAGTGATCACATGTATCGGGTCAGGATTCATCTCGACGAAAGTATTTTTATTCCTAGGACATAAATGTGAATGCAGTTGAAAATATCATCAGATTAATTTTTTTCCTCTCCAGTGATTACGACTACAGTCGAGACTTTTCTATTATTATACGCATTTCTCTACTCATCGTTGTTCACCTGTGTATTCAGTTAATGATGTAATTTATTCAATTCAGAAAAATCTGCTTACATATAATTCAAAATAATCCTTGAGGCTATACGATTCATACAGAGTCACTGTTCGGACATCGGTTTTTTCGGAAAAAAACTTAAAATAAACTTCTTATAGTTAAAAATTTTAAATCATTATTCGCGTTTATCTAAATATGTCTGAACTGCAATTGTTATAATGAAGTTTTCTCTTTGAAATCTTCTTAAAATTGATGATATCTTTTCTGCATAGAGAAAAATTTTGGCATACGTTCTATTCTTTTCGACTTCCAATGTTTTTATATTATTTTCGTTCCGAGTAATTGCTCGGTGGAGCAACCTGTGAGCATCTGCATCAAGTAATAAATAGATTTCGAGCGATATCTCTGTAATAAAATTTTTACTAGCCTTGTTTGAAACAAATGTATAATCAAAAATAACTTTATTTGCTAGTGAATTGTAATGTGTTGTAAAAAATAATTACCTCCGGAGAGGTCCTAGCAAAAATGGCTTGGGAAAAAAGGCTAATTTTGGGAAACACAGCTCCAATTTTAATTCCATTTTTTCTCATTTCATCGTCGTACGAATTTGTCATATCGTTCGGCTCCTAATGAAACTGCTTAGCTTTATTGTGGAGCACGTTTTATTTATCCTATCATATTAATAGACTCATGTGGTATTCAGCGTATTAATTGGTGGGTTTAAGGTACTCCCTGTTCAAAACTGATTAGTAGCAGTGGTATCAGTCTTATTTCCGACAAACTTCTAGTCTATCCCAGTCTCTGATCCGTATGAGTCAACCTTTTTCCATCTTTCATCATACCACTTGCTGCTTTATTTCATCCACTTATGACGTCTTCTCCGAATCTCTACCAGCGGGTGAAGTGTGAACCCTCAAAGTGATACACTCCATGATTAACAAAGTATACGCATAAGAGTAACTTATTGTTATATTTCCTATCTGGCCTGCTGAATAAAATAGTTAGTTGTAATAATGAAGAGTTAGATAGAAGTGCTGAGTTGGGCTGATAGTACAATAGAGGGAAGAGCTGCAGCAAACTTATCTACGCATTAATGATGTCAAATAAGGCAGTTCAAATCGTTTTAAATCAGCGACATGGCGTAACATTATTTTTAAGTATTTCATACAAATTTTTACCCCAGTTCTTGAAGAAGAATCCAATCTCTGCTTGAACATGGTGATGAGTTCTAGCAATGTGTTACAGCTACTGAATGATTGACCTTTTTCGATCCATCAAATGGGGACAAGCTGCTGAAGGTATATGGGAATGCGAGGAAGAGATTCTGACCATAATCACACCTTACTTCGAGTAGCCTAATGCTATGAGAACTCCGAGTGGGCACCTAAAATTTCCCCGGTTTCAGGGGAAGAAAAAATTAACTGAAAGAGACTTTACCAACCCGCACAGGATTGTCAATATTACTATCTAAATATAACCCTAGGAAAAGTTGAGATGTGAATGGAATGAAATATGGTGATTCCTGTGGAAAAATTATCTTGTTTAAACCTGACCTAAACCAGAAAATATCGGGTCGGGAGGTAGATTATATCCTAAAATTAAAATCTCTCCGTAGTAGACATTTTATACGATTGGTCCGCTGAATAATTTGAATTTTACAGTGGTAAAGAGAAAAAATACACTAGCCAATTACTTTATGCTTATATTTGTGGTTACTATTCAGAAGATTCAATTATATGAATATAATGCGTGTAAAACTCTTAAAATGAAATTAGTAATAAGAAATACGTCTCACTATTACTTGATTTAAAATTTTCGTCACCTACATAGTTATTTGCTGATATATTTTTCCCTAGTTGACTTATTTGTACAGATGTTAAGACTTTTTATTATTTTTAATTGTTAAACTGTTTAAACATATTTTCGTATTTTTAATAGTTTGCTTATTTAGGGAGGCGCCAAGGGAAACTCAGTTTAGCGTCCCATCCGTCTGATGAAGTACTATGCTTGAAGTGATGTCCTCACAGAATCCTAATTGGGATCGAAAGTCTTGCGAAAACATGCAACTAATTCTGGAGTTTAAAACTGGCCCTTTCGGAATGGGAAGCCAGTACTTATCTACCTCTTCCACTCAAATATTTTCATTTTCTCTTTACACTAATCAGACAGTATGAATGAAATTTTTAAAATCTAAAGCAAGATCAAAAGCCGTGAATTCAGTTCTCGTGGCAATCCCTACCCGAAAGGGAACAGCATGATGGGTATGTAAGTATATATATATATATATATATATATATATATATATATATACTTACATATACATACATATATATATATATATACATATATATATATATATAATGATGTTCAACTTTTTTCCTTCCGGCTTTTATATATTTCCCTATTTCAGATTCATGTAATTTCTACACCTCGGTTCATTATAAGGTTTTGCTATTCCCGTGTCTGCTCGGGGAAATCGTTGGTTTTGAGACATCAACCTAGCCCCTACCTACCCTCATACTTTTGTCTAACCCCTTTGCTGCTGAATCTCCGCGAGTTACATATAATTTTTTTTTATAGTTACAGATCCCCATTTCTACCTCGCTTCTCCGTGTCGTCGAATTTTACGCATCCCCTCCGACTGTTCGCCCTTCCCGTGGGAGTGCTCCCATCCCATCCCCCCCTAAGTACGACGTAGGACCCAAAAACCATTCGACGACGAGACGAGAGCGGGTGGGAGCGTTCACTCGTATGCCATGCCCCCCCGGAGACCCTCCGGGGAGGATTCTCCCTCCCTCCACTCTGCAGTAGACTAGTAAGATTTCACACGCCACGTTTCTCTCTCTCTCTTATTCCGTGCCTCTTCTCTCCTTCCCATCGTCTCCTCATGCTCACCGTTTCCCTTTCTCTCACAATATCCTTATAAAGGAAAACCTTCGTTTTAAATAACTGCTAAGCTCCATTTCTGGATTCCTCATTGACTTTACATATAATTTGGAATTTATCTTTGATTTTCCGTAATTTTTATGGCACTATGCGATGGCCGAGGTAAATTTGCAAATTCTTGAATCAGTTCCAAATAGGAATATTCAGGAGTCTTACTGCTTCTCTTTAAATACTGAAGGGGAAAATTGATAGACATTTGTTACGTTGTTCATTGATCCTAATAGTTTCTTACCGCGTACTGATTCCATTTATGTTAGCTAATACTTAAATCAATTTATTTGTCTGTTAAAACTATATATGAGAATTCCTTACTGAGATTAGGACTGAAATCCGCTACTAAATGAAAAATTGCCAGTGCAATAATATAATAAAAAAAGGAGAAGCTGTTGTTGTCCTTTAGTCTCCTTAGCGGGTCAAAACGAAATCGACCCGTTATAATCCTCATTGACGGTCGACAACTAAGCTTTTGATCTGGATATTAATTATAACCCCATGCTTAGTAATTTTTGTCGTTAAAATGTCCTACCAAGAAAATTAGGCTCCTAGACCTGCCAATCATGATAAATACTGCTGGAGAGAACGTTTCTCGACGGACGAGAGAATTTTCTGACGTCCCTCAGAAATTGGAGTCTATTTCCTAATCCTTATCCCTTGTCAAAACAACTCTATATTTTAATTATTGTAATTAAAATAGAGCCTCACGCCCAGGATATTCCAGGAAGGAATTTCATCAATAAGAAAATCATTCAGACACGTCAACAAATGATCCTAAAACATTTCACAACGTCCCCAGAAAAAAGAAATTTCCCTCTTGGAAAACCCGAGAACACTCCTAGATTCAAAAATTAGATATCCAGTGGCCTATTTGTTTCTACCTCTTCCAGATCTCTCTTCCCTTGTTCTCTTGCACGTACATACCAATCACGCCTCCTACCTCGTCCCTTTCTCCCCCCATAGTTTTAGGTATATCCTCGCCCTCAACCCCCTCTCCCTCGCCCCCCTCCCCTTACCTCATTACCCCTCACCCTCTCATCCTTCTACACATCCCTCTATCTCCTAATTAACGTGCTATCTGCATGGTTTTTTCCTTGAATCAAAGCAGGTCAGTTTGTCTTGTAAAATTTACTCTCGTAGATTTCCTTACCGAGCTGAGGACTTTTCCGCTACAATAGGTAAAATTGCGTTTAACCTGTTATAACGTTTCAATTTTCCGCAGGTGGATTTTTTCCTCTGTAAATACTTTTAATTTCTTATCAAAATATCTCGGTACCTTACTGAAATTTAAGTGAATCTTCTTCCCAGGATATTTTGGAAAGGAATCATATGGATAAGGAAATCAGTGAGACACGTCAACAGATGACCCCAAAGTTGGTAACAACTTGCTAGGAAAACGTGATTTTCCTCGGAGATTAACCAAAAATATACTCTGATTTTTTAAGCAGAAATTCAGTGGCTAGTTTGTTTTTATCATAGATTAAGGACTAGTATAAATAGCGTCTTTACCTACGAAAGTAAAACTTGTTTTCCTTGTAAAAATTGTCCTACGAACATGGCAATTGAATACAATTTCATTAAGAATCCAGTCCATTATTCATAAGTAAACGCAGCGTTTTTTTTACTTTACTTTCCATTTTGAAACTTTTTAAATTTATTCTCTCACTACATTCGACGATATCGATATATACTAATGCCTATGTTCGACTATTGACCGTACCATCTGGCCAATTGTGATATTTTATGGCATTTGTGGCAATTGTGGCATTTTGATAGGTTCAATATCCCTTTGTGTTGTCGCATTCTACGTATTCATCCATTCTTTTCTTTAATCCATGGTTTCCACCAGCTCCAGGTCTCTCTTCCCTTTCTACCTTGTACGTATCAGTCCCACCGCCCACCTTTTCCCTTTTCCCATTCTCAGCATCGTCATCTCCTCCCACTCAACGCCCGCCTCCTCTCATCCATCCCCAAATCTCTCTCTCTTCTACTTTCCGTCTTCCGTGCAAATTAACTAATGCACTCGCCGACACACCGCCTCCCCACCCTACCGCCATCGCCGCCACCGCTGCTCTCATGATAATCCTTTGCCGAAAGGGGTGAATGCTTTAGCGCAGGGGGGAGCTCCAAGAGTTAATCACTGCCGCGCGTCGGGCGGCGGTGTAGGAGCCGAGGAAAGTGGAATGCGAACGCCGTATGAGAGAGAGAGAAAGCGAATGAAATTGAATGTCGCCTTTATTATTGGGTTGACGATGGCTGCGGTGGCACGAGCCTCCCCACCTTCTTCGGTCCGCGTCGTCAACATCGGCCAACTAAGTAGAGTGCGTGTGCACGAATTGCAGTTGCGTTTTCGTTTTTATGAAATAAATATGCACTTCAATGGTATATCAGTTTTAGGTGCTCCAGCAGCCAGTGCCGGCCAAAAGACACAGGCGGCCAATTTGCAATTTCTTGATGAATGCAAAGGAGGGACAGAAAGTATGAAAATAATGCTAACGTCCAGCATGTGTTTCTATCCAAAAATTGCATTCTTTATAATATCTTATAGGTGACTTACAATCATCACTAGCTTCTACAAAAATCACTTAAACACTGCAGAACTATAATTCTCTTCACTAGCATTATTTTCGACAACCTTTGGAGGGAACTATGTTTTAAGTCCCACTGAAATTTAACGGTTAAAATAACACACACCAAATTGATGAAGGTACTATATAACTTTAAGAAAAACTTTTGTCGGAGAAATCTTAGATTGAAATTATTTTATTAATTAAATATTTGGTTCTTGGTTAGGTAGACAAAGACAATGCTGATAGATTCGTTATGAAATCCAATTCGATATGAAATCCAAACCCTCAAATTTAGGAGAAATTTAAGAAATCATAGCCCCCAAATAAATTCTTTATTGGTGGTGGCCATATATATAATCTTTTCCACCTTTGAAAAACAGCCTGGCTCGCAATGCCGGCATCTAAGGACATTTTTCAATTCTTTTCCCACCACTTTCAGACAGGAACGACAACTATATGAGCTATCACTCACCTACTTGTGGATGGAGAATCGAAGAGAGTTCTGACTTCCTATGGCGATGATTTGGATTGGTGGGATTCTTATTAATGGCGGAAATGTCAAGCGAAATTTCTTATGATGTGTCGTGTGGAGAGTATTTCAAGTGCTTCACCTCGTCCTTGGGATGAAACTATAAGCTGTTGAGTGCTCCGCGACATTCGTCATGATTAGGCCAATCCCAACGCCAGGTTTATCTCCTCACATTCGTTATGTCCAAAATAATCATTCCTAACAACTTACGCACACGTGCGTCCGTGATGATGCGAAGACCTTAGTTTTCGATCGCATCCCCTTGCAATTAACTGACGTGAATGATACATTCCCGGATGTGACAGTTCAAATCAAAGAAAAAAGGCAAATGTTAATGGAAAATTAAAAAAGTGATGCGTCGTGTTACATGGTTCGGAATCTTGATATCTGCGGATCGGAGTATTTTTATTATAGGTTGGTTGTGAGGGAGAAAACTGTGTTGGTCACGCGATTGATAAACGAAATACGTGTTATATAAGATAGGGAAAGAGGATTGATGGCGGGAATTAGAATGAGGTGGCATAAGTTGATGGATGTATTAAGAGAAACGGAATGTTGAAGGATGAGTCGGGGATAAAAATTAGGATAGGGTCAGAAGAGAAGGGAAAAAGTTGAAGACATGTGGGACAGAAGGAGATGCAAAAGATCTGATGAGGTTAAGGGAGACTTCACAGGTGGAAAATACATATTTTGCCGGGTTAAGTCTGGTATGACCCAATAGTTGATTTTCTTTGGTTTAAAATTGTTCCGTACTGAGATGATATCGTATTTGTATCAGAGCAGAGTTTTTATGCATGCCTCGTATTCTCAAAATACTTTTTGTTTTTCTTAATATCTATATTCTGAGAGAGGCGTATGAAAGTAAAATGCTAGAAAAGATGATGAAAAAGAAAAATGTATGTATTCATATTGGAGCCGAGAGATTATTCTTGTTACCGATATTAGCCCTATGAGAAGAAAGGCGTCAGATCGGAAAGAGAAAGATGACCGCAAACAGAATTCACAGCTTGGGAATGCCTTTCTTTTCCCTTTCTCGTGTAGGAGACCCTTCGTGATGTTCAACGAAAATAAACATATTGTTAGCTTACACATCTTAGTTGTAATCAGTCTAGATTATTTTCAGTGCCATAAAAACAGTTTTTGTTGTGTGTTCACCATTCATCTTGCAGAAATTATTAGACACTTTCGTATTTCCTCTTATTGATTAAAATACTGAATAATCAGGAAGAAGTTTCAAAATCTAATGAGCATTGAAGTCTGATGAAAACCACCGCGCCGACGAATAATTCAATTTACGTCATCGATCAGAGGCTAGAGAAACATTTGATTAACTGCAAGACACCCTCACTACTCGAAAATAATAAGGAATTATGGAGACTGTTGGTGCAGTGTTGCGCGATTGAACAGCTCGGGGGTCAATCCCTTATATAAGTACGGCCTGTATTCGCTTGCGTCATGACCATTTGGCGGTATAAACTTCGGAATTGGAGCTGCGTTGATTATGGGAGAGTCATGCGCTCGACAAGTGCGATCAGTGATGCGCGAAAGTTACGGACTTTGTTGTACCCGTTCAGCTGTTGTTTGCTCTGTGATGCGATCGCTATACGTCTAGGGCTAACTTTTTACGTTACTGTAATGTATCGATTAAGTAGATCGTTCAGCTTCGTTGCCTCATTTCTCTCACACTCCAAACTAATCCACACGGCCGACAAGCATATTGATTTCGAATTGGGTATCATGATTAGGGAGTTTCAAATCGCTCCTGATATCCTTCGACCTTTTACTTTAGGGAAGCCATAAATATTTTAAAATTACAGATACCTGGTGAAAATGCAGGACTTGAAATGAGTTTAAAATTGAGTTCCAAAAAATACAAGTCATGTACTTTACGAATTAATCATTAAATTTGTAACTAAGAACTTAATTAGAAAATTATCTCTTGAGCAGTTAGCGTGAACCTCGTCAGGCTAGCTTTTATTGCTGATTTTATTCTGAGACTTATTCCGTCGAAGTGAGATTGATAACTTCAAACCTAAGTCACTTTTCCTTTCCTATTTTTGAACCTCTTATTGCGTTGTTTTCCTGATATTGTCTACTTATGCAAAAATGTCATCGTTCATTTTCAAGGCTCGTGTGGTAGGTACTGTAAGAGTATTATTTAAGCTAATGCTGTTACATCCTTTAGCGTGGTTTTTTAAAAATTGGATGAACACTAAAAGCACTAGACACCTGGATCTAATCACCGTAAAATTCCTATATCAGTGGCATAAATTTGACTGAGTATAGCAAGTACTTAATGAAGCGAATCAAATTTAATGTGCAAAGTTTTCATGGTAATGAATTGATCTCTGGTGTTTTTGGCAACACACCTCCTAGAAGAAGTTCTCAGGACCAAAGAGTTGATCACGAGTTTAAGGGATTTGTTGTGTGAGGTACCTTCTATATTCAAACCCTCTAGATACAACCTAAACTATCTGTTTAAATGATTGAAAAAAAATTCGTTTAGTGTCCTGTTACTTGGAACAAAATATTTTACCTTATTCTATCTTTTTAATGATACCGTGTCTATTTTGGAGATCTCTCAGCAGTGCTCTTACGCTTGGAATTTCCAATTCGTATTTGCTAGCCAATTTCCTTTGTATTTTGTGATTCATTTTGTGGCCCTCTTCGATCTCCATGTTATTACAAGTTACTTGGATTCCAGGGAAATTCTGTGCATACCTTTGGTTGGTGTTTCCTTGAATTTGAAATATCTTCACGGCTTTTGTCACTCGAGCATGCATCGCTTTCGGTCCGAATACCAAAACCCCATGTCACAGCTCTCGTCATGCATGGAAGCCGCTTCATTCTCGGAGGCGCACCCAGACACGGAGACTAGCTTATATCCATTTTTCTACTACAGTGGTTCAGCTGTCATCCTCCCGTCGGATTCTTTCGCACTTGTGCACGTAGAGAGAGGGGATGGATCCTCGGAGAGTACAAATGCAAATGAACATGCCGCACATACTCCCCATGCGGCAGGTAGTTGGAGGAATTTCAGCTGTCGGTAGCATTACACATCAAGGAAGCCAGTGTTTGATCGACCATCTGGATTCTGAATGGCCGCGGGCATAATACAGCAATCGAAGCGCGAGAAAACGAGAGATCGAGAGACAAGCGACTGTCGCGTCGAGGATCGCATACACGGAGTAGAAGATATAGCGAGCATATTTTGCCATTTGAGTGGATTCAGTGGAATCCGACAATTCTGGTGAAGGTACTACAGCTCGAGGGGTATGTGTAAATATTTTAATCCATCTCCACGCAACGATTTTTGGAGGTATTAGTTGTTTTCATTGGCAGAGTGAAGGACTATTGAAGGCAAAAATATCTCTCTCTCACTACCAGCCTCACACATGGCCACTTCCAGTCTTATTCTTTACATCCAAACTAGGGAAAATCGTCTCGGGTTGGTGTGGTAGCCAGAGCACTGGTATCCCATCTCGAGGGTTGAAATTCCATTGGTGACGACGATTTTCAGTATAATTCCCACCTTATTTGTGTATCATGCCGAGAGTACATTGAGCACAAGAATAGAATGTTGAATCTCGGTGAATTTAGCGCTTTACGGTAGGAACAGGTGAATGCAGACGCCGGGTTTCTCTTTACCATTCCAACAGCCCTTCTCTCGGAAACAAACTTATATATATAAGCGAGTTCTATGCAGCCGTCGGCCGTCTCTCGCATCCTCCTCTCCAAGCCTCCTTGTCTCTCCAGTCTTCATTCTCTAATTGTCTCCTTTTCATATCTTGGGTGACTTGCTTTGTCCAGTCTTCTGGTGGTCGTCCTCTCTTCCTCCTCCCGGGTGGTTGCCAATTTAATATCTTTTTTGGCCAACGTTTCTCCTCCATTCTTTTTACGTGTCCATACCATTTTAGCCGTCTTTTCTCTATTTCTTGTATGATGTTTTCTTCTACTTGCATAATTTTTCTTATATTTTCATTTCTTATTTTTTGTAGTTTAGATTTTCTGCTGCTTCTTCTTAGAAAATCCATTTCTACGACCTCCAGTCTCTGCCTATCCCTTTTGGTCATTTCCCATGTCTCTGCTCCGTAAAGGAGTATACTCTGAATAATTGTTTTATATATTTGCAGTTTTGTTTTCCTACTTATGTCTTTTGACCATAATATGCTATTCATTTTATTTATTGCGAGTTTTGACTGATGGATTCTATTTGTTATCTCTTTTTTACTGGTTCCTTCTTTTCCAATCGTTACACCTAAGTATTTATACTCACTACAGACTTCGATGGCATTTCCTTCTATTTCCAGATTCTTTGCCTTCTCATTAATTACCATATATTTTGTTTTGTTGCAATTTACTTTCAGGCCCGCCTTATTGTATGTTTCTATCAATTTCCTCATCACAAACTTACCTTTCCTTAATGGTGAAAACGACACGAACTCCAAATTTTCCCTTCTTTATGTATCATTAGTAAGGGTTTCATTTATTTTTTCAAGAGCGCACACATTATTGTCGATGCTCAACCCTGGTAAGAACTATTTTGGATCCTTGCTCAATTTCAAGATGTACCGATGTTATTATTTTCCTGCTTATTTCAATACCGCATGCGGAATAATAGGAATGTGGTCGTATAAATATTTTTATGCTAAATAAATGCCTCCGTCAAAATGAGGGCTAAAGTTTTTCTAGATATGAGAATTGAAACGCTAAAATATTCAATTCTGGAAATCTACGTTTCATAAAATGCAGGTCAATGGAGTAGAGAGAGAAGGAGAGAGAGAATAGACTAGTCGAAACTGCATCCCCGGAAGCGAGCGTTAATAAAAAATATATATACGAATAATATTATACATTGGCATAAATGTATTCTTCTGTCTTCACTTGAAACGGTCGAAAGAAATTTAATTGCAGTATTCGATTTCAGGCGGCCACATTACTCGATATCCAAATGGAGTAGAGAGAAAGCTATTTCCATATCATGTTTTGATAAATGAAAAAAACATGAGGAATTTTCGATTTTGAATCCCATAATTATGGAATTCACATCTTTGTTATGGAGTCCGTATTCGTTCTCAGAGTCACCACGATATTCCAATTCTGGAGCGGTCACTTCCTAGTTAGTCGCTTCCATAGGTCAGGTTAATGGTATTGGTCATTTGGTAAGCCTTACGCTAATCATCAGCAACTTGTGTGCGTCAGGCTTCTATAAGCGGCTGTGTCACTTACCGCCGATAATTATGGAATGTATTGGCACCCTCTCTGTTTCGTCATTCCTCTTTTATTATTTGAATAAAATAGTCCTAATTTTCACTTTTGCATAATACAATATTCTTCTCCATCTATCCCTGAGGCTTGTTGGTACCTTAAATACCGCTCAGCCTCCTTTTTAGCCATCGAGGACAGGTGGGTAGGCTGGTTGTATCATACTCGAAAAGGAGGAAGGGCTGAGAGAAACGTAGTGTCGGCGTTACCCTACTTTTAACGAAAGGTAACCAGGGGACCTTTTAGTTTTACGCCTGGTTCGAGAGAAGGACTGTACGACGGAAGGACTATACTCGGTGTGCCCTTCACAGAGCGCCCAAATTGAGATCGGGATTCCACTGAAATATACCGTGCAATTTCGGGATTCAGACGTGGGTCCTCGAGATGGGAAACCATGTCCCGTGGTCACCTCACCAATCTGATCCCCACGACCTCCTGCTATCGAGAAAATCATGGTGGCGACTGCCTCGACATTCTTTTATCGATTTTATCATTTTTTCTTTTACACTAATAATAGAAAGCTGGATAAGATACTTAAATGGAATGGCTTTATGACATGCATTGTCCATAGTAATATTAAGTGGTTGGTTGGGTGCAGTTCTCCCTCCACTCAGCTGTCGGATCAGCCTACCATTTACATCCCCATATTCATTTTAACATCAATCGACGCTTGCCTGAAATATTCAGTCCAAGGTTATCCTTAGTAACTCTTCACATAAGTGTCTCCTTCCGATATAGTTTTCAAGTGATTGACGTTTTGCAAAATGTGTTTTAAAGTTTGTCTGTTCCCTTTAGAATTGAAAAAATTTTTATGCTAAGCGACTTTGAAGGACTTCTTCATTGAAGAACGAAAGTAATCACCAGAAAGAATTTCTATTCTACCTACACGCTGCTGGCATACATTCCTTTTGCAGTTGTTCGCAAGCTGTGA
Source organism: Ceriagrion tenellum (assembly GCA_963169105.1). Classification (NCBI taxonomy): domain Eukaryota; kingdom Metazoa; phylum Arthropoda; class Insecta; order Odonata; family Coenagrionidae; genus Ceriagrion; species Ceriagrion tenellum. Next base: position 78,746,251 of record OY720635.1, read on the forward strand.
ATATTGGACTCCGGTGGAAGTGGTTATCAAAGGTTAAGGGAAAGGGAAGCTTCAATCAGATTGTAGTGATAACATATTATTTGAATCAAGCCACTCCTCGAAATACTGGTGAAGTCAGTATTTTGTCTGAGAAAACATTCGGAGAAAGCCTTGAGCTTCGGTTTCCACTATCATGGAAGGGTGCAAGGCTTTTCTAAAATAGTACGTAGCCGTGATTTTTCGTGTGCTATGAAAAATCCTTGTCTAATAATAGCCTATGGAAGACAAAACGTAAGAGACCAGAAACTTATGTAATATTCATGCATATTTTTTCTAATTCTGAATCCTGGCAATTTTTCATGCTTCATCAAATTTACTCCTTATGCCATTTGCTGGGTTTTTGGTATTACTAGCGACAACTCAATTTTCTGATCACTGTGCGCATTAAATTTCCGGTGAACTTCGAACAGTACAATGACAATTGCAGTAATATAGAAGAAGCGTAATGCTAGGGTTACTGGTAGGGTTCATTGAAAAAGTTATTTGGATTATGTTAATAAAATTTGTTTATCAATTCGCCATTGTCCAAGTGAAAGAGTATCTTGCTCCGAAAAGGTTGATTTTGCTTGTTAAATTCTTTAGATTACGTTAAAATGATACTTTTAAATTGTTTGGTCGACCGTAATATTCTTTGGATAACTCTACAGTAGCAATTTATATTCCCTCCCATATTATGTTAATTGAGAGATTTATCATGATCCCACTCAGCGCTTAGCATTGGTTGAGGGATATGAGTGACGTGAGAAAAAAATTTAATTTATCGAATAATATCCCTTGACCCCCGCCCTCGATATGTATTTTGTAGAGGAGGGTGCGCGAAAGGATAAGCTAGGGAATCGTTGACAGTGAGCTTCATTCCATGTGAGAAGAGTAGGTCATAGTGCATGTCAGGAGGATTGGGGGACATCGGGGATAGTCGTGGAGAGGTTCTATTAGGTATTGGGATTGAGCTCTTGTGGGTGAAGGGGGCATTAGGACGGCGTACATCTCTTTTCTCTATCGCTTCATTTTGCTCCTACCTTTTTTTTATTATTCGCTGCCCCCAAACAGTGAGAGGCTGGCGACACAGTGCCCCGAGGGAGGGATTTCGTGGCAAGGATAGAGGGGAAATGGGGAGCGATGGTGAATGCGGGAGTCAGCCATCGTGAGGCCATGGGAGTGGGCGAAAGAAGAGATAGAGAAACTTTGAAAGAAGGGATACGCCTTTGTATTGAGTTGTCCCCAATTCTGTTATCCTCTACCCTTTTTATCCAGCTCCTCTCCAAATCCCTTCTTTCCACTCTCCCCAGATCCGCCTCCGCAGTGCCATCTCTTTCTGTCCTGCTTTCGTTAGTCCTCCCATTTCCTGTATTCCCAATGCTGCTCAGCAACTTTCCCTGCTTTCTGTAGTTTCCTCCCTTTCTTCATCTTTTTCACTCCGTTTTCCTCTTCCAATGGCACGCTTATGCTCACATCAGGATTCCCGACCTAATTTTTTATCGGTTTTTCTGCCTAGTTTTCTCTTTGCCATTCGTTCTAATTATTCGTACTTGTGGGTGAATTTGTAAGTTGTATACGTAGTTGTAAATTTAAAAATTCTGTTTAACATGTTCCTAAAGTTTTTGCGTATTATCCTTGTAATCCCGACTAGTATTTTCCTTTTATTTTTGTCGCTTTTAAACAATATCTTCAAATTAGCCCAAATCCTAATACTGACGGGAATTAGAACTTTTAAATGCAGAAATGCGAAAGGCACATCCTTCTTCTAAGTTGTTTTTTCTTGCTCCCGTGGCTCATTCATTCCCTTATATCCCGTTACTCGGCCTGTAGTTTCCTGCCATTGACAAATTATTTTCATGTTCATTTAATGTGCAAGTACCTCAAAATTGTGGTATGTGTTCCTGTTATTTTTGCATAATTTAGTTACGCTTTACATTTTTTATTTTTTTCATCTGTATATGCTGAAATCTCTTATGCGCCCTATATATATATATATATATCTAAATTATATGCTGTGGCTAAAAACTATTCTCATTATCGAATGAATGGTGAGTTTTGAACACTGTACTTCCCACTTGCTATTTTACTATGCCCACCCATGTTCCGACGCTGCCAATGAACTGTTGAGTGAGACGTCAAATCCCGATAACTTTTGTTTCATTTTTGTCATTGTGTGTCACTGTCGTCAAAAATGCATGCAATCATGATGCCAACAATGCTGCATTCCCGTGGCTGGTGACAATTTATGCTACAGCACAGGTCATCTTTTTGTTGCAAAATGAAGGGTTGATACAAATACTGCACTGCTTGTCTGGTTTGGCTGGCTTTATCCTAGCTGATAAGACTGGTCTGTTTATTCTTCCCTCGTTTCAGTCTGTATATTATATCCTTTACTATGAGTCCAGGACTGCGTCATTTTTGCAGGTTCGCAGACATTAGTCATCTATTTGAAATAATTGTAAAACATTAGGCATTATCATTCAACGTTATCAGATGAAGGCTTAAGAATGAAATTTTCAAATAAAAATGCATCTTCTAAAATATTATGTATAAAGAATTTTCCGGGGAAGGAGATAAAAAAAGAATGTGATGAGGTGAATAAAAGACAAAACGAAAGGGTTACCCTCCGAATTATCCTCCCAACATTTGGACATACTCTCTCTCTCTCTCTCATTCGTACCCCTCCCCCCGCAAAACTCGACATAAACGAGCCCTACTCCCTTTTCATATATGTGTATTTATTAATTTTCTCTTTCCCTATTTTAACTTTAACCATCGACAAAAACACCTCACTCGCCCCTTCAACTCGGGAAATGTTATTTCCAGAGAAACTCTCTCATTCTCGTGTGCGTGCGTAGGTTTCCCTCTTCCACGAGTCCTTATTTTAATTAGCGCCCCGAATGAATGTTTTGGTCGGGAAGGGGGAGGGAGTGAAAGAGTGCCGGGTGGGAGGAAGTGGAGGGAGAGGGGGGGTTAGAACTGTGCACGGGGGTGCGGTAGAGAGAGTGAAATCAGGAAGAGAATATGGAGGGTGGTTTGGGAGGGTGGGGATTGGGTGATGGGAGGGGGTGTCGTTGAGTTGTAAAAGGTGCGGAGGGGGAAAGGGGAAGATTAATCCTTGGGATGCGAGAGAGAGAGGGAGGGGAGCAGGGATACAGCATTTCGGGGTACCTTATCCCCCGCCGCCTCCTCCCCATCCCCCGACACTACAATTCCATCCCTTCCCTTTCGCTAAGCCTCCTTGATCCCAGAGCATACAACACCCTGTCCACCCACTCGCTCTCTCATCGACTCATGCTCGTCCCCCAATGCTCTCACCCCCGCCGATGCTCTTTCTGTCCCACGCTCTCATCCCCTCCTCCTACAGTTGATAATTTCCTCCTCTGTGTGTGTGTATGTGCGTACGGATGGCCCCTTCTTCCTCCCTCACAACACCTATACCCCTCCCTCTTTCAGTCCATCCAACCCGTTTGATTCCAAATCCTCCTCCTCCGACCCGTTCTACGCCCCATTGCCCCTTCGTTTTCCCGCCATCGCACCCTGTCCCCTTCCTTCCCCCGCGTGCTGTCTCTTTTAGCCACCCCTTCAACATCCACCCTGCCTCTTCACACTCGATTTCTTCCGCTCTCACTCTCACTAAGCCTTTCACCCAAACCCCCCCCCCTCAGTGAAGTACGTGTATATCTTAATATTTTGATTAAAATGCTAGTGGGCTATTGCCCCCTGGCAGACTATTGAGGCTCAACCTTCCACTCTGCCCTCGCTTTGCTCCCACCGGCTCCCACTTATGCTAAGGAAGAAAAATATATTACTTTTATATTACTAAATTGTAATGAATTTAAAGAACAGCGATTACTTGTAACTATTCTTTCTAAATCATGCTGACAAATCTTTATCTGCTGTTGATAGTATTTTATTTCTCCATTGATTACTTTGGGTCGTTTTCCTCCATGCGCTGCTCAGCAAATGGTTGTCAGCGAAATACTTTTGAAAAAATTCCACAATTTTAGGAAATATTGTATACTTTATTAGAGTTCTCGCATTCTCGAATTGAAATCAAAATTCGATTATTAAAATGAGAAATTTTATCCAATTTCTTTTATTGTTGCCTTTTTTCGAGTTCGCATGAGGATAATTTCTTATTTAAATTTGCAAAACAAATGTAAACACGTGCAAAATGTTGATAATATTTTCGTGTTTTGAAAGCTAGAGTTGTGATTAGTAGAATCAAATGACATTACACACATCCGTTCTGTCACCCGATTTTGTTCGCTATTACTCGCTTCACATGTATTCAGTATACTTCGGTAACATCAATGTACTAATGTAACGGTTGAATTCAAAATTGAGAACTATGCGCTGTTTGGATTTCTAAAATTAGTCCAAATATTCCTCACATCTCACATTTACTCATTATGCTTCGGTTGGATCGCAGTATCAACTTAGATTGAAATTAATGACAAATACTTATGAATTTATCGGTTATTTTTAAAATTATTGACCATTCGTTCACTGGGGCTCAAAAAATCACAAATATTCTCTGATATGATTTTTTGCGCTCTTTCCCTCTCAAACCTCTCCCAAATTTACTCATTTTTTACAATAGGATCGAACTATTTAAATTTTTAATAAGTGATAGGTAATTTGGAGTTTATTGGTTGGATTTTAAATTATAAACCGTTTGCCACCTGGTGCTCAACATTCATCACATATTCTCTCACCCGATTTCTTACAATCTTTCTCTCTCTCTGCCAAAATCTCTCCCATACGTATGCACTCCCATATCCACTACTTCTCGTCCGGGCCACACCCTTCCCTCTCCGCCGCTTAAACATCCCCTTTCACTCATCCCCCTTACTCGCTCCCCACCTCCCCCTTTTAATCCACCCACCCCCTCCAATCCTCTCCTCTTCCGCCGCGACGCTTCCAGCATAATGACATGACAACTACATTTCCTCCCCACCCACCACCACCCACCCTCTATCCCGCCTGGAGGAGGAACGGGCGAGCGAGGAGGAGGAGCGGGTGGGGTAGGGGGCTCAAACATGGCCACCGCACGCACCCTGTGAGTGTGTGCATTAACATCAAACTCGTCTTCCTCTCTCCCTCTCTCGAGGGAGAATTAATGCTTTTGCCTCTGCGTGAGAGGTGGCACGTGATGGCTCGCCGCCGCCCGACGCGCCGCTGAAATGAAATGATGAAATGGAAAAGGGATCGGCAGAGGGTGTCTCTCATTTCGCATAAGAAAGTTCCGGTCGGAGTTTGAAACATGTGACGCTCTCGTGTTTGAAGTCTTTAAGAGTGGTGGTGGCTCCCACCGCTGCCGAAGAAGACTCACCCGCCACTTCATTTGGACCGATTATTTGCTCGTTTCCCACGAGGGAGGAGACTTGATGTGGTTCGAAGCGGTTGGAGAGAAAATAGGTTCATTCATAAAGCGATGATACTGTGAATCATTTTCTTGGATTAAAATGTAATTCTTGGAAAGTAAATTTGTGGGTAGCCAAAACTCTCGGTTGAGTACTCCCACATTCTCTAGAATTATCAATTTTTGTCTCTGAGATGTTTCATGACTTTTATTCGCTTCGTTACTAGAATTCCTCGGCCAGACCCCCTTGCTAGACAAAACACAATAAATTAGGGCAAAAATTGGTATCATAGATAGAGGGAGAAAATTATCGGGGTATTTACTAATAGAATCATATTCATAATGAAAAGATAAAACTTGGTTAATTCCACACTAATATTCATATTCATTCTGAATCATATTCATTCACGAGCACTATTACCTGCCTTTGGCATTCCTGAGTCCCGTGAACTTTAAGAAGTTAATAACCATTTTTAAGAAAAAATACATTTACTTACTTTTTTTACTTCCGATCGATTTCAACGTCTTTTCGCTATTATCTTGGGATATAAAATTAGACGTTGTACTATGTATTTAGTCTTGAAAATGACAAAAAATCGATGAACTCGATCGGGAATAATAAAAAAAGTGCAACTGTACTTAGTGTTTTCTCGGTAATGATTAACATCGTGAACTTCCGCATGGTAAAGCCTCGCTCCATCAATATAATTTGAGAAAATAATTAGCAAATAAAATAATTATATGTAATTATGGAGAATTAAACAAAAACTATTTATAAGTGGGATTATTTTGGTTAAATCTTAAGGAGTTACTTCCGTCTACATGTGAGCCATATTGCTAGACGGATATTTGTTGGAACGACTACTACGAACCATTCGCATTCTGGTTATTTTTATTTTTAAATAAGACAAAATTCCTTTCAAATTCTAATTTTAGATTCTAAGAAGTAAATTCCTCCCAAAATACCCGAATAGACATAAAAGTTGTATCGTTTGCTTCAAAATATAAAACAAACATTGTGATCAAGCGAACCAAAAGACTTTTTCGGGAGACTGGCAAAGGAAAAGGATCAAAGATCATCCATATAGCAGGGGCACACCGATTATTTTATCGAATACCAGTTAGCTATTCTTGATACGTGGTCAAATGAAGCAAATTACTCGCACATTAAAACTCAATAGTTCGTCGAATTTGGCTTCAAGAGAAGTTAATATTTTCACGAGAAATTCCGGAAAATAAAAAAAAACTGGGTCGTCACGCGGTCGTGTTCGCATGCTCTTCGGTAAGGTTTCTCTCTGTGAGCATTTTCGTGCTTTCAGATTTTACGTCTCAACAAGGAAAATATATGTATAGAGCTGATGATTGACACTTCAGTCATTCGCTCTCTGCGGAACTGATTGATTTCTGAGGCACATTATTTTTTTAGCCTCCCTTTCCTGCACGAAATTTTTATTTCCATTTTTCACAAACAGGGTAACGGCGAAAACTATCCATTATTTTTTTAACCTCCCCGATGTATCTTCTGCTGTCTTTTGCAGGGGAAACGAACGCGCAACAAAACTCGCCGGTAATTTCGCACTTGTTCTTGTACTACCTCGCGCAACGGGGCGGTTTTGAATCGCGTAAAATGAAAAAGTGTATATTTATAAAAGAGGACTCTGATTGGCAGTCGACTCGGCACGAGATCGGAGGGGCAAACAGGTAGAGAGGGGTGGTTTTTCATGTGGAGAGGAAAATAGAGGGAGCTTGGGAGGGGTGTAGGTGCATGAAAAAGGTGGATTTGGTGTGAGAGGGAGGCTGGAGGTCTGTGTTCTTTGGGGCGGAGGGAATAAGGGGGGAGGGGAAGTATGGAAGGGGGCCCTTTGTCTGAGTCTGGCAGGAATCCGCTTGACAAAGCCGCACCTGTCATCCGACATGAGCTCTTGCAAATGTGCCTTGCTGCTCTCCTCTCCTACCTCCCTCGCCTCTCCCCCTCACAGCCAACCCGACACTGCCACCCTTTCCCTATAACTCCCCTCCGCCCCTTTCCGTGTGTCAATTCCTCCTCCTCCTGCTCTCTATCTCTCCCAGTCCTCCAGTTCGTCCTACTAGTTCCCCAGCTTCCCGTATCTCCCCGATGCGCTCATACATGTCCCCTCTCTTTCACCAACCTCATCCCTCCGTCTCCTCCTCCTCCCACGCCACATTTCTCTCCCTCTCCGCCTAACACACTTCAATCCCTCTTGAACTGCTATTTCAATCATATCGTGAGGGATGGAGGTAGACGTGGAGGGGGAGGCTGGTTGAGGGAGGACAGGCGGTTTGCCGCCGCATTTTGTGGGAGAGTGAGAGGGAGGAGAGTTTTTAAAACGAACCTTCGATTATGGGTTAGTCACAGATGTATTTTTGGCGGTCGAAGGCATTCAATTTGGCACATGTTAAAAGCAGAATTTTCCTTTGTTGAAATCCTCGGCACGGTGATTTATTTCCTGTGCGGGCTTGTCTGTTTGTGTGTAGGCATATATTTTGTTTTTCCTTTCGTGGGTTCCTTATTTTGCATTATTTGATTGGATGTGACACTCGATGCTATTCACATTTAATGCCCCATCGCGTGAGGAATTTTTTGAGGAAAATCCTTTTGCTGCCTGTTCAGTTAATTCCGAGAGTTGTTTATATCTCTTAAGGTTGCTTATTGTTGCGTTTGAATCGTATGCGGGGACGGTGTTCAAATGCTTTTTGAAGTAGTTTTGAAATTTCTGAAGTAAAACTGCTCTTTTTCCTGAGTGATCGATGTTAAGTGCATTGAAAGTTGACAGCTAATGCTTATTGTGGCAGATACGTGGGCAAATGTGAGAAAACGGGAATTCAGATTGGAAACGAGTGCGTATAAAGAGTTAGGCTAATTATGTGTTTTGATTATCATCTCTCATAAAGGAGATTGATTAGTCGAATGACATAAATCAAGCTTGGAAAATAATGCACTGTAGGGTATCCACTCTTTAGGTTATTTTCACTCGCAGTTTTTTTGTTTGCGCTTGGAATTGTTCAACGAAGTAATATAGGACTTGTTTTTCTCCCTGGCGAATCGGTAATTTCCGCCAATAAATCAGAAATTATATCTCAGTGAATTAATTCTTAAATTAAAAGCTGTATTCAATTGTAAACAGCATATTTTTCATTTTAAATATTTTCTTAAACGTGATGCCTGATCTTGGCTTGGTACTTTTCTTCCACAGCTCCCAGTAACATGTTAAATATCGCATTTTTTGCCCAACATCAATTCACCACTTATATTAACATCTGTTCATGGGCATATACTCTGTTTTTTTGCCATTGTTAGTATAACAGTAAGTGCGTACGTTTTCGTTATCTTGATATGATAATAAATAAATGCTCCAGATACGCTTCCATCCGTGTGGTCTGTGGCCACGATCTCAACGGTCGATAGAAGCTGTTACAAATGTGTTGGTATGACATTGGTATGTCCCGATAACAAGAAAAATATGCACGCAAGAAAAATTCATCAGCGTACAATATGACTGAAAATCATTCGGTAAAATATGGGGAATGTAAGAGGAGAGAAAGGCGATATATGCTGTTTCCAAATTGAGATTGAAAATTGCTGGATCAATCCACACCCATTTGTCTCGCCGATGTTCCATTGACCACCCTTGAATAAAAGGGTTGTCCAAACGGGGGAGGAACAACGTTCTCCCTCTTGCTCCCTTTCGCCGCGTCGCGTCAAGGGAAATGGTAATTTTTTTCGATTCAACTCGCAGTAAGCAGGAGAGGAGGGAAGTTCTCATTCAACCCGTCCTGTTTTCATTTCACGCGCGGTCAACTATCGTCGCGGCATACCTCTCTCGCGATTGCTGGCGCGGAAAAAATGTGTGGCGATCGGTTTGGCCGAAGGGTTGGTGGGTGGGAAGGAGAGTTAACGTGGCTGTTGAGCTGGGCATGTCGTGGTCTGATATCATCGCGAGCAGTGGGCAGCAGGGGTGAAAACTGAAAGAAAGTGAGGATGACGCAGGAAAAGGAGGTTGAGTGTGTATACCTACTCAAACAAAGGCGTCATGGGAGCTCTTTCAATAGCGGCGGCCCGGTTGATGGAGCTGCCGTCCAGAAAAATACGGATCAAGTGTCGGGATTACTTCTTTAGTGGTTCGTGGCTGTATTTCCATATAGCTGTTTCAACGACAAATCCATTTCAGAGTTCCGCTGTGGGTGAAAGTCGCATGCGTAGTAATTTTAAGCAAAGTTACATCATTCATGTCTCCACGTTAATTACAGCCCTTCGTCAATTTTCGATGAAACTATTTCTTCTTTTCCCTACTGCCTCCATTATTTTTTTTTCGAGGATTTTACGTAGTGTCACATGCTGTGCTCCAATTTATTTCATGATGATCTTAATGAATTACTTTAATTTTTGAACAATAAAGAAAGGAGAAATAAATTACAAGAGATGAAATCTTTTGTCTGAGTTCTGACTCATTGAGGCAATAGAGCCCTTAGCGATAGAGTTCGCTCAAGATTTATAATGTTATTTTGCTACTTTTCTTTGATGTTTGCTTTTTTTCTTAAATATTTTCCGCAAAATTTAATTATTTAATAACTCACTTCTGCTTATCACAAAAACTTTCGTTGTTTACAGCACAGAGTGATTCTTTAATTTCAGTGCGTTGTATTATCTTTCCATTCTTATAATAGAAGCAGATTAGATTTTCTTTCAATCCGCACTATTCTTGTTTCCTTGCATTATTTTGCTTCATATCTATGTTCGTCCATTGCGTCAAAATGCTATAATGATTGTTTAATGAAATGTACAAAATATTATTGAAATAATAAATGGTCCTAAATACATGGCTCACCTGTTTTATGTTTATTGCCCTCTTTCCCAATTTTGCATCCAGTATTATAGCTACTCCACTATGCGTTCGTAGGTTACTGCGGCGTTGATCAGATGATCAGAAGAATATTTTCCGGGTTGCGTTCGCGTGTGTTGTCGGGAAACGCAACAGTTTCGCTTACTACCCTGCTGGCGTCCTCATGTGAAGGATAGTGAGAAGGTTTTTGACCATCAGACTTGGACACGCTGTATACAGGATGCCTACACACACTAATCGCTACTTGAATGCCACATCGCATCACCATCCCAGCCAGAAGACTTCACTGGTATCTACATTCGCTATCGAGCGTATAAGATATGGGACTCGGATTTTCTAGTAAGGAAGAATAAGCAACCGACGGAAACATTGCAAAGGAATGGATTCAGGAGTGAGATGGTCCTGAGAATGGACAGAGGAAGAAGAAAGACGAGCGCTGTCAACCACAGCACCTGGCGAAGAAGAACCCACATTGGACCCCAAGGCATATGTAACCATCCCTTTTATCGCTGGGACTTCGGAGAAAATCGCAAGAGCAAGCGTTACATGGTCACGAGGTTTAACTGTGCTACCAAGATAGTCGACATCCTACCCGGGCCCAAGCAGAGAATTCCATCGACAATCCGAAGACGTATACCAAATGCCGTGTTCTTGTGTAAGGTTCTATATTGACGAAACATACAGAGCTTTGAGCACACGCCTAAAAGGACACCAGAGAGCGACACAAAATAAGGAATTAAAAGCATCAGCGATCTCAGAGCACGCATGGATTGAACCAGGACACACCATTAAATTCAAAGACGCCAAAATAATAGCCAAGGAAAATAGGTATTCCCCTAGAATTATAAGAGAAGCTATATAAATCATAAAAACGCTTAAGAATTTTAATGGAGAAGACAGATACTCCCTATACAGCGCATAGAAAAAAGTAGTCAGTCTCCCGCACAATAACAATGCTGCTCCCTGATTGGACGAAGAGATGGCCGATATTGGCGCCAAATTCAGCCAACGTCGCCTACATAAGAATGGACCAAAAACCTCGCTGTCCTTCACCTGAGGTCGCCAGCAGGATAGCTGGCAAAACTGTTGAGTTTCCCAACAACATTCACGGACGCATCCGGGAAAAATGTTGATATCATGGCTACTCCCCGTTGACTCTCGTTCGTCCCACCCAACAACTGTCACTCAAATAGTTCCAGCTGTTCTTCCGTCTCTCCTCTCTCCCCCATCATATCTGTTTCCCTCTTTCCGTTTTAATTTCTCCAACTTCCATTGCAACGATTGTTCAAACATTCCAAGTCCCTTTTTACCTCTGTTGTCCTTTTCATCTCCGTCGCAGGCCTTGAACCAGCTGCTGCTGTTACTTGAGAGGAAACTGTGAGATGATGTCTTGTTGACATTGTCATTGCTCTAATCATTCCAGGTCTGCGGGTAATTAATTAAACTAGCCAGACCTTCCGCTACATTAAGGCTATAGTACTTGGGTGGTGGGAGCTAATGCCATCGTCTAGATAATCTCTCTTCAATATGTTCCTGTATTTTCAGAAGTGGTGAATTTTCCAAGTTGTCATATTAAAAACAAAAATGAAATGTTACTATTGTGGCGTAAAGAGTACAAAGCTACTAGATCAAATTCATTAAGGGTTGTAGAAGTTTCGCTGTTTGTAAAATTGCTTGATAAATGTGTCGAAGCTTTTCACCGGAGTCCACCATTTATAAAATATTATCCCTCTGTTGACTTCATTTGGAGCTGTGTTATTTCGAGAGGTTGTTATTTGGTTGATACAGTCACCTCTCGATACATATACTTGTCACTCCTGCGACATTAAGTTACTACGCACAGAGTCTTTTTTATCTTTAAATCCTTGAGCATTGGGCGTTATATGTGGTAGAGTATTGGTAGTTTTAAAAAATACCCCATCTGAGTGAAGGGGAATGGATAACGAATATTCAGCCGAGGCGTCGTCTCTCGCTTGGGGATGTGCGCGTCGTTGGGAACGGAGGCCCCGAACTCGTGTGCGCGGTGGGTGTGTGTTGGGTCAGAGTGGGGCGAAAAGGATGCGGCACAAAAGGGATTCGGTTAATCCAGGCGAAGAGGAAGGGATCAAGGGTATATGGAGATGTGGAGCGGGAGTGAAGGCGGCGGTGGATATTCGTGGCCCGGGATCATCCCGGGGTTAAAAGAAGTGAAGGGGAGGGACAACGAACGTGTGTGTGAGTGTGTGTTGCTGATGACATGGACACCAAACCGAGAAGGGCGCAGGGTTGTTCGAGAGGACTCGGTTTTAGTTGCGGCGAAAGAAGAACGGACGAAGGGGTGGGTGTTTCGTGGCTTTTTGGATCGGATAGACTGAGGCGGGACGCCCCCTTTTCTGTGTCCCCCTCTCTCTCTCTCTCTCTCTTTATACATATTCCCTCCGACCTCGTGTGTGTGTTCATGTTTGCTCGAACACGTGTGTCATTTGTTTTCACTTCTTCCGAATTCTCATTTTTTCTCCTCCCCCTCCACCCCCTTCGCATTCGACTGTATTTTCCCCTTTTAACGTGCGGGTGTTTTTGAGAGGGAGCTAGTCTCCGCGCGCCGCCTTTGTGGGAGCACGTTTCCCGCGCGCACCCGACCCCCCCTTTCCCGACCTATCAGAAAGGGACTACTCACTTTCTCTCCGCAGCAGCTCACAGGAGAAGCACCGATGCCTTTTACCACTACCACCGTCTCTGTCAGCCTACAGTATAGTCCTCCAAATAGAATTTCCTCCCCCCAGTTTCTTCTCCCAGTGGTTGCAATCCCACCGGCAATCGCTGTCTTTAGTTACCATAGTGGACTTGATGTGGGACTCACGGGTCTTGGGAGCAATGAGCGGCGGATGCACGAGCATTTTCGCAATTTCGTCAAAAGTAGGCATCGGGAAGGAGTTACCCTTTTATTTGCAGTGCTCCGTATTGGCTAATTACCGTGAGATCGCGAACGCATTCGAATATAGGATCGGGCAACAATGGATTTAATTAAGTTAAATAAAAAATTTGAACTTTATATAGTACTAGCTGTGCCCGGCATGCGTTGCATTGCCTCTTTTTCTTTCTTAGCAGGCACACATATAAAAAGTACACACTCAACAAATTCAATAGTTTCAGCCTTAAATTTGTAAACTAAACCGGTCGTGCAATAAATATTCTGAGTAAAACTTACAAAGTATGCTGATTCATGAACATGAAAAAAGTACACACATTGGCATGTACAAAATTCCTCCAATTGCCTACTTAAATTTGAAAAATAAAATACTCCATCCTGAATTCCCCACTGATTTTTATACTTTTCATGGTTTAACCCACAAATCTTTTCCGGAATCAAAATTGGTCCCTAAACGACTTTTAGACTAAGTCCAAAGAATTCCTCGTACCTACACAGAAATTTGTAACGTACAAATGATGCCATGAGTTTCCATTCCATGCCTATGCTGGGGCTTCCAAGTTAATAAAATATTATTTTGCTGAAGCAGTACAAACATGAAAGATTTTCGAGCTAAAATGTACAATTTTAGGAAAAAGCGAAGGATATACGAAAATCGAATGCAAAAATTTAAAATAATCAGACAAAGAGACCACTGCACCAAAATATATTTTACGCAAAAATAAATTACGTACCTTTTAAAACAAATAATGTCTCACTAATATGATTCTGATGCACGTGATTGAGCAACTCGTAAACGATCTGCTTCACTTGCTTGATTGCCGCTCCTCGCTTTTTTGCGAAGCTCGCGTGCCAACACTAATATTTTGAAACGACTGGCGCTCCACCTAATGTAAAATGGATTTAATAATTCAGAAACCTTCAGGGGCGAGCGCACTACAATTCAATGGTTTCTCAGTTTCTATTGGTTAAAATAAGAACCTCTCTCATTGGTTAAAATGAAGATCGTATCTGAAAAATTAGGTTTGAATTATTAGCTTACCCGTCGGGCGTTGTTGCACGAAATGTATTCGAAAGATTAAGAGGGCCTTGGGGGGGGGGGGGGGGCGCGGCGATATTTAAAAAATTTTTATACCTTCAACCTTCGAAACCTTCGTAAGAGTGTACTCAACAACTTCTTAAAGTTTCTTGGCGATCTGTTAATTAAGATTTGATTTGATGTTTATTTTTGTTTGTTTATTTGGTTGTCAAGGAAAATGCGTAAAAGAAAATCGATTGAAAAAGAGAGAAAATTCATTCTTTCGGGCATGATACCACTAATTTTAGTAGTATCGTGCTTTCGGGTATGCGATAAAATGAATTTCAACTCTATATCTTTAGTTAAAGTTGTTTTAAAAAGCGAAATAATTAACCGATGCACAAATTCCAATGCTTAGAATTCCTAATCGGCTCAACTAAGCAATATGAATTCCAACAGCAATGACCGAAATCTGGTTGTCAAGCGAATATGGTATTGTTGATTTCACTGAAAAATATGTTTCTGCAGCTAAAAACGCAATTTTCAGTCAATTACGAAGTGAAAAGGATAATAACTGACAGAATTAAAAACTTAATTCATTCAGACATTTAATTAAAAAATTCCAACTCTCTATCTTGAGCGGAAATAATTTAAAAAAGTAAAAAATGAAACCACTGCACAAAACCCGATACGTACCGCGAACCACCTAAGGGCCCTGAGACTCCCACCTAAAGGGTCCACCTAAGGGCCATGGGACTTTTATGGGCCCTGAGATCATTTTAAAGTAGTCTATAACTTTCCTCCTGCCTTGAACTATTACTCGGCAAAATTTCAGCACGATAGGATTAAAACTGAGGTTAGGATTATTAGCTTACCCATCGGGCGTTGTTGCGCGAAAAGTATTCGAAAGATTAAGAGGGCCTTGGGGGGGGAGGGGGGCGATAATTAAAAACATTTTATACCATAAACCTTCGCAAGAGTGTACTCAACAACTTCTCAAAGTTTCTTGGCGATCGGATGAACAGTGTAGTAATGCATTCAGGACACACAGACATACATTCGTTTTTATATATATAGACTCCCGAAGATCAGTCTCTGTACGAAGATGTAACATTCGTCTGTTTGTGTTGCCATGAATAAGTGATGACATTTTTTTCTCTGGCATCTTCGTTTGGATCCATCTGGGAGACTGAAAGTGTAAATAGTGTAGCAATAACTCCCAATTGGCTTTTAAAAACACCTTTGGTATATTTGAAGGCATTTTTGGCAAACATTTTGGTATTGTCAACTTATTTTCTCGATATTGGCAGTACTTATGGCTTTCTGCTTATATTCATTGATTTGTTTTAAATTTGAAGAGTTCTAATGAGTTAGAAAGCAACAGCTAATTGGGTCTTTTGATTGCGTAATTTATGTTGACCAAAGCGGACAAATGGAGCATTAGATACTAAATAGTTATACAAGCCTTGGGTGACATATTTGGTGCAGTATTCAATTCTGGAATCAAATTCGCTAAGCTTGAGCTAAGGCCAAGCATGCCACGAAGCTCATGATATTTCATTGAGCTCTCGTACTGCGTATATTGGAATGAGGGTGTTTGAGGCATTATCACGTCATTATTTCGTATGTTTGTTCTTATAAAGTGATTTGGCTTGGTGACGGTTGAACTTATGATTATTGTCTCTTGATTAGGCTCATTAAATGAAGAAGATTAGTTTATTACCCCGGCGGTTTAATCAGTTGTTGACGATCAACTGTAATTTGGGTCTGGTTCTGCTTAAGTAACCTTTCAATATTTGAGTAAAATGAAAAGTATGTTTTAGCTGTAGCAATGATGGCGTTCAAAGAGCAAATTTCTCCATTATCTTCTTTCAGAAAGTTCATTATTTACCTGTTTTTTCCTTATTCGTGTAAGTATTATGGATTTATATCTCTAAAAAGTGATCCTCACTCATTAAAATATTGATCGTACTCTATAATTTAATATATGCTTCAATTTTCTTTTGTTATCAAGATTCATTTTGCTGATTTGTCTTTGTGTTTTTTCAATTAGAGCTTCCTTTTTCGTTGTTGATTTTATGGAAATTTCTTTATCGTATTTGGTAGCATCTCCGCATTCATGTTATTAGGCGACTGTTGCTATATTTTAAGAAATTAATTCAATAGAAAGGTCTTAGCTATGGCAGCTTTCCAGGTTTAGGTATGCTTCATGCGGGGTTTAGAGTTTTCATTATTTTTATATTCACTGATTTTTTTTTCAAATGCAGATTGTATTAAGACTTACACTTTCCCAAATTTTTATAGTTGTGTCAGCCTCAATGAATATTTTCCAATTTTTTGCATTACACATTTGCTAGAAAGCCCTGCGTTGTTCATAATTAATGAATAGCGTGACTGAAGGCCCGTGCATCGGGAATGTTTGATCCCATACGCGTGATCGTATGAAAATCGAGAGAATATTTACTAGAATTTTTTTAAATGTCTGGTCGTTCTCCCAGCGTGTGGGTGCGGTTATATTATGTAAATGCGAAGGTAATCTTTTGGCAGTCCATGCATTTATTCTTGTAGATATATATTATTCTGTGGAGGGCTGCCCGGCCGTATGTTTTGACGGTCGGACTGCGTTGGTTTCGAGGGTGGGCTCCTCTTCCTATTTACGCTTTGCCGCCTTCTCTCAAGCTGTCACTCGGCCTTTTACTCGTTCCCGCCAGTCTCCCCTTTTCACCCCAACCCCATGGGTTGCATTCTCACAGGGGCCGCCGTTTAGGAGAAAGGAGTGTTGTGTCTGTCTGTGTGCTAGTGGGGAAGAGGGATGGGGATGGCGTAGTCGTCAGTGGTGCGGTTCAGAGGAGTTGTCACTCTGGAAGGAGATCAGGCGGGTTCGAACTCAACTCCCTTCTCGCATATGCGCCATGTGGAGATCAAAGAGATGGCGCCACGTCTCACAGTACGAGTGTGTTCAAGCCACCTAACCGTCCTCCTATCCTCCGCGACCTCACGTTCCTTTTACACTTCCTTAGTTTACTTTTATCTTCACATTCCTTAAACCCTTTTAAGCAGTCTATATATCGGGAACCTCCATGATGCTGCATTTTTTTTCATTATTCGTTCGCTCCTCGAGGTTGCGTTGCGCTTCTCAGCGCGTTGCCGAATGCAGAGGTGGGAGGACCGTTTTCCCTATCCCCGAGCGCCTTTTTGAGAATGTGATACCTCACATCGAGACGTCCAGGCTACATAACAGATCGGTCGGCTATACGTGTCTTCCAAGTCTAGCTTTAATTTGGTCCTGAGCGATATTTTGTGTGCATTAGGGGCTTCTGTGTGATATTTGCTACTCGTGCGTCGTGATTCCTTACAGTTTTCCTTTCGCTGCAAAATATGAATGCGGACCGATTTGCTATGGATCATTCAGGGCTTTTTTAGGTAACAATCATTAAGGAAATATATGTTTTCCGAATATTTTTACAAGAAAGTAATCGGTAGAGTGTATTTTCTTTTTATCGATGGAATTTCTTGGGGTGAATGCAATTCTGTGGTTAGAGGAGATGCTAGAGATTCAACAGAGACTCAGCCTTCTATTCAAAGGATTTGCGCGAAGGATCGGGTTTGATGGTAATATAGCGCGACGAATTTCATCTGATTTCTTATATTTCTGCGTTTATAATTAATCAGTTATTCAGTTCAACGTTTAGTTTACCTGTGGTGAAATGCATATACTTATGACTTGGAAATTTTACGATTTCACGGTAGATGAAATTAGTAAAATAACTCGCCCTATAAAAACTATTGAATAACAAATTGAAAATAATATTGTTTTGGGGTAGTTATGGTTGAAATATCTCTCGGTGGTTCTTTGCAGTTGAGTACGTGACTGTTTTAGCTCCCTTAACCTCTACCATTATGCTATCATCGTACGTATAGACTACGTATAGTTAGTAGCCTTCTGTTACTAACCCAACTAATAGAGAATTCTACTCGTTTTTCTGTGAGAATTTATCAAAGAGGCGTCAATCGCAAATTATGCGGCTATATTCTCACCTAAACTTTCTAAAATCCGCACAACTCATACTATGCTCACTAATGTTGTCATTTTGATATCTTAGCTTACTCAGTCGTGCGAAAAATCTAATCCAGCTGAGTACTCTTATGTATATTAAATTCTCCAAGACCTCAGCATTAATCTAGGAGTCTTTAGCGTGTAAGTATGGTTAGGCGCATAAGCACATGCAGTTAAATGAAACGTTGACGATAATGAATTGTTGTTCTAAGATATTCGTCTTATTGTTCGTTTACTACGTCATCAGGAAAGACCCCTCAATCCTTGCGAGGGCCCTCTCTCCTCCGGCACAGTGGAAAATTCAGAGCATCCTCGCCGCACGCCTCCGTAACATCCTCATTTCCATCCTTTAGCCCACTCAACCATTCGGCCGCGATAAGTCTCCGGACACCCCGATTATTCTGTCTCCCTTTTAGAGGGAGCCTCCATGTCGGAAACACAAACGTGCCTCCCTTTTGTGTCCCTCCACCCAGCAGGTAGCTCAGCTAGCTCAGCTAGCTTCCTTTTTTATTTTACACACGCTACCCCGGGATCCCTATTTGTCTCCTCCCCTGTAAGACTGACCTCGCGCGCCCTCTCTCTCTCTCTCTATTTGCTGAAAACCCGTTTTGTTCCATCCTCCGAGTATTTGTGTGAGCGAGTGTGTATATATGTGAGAGATAAAGAAACGGAGTATCCCCGTGTGAAGCGTCACAATGAAACGTTATTGTCACTCTCACAAAGTGATTGCGCAGAACCAGACAGGGAAACAGTTTAATTTCATGAGCTTTGTCTTCTCTCTGCCTTCTCTGGCCCAGCACTCCACTCCAGGAACCTTCCCCGTTCCCAAACTATTGTCCCGCTGACCACGTGGCCAGGCCACCGCAAATGGTCGTCGGTCTCCTCCTGAAAGTCCCTCTTTTCAACTCTCCTCCTCCGCTCTGTCCTACCTCTCCTCCTCAGTCATATATATTACCCGCCCACCGAGTGTCTCTCTTGAGGCTTGTGAAGTCGCTCATCCTTTCCCGCCTCACCCCCCCCCCCCTCTGAGCTTTCCTGTGCCACCGGTCCACGAAAAAGGCCCTGAGCGCCCTCGTCCTTTTCTTTCCTCTGCGTTATTCCTTCCTCCTTAGTCACCTCCTCAGTCTCTTTCTATCTTTCCCCTAACTCTTTTAAAGTCTGGGCCCTGTCAAAACAAGAGTGGGCGATGGTGCACACATCATAGTTGGAGATGGAACCCACCCAAAGGCACGCCGTAACACCGTGTTGAGTTTTGAGCTGCCCACCTCATCTCACCCCGTTTCTTCCTCCTCCCAGTCTCCCTGTATCAACCATATTTCCACCCATTCCCTCTCTCTCTCTCTCCGCCCTCCCTCCCCCTTCCTCCGATAGTCTTCAAATCCTTCCCCGAAATCTTGTTGTGGCTCTTCAATCATCTCCTACCTGCCGTCCGCCGCCTCTTTCCACCGCTTTAATGCGGCAAATATCTCGTACCCTCGGGTTACCGCATCCCTCCTCCCCCCCGCTCCACATCATTCTCTCTGTCTCGCTCCCTGCCATTGCGATGCTTTTTCCGGGGATGCTTCGTAAGTCGTTTTGCTTATCATCCTTTAAACGACGTCAATATTTTATGCTGCCGTCGTCCATACCTCCAAATTTTTTTATAGCTGTCTCGATCCACTAGTTCGTCAAGTGGCGTCCCCTGCATCTTGTTTCGCAGCCGTAGTGTATTCGTCGCGAAGAGGAAACGGGCAGTGAGTCCTTGAAGGGATATTTGCCCTTTTTTCTCCGTCATAACCTTTGCCCGTTTCTCATGTTTATTTGACCTAAAGTTAAGATGCTTAAAAAAGGATATTTCTGGTAATAAATGTTAATCAATTGCTAGAGAAGAGAAGTATATCATTTATCATTTTAATATTTCTTTTGATTTCGTTTTCAAATTTTTCCGAAGTCATCTCGGGGGACTTGATTTAGGTATTTTTATTTTCTTTTCGTTGATCCCTTATTCATTGGACAACTCTTACCCTAAAAAAATCATAATTATTAAACATTTGTTGTCGATGATGACCAAAAATGTTTAAATTCCATTGCCGTTAAAAGAATATTTTTTTTCATGAGTATTGCTTACGCCATACTGGAAAAGGGTTGTGTATTTATGCAATCGTGGTGAAACCTACGGGCTGTTTATAACGCTTTTAATTCACCCTAGCTCCCCTTTGCCGAATTATACAAACGATACCATTTTACAATCGAATGTACATTAAAAATGTTACTCGACAATTTTTTTCTGTGTGAATGCGTTCGTTAGAGGCCTTATTGACCCTTCCAATCGGCTAACTTCAAAGGCAATATTTTAGGACAATTTATTTTCATCGCTGCTCACTAAATCACGTTCCGTCCAGTATATCACGACCAAAAAAATGAAAACGATAAACAATAGCTACCCTTCCTCCCTCTATTGGTTCATATATATTCCTCGCCCAGTGCCGGAGATGAGGAGAAAAAAGCAAGTGTCTAAGTAACGTCCGGAGCCGAGGAGAACACATCGCGCAATTATCCTTCGATCCGGTTGAAATATGACCAAAGATAATCGAAAAAAAGCGACTGTAGAAAGAATGGGCGACTGTTTGGGAAGGTAGTGGGACCAAACTTGGGGTGGGCGAGTGGGGGGAGGTTGTCGAAGGGGAAATGGGTTGAAGAAAAGGGGGAGGGGAGGAGTAGGGTGTATAGACAGACCGCTATAATCTTGACCTCGGTCGTTCCAAGGACTTCCCCCTGTCGTCATTATACCATTCATTATTCCGACGACCTTTTGCCGATCCTTCTTCGATCTGCCACGGCCAGCAGTCGCTAGTCGTTATATAGTGGTGAGATTGCGGGGAGGGGTGGCTGTTTCCCCTCCTCCTTCCGAACCATCCGAGCTACAACCACTTGAACTTGTCGGAACTGCGTTCGTAAAAGACCAACCACTCCACCCATTCCCTGTGTTCTCCTCATCTCCCGTACTTGCCCCTGCGTAGGGCCCCGCGTTATAACTCTTCCACTGCGACGGAGCCATCTCTCCCACAATTCCTTTTCCCCTACCTCCGGTCGTCCGATGGTTGGCGGGGGCGGAAGGATGGTGGTATGGACGAGTGGCCAAGGGCACTCTGTTGAGAAGGCCAACGCATGTATGTACCAATGTACCAGTCAGGCGTGCCAATAAACACCTCCTGCTTCATTGCGGCAATATTTCCTGTAAACTTAAAATTCCGTGGTGCGCGTCGCTCTTCGGATAGGTGATGGCGCGTGGTGGGACTTTTATATCACCAAAGACAAGTCAATACTCGTGGACTTGGGCTTCATATGCTTCAATTGCTACGGTTCTATCACACTGTAAAAACGATGTACAGTCTCACTCAGATGATCTTGTATGTACTTTGCGAATTGTTATTCTTAAGATTTTCTTCATTCGATCCTTTTCATAGCGGAATTCCTCTAGTATACTCGGGAAAATGTTTTACATTGGCCTTCAATAGCTGTCTGGTAATATATGGCTTGATATTTCCTATCATCCCTTTCAGTGCAAACGTTTCGAAAGGATAATAAATTATATTTCAATTCAAAGAAGCCCTGGAGAGCTGGCTGGCTGTACACTGTTTTCAACTTTGGCGATACCCCAGTTTTCTTTGAGAATTCCGGAACTCCAACTTTGTTATGGCAGTATTCAATGAGATGGTTGAGGATCACCATGTTGCAAGTTGTCTTTTATGGTCCCTTATGTAATATTTCATGTGAAAGCTTAAGAATGATCGGACAATAATTGGCTTTTGTCCATAGTTCCTGTCGTTTGGATCATAACGTTTTTAAACAATAAGAAATTTCCGTTGGAGAAATCATCCTTAGGAATAATAATCAGTTTTTCTTCTGTCCGCAAGATGTTGAAAAAATTGATAAAAACTGCTGTGAAAGAGTTCACTAATTGATAAATTTGACCGAAGCACCCCGCGTTTTATACTGTCAGCTTAGCATTTATGCTACGTTTTAAAAGAGGGTATCCTTCCATTTTCCAAATGCCAGTATTATCGGGGTAATCTGTGAAATTGTTTTGGAGGGTGTGCATCAATACATTATTTAAAAAAGAATTAGACTCATGAAATATACTGCCATTTTACTCGTGTACTCGAAAACTGTGAATGAGCAATGATTGAGGTCGCCAAAGGAGGTTCTTTTAGGAATGAAGGATTGTGGAGTAGGGAGATAGAGTACCACTGTCTGGGGAGTGTTGAAAAACTAGTTGTGGTTTATGTTCATTTAAAAAAATGGCATCAGAAGATTTCGGAACCACAGTGAAAAGAAGTTTTCAATATGTTTTTTGTAAAAAATTCGCGGGGAAATCCGCATTTGTAGGAAAAAGTGTAGTATTCAGAACCTACTTTATTTAAGGCTATGTGAAACATGTAGAGATCGCCGTGGTCTTGAGGAACTCTTTCTGTATCTCTAGTTACTCATACGAGTTTCATTCTGGCGTTTTCTTAATTAATATGCGTAATGAATAATGAAAAAGAATGAATCAACTCTTCACCCGTTTTCGTTCTACTCGTTTCTTTATGGGTGCTGGAATGTATTCGGGAAAAGTAAGCGTTTTAGAAGGTCTTTGCAAATGCATAATCCTTTGTGTAATTGAATCATCCTCGAGACGAAGTCTCACATTTTTCATGCCTACAGTGCCATGATATTCGCTGAAAAATATAGCTAGACGACAGCGCCAAAGACCCTTACATGGCTGTAAACATTTCCTTTGTTGGGGGTATGTGTTAACCATTATTATTTTATTTATGAATACGAAATGGTATGATGGCTCTCTCTCGTCTTGCTCGTGCCGCTTGTAAGTATTTTTCGCACCCCTTGATATTTTTACGTTTGTCCCTGAGAATGCGCGAGTGTCCTCAGAGTCCTCCGCACCTCTCTCTGTATTCTCACTCTCTTTAGCCTCTTCTCATCTTCTCCCTCTTGCTGAGATACGACGCGACGGCGATAGAGAGAGAGAGAGAAAGAGAGGGAATTGAAACAATGGAATTTCCCGCGACGAGTGCGAGGCCAAACAATAAGATTCGTTTCGCTTAAAAGTCTCGCTCTCTCTCTCTCTCTCATAGTCCCTCCTCTCTTCCCAGTTGCCTCTGTCGTCGTGCATGCATTTTGCAAAGTCCATCTCATTACGATTCCTCGCCCAAACACTTCAAATTCAGGTCAACGTGAGTGAGCACATACACCTGCGAGGCGACGCGTGCTTGCCTCTGTGTGTCCCATTCCTTCGGCAAGGAACTTGACGGTGGTGGTGCTTTCTCTACCTTGGGAGCATTTTAGCATTCATATTTTTTATAAGCGTCAAGGGTGGTTTTGTACCTCGTGCTCTCTCAGAAGTAGCAATTGATGTATGATAGTCATATGTGGTTGCAATGGATATTCCATTTTATCCAAGTGATGGGATAATTCCGGTGGGGAATAGTACCTACCCGATGATTGTTTGCCAAAATTTGTCCTGGCTTAAGTGAAAATGGCACCACACTTTGTAATGTTGTTTTGTTTTTGGTAATTGCACTTTTTCTTGTAAAGCTAAATTAGGCTCTGAAAAACCACGACTTGAAAAAGTGAACCTGAAATTAATGAATACTCTAAATAAGTTTGAGTAAAATTACACTAGCTAATCATATAACTCGGTTGAATTTTTAGTGATTTCTTTGATAATGAAAGTACAATGCTCATGGATACGTCGGATTAGTAAAATAAACTCGATAACAATTTTTTTTCTAGAGATATTTGACATTCTACTCTTCTATAGGACAACTTTGTGAGGCTTACAATTTTTTTTTGAATTTTTACGCATAGATTGCGGATCTTCAAATATTTTGGTTAGGTAAAGTGCTCAATGAATTTTAGTATTAATGAGACATGCAATTTGTGCAAAAAAATATTCAGCCCTGAGATCATTTTAAAGTAGTCTATAACTTTCCTCCTGCCTTGAACTATTACTCGGCAAAATTTCAGCACGATAGGATTAAAACTGAGGTTAGGATTATTAGCTTACCCATCGGGCGTTGTTGCGCGAAAAGTATTCGAAAGATTAAGAGGGCCTTGGGGGGGGAGGGGGGCGATAATTAAAAACATTTTATACCATAAACCTTCGCAAGGGTGTACTCAACAACTTCTCAAAGTTTCTTGGCGATCGGATGAACAGTGTAGTAATGCATTCAGGACACACAGACATACATTCGTTTTTATATATATAGACTCCCGAAGATCAGTCTCTGTACGAAGATGTAACATTCGTCTGTTTGTGTTGCCATGAATAAGTGATGACATTTTTTTCTCTGGCTAATCATATAACTCGGTTGAATTTTTAGTGATTTCTTTGATAATGAAAGTACAATGCTCATGGATACGTCGGATTAGTAAAATAAACTCGATAACAATTTTTTTTCTAGAGATATTTGACATTCTACTCTTCTATAGGACAACTTTGTGAGGCTTACAATTTTTTTTTTGAATTTTTACGCATAGATTGCGGATCTTCAAATATTTTGGTTAGGTAAAGTGCTCAATGAATTTTAGTATTAATGAGACATGCAATTTGTGCAAAAAAATATTCAGTCCGTAGATATGCAGAGTTCAGGAAGAGATTCAATATCCAGATTACGGAACTGTTAGAATGTGAGATGTGCTAAAAAATTATTTTCAGCCCCAATTAATGAACCTTTTTTGTAGATACCGTGATTGGAAAGGTAAAATGCGAGTAGAAAAACTTAATTGTTAACAGTCAAATCGAAAAGACGTGCTTGATTGATCGCTAATTACTGTAGTTTCAAAGGAAAGGCATATCGTTATATCTAAATAGCTGATGTTAACGATTACGTGCAATGTAAAAGATTTAATGTGGATAATCAATTTTGGATGTTCATTCGAATATGGAAATGGAAAAATTAATATTCAAACGAGCCCCCCTTTCTTTCTTCCTTTTGAAACGAATGCACCCGGACTACATTCGACCCCGCCTTTCTACTTCTCATATCCTTTCCCATTTCCCTCCACTACTTTTTCATCCACCTCTCCTTCTCTCCCTCTCTCTCTCTTTCTCTCTCTCTCACTCACTCCCTCTCTCTCTCTCCGCTCTCCTCATGCGACCTATTGCGAGGAAAAGGATGATAACGTCACTAGAGGCCTCTCCTGGAGTGCCATCGCATGCATTGTCAGAGGAAGACGCGATTTACTGTGAACAAAAGGTCGAGCACTTCCCTTCCCTCTCTCCTCCCACCAGCCCATCCTTCCTCCCTTTTCCTCTTTTCCGTCTCCCTCCACCTCATTCTGCTCTCCCATTCTTTGTTTTTTTATTCATCCTTCTCCCCCTCTAGACAGTCCTTCCCCTCTCCTCGCAAATTTTTTTTGCTCCTCCCCAAACGGAGGATTGTGTCCCGAGCTACGCCCCCTCTCCCGCGCTTCTTCTTCTCAGAGTGAGGAGGAGTTCAAAAGGACTGTACGGGCGACGGGGTAAGGTTTCTTTTTTTATTATTCTCCTTTAGCGTGTCCTCGAATGAGAGAGAAAGGAGAGATTGAGCCAAGAGGGGATAAGAGAAGAGAGGGCTGTAGATTCCGGGACGAACTCTGGGTTAAAGTGAAACCGTAGCAAGAGGGAGGGAAAGAGAGAGGAGGATAATAGGGTAAGAGGAGAAAGAGAGGGAGAGGAAGAGAAGGGATTGTAGATGGCAGAGGGCTCGGAGGAGGATGAGGAGGATATCATACAAAATTCACGTGCTACCCTTTTGTCCTCATCACGGGGCGGGACTCGTGAAAAACACGGCGAAGGGGTTTTTTCGAGTGCACGCTGTGACGCCGACAACGGATGGGGAACACACACACACAAGGAGTGAGGGAGATGAGGAGCGGGGACACAGGGTGGAAGCGGGCCCTGAGATGGGAGGAATGGGGGGTGAATGTTAGGGATACAAGGGGTGGTGGAAGAGAGAGAGAGAGGTAAGGGCGACCGGGGAAGGAGTAGAAAGATCAAGCCCTATATAGGGGAAGGAGGCGGGGGAAAAGGATGTGAGGCGACTGCGAGTGGAGGGTATGGAGTGGTGTGGATGCTGGAGCGGGAGAGGATGGGGCAGGCTTATATACGGAGATTTGCTAATTACCGCCTCGCCCACTTGCGAAAGAACGGAACGAGCGAGTTTACACCCGGTGCACTCCACCGGGAGATCCATCTCTCGCCGGAGTGGAGTATGATGAAGGAGTGAGCGCATGGAGTGTGTAGAGGGAGGGAACGGAAGGGAATGGAGGTTTAGAGGGGGTTGAGTTTGAATTGAGCGAGGCGACGGGAAAGAAAGGAACTGTGATTCCGCGAAAAGGAAGGATTGCAGGAATGACGAGGCGATAAATTATTTTTTAGGGGTCCAGCCGTGGAGGAAACAAAACAGCTGCCGGGAAACGTTTGGGAGAAAAAATGGAGTATTTATTCATGTTGTAGTTGGCGGAAGAGTATTGCAAACGGGTAAAGAATGTGGCAAGGGCCTTCCGTGTTGGAATCCGCAATAATTACCCGTTTACTTGTCTTCTGTTGCATGGACGTGTTACCATCGTAATTACCATTAATCGTCCATGAAGAAACGTTGAATGTAGTCACGAGTGGAATGGAAGAATCAGGGTTTCAGGGACTTAGGGAGACTGGATTGGGAAATTTGTGTATTCTAAAACTAAATTCGGTAATTATTCCTTTTGAAGTCCTGTTATTGATGTAGAACGACAGTATCTAAGGTACTAATTCATGAGGGTATTATTGATGACGGAACATTGCTAAAATAAACGATGGAGGAACCAAAGCTGACTTAAGATCGTTTTGATTTAGTAGGCCTCCTTAATATTTAAAAAAATTGATGACGTGTATAGGCGTAATGTTAATAGGGAGAAATAACAAAAATACTATTAACCGGTATGGATCTTGGTATAATAATGCACGAGAGGATGCGAGGTCACTGTGCAAAGGAAAATAATTTTCTCAATCGAATGAGAAAACCAAGTCGAAGAATTAAAAAATAGCTGGCAGAGATAACTCGTGAACTTTTTTGGGCCTTGCGGATGCACTGAGGCATTTAGTTATAAGATCACGTCCGCAAACGTACACACCTTCAAGATTCCACTTTTCAAACGGAAAAATTAAATTCATGTATTGGCTATCGCCTCCTTTGTATAAGAATGTGTTCTCGCAAATCATAGTTCATTAACTCTCGCATCTGTGTGCTTCAGTGCGGTGTACTTCTTTATATCATCGGTATTGGAGACGGACTGACTAGAATGTCTCTCCAAGGGACCAGTTGACATTGATTTGATGACCCCGGGGCTCTCAGGCATGATTCATTTTATTAGAACAATGGTGTATACCATCATTCCGTTAATAGTGGACAGATCGTGCGATGGGTAGTGGTGGATCTCTGCGGCTAGGAAATAGAAAACTGCTGGAAAAAGTTTTACTGGAGTATTAATTGATTCGTGATTGTTTTAGATTTCCGACGACTAAACGAGTTGCAGAAAAGGAAAGAAATAATAGCATTACCTCCTGGGCGATATCTCGCGCACTATAATTTTAAGTCATTTTACCCTTTCGACCACGAGACGAGAGAGAGACATAAATGACCCAACGGGTCGTGCTAATAAATTGAATTTTGGATTAGTACTTGTGTATTTCATTCAATTTTGAATGCAATGCTCATCAGTGTGGTCGAGACCTTGTTCGTTCGAAACATAAATTTCAATTTTTATTTTTTTCTGCAAGCTCTGTTTCCAGGTCCGAATACCAATGCACCAGTTCCATTACAAACCACAATTGATAGCCGATGTCCAAGCCTAACAGTGGCTCGCAGAGTAAGGTATTCGTATGCAAGTGAAAAGGGTCGAGTTTTAAAATGAGTGGACAAGCAATTAAATTTAGAAGCTTGACGAGAAAAAGAAGAAGAGGGGAGGGGTTTTCAGCAGTGACTAAGTTAAAAGAGTTGACCAAAAGCAAGACAGGAGGAGATAAAGTGTTGAAGGAGGAGGAGTCCAAGGAGAGGACTATTCGGAGGAAGAAGTGAAGGGACGGAGGGGAGAGGGAATGGAGTGGGACTGAGAAGTGGGAAAAGGTGGGGGGTGATGACGGGATGGGGTTCTTGCGCCTCTGTGGCGGTGTTTACCCAGCAACTTCGCCACCCCGAGTCAGTATCCTTGTCTCCATCCTCTCCCGACGCGCGCTTCCACCTCCCAGGTACATACTTCAACTCAGGGCTTCGTCCAATAGCCGGCGACTCTCGGCTCGGGAACATAAATCGTCGCCACCTTAACTGCCATTGGTCCCGCGAGTTTATGAAGCTCAGCGTTTCCGTCGTTGATTATTTAGGGAGAGCTGCTGACAAATGATCTCAGCGTTCTCTCTCATCCTCTCCCCCTCTCTCTGCCCTCATCCTCTCTCAGGTAGTTGGTCCTTCCATTCTTTTCGGCTTACATTCAATGTGACGTTGCTGTTAGGTCTCAGAATACATGGGGTACTATCTTCATTCGTGAATAATTCAGCGTTCTTCCCCTCAAGGTTATAAATTTCATCAGCACTTCTTATGCAACTGATGAAAGTTAGCGCTGACGTCTACACTGATGGGAAATTAATGCGTTTAGGGCAAATTGTGTCTCTAAAATGTTTATTCGTATTTGTGGACCCATTTCTTACTTTTAAAATATTTGAAAAGATTAATATTCTCTATTGCATACTCTTTCGAAGTTTATAATTTCCAAATACTTCAATTGTGAGCCCCTTCGACACGAAGAAAAAAATTTGTTATTGCTAGTAGATTGCAATAAACTTCTTTAAAAATTATCCATGAATAACGATCACCAAAAGCTAATGTTTTAGTTGTTTAATGCGTACACGCTGTCATTTTTTAATATCTATATCCCAACTCATCGGCGTTTCTCATAAGTATGTAATGTTTTCAGGGATAAAAAACATTCTAGTCCATAAAATGTATTTATTATGATAGCTAGAGGACATGGTGCACCATTTATGTATCGAGATATAGAAAACTAATGGCTTATTATTATGACAAACGGTGATTTTCCCAATAAATGGAAGAAAATAAAAGCCTTCAAAGCTTTTAACGATTTTGATTCTGCCCAGTATGTCATCTATCGGTGCTAGAGTTTATAGAGTCAATCGCCATGATGAAAGCTGGGGAAACAGGTATGATGAGCTGCAAATATAACGGCATAATTTAAATTATTTTTTCCTCACTCACCGCTTATTTAGTCGTGGAAAGAGTAGAGTGATCTTTTATAAATGAATATGTAAGTAAAATAGAGCCTTCTACCAAATGTCAAGCTGCTAGGACCAATTGAGTGAAGCTAAACTGGTTTAAGTGCCTGGCTAGTTACTATAACACATGTTTTTGTTATCTTGAAACGGTAATCAATGACATTTTAATGAAATTCATTTCCCATTTTTTTCTCCTTTATTTCCTCGTTTTTATCTTTCACGGGGTTGTGGAAATGTCTTCTCTGGTGATAAGTTTTACTCTGTCAATTTCAGAATTTTGTGAGAGAAACTTTTTGTATCGAATCATTCGATGAATCTGCGCCGGAGATTAAAGTAGCGTTATTTTCCGTCACGTTTTACATCATGGAGAATAAGTACTTGGTAAGTTTATACGGACTATGGTGAACACGGTTGAACAAATCGTTCTTGGATTGGGTTTGGTAAAGAGCATTGGAAAGTGATGAGCACTCAATCGGTTTTTGCTTTGCGAAACAGAACTAAATCAAAAAGAATAATATGTTAATTTCTTCGATTTGAAATCCACATGTAATAACCTGTAATCGGATTTTGGTAATGGTTTCCATATCTGTGTCGGAATGTCCTATTTGATTTCACTCTCTACATTCTGATTGGAACTCATTCCAACTCAGTAGATCATCTACTCTTTTCTTCACGTTTATTTGTTTAAGCTGTGCAGTTTGCAATTCTCTCGACCCTCAGTACAAAAATATACTGGGACGAAAAACTCAATATTTATGATATGACCCAATGATCCTGTATATAAGGAATATTTCGTATTGTTTGGGACTTAACTATACCTAGTTATTTTGTTAAGAGCTGGATGATGCCGACGCCAGGTTTCTCTCTACCATATCCTTATTTCCCATGCCTATTAACCTTTTTTTCTAGCCTACCCTCCTATTCTTAATGGCAGTAATGACTTAAGTTATCGGTCACCTCTCCAAATAGCCTCTCGTACACATAATCCCGTATTGAATAGTCTATATGGATCCCGTAATGTGGTGTATCGATGACTTTCTTCCGTATTGAGGTGGAGATATTAATCAATCTAGGTGTCGAGTTGTCTATTACTACTCGCGTCAGTGTGGGATAATTATCGTGTTTATCGAAAATATCGTCCATATCCAGGTGTACGTTATTAGCTTCCGTGTTGACATTTTGGCATCGTCAGTTTTATATCATCGTCGATAATTATCGGAATTATATGCGATAGTTCCGTTAAAGTCTTCATATTAACCGGATCTTTGTGAGAAACAAATTCGATATGACGTCGATAAATCTTATAGAACCGCCCGAACGCATGCCCGCTCTCGAACTGCGACGCACCTCTCGACCTCTCCTCCCTTCCCGTCTTTCTCATCCTCCTCCGCATCACCTCTCCTCTCATCTCCGATATTCCCTGGAAGAGACAGGCCGAAATGGCCGCGGGGCTCTCCAGAGGAATTGAAACAGCAGCGAAAGGAGAGCTAGGACGGAGTACAGCGGGGCTGCGAAGGTGGTGTGGATGGGAGCGGAGGGGTGGCTGTGGAAATGTCGGGTGTGGGAGAGCTTCCCTGCTCCGCACCAACTTCTGATTATTTTGCCTCTTTCTCTACTCTACTTCTCGCTTTTACCTAGAAAACACTGAAATTAGGATACAGAGATGGGGGTAAAGGGTTTTGGTGTGTACTAGAGGATGGCTGGTGTTTTTTTTGCTGTCTCAAGGGATGAATTAAAGTACTCCATCTTAAAATCATGAGAAGAAGAAGGAAAGTTGAAAAAATATGGCGTCCCCTTTATTACATGAGAAATTGTATGTGATAATCTTATGCTTTTATTGTCCCGCATGCAGCCAAAAGCATTGGCATTAAGCTCTTAGGTACCTTACTTAGAAGTAAATGTCTTCTTTAATAGGCTATTTTAATTTCAGAAGGCCACTTGAATATTTGTCACTTATACTTTACCTCGTTAGCTAGAAGGGAGATCATTAAAAGTAATGTATATGCTCAGCTGATTCATCACTAAATTGACTTTTTCTTTTACTTCTTGCTATAAGTGATGCAAAAATCCGAGAGCTGGTGCCGAAGAATATTTTAACCTTTCAACGTCAATATGGGTTAAATTATCGCAGATGACTATTTTTGCTGATAATTATGCGTCATTTCTGTATAATAAAGAATTTTCATCGTAGCTTTATGTATTTTTTCGAGTCTCTGCTTCTCCTCGATGAAAATTGAGTTAAAAATGTAATGTAGGCGTCACCAAAAATGTGGTCAAAGACGGTTTACTTGAAAATTAGGGTAAAGTTGTGCTTTATTTTTAAAAATACCTTTTTTCCGTGGTATAATCGAAAATATGAATTTGGTTTTACTTAATAGTTTGGATAACGAAGAGAATGTCTCTTGATTAAGAGCTTCGAACAGGATAAATACTATCAAGTCACTTCAACTTTCCTGCAAAAACAATGAATCGTGTATGTTTAAATTTTCGTTTCTTCAGGAGCAATTTTAACCTTTTATCTCCACCCGCTTATTTAAAAAGCAGTATTATAATTAACCTTTCTTCTAGCTTAAGCCTTCGATTTTATGTTTGCATTTCATTTATGTTAGAGCTTTTTTAGGCAATGTTTTATTTCCGCGCGGATAAATTTATCCGCTCGTCTCTTATCTAGCGAGTAATTTGCTAACGCATTCCCTCTGCGTTCGTCTGATGCCTTTTTTGTTTCGTTAGTTTAATTTTATTTTTCATCTCTTTCCTAGAGCTACGGGTTTTCAGTGAAAGACTCGGTAACGATGGCGACATACCGTGCTCCTTTCGTTGAATCAATTTAATCTGTCGAGATTCCCCGCACCGGCTAACCTTTTTCGCGTGCTCAAGTAATCACCTAAAGTGGACATCAAAGAGGTCTCCTCCCGGACATCCCATCGTCGACTTTCGTGAACACAGTTTCGGTGAGGAGAAAGGTTTCAGCATCAATATCCGGATATCTCGAGTGACCTGCAGTATTAGTGCCGTAACAGATAAATCAATACAGCAAAAAACTGCCAGGCTAAAAACTTGATATGTAAAAACAATATAAAATATTTCATGAAGACCCTACAAATGGAAAAGAATTTCGTGAACCACACTGACCTGCAGTATTAGTGCCTTATTACTTCATTGACGATTTCACTTTCTAATCTTAGTTACATAATATGATTAAAACATTGAATTTTAGAGACACTAATATGTACAGTCGGATTCAAATGTATGGCAAAGAATCGAGCGGCGCTTACGCTTCTCAAGGAAATCAAGTTTCACTTACGGCGCTGTTATTCGTTGCTACGCCCCCACCTATTCAGCTGTTTATTTGAACGTATTCGAATGGTAATAGTTGAGCAATTGCTTGTTTTGTACTAATTCGTCATTACAATTTCGTTTCTGTTTGGATTTTCGATTTGAGTAAAGAAAATTATTGTTTGTTAATCACAACTGTCGCTCTAAATGAATATATTACGTAGTTTTTGCTGTATTTGTATGCCAGGAACGAACTGTATTTAATTATAAAATTTGATGTGTCCATTAATCAATATGTGGCAGCATGTCATTGTTATTCGAGCTGATCGTATTTGGTGTTCGAACACATGCCTATAATTCATTTCCACTTTCATAAAACTAAGGTTAATATGCAATTACTTCAAGCTATATTTTATAAGTCGGTTTCAATATCTTTGCAGAAAAATTTAATATTGTGCAGTGCTTGTACTATATCTGGTCGTTTATGTGAACTTATATTTAGATGACTGCCATGGCTAATCGCTGGAAAGTTAACGAGAATAGTACTAGTTGCAGGATATTAATTTTGGTAGTGGTATTCATGAGGACCCCGGAAGTGAGCTGACATTTGTTCTGCATGATCACGCTGATAAGCTATATTTATGCTCTTCATGCTGTTTAACTTCCTCATGGGTTAAGTCCATTCTTTGAAAGTACTGGTTGTACCCTCGTACTCTGAGAATGATATAAATGTTTGATCTAGTCTTACCTGATTTAGCGGGAATATCCTAAAAAGCATGTAATCGGGCCTAACTTCTGCATGCTACGTTAACTTAAATATTTTGTTTTTTTATGATATTGGGATGAAATATGAGGATTTTTGAAAGTCGTATTTTATTCAGATATAAACTTCTGCCTTCGCAAAAAAGTATTGTTATTTTGATGTTACTTTTAGTGCTTTTGGGCACTCTTAGTCATCTCGTCATTATCATCTTAATGCGTTTGAGAAAATTGATAGGATTTTTGGAGGGCTGGTCATTAATTGAAAAACGGTATGTTAAACGGTTGCCGACGTTTCGAGTTTAATTAGTACATCATCTGTGTTCGAGGTGCAAATAGTATTACATTATGTTTTCTGATAATGAATTTGTTGGACCATTTCTAAATTGGTGACTTACCCTCCAAAATATAATTAATTTGAATTTCATGGTCAATTACCTGCCTTCATCTGAAGGACTTAATATATAATTTTCATATCTAAATCCTTGAATATATTGCAAACACGGTTGATCTGTCCCCTTTTAAAAGATATTCTGAGTTATCATAATTTTGAGCGTACTCAATTTATTAGTTACATTCTCTTTGGAACATTTTTTGGTGAGACGTGTGATTCTTCAATGGGCTTGGCAATTCTTTGAGAATGAATACAATTTGCATTTTTGTAGAGTAGACGCATATTTTTATTTAGTTAGGCTCCATCTCTATCTCCAAACCTATCTCCAAACCCATCTCTTTCAAAAATTTATATACATAGATATAGTGTCTTCCGCGTTGTATCATATTCAGCCCAAAACAAATTGCAGACAATATGTCAGTAAGTAAAAATGAAGTCTTCCGATGCTAAAGTAGTTTTATTGACTGTCACTAATAGCAGTGGGAATAGGACTCGCAACTATCCACTTTTTTACATAAAAAAGAGGCTCAAACCAAAGATAAACCCAACCATATGGTTGACACTTTTGAATGAATTGCCAATGGATTTGGAACCCAATGGCAGGGACGAAGACATAGACTAAGTTTAAGGTCAGCTCTTCCTTGAACTGGAGACAAAGTATCCAAAACCACCGGCATAAGGAGTTGCCGACACGATTTACCTGAAAAAATCCGACACTAGAGATAAAAAATATTTTTAGTGACAGTTGTGATTAAAAAACAATAATTTTCTATACTCAAATCGAAAATCCAAACAGAAACGAAATTGTAATGACGAATTAGTACAAAACAAGCAATTGCTCAACTATTACCATTTGAATACGTGCAAATAAACAGCTGAATAGGTAGCGGCACGTAGCAACGAATAACAGCGCCGTAAGTGAAACTCGATTTCCTTGAGAAGCGTAAGTGGCGCTCGATTCTTTGCAATACATTTGAATCCGACTGTACGTTCCGTTAAGTTTAAGATTTCACGTTTTTGAAAGAATTCTCGCCGCAGGAATCGAATATAATTACTTTTCTCATGACATACGGATCATTTATTCAGCGGTGTAAGAAATGAAAGATCTCATGATGGTATATAGACAAATCTCAAGGCGAATTAGTATGAATGAAAGAAACGAATAATAAGAAATATTGCTCCTGACGCTTCGACTAAATTTATAGTGAACCGTGTGATCAAATACGCCGCTGAACTGCCAAAATAATATTTAAGTATCTTTCCCTGAAGTTTATTACAAAATTCCGCCGCTTACAGTTCTTCCTTATGAAATTGATGGCAGCGGGAAGGACGAAGAAGACCATTTTGAGTGGAGAATGTAAGTTGGTTGATATTGAGAGTTGGGACTAATGACTTCAGAATTATTTGGTACAATAGTGTAAGATATCCATAACATCCATTATAGTAGCCTATTCTATGTTGCGAATGATCATAATTCATTTAAATTTAAATCGCTTGAAAAAATGTCATTGCTATTAAAGGCTATAGCATAAATTTTCCAATACTAAAATAGCTTTGAAGTGCTACGGTGAGCTTTCGACCTCTTTTCGGGAAATCATTGGTTTGCATGGAGGTAATGACTGGACTTTTCATGGAAATGGGATTGTCACTGTGATATTTTTGATGAAAGCCAACGACTGCAAGGGTAAGAGATGTTGATTTAATTAATTTTCGGCCAGGCAACGGCTTTCATGTTATCCCTATCAGTAAAACTGACCAATTGATCGGAGAATTCACTTATGGTACTCAGTGATAGTTTTCATCAAATATTTAAAGTAGAGCTCCAACAGATACATTTTCTACCTCAGTATGACCAATTAATGGATTGCAGAACTTGAGTGGCCCAGAAGAGGCAAGTGGAACCGCATTTCTGAAACCGTCATAAACAAATGCCCGTTAACTCACATAAAACATATATTACAAATATTTTTGGGATCCGAGTAAATATGAGCAAACAAACGATTAGTTAAAATTAGTGGAGGGTGCTGAAGTAGTTGAATTACATTTTTCCGAAATTTATACCTGGGTCACCAAATTTGGTGCAATAGTGTAAGATATCCATAACGTCCATTATAGTAGCCAATTCTATGTCGCGAATAATCATAATTCTTGTGATATTTGATTATTCCGGTGATATTTTCTTATTATCAACCCTACCAATCCCAAAATTCTGGCGTTATGAAGTTATTGTGATTAAATAATTAGCCAATTTCAGAAAGCAGTGCTAAACCCTTATCACATGCTTCTGATTGATATGTAAGATATCGTTATTTTTCGTCTGTAGGGGTGGGCTGTCATATTCCCCCTTTCAATCTTCCGCCGCACCCTTGCTTTCAAAGTTTTCCCTCTTTCTTTAACGCTTCATTTTCCTGATATTTGTATTTTTGTTTCCTTTGAATATTCCCTCCAAATTCATAAGCCTCTATGTGGTACTGTTCTTATTTGTCTTCCTCTCTGTATGTAGAATTTACGGTTTATAGTGTCTTGGAGCTCCAATAAATTCTCATCTTATTTTGTGCAAATGTATTTTCATTGCACGCTCTAAAGCTGATCTCCTCATTGAAGTTCTTTAAGGCCAATTTAAATTGATTTCCATAAATGATAACGCTATTCGTGAGAACATTTAGAAGGCAAGGTGGAGAATGGAGAGTGCAACACGGGTTTAAAATATGGAAAACAAAGAGGCGTAAGAATCAATCCATCTCTCCAAATGTTCTGGTGCAATGGGGGCAGGAAATTAGTAAAGCATACTATGAATTTGGAGTTTGAGGTTTGCATCCCGGGGAAAATTAGGTGAGACTTAATAGCCCGTTTCAAAACTTTCATGATATTAGTCCTAACTAATCTTTTTAGCACCCGTATTAGCTCATACCTCCTAGACAAAATCTTGATTTCTCTCATTTGTTGTGGATGATTAGATATTCATTGTGTAATAGTTTAGGACGTGACTTCATTTAAAAGTAGGCAGTTATTTAAGTCTTTCAATTTTCCAATCTGTAATGGGAAATTTGAGGTGAACAGTACGATTATTGGAAGTACTCAAGGCTTCACTTTTTCACAGCAGAATTTCCCATTGAAGCACGAAGTGGGAAGCGAATCTACATATTGTAAAATCTCCCCGTTTTCCTCCTTTTGGAGGCATGATCCGAATTCCTCCGTGCCGCTCTCCCACTCACTTCCGTGGTATTAGAAAAGTTATGTAGACTTTAAGGCTTTTATTGAACGGAGATTTGATGAACAAAGAAGCGACCTTATATAAACCATGCAGGGAGACATTTTAATCATCATTCTTGCGGGAGGTTATACAATTTTATTCAGCTAACACGGTAGCTAATTTCATGGCTTAACTTTTGAGACCCGAATCATACGCTACGTTGAACACATTTTGTTTTTCAACAATCAACTCGGAGATTTCATGCTTCAAAAGCAACTATCCTGTGTTGAAAGAAACTCCTTTGATCTCCATCCCATCTGCTTACTCTACGAGCTCGTCCATAAAAGCGGAGCAATTTTTTATGGCTGTCATCTTTTTGATTGCCGACTTTCCCTATCCCATTATCCACATTTTCCCTTCTTTCTCGAAAGTTTCGTCTCAATAACTGCCAGGTCAGTTTTGGAAGCATCAGAATGAAGGGGGATGAATTGAATTGGGGAAGAGGAAAGGGAGCTGAGAATAGAAAAGTAGAGTGTTGAAATAGAGCTAAAAGTTGTCGAACGGAGAAAAGTCATGGGGCCGGGGTAGTAGCTCCCGGGCGTCGAATTGTTGCTTTAGAGTTGAGTTACCTTTGGAGCGAGATCAAGTGATTTATGCCTCTTTTATATTCTCCTATTTTTCCAATAATAGTTTCAATTTTTTCCACCTCTGTGAAGAAGTTAGCTAGTTTGATATTTTCCTTTTTCCGCAGCCAATAAAGTTAGCGTGGCATTTTTTTCCTCCTCTGTGACGGTTAAAGAGGCGTTGTAGCGTTGTTGATAAAGCTCTGATGTCTGCAGGCTCTATGATTCCAATCCAGCTGATGCCTCTAGCTAGCAATTGACTGTTCCTTTGCTTCCAAAGGTAAAACTGCGATTCTTCGCCAGTAATAGCATATTCGAGATACTGGCAAACCCCAAATATATTTTGTACACCACCTTTATAATGGTTTTTACGCTGTTAGGACTTTCATTCCCTCTATCCCTAACCACAAAACATGTCCTTACTCGCGAAACTAAAAATATATTTCAATAATTCCTGTGGGGTTTTGAAATATTATTTTGGACTTATTAAATGTAGTCCATTGCATGCTTCCTCGGTATTTATTTTCTCTATTTGCTTCAGATATATGAATCTTTCTTTTACAGAGTCAACATAAGGAAGACATCAAAATAAAAATGCATTTGTGTGACTGAAATGGTATATAAAATTTGAAATAACTGCACTCTATCCCAAGTTGTTCCGCTGTCTTGAAAACTTTGTTAATTACTTGCATATGGATGTCATGGTACCACCCAATCCTGGAAGCATATTCTCGAAAGAAATAAGTATTTTTGATGTTTATCGTCGTGGTTTTTCCTGCAGAGAGCCTTATTTCTCGATTTTTAGACCTTCTGTGGCTGTGTTTGGCTATATATAACATGTATTTTCTTCTGACGCCCTCAGCGTTTGCTCGATGCACTTATTGCTATCTTCATTTAACGTGGACACGAGGAGGACATTTTCCTCTCGGGCTCAAACTTTAATTCGTTTTTTTTATTGACCGATCTCATGATACTTTAAAAATGATCAGGTTATAAATTTTAACCTCCTTAGAAATATTTATTTCCGGCTGAAACTTTCACATAGACCTGCAAAATAACCTGTAAATTATGTTAATGCTTCTAAAAGTGATTACATTATGTAAAAATGTTTAAATAATCCTTTTTCTGTTTACTTTCTCATTTTGCATCACAATAGCTTTAAGAAATAGAAAAAGTTGTTTACTAGTTTCAAAGCTTTAATCAATGCTTCGCAAATGAGTTGATGCAACGTTACATGCCTCAATGCGGAATATTCGTGTTTTAATCACCATTGCTTTATCTAGGAGAGTTCGAGTCCAGTGGCTGTTATTTCTTGTCTTAAGTTTTTGTAGGGATGAATAGTGGTTGAGAAGTTCAAAAGTTTGAGCACCCCCATCCACCAATCGTCCGCTTTTGAAAATCCCCTTCCCGCATATTTCCTATCCCGATCCCACTTCCCTCTTGCATCCTCCGCACGCTACCATTTGGCCCTTCTTTTCTTTCTCATCCATCCTAAACCCCAACCACCCGCCGCCAGAAACTCCATTTCACGCCTAATTTACGTAACTACATTTTCTCCAAGGGGAGAGGGGACGTCGCTAGGGGTGGTCGGAGAAGAGGGTTGGAAGCTTGGGGAAGGGACGCGGGGAAGGCGGTGTGGGAGGGTTGCGCCAACCGTGAGGCAAGATGGGGCGAGCGCGAGTATTTTTTTACAAGAAACTACGGGGAGGAAGAGAGGAGCGGCGGAAAAAGAGTGAGAGGGTGGCTTTATCTGTTTTATTTGTTTGGAAGGCCGGGTGTGAGGCAAGGAGATGTATGGTGGGGGGGGGGGGAGGCGGTTGAAGGAGTCGTTACGGATTGGAAACAAAAAAAGAGGATCACGCTCCGCATGGGGGGAGTCATGAGCGCGTGCGCGGCAAAATCTCGACGCGCTGTTTTCTTCAGTTGTTTTTCTCCCAAACCCACCTCTCTCCTCCTTACGTTTCCCGTTGTATTGGC
The DNA here is from genome assembly GCA_963169105.1 of Ceriagrion tenellum. Taxonomy (NCBI): domain Eukaryota; kingdom Metazoa; phylum Arthropoda; class Insecta; order Odonata; family Coenagrionidae; genus Ceriagrion; species Ceriagrion tenellum. The sequence goes on from OY720635.1 coordinate 78,785,991, forward strand.
CGTAACTACCCCTCCCAGATGATACGCCCATTGCTTTCTTGATGACGGAGCGAAGTTAGGAGTGGCTCACGAGGCTTTCTCCTTGTAATCTGTCCGTCTTCGGCCATTCTCGATTTATCCGCATCTCTTTCCCGTCTGTTCCAACCCCTCTTTTGTGGGATCACGGCATTTCAACCCCCGCTATCGTCCCTCGCCCATCTTTTTTTCTTGATCCTCCGCTATCTGCACATCGTTGAGAGTTGATGATCTCGTTTCGTGTACCGCGAATGCGCGACTCGTGTCTAGGAGGTCGGGTCGTGTCCGAGCTCGAAATAAAGGGGTGGGGATTCCTGAGGAAGTCGCCTCGTCGTGACCATCCGCAGAAAAACATTTGTCGAGTCGTGGTTTAAGCTCGGAGTCAACTGCGTAAATACTCTTGTGTTATTGTGCTAACCAGCTCCACGAAAACCGTCTGATTTATTTTTGGGCATAAGGCTTACGTTGGAGGACGTATTGAGAGTTAATGGCGTTTTTGAAAGAGTCATTGAGCGGAGGATGCTTCGGGTAAGCGGTGGAGGAGGGAGGTGAAAAACAATCGTAGGTAACCCCAGGCAATTTATTAGGTGTGAGAAGATTTTCATGGACTTGTTCCCAGTTAGATAAATACCTTTTTCGCATTTGTTAAAAGATATTCCGACCATTCCATTAATCACAGAGTTTCAGTTGAGTATTTGAGTGTCCAAAGGCCTACCAATAAAGAGGTACAACTTCAAGGATGGAGCAGAACTTAAGCTAATGCTGGAAGCCTGGTCGCAGGTTGAGTGCTTTGTAGTATTGCGGCTTCGTTGGTACACTTTTGAATGTATAGTAAGTCGGCTATGGTGTTAATGATCAGGTCAATAATGAGATTCTTTTAAAACCCTCACAGCATTGGCTAACACAATATTTTTTGTATTTTTTTCTTACCCCAATTCTTTTTACTCGAAAGGAAAAGAATTTCGAATAAAATACTTTGTGATCTCTTGAAAACATTTTTCCATTTTTTAGCATTATGGTTGGTGTAAAACATAAAATTTTGGTATGTTTACCACTTTAATAAGGTATTTGATCTATTTATTATTTAACATTTTCGAAAGATTTTGTGTAATGTCTTCCGCCCCCTGATTACTTATTCGTAAATGGCTCCGTGCGGACTTGCGGTGGAAGTTCTGTCTCTAAATACGACCGTTTCATGGTGTAATCCAGCTTGGAGGATAAATAGGTAATATTTTATCTAAGAGCGCGTTAACTTTTTGAACTAACCTTGATCCCTCTCGATAACTTTCGTGCATATAAGTGCCTGTAGTTACATCTTCTCGCTACACTTACCTGTTCGACTTAGGAAGTACCTCTTTAAATTCGTGTTTTTTGTATTGTAAATTACTTGATGATGTCCATAATTGACCTATCAAATAGACACTTGGTGGTTTTTTTCTCCCATTTGTTTCTTGGGCAGAATTTTTTTCCGGATGTAGTTTGCAAATTACTATTTTCTTTACCCGTGTTCTTGCGCCATTTTGTCAGATCATTTTCATGGTTCATGAATAAAATCCGGTTAGTCACTCAAATAGTGACTATTTCGAGATAACCACGATGTTGAGAGGTAGTAGACATTCAAATCGGGTCCAGCGAACTCTGATGTAGTTGTGATCCTTCGGATAAGTATATATTAAGCATAAAATCTGAAGTGAAAGACTCTACTTTTACTTTTTAAATGGCGTTAATTATCCCCTAAAAACTCTCTGAATTTTAAGGATGAATATCTTTCTCAGTGTAAAAAAATGTTTTGTTTTTCGGACTTTCATCCATATTAGGGTTTAGAACATGAGTTATTTAGTTGTTTTGCTAAAGTGATGTTACTGTTTTTGCTTATTGCTGTGACTTATTCCTCGAAATGAATGAGCAGACATCGTGGAAATTAATTTGAATATAATAAAATATTTGTGCGTGAAAATATCACGGCAAATATTCATCCATTGAAAACGCCTTTCAAATTATGTATGGGCCAAATTTCCATTTTTACATTTATATTACACGTAGATGGTACGTATTAAAAATATTTTTTTTAATTTCAGAAATTGGGAGTGTTAGTCTTTTGTCTCTAATTATTGTGATAAACCATTTTGTCCATATGCTAAAGTGGTTAGGCAATGATTAGCATTTTAAGTTTTGGCATATCATATCGGAGGTTAGTAACAGCGCGACCACTGCGATGACCCTAATAATCATGAACAATCCTCTAGCACACGGCAGTTAACGAGTGACGTTGACGATCAAAACTCTTCCCTTAGGGATCTGCCGTTGGCCGGATGGTAATATACGGGATGATTTTAATTAACTTTATTATTTCTAATTTTTGTTTTCCGTACAAGTAGTGATGAGATTTCAATTTCAAATATCGTTGTTACCAATTAAAATTGTGACCCTTGGGCCTCATTCTTGTTTCCGTGATTACACACCGTGTTTTTATAAAATTTTTCGTTCAATCTGTTAAAAATCGCTCTTCTGTTTACGGGATTTTACATGAAGTTTTAAGGTGGAATAACCTGCAGCCATCGATCGCACGAGACCTTTCCTCATCATAAACCTCGTTTCGGTCCAATCTGAAAATGTATGCATGCATGCCACATTCCGGATTCTGCCTCTCCTGTGCCTTTCATCTTTCTTATTCTTCGAAATCTCTAAGCAGAAATAGGGTTTTCTGAGTGGCTTGACCGTTTTGAGAAGGCTATTGTCGGAGCTCTTCCCCTTTCAACCTCACCCCCCAAAATAGGGGCACAAGCGTTTTTCAGGCCTATCCAACGTACGCCAGACCACCTCAGTCCATCCTATTTTTTCACGCCTTGTTCGTCACCACTCCTGCTTCCCTCTCTTGTCCCTGTTTCCTGAAAGGAGATGTTCTACCGTGAGGACGTGGAAGGATATCGCCCGCTGCATTTCGTCCAGTTCCGCTGACCGGAATAAACGGTTTGAAAGTCAGGAAAAATTTTATCTGATAGGTTTTTCATTGGATCCTCCTCGGGGAAGAATCCACCCCCTGTAGTTGATTTCGATCACTCCATATTCCATCGTCCTGTTTACTCCGCATTGTTAGAGTGGCGTTTAGAAGCTTTTTGTCGTGTAAAGTCTCTTCCATGTGCAGTTCTTCACTGATATTTTGTAATTTTCCAATGATTGTGATTGCACAAATAATATGGCTCGCAGTCACACGCTCGGGTCTCAAGATCTACATCTGAATGGATCTAACCCTTATGTAAAAATCATTAGACCATGGCCCTTAGGATCACACACCTGACCTTTAATTGGGAGATCCAGGTTCGAATCCTGGTCAAAGAAAACGTTCATGTTGAACGACATGTTCATGCCCCTAGGTATTTATCTAATAAAATTTTAAGCATTTCAGCTACGTTAGCTAATTCACTTATTAATTCATCTTCTCAAAAATATCGTTTTGGACATTTACATCGCTGCTTTACAGAAATTACATAGAAAATTCTCAGAAAACCGAGTCCTGCCTGTTAAACCCGCCCATGCCTGGAACCCTTGGGTTGCAGGCGAGAACTTCACCTCACTGCCACCGGGGCAGAAAAATAATAATGGTTTGATAGTTTGATTGTTATTGTGTACCTGTTATGGAGTTTACCTGAAATAAACACCATTGAGGTAGTTTCATGATTACATCATTGATGAAGGTAAATTTTTATTGCCAAATATTTAATTGGTACCACAGTCCTCGACCATAATATCGATTTAGTCGGCGTGGGCGGAGTTCAGCAAGTTCTCAGCTCCACGGAATTGAGAAACCTATGCGTTAGACCTCTAGGGACAGTTCTTTCACCCCATCCACCTATAAACATTTGCTTCTCAGAAAATCATACAACTTTCTTTGCTGAATGTTTTCTGAGGACTCAACCAGACATGAACCAGAAATCTCCGATGAGTGTCCGATCGCTTCATTGATTGGACCATTTTGGCAATGGAACAGTGAATACTCGGGCAATGAGAAGCGTTGATGTCGTGGACATGCGGTATTTTTTTCTTGGTAACTTAACAGTCTCAAACTGACAAATGTATTTCATTTAGTAAATAGTTGTGGCTTAGTGAACTAAATGGATGAAATTGCTTAGTTCATGCAGAGGTAAATGACCTCCCAACTATATTTCGCTTTGTGATGGATGTGGTTAGAGAGAAAAAAACATGTGAAATAAGTGCCAGTCTCATTATTTGATACGTATGGCAATTTAAAATAATAATAATTGTTCTTACGTTTATTGAGTAGATGATTCTAGCCTGTGCTGGGATTTCGCGTGAATCAATTTAAGGAGAGAAATGAAAAACATTCATTATAATTTTCTGCGTCACACGCAGATTTTTTGTCCGGTACCTTGGTTAAAAAGGATCCTTCGGGTATATACACCCATTTCGGTTGCATTTGAGGCAAAAATTTTTGGTTCCACTGGAAATCAGCCATGCTCTAAAACAACTTCGTCGTAATGTAATCAAGACGGCTCATACCTCCGTGAACATGGCGAGAAAATGGATTGGCACTACGAGTTGGAACAAAAGGAAAAAACCGCTGAAGGGTAGTTTTAAGGCGGTAGTGGTGGAGAGAAATGGATCTGAGACAGGATTGGTGGATATGGATGCCGGGATTGGTCGAGGAAAGGACGAGATCGTGGAGTATAACTTGTATTTCCGGCAAGGTTGGTCTCACTCGAGCAGAACGGAAGTCGGGAGCTCGGGTGCGCGGCGAAGTGGGAGGGCGGTGTAGGATTTGAAAGACTCCTCGCGGTGGAGGAAGGGCTTGCCCTCTTTTGTTTCTTTACAGTCGGGGAGGCCGTGTGAGAGCGGGATTCAGAAGCTGACCGAACGCATTGGATACATCCGCTCGCGACCTGAACATCTACGGCAGAGATCCATGTCGGGTGCTTTGTTGGCTTAGTTTTTTTAGAGAAGGTGGAAAATCAGATGCAATACTGTGTATCCTGTTAAAAATAGTTTTTCAAAACCCAAGGGGTTGGAGTGAAATCGATTAATGAAAAATTTACATCCGTCTTAGTTGAACGACAAAGGAAACAGTTGAGTCAGAGAAGGTGATTATCATCGAATTATTTCGGAGTATCGATCGATCAATGAAAAAACTCTTATTTGCCTTCGTGCGCTTCGTCAATACATTTTCGGAAGTACTTCAACGCATGTATAAAACGATCATTTATTTATTCAAGGTTTTGAGCCTTTGATTATTCGGTACAGGTGTGCCTTCGAGATAGCTAAAGTGCAAGTAAATCCTGCCATATTTCAAATGGATATTTTTCCCTTCTGTCTAACTTGTTAGCTTTACGAGCATCCGTGCCGTACCAATCGCTGATTCCCCTACGTCCACTTCTCCCACCCACCTCCTTGCCTTCACTCCCATATTTCAAATCCCCGGATTCTAACCCACCCTTTTTTTCCCCCTGCATCACGCTCCCCTTCATACTCCGTTTCTCCTTAACTCTTCTATATACGTTCCCTCCTTCCCCTCCCTTCAGGAAAAACACCCACAAACCCCTCCGCCCCTACCGACCCCATATCTCTCCCTCTTTACCCTGCTTATAGTTCCCCTTCTCCTACCCACTCCTCTTCCCATCCGTCGTAAAAGTGATAATCATCCGACTGCACTTTAATGACGACCGGTGGTTTATGGGATATGACAATGAGCGGTGAGGGGGATACGGCGCGTTGTGAATGGGGGGCGGGGAGGAGGGGTAGGGGAAAAAATAATGCCGCGCATAAGATAGGGGGTGAGGGTGAGTGAGGGTCGTCGTCTAGCGGGGAAGTAGAGGGTGGCTAACAAAAGAAGGGGGTGTAATAGGAGGGGTCGGATAAGTGGATGATGATTCTGCCGAAGGGTGGACCGGGGAGGGATATGACTGGAAAGGGGTGGGTAGGAGGAAATGCCGGCGCAAAACGCGAGCGTAAGAAGGGGTGGGTCAGGCGTGAAGGGTAGGGATGTTAGGGGTGGATGGTCGGAGCCTGGATACTCGGGGAGAAAATGGGATAAGTTGGAACAGTTAAAGAAATGTAACACCGAGAAATAAATTTGTTAATTCCACAGGTTTAATTTTACTACGACAAGGTTCCGTGTCATCGTCTGATAATGTTGACTTTTTGATAAAGCCTGGTCATTCAGAAAGTGAAAGTTACCAACTTTTTCATGTTTTTTTCCATTGTGATATTCCCCTCAGTGGAGCCGGAAATAGTTTTATTTTATCTTGAGTAAAACATGGAGAGGATGCTGTAGTAATTTTGATAATGTGTGTGTGAGGATCTTCTGTGGCTAAAGGGGAGAGAATGCATATCAGTCCAGAGGGTGTAGTGTGGCAAGTTCAATGGGCATGGAGTATGATACAGGACTAGCTTGAGGATAAAACTCGTGCAGCGAAAATGATGAAGAGATAGTGAACGTCTGGTGATTTTTGAAATGAGGCTACCTCGCCTCAATTTAGGATTTTTTCCATTAGTTGGAGGATAACTAGTAGGCTTGCAGTTATTGAAAGTATTTGCATTTCATACGAAGACACCATGAGAGAGTCAGTCGAGAAGGAAAAACTATGTTTTTCGCTGAGGTCAGTTTACGAAGTATTTCTAAGCATTCGACGAAGGAAAGGTATTGTTCGAAAGGTAAGTACCGCTGGGCTCACATCATTCGATGGGGTGACCCTCCAATTCGTTCTTTCTTCTGCTCCATCCGTTGTCAAAGTCTGCAGACAGTATGTGCAAAATGATCATAGTCGTCGACGCTCGTTAAATTGCGGTACTTCTACCTAATACAAAACTCTCCATAACAATAAAAACTAATAAATAGGGAATAAAATCGGGAGAGCTATTTTGCTTCATCGTTTTTTCAATCAGGCACTTAAATGATAATACTATCTCTGTGGAGGAACCAAAATGCTGGAAACTTAAGATTCACAAATTTCGGAAAACGGAATAACAATTTGACTGTGGGCAAACTTTCTAGCGAGTGGTGTAAATAAGTTGGATCACTTTTTTCTTCATATGACGTCCCTTCACCTTCAGTTACTTCACCTAACTCCACCTATTTCATCATATCTAACAAACCAATGTACTCATTCTCATCCCATCGTACACGCACATGTCTATTTGTTCCACATTCTTAAATTTCCTTGCTGTGAACCTTCAGTAGCAGCCTCAAGATTTTAGCTAAGATAAGTTGAAGTTGTGTTAGCATTAAAAACTGGAGACAAAATGAAGAAATATAATTTTGATATGTAGTGTAGCGTTTTATGATGCATAAACTGGGATACTGAGAAAGAAAGACTGCGCTGCAGGCATCCGAAATTTGGGTGTAGAGACGGATGGGGATAGTGCAGCGAGTGCAAAGGAAGACATGCGAGGAAGTCCTTCGTATGATAGGTGAGGAGAGGAAACTTGTGGATGAGATCAGGAAAGGTCAAAGTATGTGGTTCGAAGAAACTTTTAGGGACGATGGGATGTTGAAGGAGAGGGAAAAGTAGGAGGCTGGAAGAAACTATTAGGGGTGAAGGGATGTTGAATACCGTGAAAGTAGGGAGAATGCTGGGTAAGCGGGCATGGGTAAGATGTGAACGGAATGAAGGGAGCTAGGACGCATGCTGAGATAAAGAAAGACAGTCGGAAGGCTGTGTTCTGCGCATGTAAAAATCTCTAAGAATCGTATTCTCTTACAATGAAACCTACCTAAACCGGTAGATAACTCTGATAGTAATAACCTCGATGCCAGAGTCAATCTCTATTACGCCGTGTTCCAAATCAAGTATTTCTTCCTTTTTCCTCATTTCCTCATTCCAAAAATTTCCTCAATAGAATATACCATATACTTACTTCATTGTGAGCCTAAGCCATCACAGCAAAGTGGAACGGACAAGTAGGGCTTGCTCGTACATGTGGTCAGAATATACGTCAAACAAATGAGTGAAACCAGCCGTTTCCCTGGCATAGCTCGTTAAAAGGCCCAGAATGAACTTTTACTGGAAAATAAAAGTTAATCATGTCTCGCAGAAACATACAAAAAGTTATATAACTTAATGATGGCTGTTTAATTATCAGGCATACAAATTGGTCCTCACGAACTTCGCAACCCTAGGCATAGCGGGCGCCATGGTGAATCAGCTCGACCGGTACGGCCGATTAGTATGCGTTATCTCTTACTAGCCCGCACCAGCCCTCTCGCGGTCATGAAGTTGGTCCAAAGGTTGAAATTGTGACCTCTCTCTCTGAATTTAGGGAAAATTAAGTATGGCTTGTACGCTGTCGAGTGGATTGGAACACGGCCCTAGTCTTTCTTGAGCGAACTTGTTGGAAGTGGTATTAAAGATGCAAAGTTCTCCACCAAACTAGTATGGGTATAAAAACGGAAGAGAGAGAGAGGGGGGTATTCAGGTTTGTGATGTCTGTGGCAAAAAATGAAGGAAAGGCGCAATAGAGTAGGAAAAGAGAAAGGAATGCGAAATGGAGGGTGAGTATACGGGGGTGGGGGAAGGAAAAAGCAGGGTGAGAGAGAGGAGGAAGGGGTGGGTGGAGAGGAAGGGGAGTGGAGAGGAGGGGTGCCAGCGGATGGAGTCTCCACCGCTGCGAGGTCTGTTTTACGAGAGGGTGGCATGCAGGAAGGATAACGACAGTCGTTCTTTTTTTTAAAGGTCGTATTTCCATCATGGTTAAATTGAGAGGTTGAACGCGTGACGTCTGTATCGCCCCTATCGTTGGAGCCGGGGATAAATGGCTAAGGGAAAGGGGTATAGAGAAACGGGAGGGGGGATTTGTGTAACCAGGGAGAAGTTATTTCGCCCGGTAGTAAAAAATTATGAAGCTGTTAAATCTTAGATGAGGGTGAACTCAGAATAACTGCCTAATTAATATAGTTTCCGCCGTTATAGAGTTGTGATTGAGAAAGTTGAATAAATTTTAGTAGATCTCATAAATTCTGATACGATATTGCCGTATTATTGTACTTATTTCCGCATGTGGCTTGAGGCACATCCTCTGTTACGGGTTTCTTTTCCTGCGTCGTTTTAACAATTTCGTTCCCTGGGAAATGTTTTGCTTCGCGTCTGTTATCTTCCTTTTAGACTTAAATATTGCGCAATTCGTATTAAAAACGGAAAATTTGTTAATTTTGTTGGTATAGTGCCTGGAAAACAATAGCCTATTCAGAGTCATCCAATGATATACATGTAATAGAGAGTTCTTCCGCGCTTAAAATTTTTAATGATCCCCTTAAAATTGCTAATTAGACTCACAGGACTCAATAGTTAAAACTGGTAATCATATCACATTATTCTGTTAAAACTCTTCATTGTTTATTTAGGAGATTTGGGTCGTGTTTTAGGGCAATTGGTGACACTGTAGCATGGAATAATATTAAAAATTTGCAAATTTTCATGTAATTATATTCATATTTAGAAGATAGTTCTAATATCTAATAGTTATTGCAAGGGAACATCGTCTAGTCAACATTTTGTCTCGTAGATTGCCTTAAATCACTCGTATGCTTTTGAAAAAAGTGCTTTAGGATACAACTTCATTGAAAATTTTTACATGCTAAAGGCAAATATAGCTGTTAAATCCAACTGCCAATAGTGGGCATTCCTCTGTATTGGCAACCTCGAAATATTCCTAAATATCCTAATTTATAAGTTTGATCCTACCTATTCTAATTTCCTTATTTATAGAATAGCATTTAAGCCTCATATTCTTGCCTATGATTGGTTATTAGTGCCGCTTAATTATCGTGTCGCTAAATAATTGCTCGATATCTTCCAGCAATCATTGTCTAAACGATCCCCTTCCAGCAGGTTGACGTTCCCGCTGATTGATATTTGCTCTCGCCGTGGAGCTCACATAGGTGCTTCACTTGGGAATTAAACGTGTGTAAACGCTTATGAATCCACGTCATCTATCGGAGAACCGATGCCAGTGTGCTCACACCACAACGCTTGCCATATGACCTCTTAATGCACGATTCTGTTGGTTTGGGGAGTGAGGGTGGGGTTTGGCTCGGGTTCTGCTCCACAACGAAAACACTCGCGTTCCAATCCCCTCTGCCCCCTAGTCCCAGTCTTCCCCCCTCTCTCATTTCCCCCCATTACTTGCTACTCTGCATCTTCCTATTTGGCGCGTTCGTTTGATGCGAAAAATTGGTGGATGCACTGGTCTCATCTTTATCGCAAGCGGCGATGTTAATCCACTCGCCTAAGAGCCTCTTCCTTAGCTAATTTAAGCTAAAGGCGGTACACCGTTCTCAACCAAGTAAAATGTCAGAAATTAACTAAAACAAAATTCACTATTCAATTAGTGCAGCATGGCAAGAATGTTATTTGTGTTTTGTCATTATCATACGCCATTATCTTTATAGCACTGTGCATAAAAATTCCATTTATATAGGTGAAGGCCGTGCAAAGAAGTCGAATCCTTAAGTTTTGATAAAGCTGCACTCTATTCTTCTCAATGTTATAGGTGTGATTTATATGTAAGTATATATTAGACGGGGCTAAAAATGCTTCTATGTTATGGCAGTAATATAAAGTTTCACTTTGTAATTTCAAAGTCCTTATTTTTAGAATTAGTGAATCGTTCAATAAATTTTTGGTCATTTGATGATTTTTAAAAATTACTGGTTTGCTTAAACCAAAGAATCCGTCGAACAGTTTCCAATCAGCCAATCAGTGGTAATCGGAATCTTCTTCAAATGAATCGGTACTCCAATTTGTTACCTCAAAATTATTCGTCCTATACGTCATTATTGCTGCTTATCTTAGAAAGATCGTATATATTTGGGGTCTAAAAACCTTAGAGAGTGTTTACCTGCGTCGGAGTTTTGAAATAGGCTGTGTGTTAATATGTATAGCTACTTTCAGCAATAATCCGTATAATTCTGTAAGAGCCTTCATAGGATTGAAAAAATGTATTCTCTTAGAATTTAAAAAAAATCATTGGATTAATCTCTCAATATTTTCCACGTATATGTTTTTCTTTTGCTTGGAACCATGTTTTCCGTGTATCTCTCGCTCTAATTCCCAATTAACCTTTGCTCTCCGCCCGATCCGCCCGTCCAAACACAAACCTCTCCTCTCGCTCGGCCCATTCTCAGTCATCACCTTCCCTCACCTTCCCCACCATCTATCTCTCTATCTCCTTCCCTTTAGCTCTCTCGCCTCACTTGGTGCCAAAATCACTTTTCGAGCCCTCCTCCCCTTCCTCCCCCGAATTCTCCTCCCTCTATTTCTCCTCCAACACACCATTTCGAGGCCTTAATCGGACAAAAGTGGCGGAAAATTAATTCCCGCCCAACTACCTCATTTCCAAACCTCCAACCTCCCCTCCTATCTCCCCCTCTCCCTATTTCCCTGTGCTATCCCTCTCCTGTTCCTACCTTTCGAACAGCAGATACTCTCTCTCCTCCCCGCCTTAGGTATCCCATCTCCCCATGCGATTTTCTATTCCCAGCCCGTGGCCGAGACATCATCTACATCTGCATGTTGGTGCTATCTCGTGAGCCGCCGCGCCACAAGAGCGTGCGGCATGGTTTGTTTGGACACCGGCCTAGGATAAGGGAAAGCAATTGGGGAAGGAAAGCGAGGATCGGCGTATTTAGGTAGAATGGGTGACCCGTTCTGCTCTTGCTGCAATGGTGAATGGTACACGAGGAAAAAGAATTCTTAATCCTGTCTGTTTGAAGGTGTATTTCTCCTGTCTGCCCTATTAATGATGTTTGGGGGCAGAAATAATATCCTTCGCGCCGGAACGAAGCTAGCGAGGTATTAGATTCTCTAGCAATCTTGGCTTAGCGTGCTCAGTTTAGGTGTCTACCGGCTCCTAACCCGATTCTCCTAATACTTTTGCCTCGCTTTCTCTTTTATTTTGCGTTCCGGTGTGTCAGTGCACATGCAGCTCAGTATTGATGATTTACGGGCAAAGTTGGCTCTCAGGGTATTTCTCTTCGAAGGGATTCTACCTCGATGAGATTATAATAAAAGCTGACCGATTGTATTACATGTTGATTAGGTACTTTTGTGGCATCATGGCGAAAATGTGCCAATACTGACCGATATAGCACTTTAACCGTTGCCTGGGAATGTAGCCCGGGCTTTGTAAAGATCTTGAATTGGTTTCTTTTGTGGCTTATTGGCGGAAGTGTGTGAAAACTGTCCGGTAGAGCGCCATAGCCGTTTCCAGAGAATCTGGCCCGGATATTGTGAAGAGCTTGCCTACCTTATTTTTATTTGCTTTAAAATGTCTTGTTAATTTCCTTTCCACTAATGTAATTTTTGTAACAAAACGCAAAAGTTTACCGTTATCATTATGGAACCACTCCGGTCAATAAAAAAATCCGTTTGCGAGCCTGAGTCTGTGAGCCACGTATCCAATCTTCATCAACGCTGAACCATTCAACCCTGTTCTTCTAATATTCCCTCTATGCAAACTTCGTGTAAACAGTGGGGGATGTATGTATGGAGAGCGGTCCTGTATATCACTGCCGCCCCACCGCGATGCAGTAAACCATTTCACCTCGCCCACCGTCCTCGGCGGCGTTCCCGATTTCTCGCACGTTTCGCAGGAATTCGCTTTCGTCATAGTCACGTGGGGCGGAATCAATCTTAAGATTGGGGGACCATCTCGTGCATTCCATACCATGCCTCGTTGCCGACGTCGCGCTCAAACCTCTCTTTCTCCCTCTAGCTACTACACCCCTATCCATTCCCCATTCCTCCTCGTCAACCATTTCCGTAGTTCTCCAGGCACCCAGCGAAGACACCGCCGCAGGCGAAATTAAAAACGAACCCTGGCGGAAGTGTGTAATATTCCCGGAAACGTAAGTATCGTGCATTAGTCCCTGTATATGGCGGCTCGTGTTGGTAATGAAACTTTAAAAAAATGGGCTATGTTTAGGTAGTTCTTTCGTATCATGAGTTAGATGTCATTTTTTCCATATTATGGATAGAAAAACTGGCTTCTATAAAATAATAATAACATGTAAATCGTGCCTTCATATGCAATTTATTTCATAATTTCAACTTAAAATTACATGGAGCTCCTTAGGGTAGTTAAAGTGGTTGAAACGTACAGAGAAGTAGTGTAAATATATATAATATAAATGAAATTCTAAGAAAAACTTGTAAAAAGCGAATGTTCCCAGGAAATTCAATAATACCGAAGCTAGCACACAAATCCATCTTAGTTATTGATTGATCAGCGCTCAGGGCTACGGAAAGAGAAGATTAAATATTTTAGTTTAATTAAAATGACATAGCAGAGGGCTTTTATACTTGGAAAATTGTTCATTTGAAAATACTTCTCCGAATTATCAGTTGGTCTATCAAAATATACCCTTTCATGTAGAATGTTTAATATTACTTTAATATTTACTTCCTCATGTTGATAGTTATTGACACGATGATTTTCTCTCGAGTAATATGACTCTTATACATTGGCAGTTTATCATTTTTCAGTTCTTATAAATCGTTAGCTGTTATTTTTAACATAGAAACAAAACGAGTTCCCACGAAAGTACTCGCCTACTGTTATGCACTAATAGCAATTCGCTGAGGCACTGGCCACTTATTGCATTGGCTTAAAAATAAATCGTCGTTATACTATTGGTTGCATAACTTACGGAAGAAGAGGAAATGTTTAGAATAGCACTTGTCAATCTATGCCACTTGTTGAAAGATATATATGCGCCTTATATCAAGCGAAATGCGGTTCATAAGACATCTCATCACATTCGACCCGAGTTCATGAAGATAAAAATATTTAGGCCCGGTTTTATAATGTCTGCCTAACACCATATGATGACTTAGCCTTTACGTCCGAAGACTTGGCATCTTGATGTTAACCGAATGTTTTCGTTTTTTATATCACATCAGGCTGTGAAATAGTTGGTGTGTGCTTTATCGATTGGAGATCGTATTACCTTCGATTTTATGCCGAAAAATATTTAATCTGAGATAATAAATATTAAACAGGGCCTTGATAGTAATTTAAAATTTCCGCTGTAACTAAACAGTATTTTACATTATACAAAGAACTGAGAAGTATCTTAAATGCAATTTACATATTTTGGAAAAAGTCAGCCTACGATAGTTAGAGCAATTTTTCTGTTACCTTGCTTACTAAATAATTCTTAGCGTTTTGAAGAATGCAAACAGAAATGGCTGGGTAGTAATTTAAAATGTTGTTACAGGCCGTGTGGCAAGAGGATCCTACTCTGTTAACCTTTGTATCCCATGGCGACAGGGATCGATAGAGAGATCGGGGCGGGGAAATGAGGAGAGGGGGTTTAATTTGATGGCGCCGGATTCGTGTCCTCCCTCCCTCCCCATCAGCCCCCTTCTCGCTCCACCTACGCAAGAAGGGTGGGAGGGGAGAGGGCGGAGAAGGGGAGGGACGGGGAAAGAGGAGGATTGGTGGGTAACCGATTGCTCATTCATGTGCCGTAACCCACCTGAAAACACCGCACCACCCCTTGAGAGAGAGAGAAAGAGAGAGCCGCTCTTTATTCGCTTAATCCAACGAGGTATTGGTTTTTCCTTTGAATGGCGCGCACGAAATGATGGAAGAGTAAAGGGAGCGGAAAATATGTTCCCGATGCTTTCCCTCTTTCGGAGGGGGTGATTGGAGTTTTAATCGGCTTTTTGTTAAATGTCTTAATCCTTTTGACTGCTCGCAATAAAGAGCTACTTTACTCGTCGATGCAGCCGCGTGGAATATTTTGAGGTAGTTTTGACGCAAACCCGTTATGGACCATTGACACCTTGGCCTTGAGGGGATGGATTCTCGAAAGGTTCTCTTCTATAGGGGTCGAGGTTTAACGAGTTTTGAGTCGGGAACACAAGAGGTACACGAAGGAAGCAAACATCTAGAAATGCATGGAATTGAAACTGATTTTGGCTTTGACTTGAACGGGATTATTAAACCGCACATATGTAGCTTACAAATGTAAATATTTTTGGGAATTTTATCATTGTCAATATTCAAAATTAGCAAATTTTGCTCCGAAAACCTTAATTCGTTATTGATTACCTGCAATGAATTAAGTAATAAGAAGAGCGGTGTGAACTTTATCTTATTTTACTTTGGCACCATACTTGCTTGATGGAACGAATCGTCTCTTTTTTCATTCTGAATGCTCATTGTATTCATATATGATGCTAACTAGCTGTATTTTACCCCGTAGGTTGAATTAGATCACTCACCTGAGTGTGCAATGACTAGGAAATAAAGAATCTGTTTTCTTTTCAAGGTTGTTCTTCGACAATTCTCACCTATTGATCCTATTTTACATTCTGATGAAGATGTTTTAATGAGAGTTACCACGAAAGCATCAACCTTTTTTATTTTGGATTGAGCTGTATCTGTGCGTATTTATATTATTTCAACAAAGTTTAATCAGTTTAAATTTAAACAGTGATCATGTAGCGTATAAATGTCTCATGAGCTGAAAATATCTCTGTGCTATATTTTGTGTGATTACCATTTCCCAACCTTTTATTTGGTACAATTTAGAAATGGCGTGTTGTGGAGGGTGCATGGGTTCCAGGTTAGTGGATTAGGAAGGAATGATATGCCTGGGGATAGGGATATGAAAACATATACGATATGTTATGCAGGAGAGGATCCTCCCACCAGCCTTTCACGTTTAAACTCAGACCAATAATTAGCCGAATTGTCGCGCCTTGGGCACCGCCCGGAACCAAAGCCGGTGGAATGATTCTGGTGGCATGACTTCAGCTTTTGGAGGGAAAACTGGTGGGTACTGTAGCTGCAGGGGTGTAGGCACGCGATGGCCAGTGATCAGGAACAGGTGATCATTAGATGAGTGCCTTCTTGGCAGATGGACCTTGATGCATGAACGAGAGTCACGTCAAATGGTTTACGCATTTCAATTATTCTGAAAAGTGCTTCCGAATGTTTGATTGGTTGATTTTCGACAGAAATGAACCGATAGTCAATATGAGGAAGAAGTTGCTGATGAAGAGGAAGAAGCTGAATAGATGTAAAGCTGGTCAGAAAACGTGAATAGGATAGCCAATGAAATAGGTCGGATCATGATAATCGTAAATAAGTGTAGAGGAACAGATTCTGTTTTGAGAATCGGAAGAAGTAGAAGGCTTAGATGGGTTAGCCATCTTATAAGTAATAACGACAATTAGTTGATAGAGTAGATCTGGAAAAAAAATCAGTAAAGAACACGTCTAAACGTCACAATCTCAACGTTTTCAAAGCATCATGCGTTGAGATTACCAAGTGAAGTCAAATGTGGACAAGTAGTGTCCTTGGGGATAATTATTATGACTGGATAGAAATGGAGGTGATTACTAACGAAGTACCACCTTGAGCAAAAATGGCCACGGGGGTAAGTAAGAGAAAGTTAGGTGAATAAGCGAACCCTATAGTACTCCAATTTTTTTTGCGTCAAATAGCCGTGCAAAGAGCAGAAAACAAAACAGAAATTGTCGTGTAAACTTTTTGGAAATGAATTATCGTAATGAGTCTAATTAGTAGTCATCGGAAATGATAACATCAATTCGCTCTACAATGGAACGATCGAGTACGAAGCTGAATGCGATCCTCTCCAGATCTTTCTTAGAATCTTCAATGGTCATCAGCTCAAAAAATTACCTTACTGTTGCTGTTTAAATCGTCCTCTCCTGAAAAAGAGCAAAGAAATTGAGAGTTTCTGGTACTCGAATAAAAATGTAAATTCCCAAGCCTGCGATAAACTTTGTCCCGTTGTTTCGTTTATCAAAGACTACATCTTTTCTCTCATGGAGGAAGATTCCATATCCCTCTTCCGCGTTATGTGCTGCCCTTGACCCCAATCACGTTCACGATGGTTTTTTGGTAATGCTGGTCGAAGATGGACCACATTGCCGCTTTTAGCCCACGACTGCTGGTTTATCGAGGAATCTGGCATATATCGAGTTCAATATCTATTCTTAAAAATTGACGGCTCTGCTTTCTGCAAACTGGTAGTCTTACTCAGCAGTTATAAGGATAGCCCCGAGGATTCAAAAATTCACTTATTTGTGCCATTTGCTGCACTATATACCATACCTTTGGGTTTGAGGAAGCTAAGATAATGAATACCCAGATTGATATGGATAATCGCCTGTGGTAGATCGCCCCTTAATGTAATGTGTAAACATTTGTAAGATGTCTATGATAATATATAATATTGCTACTAGATTCAGTCTGGTAATCTATTTTTCCAATCAAATCCGTTTAGACTGATTGGTTTGGGTTTGATAGCTGTTTTCGTGTGTATTAATTTTTCATTTGATGAATATTAAAAATATACCTCACACTCCTGTGAATGTCATGATTCTTATATTGATGTGAAGAAAATCATTTAAAAAATCCGCGATTAAAAAAATGAGGAATGTTCTAGAGTCTCCCAGATAAAATTACACTGGAAATTTTTCTGAAAGATACCTTGCCTATTTGCGCCGGATATTTGTAAGTAATTTTACATTATAACAGAGTTGAGGGAATTATTTGTGCTTGGTTGATAATGGTAACAAAATAAACTTGAAGTTATGGTATTTGTGCTTTCTTGTCTGATGAAAGTCTGTGTCTTCTTCGTTTAATTCGAGCATGCATATCGTGCAGTTTTTCTCCCTCATTCATGAGAAATGTCCATCTAACTGGCAGATGTTTTTAACTAGGAATTTTCTTTTTGGCATGTACATTTAAATTAGAATGGAGGTTATTACACGTCCACCCACTGCTATCCTGACTTACCTTCACGTTTGAGAGAGCCGTTTTTAATAATGGGCGGTGCTTCACAGCGTCAGAGTGAAGATAGGTGTTAGAAGGACTGATTCAGGCGCGGAGTGACGTGAGCGTGGAATGCCGTATCATACGTGCCTTCACCGAAGAGGCGTTAAAATAACCCGAACACACACTGCAACAATTCCAAACAGCTTGAAATCTATAAGAGACTCTTAATCGTATACGTGTTGCGTGAAATCAGATTTTTGTTCGATTTCTTTTCAAAACTTCCCGTTAATCGCATTAATTGTGTATTTTTTTATCCGTTTGAAAATTATTACGCGATAGAATAATATGAAAAAAGCCATTCTCTCTTTGATTGGCCATTAATCTCTACAGGATATATAGGCTTCCGCACCTTAGGGGGCATAGAAATCACATTTATGATACTGAGTGTTGGAATATTGTATTGTTTTTGGCATGAGGATAAATATGACAGTCGATTTGCAACTATTAACGCTTAACTTTTTTATTTATTATGTTAATGTTCAAATGTTTGGTTAGATTGGTTGTTGTGTATTTTTTAATTTTAGGTTTATAAAGCTAAATGAGCCGTAGCACGTAGTAATTGGAAGTAATCCATGGTATAACCTTTTCATGGTAAAATTTAAATGATTAATATTGAAACTTCACCATATGTGTATGTAAGCACCTTTTGACGAGCAATACGATAGTACTCACGACTGAAAATTTTTATTTTTATATTTTATTTTAAAATTTGCATTACACATATAATATTTGGGTTTCTTGATGACTTATAAATGCCTATTCTAATGAAGGAAGTAAATATATTATTACCATTAAATATCTCTTTAGCCACATTGGGTTAAAAAAATTGTCTTGAGTGTAAATTAAAACTTATTTAAAGTATATCTGCCTTGAATATTTAACGCTTACTCTCTATGCACTGATAGTCATCTTCTTATTTTAATGGTTCAAAATGCGTAGGATGTGGTTTATATCACTTACGGTCACTAGATAGGTATGCATGAAATTAATTAAGTTTGAAGGAATCCAGTCCGCTCTGAAGGAATAGGAGAGCGCTGTTATAGCATTGGAAGACTTATGCATACATGCGGTGTTGGAAGGAAATCATCAAAGAGAAAGAACATATTTTAATTACATTTGTCCATCCTTTGAATGGACTCAAATTAAGTTTCGCATTCTTTCAGAAGATGTATCTGCCATCTGAGTTTTCGATCTTTAAATGAAACTGTCACATAGGCGGGTTTCCAAAAGGAAAACTTGTTATCTTCCGGAAGAATGATTCTTTCCCGAGCGGCCCAGCTATCAATGTTTCGTGAAAATTAATAGGGTTAACGAAAACAAAAAGGCGTTGCTGAAGCGTGTGAGTTATGAGGCAAATACTTTACTGCCGGTCAACCATTTAGCCGTCACCAGAGCTCTGTTGGGCCTACAAATTTTAGTGCACGCTTTTCTTCGCGTTGATCGTTCTTTTCTCTGGTTTGAAATTCAAGTGGCCATTAGTGATCCCAATGTTTGCTTTTATATTGAATTTAAGCGACGTCATTTCCTACTATTTCTTCCCTACTCGTAAGGGGCAGAAGCACGCCAAACAAAATTTTATTAATTTTTGCTGGCTTGAACTTGTAGATTTTCCCTAATATTTCCGAACTTTTTCCGTTGCGTTGTCAGTAAAGGGTATAAAATGATATGAAAAGACAGCCCATTTCTTTGCGGAAAGACTTAATTTTTGTATTAGTGAATACTTATGCCAATTTCAAAGTTAATATTGCCTCCTAATGGATAATTAGGATGATTATTTTTTAACGGTCAAAGTTTGGTTTGTTAAATCTATTTCACCTCTTATTTAGGATGGAATTATGCATTATTTTTTTGCTGTGATAAAGGGTTAATGATAGTTATCGCTCTGTGATTAAATGAAAATTATTGTACGGTAAAAATGTTTGAATGTATAAGCGTTCATTTTGTCCTGTCTTGAAATTATTGAGTTAATTGGCTGAATTGCATGGATTTGAAACCGTTTTTCGTCCGGATGCATGGGCGTTTAGCATTTGCGTGTTAAACGACACGCTTATATCATCATTTCACCGCGATAAAATCCATCAGATGGCTTGCGACGCCACATTGAAAACGATGCATCCCCTAGGCAGTTTCGCCAGGTGCGAAAATCTTTAATCGTGGTTCACCAGACTTCCTCACGTAAGCGCTCCAGCACGTGCTGAGCAACTCCAGTTTACTCTGCACTCCTTTACTCTAGCTTTTTGAGTTTACTCTAACTCCACGGTGCGGGGCTCGTAGTGTATGATCTATACTAGTGGTACTCAGCCATTATTTCACAATCCCATTTATTCACCATAATTCAGAATATAATACCTCTTTTCCAATAAAAAATTTTGAATTATAACGTAACGCAGAAAATAAAATAAGTGTGTTTTTACAGATAGAACCCCGGAGGCAGTCATTGTGACTCTTTTTGTTGTGTAGAACCATTGTTCTGTGTGATGGCCCAACCTCTTTTTGGTAATGCATTGGAATATCTCGAATAAATTGTTAAAACTGTATAATGATCGTTCTCTTTTGCTTTCTCATTACTCATTTGTATGGCAACTTCACGTTACATTTCAAAATTGATAATGCGAGGGTAATATACTTTATCCCCTAATTTCTGCTTTTCTTCCATGTTTAGACTATAGGACATGGTGCCATGTAATACGATGTAATGGAAGGTGAAATTAAATGTTTTAATCATAGTAATAAAAATGCTATGTAATTCAATATATGATATTTTGGTTGTGATGTTAATGTGTTTGAATTTGAGTAAAACTTACAAAACTGTTGCAATTTTTTAGACACGGCGTTACTTGTCATTTTGGTATCCTAATGAACCTCTCATGGGACGATGAAAAGGGAACTGGATGTGTACAGTGAATACAAAGGGGTCAATTCTAGGTTAACGCGGAAGAGATAGGAAAATGATGAGGATGGAGCCATTGCCATTTTAGTGGATGCCGTAGGTCCTAATAGTATGATAGTTAATGGCTGGTCTATCGAGTTTTGTTTGCTAGGAGGCTTTCAATTTTTTTCGATATGGAGAAGCCGAAGTTGCTGCTCTTCACTTTTTCGCCGGGGCCAATGCAGTGGCCAGCACATCCACTCATGCATTGAGCATCTTTTTCGACCTCCTACTTCGCACAATAGCGCAAGCTGTCCAATCGCCCCAACAAGTATGGACCAAACCACTTGAACTCTTAGGGACGCTCAACGGAATCGACACGCAATAATGATTTAGTCGGACGGCGCAGCTTATCATCAGCAGCCGTCAATCCGTGAATTGGTGTACTACAGCTCTCCACTTCGCTTCATTACCAGCCAGACGATCCATTCCTAATGACTATTCTGTCACAATAGCTTGCTTTAATCCGATATGTTCTATAAGGAATATACGTATTCATTACGCTACTTGCCTCGTGAACCAAACTTGTTGACGAATGATTCCTCCTGATGATTCGCATGCGTGAAATTACTGTTTGTGAACCTGCCTCTTGGTGTCAATAAATCCAGAGAGTGAAGTAAAATCTGAAAAATAACGTCCAAATACTGGCTTTTTGACAACTATTGTAGCGGATGACAGGGTTGGCCAAATCGCCGCTCGTGAGCCGCATGCGGCCCATCTATCCCTTGAATCATCAATTAGTAACAATTTGAATGAGGTGGTGATTTTAGTTTCGGAATATTTTCTTTTCTGTGAAAATGTTTTCAGGGAAACTTTTCTTGCTGCCTTGAAAATTTTTTCTCGTTTCCTGAAAACAATTTTTTCGAGATATCTGGAGCAGAGACATTTTAAAGTTCGTAAACATATCAATAACTATTTACTCTTCCTTCTCCTTGTAAATCTTAAGTTCAAGTTCGGTGATTTCTTTCCTTTCTATTATTATAAATATAATTCTCAGCATAAAAACGACTATTCGAAATGCAGCAGTGTTTCCCTATCAGCATGAGAAGAGGGAAGTCTGATTCTAAGATTGATTATTACAATTACCTTGGTGAAGGCTTTTTGTTCTTTTTACTAAATGAAACGTGCTGGGGTTCTAAACAACTCCGAGGAAGGAAGCTGAGGGAAAATGGGCCGCTGAAAAAAGACCGGAGAGGAGGGGAGCACATATTCTAATTCTAATCCTGCCCTTATTGTTTTCCGTCGCATCCCAAAGTCATTCTCGACGTTCCCCCTCTACCCCCCCCCCCCCACTTCCACCCATCTCATCCAATCGCCCCCGCGCCTTTCCTTCTTCACAGCGGTCTGCCCCGCAAACAACGTGCGCTCACGAGTCGCAAAGCCATAGAACCCCATTCCATCCTCCTGCCTTATGCCTCCCGTCTCATCGGCCGCCGCATCTTCAATTCCGAGTCTTTTTTAAAAAGGATGCTCTCTCTATCTCGTTCTCTCCTCTTAGTGTGCCTTCTTCATCTCCTCCCGACATCCACTATCTCTCCCTCTCATACTCGCCGGCCGACGCCCAAGAGCTCGCTCGCTCGTTATAGCGCGACGGGTCATTCCGGACGAAAATGAAATTCATGGCTGCGCATGACCTTAAAAAACAAAAGGAAAGAAAAGCGTCGAGCGGGAAGGGATATAGTTTGTGCGTGGTTTGAGAATTGTGGGGGGAGGAGGAGGAGGACGAGAAGCTAGAATGTGGTGTGTGTGGCTGTGGAATCGTTTCGGTGAGAGAATGAAAAGGGAATTAACAAACTACCTTTTCGAAATGTCTTCCTCCCTCTTCCCTCGCTCGCTCTTCCTATCCTTTCCTCGTCCCACTGCTCCCTTGCTGGCATGCGCCCACCTTCCCATCCTCCCTTCCCCCAAAAACCCTTTCTCTCTCTCTCTTCCCAATCACAACAGTCGGCTCATAAAAATGGAGACCTTCCTTTTCATGAATTAACGAACGATTCACCCGTGGTCTGTGTAGTATGGGATTGGGTTTTAGCGCCGTGGAATGAGAGAATGAGAAAATTATTATTCTCCGAGTAAAATCTTCCGGAGCCGAGTGTTACTGGGGATATTTAAGAAAGCTGGAATCGAGAAATGTTCACGTTCTCCCCTCGGGGTTTACGAATAAAATAACGTGGGTTATTTTTAATTAAAGTCACGTTCGCGCACATTGGACGGAGGAGTGATGGGCATGGTAATGGAGATCTCGTCCGTATTGGGGGGGAGGGGGGGGGACTATTAGTGAATATTGTAGAGGTTGACTGTTCTTCTACCAAAAGCGGGAATGAGATATAGCAAAGCAGCCGAGAAGCACTTTCACCGTAAATATTTTAATTTAAGAGCGGTTAATGGCTATAAAGTGAGTTTTTTCCTTGCGTATTCATTTGTGGAAAAATCGTCTCAATGGCTGTAATCAGTCGTTATTCTCGATAAGTGGGCCTTTTTATTAATTTTTATTAATCATTTTTATTCAATTTTGTACTTATCATTACCTCAAAAATGTAGAACAATTATATGTTAACCTTTCCCATTTTCCTTATTTTTATATAGCGTTTAGGTTACTAGTCCTGGTTATTTTAAAGGATTACTGTTCTCACGCAACCTTTCATACTATCCAGCACCTGAGCGTTCTGACTAGTATGCATGTGTTTGTTAAAACCCTGTTGTGATTAATAGCTCTTTGTCCTCTAAAATACCCTCCTGATCACATTTGGCTTGAAGTGGTCAACACTTGTGTACGTATATTTTATTTATAGTTGTTCATCCTATTTATTGAATCGTGTGATGTCTCATGTGCTGATATATTATTGTTGTGCTCGGTTATTTTGCCTTTAAAACTGGTTCTAATTGTGATGTTCACATTAAATCATCAAATCAGATTATTTGGCTCACGATTATTTAATTCGATTTGTAGAAATAATGAAAGCCTTTATGTAACTTTATGACTGTGTCTTCTAAGAGCATATCCTGGTATTAAGAATGTTAGCTATTCTGTTAAAATCATTATGGCTACGTCCTTCGGCCTGGTTATGTTATGGTGGCACATTTCATTCTAAGAGATTGGTGGGGACGTTTCAATTTCCTCGTGTAATGAGATTCCATTGGCTTCCAACTCCCCCTCATGTGGTTTCGGTCCATCTGTTTATTGAGTAAGATGGTAAAATAATAATGCACCGGAGCCCTTGTGCTGGGCGTCTCAATTGTAAAATAGTGAAATAATAGCTGGGTAGAAATAAGGTTCTGGTGGAATGCAAGAGCGAGGTTAAATATGAGCGCAGTCATTCGTGCAATGCGAATGAACACCCAGGCCTAGTACAAAAAATAGACACGTATTATTCGCATAAAATCCCATTTTTTTTCCATATATCGTTTTATATTTGAAAGGGAATGAAAAATAAACCATGTTCATGCGTGCTAAATGTTAGTATTATTTTAGATACATGCCATAGCTTCAAATTGTACTTCAGCGGGATTTTAGTGAAAAAAATTTGTTATTACATGATTTGTGAAGATATTTAAGTTTCAGTGGGATCGAAATTAAAAATGTAAATATAACTATTCATTAAATTTTGGAATTGTATTAATGTGATATTTTTCTTCCGATTAAGTCATTTAACGATTTTCGTAATCCAGCAGGTACCGGTATCGTAGCATCAGACTTACGGATTAGTTGTTTACAGGCAATATTGAATGATATCCCTTTGTCTGACAAACGTTATCCATAGTTTTTATTCCCGCTGCCAGTGATTTCGAACGGTAGTTTTCTGGAAAAATTGAAATATTATTGTTTTAGTTCTCAGTCTAACGATTTTCAAAAGAAAAACTTCTGGACGACATTAAAAAATTGTGTAACCGTTGAGGAAATATTTATTAGTGGACTTCTCTGGAGTGGAATAAAAAAACTGGCGCTCTTTCATTTTAGTATTTTCATTTTTATTGATTTTTTCGTTTAGTTTTGCTCATCTGATATTTGATACTTAATAATTTTAATCATTCGCACATTTTCTTCTGCCCTTCACGTAGTCTTTGCGATATCTAATTTGCTTTGTGTAATGCTTTGATCGTGTCTATTTTCAAGTTTTCGCTCCCGGTTTGTGAGATTAATTTGCACCAGATAGATGCATGGAGTGAGATTACATTGCCTGCCCAGAAATGATGGAGTTGTTGTAATAACTTAGCGTTAAATTCGTGTTAAAATGAGTGTTCAACTAATTTGGGCTTTGGCTGGATTCACTTAGAGTAAAACTTACTTGTAGATAAAGCGTAGTGTTAGTTCGTCCTGGAATTTTTTCAGTTTGATGTTAATGGCTGTGTACATAAATCCGTCTATACTTCGCTAAATACGAGCGAATGGTGTGTCGTCCACGAGAGTTTTTTCATCATAATTCTCCAGTCAAAATTAATACCTGGTTTTATGATGCAAGAACCCCTTCACATTTATACTTTAATGCACATCCCATTAGATGTTGATCGCGCAACCGGAATAACTTGACCTAATGCGTATTCATGGTATGCATGGTATATGCATGGCCATTAAAAAGTTCCGATTTAATTCCGTTCCTTCTCGCGTTCATGCATTCAATTGTGAACTAGTGTGGGTTCGTGCATCGTGTTATCCGATCTCAAGATTGATTGACTGCACCCCTTCAATTTTCCTGGTTTCCTGCTGATTCCAATGATGATTACACCGTTTCATCTATGAGGTACTTATTATTTTTTAGTCCTCCTTTTCTTTGCCTTCTACTGATGCCTTATATGAGCATATTTTCGTTAACAATTTTCAATTGTGTTGTTATGAGTTAACCGTTCTCGGGCTTTTGTCCGGGTGAGGACCTAAATTTGCGGAAAACCTATCTTCATATGCAACGTTATATTGCAATTAATCGATGCCAGTTTTTTGCTAATCTTGAAACTCAAACTAGCCTTTAGACCGTGGTGGAAAGGTGAATTTTCCCTCGTCTTGAAACGGATTAAAACCGATCGTCCGAATCGCTTTCCATATGTGCTCTCTCGTATGCCGAACCGAATCCTTAGAAACAAGCGAAAACCGAGATTATGAAGGTCCGGCACCGGACACACGCACGCACACCAACGCTCCCGAAATAATAATAATAATAAAAGGGGGAACCGGTCGCGTTGAGCGAGAAAAATATGAGCACCGGTCCACGTAATGCGGCCCGCGCGCGCGGTCCCCACCCTCGTTTTTCTTCCCCGGTTGACGTCCCTCTCATATACCTACCAGCTCCTCCTCGCATCCGCTCCTTCGGAAAGTCATTTCTCCATCTCCACCCCTGCCTCTCCGAACAGTCCTCCCCACCCACCCCGAAAGCCACCGATTTCCCTCCATTTCCCTGCTCCATTACGCCTATATGGGCGGTTCAATCCCCGCTCACCCACCCACACTCCAATGTCGGCGGACCCCCAGAAACCTTCGTTATTGCACGGGGCCCTTTCCAATCTCCTCCTCGGTTATCCAAGCCGTTTTCATTCCGACCTCCGGCCAACACCCGTCTCTCTCTCCTCGCATACATCCCCTCTCCTCATGCCCCTCTACCCTTACACCCCTCGCCCCTTACACCCCTCGCACACGCCCAGTGGAACAAATTAATGGATATACGGGAACCTCGCCCGACGAAAATGAGGGAGAGTAAAAAAAATGACAAAAAAGGCGAGGATTGGGTTTGTTTCGTGAGGGTGGGGGGAATTTGGGAATTGGACCTACGTCACCTGTCATGTTTCCGGTTCCGATGCTCGCATATGGCCCACGCAAAGAGATTTTGAGGACTTTTTTTCTTCATTCGGGAGACCTTCCCCCCTTCTCTCGACTTCTCACACCCGACAATTCTTCAACACGGCAATCGGTCTGGTGTCTGTGTCTTAGAGCCATAGTATGAAATATAGATGGCTCCAGGTTTGAATCCCACCAGTGGAATGGTTACATTAACCTCGGCGGTATTATAAGCGCGTTTCGATCATAGTTCCTTCTGTAATTCGAAAGAGACCGTAAGCTTCGGGCTCTTAGCCGCTCTTCGTTAAGAGTAGGCTAATGCCGACGACACTCCATTTTCATGAGTGAAATAAAAATTTACTGGAAAACTTATAGCTATCAAAGTACTTAGGGCTAGTTGGAATTGTAAACTGTTTCAAGCCACTTCTATGCAGTTGCAAGGAAGCGCACTATTAGAAGGCATTTTATTTTATGGATAGAATGCTAGAAATTGCAAAGTATTCCTAGTGCTTAAGAATGTCCGGAAGTGTGTTGGTGTGGTTGCTATAGACTTGGGATGGTGCAACGGTTCTTTCTTTCGCATTCTCGTCATTGCTATCCAAAACGCAAACCGCTCTACAAGTCCAAGCTCACAGTTAGTCTTAAGAACGCATATCATCCATTAAAATAAATAATTTAAAGTACCTGAAAGAATTGTAAGAGTGACTATTACTTTTTCGCTTTTATTAGCGAGTTGAAAAATAACGATGACACTTTCGTTTTGGTCCGTGGTCGCGCCCTGGTTTCCCCTGCCGAGGGATCCGTGCTCGAATTCCGGTAGTGAGGAAAATTAGTTAGGAAATCCCTGCATCTAATTCGTCCATGTATGAAGAGCCCTTCTAGAGCATCCGTCTGCATCAATCCGTATGGTAGGACGTTGAACTGTGAACTCTAGGACGCTGTCCGTTCACATTTGTTTAATGCTATCCTCTGGTTTCCCTCCTTCCTTTCCCAGCACCTCCCGTTCTATTTCATCCGAAAATTGTCAAAAAAATGGCTTTGGTTTAAGTCGGAATTTGGTTATCACTCTTATAATTGTGAAGATTATAAAAAACCTTGGTGAAAACATGTATGTGGACTGAAGGGTTTTGTAGGGGAAGAGCTTGATCTCCGATGAAAAAGACGAAAATTGGCTGCGTGTGCTCATGTTGAGGGTGTGGAGGAGAAGGAAGAAAGTGTACTGGACGGAAAGGAAAGCAAGGGAGAAATTGTTTGGTATAGTTAGTGAGGTGAGAAAACTTCTGTGTGAGATTAGCGGAGGCAAAGTCGATGGTTGGAAGAGGTAATGAGGGACGAAGAGTTGCTTAAGACCGCGAATCAGTGGAGGATGTTGGGTAAGTGGAGAAGGGGATAAAGTGAATAGGTTTTGTGGACGAGAGAAAGGTTTAAACATACGCTGAGATGAAGAAATAAACATTTTATGTTGATAGGGAAATTCACATGTAAAAATTTCGAGGATATTTACTCACTTCCATTCAAACCTACTTTAACCGGTAGATTATCTTAGTTTTAATAATCTATGTTGTTAAATATCTTAAGTCCGAATTCTCTTCCACCTTTGTTAGTTGTTTCTGGGACGTCAGTTTTGCTGGCACTCCTACCCGCGTCTTGAAGTCCAGCATTTTCTACCTGAAGACCCGGGGAAGGGTGCCAGCGAAACTGATGTTTCCAAATAATGAGCAGAAAGTGGAGGAACAACCAGTTAATGAAGAGATTCAATGACGATAAACTGCGTGGAAGCCTCCCATCTAATCATCATCGTTGGTTGTTCAACCTTAATACTGGTTTGCTGAAGCCCACCATCCTTTCCTATCTAACACTAGTTCCTTTACCTTCTGGTATCTCTTCCTATGTACTTTCCTCTTTAGTTAGTCCATGAATTTATGCCTTGATCTTCCTCGGGGACTTTCCCTTCGATTTTACCTTCAAATCCCCACACCTAATATTATATATGTAATAATTTGCTATTTTTAGACTTAGTTACATAATTTAGATTCGAGACTTCATAAGTGCCCACTACTAGTGATGGTCCAAGGTGTGAGTAAATGCCGCTGGCGGCCGGTCTTGGAGGTGGCCACTCTGAACCTTTTTTAAAAGGGGACAGAAAGTATGAAAAATCGAAAAATATCTATGAATGACGGCCAGCATGTATTTATATCCGAAATATCTTATTTTATATAGCTTAATACTGATTGACACTCACGTCTAACTTCACACAATAGAGCAATGAAGCCTTCGGACTTGCATTTTCCTTGTATTTTCATCTTGTTGTATTAATTGAACTGTGGTTGAAGTTGCTCTATTAGCAGTAACAAAAATGTGAAAGAAGACTAATTTGGAAATAAGAGTAGCCCTCAAATCAACGCGTGATTCAAGAAATATTAACCAGTATATGAATGAATATTTTGTTAGTGGTGCCAAAATTAACGTTACTCTCAATTGTAAAAGTAGCTTGTGGCCGCACTGCCAAATCACTGCATTACATCGGAAATCGAAAGTTTGAGAAAGTAGGCAGGACGGATTCATTTAAATGCACGCCATCGCTTACCATTTCCTCAGCCTCTTATGTGACCGACCTCAGCAGCGAAGCCGCCGTGACGGTCGACCAAGGGGCCTCCGTGATTTCGACCGAAAGGGAGGGCCCATATCCTCACCTTTTCTATACCCGACTGCATTCCCATTTGGCTGGACACGTGCTCTCTCCTCTTCTCATTCTCTCCACCCCACTCTCCTAGCCGTTTCCATCACCAGATTCGGTCCGCGCCCCAAAATGGGAGCGGCTGATTGGATGCTCTCCAGTTATTAATTGATCCACGGACTCACGAATTCGGTTAATTTTTTTTCAAAGGGCAGGTCTATAAACTCTGTGTGAGAGTGATGTTTTTTCCCGTTCTCTCTTTTTCTTTTCCCCCTCTCCGTGAAATATGACCATCTCTTTGCAGATTTATGGTTCCCGGATGTGTCTGAAAGTTTTCGTTACGTTCTACAATGGTCGTCGAAGGGTTGTTTATTTTTTCCTTCGAGAAAAATTATGATTTTTTTTGCCAACAAATTCGGACTGAGGCCCGTGTACGTTCGCGGATGCCCCAATGAAAGTCGTAGAAATACGTTTTGTGAATTATTATCTCTTTGGGATCGTCTACTTGGTTGATCCTGAAAAAATGTCTATCCAAACAGATTTATAACGTTTACTGTTCAAGTAGGTAGCATGGAGCAAATTTGCGTAGTCTAACAGCAAGAAAATTACAAATCACATTAACCCAAGCGAAGTCAATCGCTTTAACGATACCCCTCTCTCTGTGTCTTATCAATCATGGATACTGCCAGTGTATTACGTAGAATTCGTAAGAAGTAATTACACATTTTTCTGTGGAGTGAATACTTATAAGTATACCTAATTATGAATTATAACTCAAAGTTTCAGAGTTATCACGTCTACCATAAGATTAAATATTACTTATACTGTTCAGGCTTTCCAAATTTTACTTGATTCGCTTCGCCTAACGTTAAGTCATAATTTTCGCGCCATTGATTGAATGCGTATCAGATGGAAAATTTCCCATTTAGAAAATATTGGAAATAAATCGGTCAGCCTCTGAAATACTTTCAAGCCGTACTTGCCATACTTTCAGATGTACTAACCATGGCTTATTACATGGAAATTTTCCTGTTGTCTTCGTGTAATGCTCATTTTCTCTTTTCCCTTTTTCAATTTCCCCATATCTCTCCGCCCTTGTTTCTAGTGTCTATCTCGCTATCACCTGTCAATGTTAACTAGCTCTCTCTCAATGTCATATCTGAGAGCTCAGCTCATGCACACTAAAAAAGATTGAAAGAATGTGAAAGCTAGAATATTTGAAGCAACATCTTTCCCACTATGTGGTCTGTTGAGATTTTTTGCTTGCATATCAAGGATGTTTATCACAAATTCATGGCAAATGAATTATTAACGTACTAAACTACTGTAGAATCTCTGTAATGATAAAACAAAGCACAAATGACTAACATCTAAATTAGAAAAAATTGTTCGTGCCAGCGTTAAAATTTGCTTAAACATTTGATAAAAATGTTGAAAATAATTTTTCACTGTGTCCTCTGTTAATTTGGTACTCGTAGTAAAATTCGTTACTTTGTTAAATCCAGTGTATCTTTAGTGTAAATGTCCCTTTTTGTTGGGAGCAGTCAATTGAAATAATTCTTGTCCTTGAGGTTAATACAAAATTAATCCTGCTGTCGTTCTTAGGTATGAAGGAAATTAATAATTATAATACATGCGCCATACTTCTGCCCAAAATTATTTTTATAGTGTGCGTGAATGTTTTTTTTCTGATAACTCGCTGTTAGGAATATCTGATTACTGATTTCTGATTACTCGCTATAGTTTTCCTCGTCGCCCTTTTCCCTGGACGAAAAGAAAATGTAATTCAGTGAAAGTGAATTCAGTGAGAGTGAAAATGAAAGTGAAGTGTGGGTGGAGCAGTTTTCTTTCTTAGGCTTACCTCCAGGCGTAGAGTGGCAAAGAATGCATAAAATTCACTGGAGAGGAGAGAATGGGGAGAAGGGAGAAGTTTGAAGAGGATGTGAGATTTTAGTCATTATTTAAGGGAAGGAGAGTTTGGGGGGAGGAGCGGTGGGGTCATCCGTGGGGAAGGATGGCTTTATTATGCTGTTTGCCCGAATGGACCGAAAGGGCTAAAGGTATAAAACCCTGTGCTTGGGAGACCACGGCTCTGTAAGTCTCGTATTTTAATGTCCACGATTTAATCACCGCCCTGACCCACGGTGACGCTCAGGGAGCGAGGAGACGCGCGTTTAGCCGCCGGGGAGTGCCCGGGATTAAAACCAATCTTTTCCCGTCCCCACCTCCGCTCGCCTGATCGTTGCAGACCTCCGTCCTGTGTACAAATGATACCACCCACCCCAACGTTGTACACCGAAGGATGAAGTGGAATGTCGTCCGTAGCATTTGTGGTTGCCCTGCGTCGCCTTGCAATTTACTTACGTGTCTTTATGATCCTGTCGTAGTTTACTCTTGATTGCAGTCAGTCGCTTTAAATTTACGGCACTTCAAGTTTTGACTCCTATACAGACTTTATTTTTTTGTAAATATAAATGATACTCCATAGTTAATTTAATACTATGAAAATTAATCCATAATACTAATGACTTCCAGCGTCTGGTGGATGAAAGTATCTGAAGGTAGAATTTATCGACTTCGATATTATAACGGAATATGTGCGATAAGGGAAAAATGATGAAAGTTTAAGCTAATGAAAATAAAAAAGGACTTAAGGTCTATGATAAATTTCATTGAATCAAAAAAGCTATTCCAAAGTATCTAAAATGCCGTCGGAATGAAATAAGTGCATGGCATCTTGTGGATTGTTCATTAAATAAAATGTTAGTTAACAATGAGACATTGAAGATAATAGACGACGAATAATGAAAACTTCTCAGTACTGGAACATTCGAAGCAACTTCAGGAGGTTTCTTCCTCCTTGGGAATCGTTCGTGAATTACAGTCGTCGGATCGCAATATGATAGATAAGGGAATTTCCTTTCTAACCAATTTTAAGTGTGAGTTCATCATTCGTGTAAGATTAACGTGATAGATGTCGGAATGCAGAATACGAGTGATAAGCACCGAAATGATGCGAGAAAAATGAAAGAAATAGGAACCCATTTTAAATTTACGTGTCCACTCATTAAGCAATTAATGCTTCCCTCATCCTCTGTGAAAGTGACTATGCAAGATTTTGGTAGCTAACGATCTAAACATGAATTTTTTTAATATCCTCTCAACTTCGCAGCTGCGTAGCGTGAATTTCACGCTCCGCTTAACTAATTGTTATTTTTTTACATTTTCATTTTTTTTAGCGCCATCTAAGGTTTGAGCTGATGATAAGCATTAATGTAATGTAAAAT
The DNA here is from genome assembly GCA_963169105.1 of Ceriagrion tenellum. Lineage (NCBI taxonomy): Eukaryota > Metazoa > Arthropoda > Insecta > Odonata > Coenagrionidae > Ceriagrion > Ceriagrion tenellum. The sequence continues at coordinate 78,818,486 of OY720635.1, forward strand.
ATATCAGTGCAATCATTTTTAGAGTTATTTGAAGACTTTTCTACATTTATGCCATTTTCAATTACTCCTTTATTTATTGTGATCCCTAGTTAAGTAATGCGAGCGCCTAACCTGTATTCAAGGATGACAAGGGCCTTTTGATATTATAGCCTTTTAGAGTTTTACTTTGAAAATGCATACCTCGCATGCAATAGCAGTGTTGTGCAGGGTAGCCGAGACTTTTTAATGAAGCCGAGATTTTTTTATAAAGAATTTGGGCTCAGAAGCCAGCTAAGTATGTCTGTGTGGAAACATGTTTAAATTTTACCGGAGATTGAGTATTGTTAACGATTTTAGTTCAGGAGGGAGAATTTTTTCCCTAGGATTAGGATTAGAATGCGACAGAAGATTCCTATTTGGTTGGAATTCAATTCTTAAATAAAGATTTTTGGAGATACGCCCTTATTATCATGCGATCTTTAATCGTGCATATTGTTCAACTGAATAAATATGATACAAGCATTCAAAATGAACTGGAGTGAAGTTCAGAGTGAAAAAAACATTCACCTGAAGTTTCACGCAAATGCGTGACTTCGATAAGGTTACTGTGCGGACAGTTCCGCAATTCTTTGAAATCAAAATGAAGATAATATAGTTATCATTTCATTTAGTGTACCGTTTTTTAAGGACTAGTACAAAGAGACCGTGAGGTCTCAAGCAGTATTGCAATTATTTTCTCCCAGTGTAATTAAATCCCTTCATTGCAGTGTGGTCTGGGTTTTGCGTAGCCTCGAAGAGAGTTATGCATGGAAGCTTACATATATGTATGTTTTTCATGGCAAAACAACCGTCCCCTTCCCCCTCATTAAAGTCACTTTGATTGGAAGCGTTAACTAAAATATTTGGACGAGAGAGACCCTCTCGAGTGCGATGATAAGTGGAAGCTCCGGCCGCTCCCCCCCGAGCGGGCGAAGAGGGGTTAGCGAGCGCCCCCCTTCCCGCCATTCACTCACCAGCCTCTCGCAGAATCTGAGCGTACTTTTTTTCAGTCTGAAGGACCCCGAGTGGATGGAGTGGATATGCGAAAGGGTAGGGGTGGTAATGAGGCGATTGTCTCGGGGGGAGGGCAGCGAGAAGGGTGACACCACCGAGTACAGGGCAAAGGGGGAATGAGGAGGAGGAGACCAGGCAGAGCTTGAGGAGGGTGGGGGGGAATGGTGAGTTTTCAGCGAGACGAATGAAAAGAGTAGAAAAAATAAAGAACCTCCGCCCCATTTTCGTCCTTTTTATTTATTGTACCCGACCGAAATAGGCCTCTTAATGCACGCCTTATTTATATGAACGCGCGCTGCCGTGTGAGAGAGAGGACGAGAGCTGGAAGAGAGCGGGTGGTGAGGGTCGGTTTTCGAGAAGAGGAGAGTGAGGAGGGTGCTTGGGGTGGTAGATCACAATCGCCATGTCCTTGTGTACACATGTGCTTTGCTCCCCCGCCCCCCCTCATGATTCAACGCTGTCCTTCCGTCGCCCACGCTCTCTTCCTCCCCTCCCTTACCACTCCTCCTCCCCCGTTTCATATCTCCATTAAATCCCTATTAATCTGAATGTCGCAGTTTCTGTTCCCGCTTCCCCAAACTGCTTCCTTTCTCTCTCTGTCTCCGTCGTAGGAGTTCTTATCTTACCATCTGTTTTCCCCATTCTTCGTTTTCCCTCCCCCATCATTGTGTGCAATTCTGCGAGGCTCAAACTTTAATCACGACATTAATTTACTTTGCCGAAGCATTTTTTTCTCTTCTTACCCATAAACAGTACTTAGAGCCATAACAAGTACTTAGCTTTGACCTCCTCCAATGGGTCCTGAAACACAAAAGGTGTTATTTAGATCCTTTGCAAAAAGTAATAGGTTATGATAAATGTTGATCTCAAACATCCTGTTATTTAATGCGTTATCTATTTGCCATGTTAGCTTCTTGAAGTGAAATTACACCTCTAGAGGTCCCAATGGTTCTTGCTGTAGTTCGCCTTCTGTTCCCTTTTAAGTGTTCTCTTTAAAGGTTTTCTCAGGAAGAGAAGGGATCCTAGTATTGAAAGATTTGAGCAACACTTGAGGAGGCTAGGAAAAGAGATACTCCTCAGAAACGCACTCTGTTATTTAGTAAGAAAGCAAAGTCAGCAGAACATATAAGGCTCATAAGGGATACAGCTAGTTGAATGGATAGAAACATGAGTTAATAAGCTCTACGAAAAGTACGGTTGAAAATAGGTCTGATGTAAAAGACAGTATTGTTGAGCATGCATTTCTGCCATTGTAGTACTAACGGGCTATGTATCTGGAGAGGAGGACTCTGGAGAGGAGATTACCTAAGTGAGGAAAAACGTCAATGACCATGAAGCAATGAAATATGAATGAAGAGAGCGGCTATGTTAGATGGGAACTAAGTAAGAGCTTTGGAAAACTTATCCTCGGCTTAGTGACCAAAATGTTGAAGTTTTATAGATATCCTATTTTTGTCCGTTTTAATGAAGTGAGAAGTCATCGTCCTCGACACACCCCATGACTTAATCAATGGCTCCTTCCTTCCCCATTTAAGTCGTTTAGCCTTCAATCTGTTTTCTTTTGTCTTCTTCCGCGCCTTGTTTCACTGTGCCGCATCCAGTTCCTCCGCCTTCCATCAACTCGCCGTTTTAAACTTAGAATCGCCGTCTGAAATTCTCCCACCCCTTGCGACGGCTCTCCTTCAGTTCGTTGTATTTTTTCTCCACCTCGTATGCGTTGGCGCCGGAGTGTTGGAGAATCCAGGCGCCGTCCCACGTCTCACACACAATCTCACTCTGGTGCCACTCCCTCCCTCCCCCTTAAAAACCGCACTCCCGCTCCACCCCCGACACTCTCTCTCTCAGACTTGTGTTTTCTTGTGAGCGTGCGCTCGTATGAGCATCACTCCCGCAGCGCGTCCGTCTCGGGGAAAATTTGTTTACGGAATTTTGAGTGTCTTCCTTGACTCCTCTCTCGTTTCCAGCTCCCTTCCTTTTCGGCGCCGCTCTCCCCTCATCCTCCTCCTCCTCCTCCCCAGGCCTCATACCCTCCCGAGGCCGGCGAAACTCCAATATCATCATCGCATTACCTCGCGCGCATTTGACTCGCATTCCTTTGCAACTGCAGATCCATTTTTCCTCCAAATGAAGGTGAATGACCATCTCCTATGCCTTCATGCTACCGTGCGAGCAGTTGCGAGAACGTTTGGCTGGGGGCGTCATGGCTTCAGCCAGATACTCAGCCGAAATATGATCATGACATGATATAACTGTTGAGTACAATAATTTCTTTTTCCTGCGCGCCATTAGTTATTTTAGGAAAAAATGCCTGATACTCGCAGATTCTCCTCTATTCTCTCATCTCCTGTTTCCTATTCCCTCCTCTGCCATGACTGGTCTCCGAACCCCCTTGCTGCAAGCCCCTCCAGCGGCACAGGGTACACAGAATGAAACGTACCTCCTCGGCCACCTCCCCTATGCGATCGGCCGTTTTTTCCGTGAACGGAATGAATATTCCATCCATATAAGCAACTTACATTTTCCCTCCATTCAGCGGTCACCTTCCTCTATAAGCGGCCATTATCTAATGGGTCCGATGGCTGCCGCTGAATATAAGCTTCATTGTATAATGTAAATTAACCTCACGGAATCCTGTGTGGGATGACCAATAATTTTCGGGAAATATGTCTAAAAGTTTAGGTAGAGATGGTGACGGGTACCCATATGACGACTACTTTGCTAGCCAGAGAGTAAGGCATCATTTTCTAGCGGCTAAATAGGCCGGTTTACACGTTACATTTTAGTATAAAAACGAATGTATCATAGAATGTATAAGAAACCGAATGGAATTAGAGCAGTTTCTATTTCCTCTTAAGTCATTCAAACAATCATAAAATTTGCCGCTTTAAACGATACAATTTCCCTCATGCAAGAGGTCATACATTCTGTTGTACAAGAAAATGTACCGTGTAAAGCGGTCTTAAAAGTTGTTACACACTGCTACCACACACTTCTGCGGCCGTTGGTTTGGTAGTGTGAAGATTTTGTGTAGAAACAATACAAGAGGGAATATGAAAAAGGAATTGGACAACTTTGAGATGTGTTTTAAACGGGCTTTGTGTCAATCTTGTTTTTTTCTGAGGTATCAGATAAGAAGTAATAAGATGGAACTCTTATAACTTGATTTGACCTTAAAAAACGCTTGAATATCAAATTGCATAATTTTCTAGCTAGAAAAAAATTTATGGTCACGAGTAACACTATTATGGAAATTGATTGTTGAAACAACAGTGGGAAATCTGTTATTTTTGCATATTAATGTGGTATTTCCCTAATTCGAGGAATATTTCTAACCTTAAAATAAACTGAGGCAGTTTTCCGGGAATATTCCCACCATTCCGCATATGGAGAGTAAATTTCAGCTAGCTAATCTTGTGTCCAGATTTGTGATAAACTTTCATGCCTTACTAAATTTTAGAATTCCCTGTTCTTGGTCGTGGATGCAAAAACACTTTTTAGAAACAATCGGTTGATTATTAGTTGCATTGTCGGATGGAATAAATACCGTATTTTAACTTGAGAGATTTTTTTCTACGCTTTGTCAAGATGCATTTTATTTAAAACCGTTCTTGACATTTGTGCAAATGGGTGGATCGTCAATATTAACCATCTATGTCTTCCGTCACTATGACTTCCTTTTAGCAATTTTCCTTCCTTTTTCCCATTCCTAGTCGTTTCCACCGAGGGTTCATTCATAAATCCCTTTTTCTCGATCCTCGTGTATTCTTTCCTTACTTCTTCATTGTCTCTCCAGCGTACTTCGACTCCCCCTTATAGAAGGCGTCATTGTTAAGTTCCATCTCATTATTCCACCATTGTCGACTTTTGAGAAGTGGGAGCTTTTGAGCCTTGAGAAGTATAGAGCGACGTGTTTTACCAGAGACGTTCTTTGGTTAATGACACGGAGGGAGACATTTTCAAAATCACCGATACATTGTGTGGCTGGTGACGCGAATGCTGAGGCAGTTGGTTGTTCCCGTTTTTAATGAACGGACATAGTAATTTGGATTCGGTTTTGAATTTCGTTATTAATGAGGGTTGTTATGTATTTCAAGCGAATCTTTGAGATGAGACCTAAAATTGAATCATTAAGTCTGATAACAAGACAGCCATTAGCGTTTGTCATGTGATATTACTTCATTCGTTACATAGCGAAGTGGACTTAGCGAAGAAGTACCTATGTAATTACAGCAAATAATTCATTTCGGCTGACTTTTTATATTTAAATAAAATGGCTTCTGGCTTTGCCTTACATTGCTCCCCTGCCTGCTTTTAGTCTTTGCGTAGCCACCACGGGAACGTATGAGGTTCGATCTCTAGCTGGGACGTTTTGCATGCCAGGTATGGAACCACCCCGTGCCATTCTCCCTGAAGGTGGCTTGCACAATATTTTGAAGATGAAGATGAAAGACTCATGTCCCGATGCCAGTAGTGATTGAACAGTTCGTAGGTTTAAGTGTGTGCAACATCTTGCTTATGCCTCATTTTCATCGACTGCTACGACAATCGAAGACGAACACATGACCGTCTAGGATTTCTCGGCTCTTCTTAAAGTGAGATTTGCCTTGTCCTTCGCTAGTGGTAAGCGTATTTCTGTGGTTTTGAACAATTTCGGCAGAACAAAATATCTGAGGGTAATTTTAATGTGTCTTTTTGTCTAAAATTGTTCGATTAAATATCGATGAAGTATTTGCTCCATCAGACGATGTTTTCAGCTAAATAAAATTCTTAATGGTTACATGTGAAGTAAACTATCCATTATTTTAAGCCATAATCGCCTGGGCGCTTTTATCGGTAAAAGTAAAAATGAAGTATAAGCTTTAAGTTATATCCAGTCTCCCTTAAAATCTGAATTCTGACATTTTAATGTCCCCATTTCTACTGAAAAGAAGCTATCGCCGCAGCGCTCAATATAAAAATAACACAGATATCGTCCTCAGGAATCTAAATATCGTATTCAGGGATTTGGTATTGTTGTTGCAATGGAACTCGGTCATTTTGCCTAGAAATATTCCAGTTCCAAGTACTATTTTAAACCATGATGACGTTACCAAGTGTTTCTATTTTCAGCCAATGTTGATGTAACCAGCTGCTCATAATTTCCGCCGAACCATAGCCAGTTTTACTGCTCTTATTATTTATACCCCTGTTTCCAACACATTTTTTCCACACAACACACAACTAAAGAAACATTTTTAAATAGAGGGAATTGATGAAGCGGAGTTTGAGTAGAAATGTAAAGAAAAGGCTGGTGAAAATTTTTACATTGACTTGCGTTTGAGATGTGAATGTAGAGACGGATGGAGAGGGAGGGCTGGGTAACAAGGAGGACGAACGAGGAGGCATTGGTTATCTTTGGAGAGGAGAGGAAGCACGTTGCCTCGGTTTGCAGGAGGTAGAAGAGGTGTATGGAGGACGTTTTGAAAAAAGAGAGAATGTTGAAGAGGATGATAGAGAGGAGAACATTGGGAAAGCGTGAAAGGAAGTAAAAGGATGGAAATTCTGGCCGAAATAAGAAGAGGGAGACGATATGAGAATTTTGAGGGATCCAACGTCGGATCACCAAAGGAGAAAAAACGGAGCAGTATGCTAGAACGGAGGACTTCAGGATATTTACTGCGCAAAAACCTACCAGTCAGCTGGTAGAATATCCAAATGAATAAATGAATATGTTTCTGAAGTTGATGATCTACTTTTTAAAATGAATACTGCTCCCCTTTCATTCAACCTCAAGGGGTTAAATTTTTGAGGTGCCGTCCTTTAATCCATGATTCGATGTTCACACAGTTCGAATTTCCGCCGAACTACAAAGACCAAAGTACGTGAAAAACGTTAAAAGGCCGACTTTTCAGTGTGAGAGAGAGAGCGAAGAACCACGCGGCGTGGGCTAGTTTCCTCTCTTTTCTCTCTCTCCGTGGCAGACCAACAGCCCAGACTCCCCGCCGACAACACAATCGCATCCGCTCCATCTGCAACTCACCCTTTCCCCGCCTCTGTCCACGAAAAAAAAGCTGAGCGTGAATGGGGTAGGGATTGATGTTGGCAGAAGGGGGAAGGGAGAGGGGATTTTAGGGGTCGGCGATTAGGCAAAGGGGTGGGGTTGAATGAGGGGCAGTTGGGGGGTTGGGGGTACTGCAGGGAAAGATCATGTCACCGTATGCGGAAGAGGGGTCCGTGCGGAACGGAGCATCTGCAGTTTGCGGGCAGCGATGACTAGTTTTGTGTGTGATGGGCGCTCTGGGGACCTCAGCGTAGCTGGCGCGTTATAGAGGGGGGTGAGTGAGGCGGTAAAAAGATGTTTTCTGGGGGAGGGGGGGGGGGACTGTGTTTGTGGGAGGCGTGGAAAGGGGTTGGTCGTGTCCCGGTGGCTTGGAAGCGGTAAAGCGAGCGTGAAAGAGAGACGTGAGCGGGGCGGGGGGAGGTAGTGGGGGGGGGGAGAGATGGGGGGAGTGAGGCTTTTGGTTTTTCGGCGTGGATAATGGGAGCGGCGAGGGTGGACGAGTGGAGTGGTTCTGAAATCCGCGGGGTGGCTTTGAGGCTTACGGAAAGGAGGACTCTTTCCGTTTGGGGAAGGCTTGAGGTGTGAGGTATGAAAGGATGCAGGTCAGATGATGTCTATATGACTCACGCCCTCGCGTTTGGCTTTACGGCTTGATTTCAAAGATAGGCCCCTCAAAGTGGGCTTCTTCACTCATTGTCTCAATGCTCTCGCTGCCGAATCTTAGACTCAATTACAACTGTTAGCAATTGTGCCTTTAAAAACCATTCCTACATTCCCAAAGTGAAGATTACATCCTGCACTATGTAACGGTAAAAAATCTTCATGATTAAATATAGAACAATAAATTTCTAGTTTTAAATAAAACCATCATTTTAATGATAATTATTGTTATATGATGTTAGTGATTTTTATCTGGAAGTACTTTTAACTTATGCTAACCGCAACAATGGGAAGTTTTCAAATGTAGTCGGTTGATGGGATTCGCAACTAGAGGGTATACTCGATATTTTCCATAGGTCTGTATTTTTGAAAGGAAGGACCGATGTCAAAGTTGTAAAAATTACTTTTGTATATTTTTTGCAGTTTATTTTACCTCTCCCTTCTATGAGAAAATTGAACGTAGAAAAATGTGATGCCACTAGTTTTGTATAAAGTGGTTGGTTCTAATCAGCATTGCCATTCGTGTATTATCCAAATCCATTAAATATCCATCCAAATTAATCCAAATCAATTCCATATATTAAGCATGATCCAAAGCAATTAAATATACGGAGCGACCTTCGTCGTTGCCTGAAAGCAAGGGCTCGTCACACATGAGGTTGTGTTAATAGATTCCATGTGTTATTTTTTGCTGTGTTCATTCGAAAAACCTATACCAAATGAGGCGGTAAAACTGTATCAAAGTAATGGTCTTAACTGTTTTATTGAAAATCTCGGAGTCTAAGTAAATATAAATACCTGTAATAGAGCTAAAGCAATGTGTATATTTCGAATAAAGTTTACTATGGTGCGACTAGATTCGACGCGTCGGCGTCACCATCAGCTATCTTACATGGACTCGGAATGCGTTGAAACGTGTAGTACCAGCAAAAATTTGGTGGAAATATAAATTGCGTTTTTTTCTGTTATTGTTAATTTTCGCACCATTCAGCCAGATACTATTGGTTGTTACTACCTCCGTTATCTATAATAACTATTGGTGCTTAAAATGAGTAGGTATATTTATTTCTTGTTTTTTAAAGATTACATACTTTGAAATACAGATAGGTTATTTCCGGTGCTTAAATTTCGCTGTCATCCTTTAAATGTTACCCTTAAAATTCCAGAAATAATAATATGTGCTTGATCTCTAACTTTATCGAATAAGATTTATTTTTTATTGATGAGGTTTTAAGTCCATTGCCTTCAGTAACTTGCTGTCCGCAGATCATCATCCATGTATTTATTATTGTAGAGCTTATAGATGATAGTTTAATACTTTAAAAATAACTATGAATGCGGAAGGTTTAAAATGTTTTTTTTAAGCTTTTATTGCGTTTTTAGATTTACTGTATGCATTGAGGGATCGTTTACTGGCAGAAAGAGCGTCAAAAGATACAAAAGCCCAGCATTTAGTCGTTTCATTTGTAATCTTTGTATGTTAATGTCTTTTTAATTATTGCGTACTGTATAACCAAATTTCTCAACCAACTTTCTCTAGAATTTATTTAGTACAATCGGAGATATTCCATCTTTCTAGATGTTAGATAATTCCGATGGAGTAATTATTTTTTTAAATTATTCTAGATTCGATATGAGAATCCTCATCGATGGTTGAGTACTTTAGTTTATTTATTTACTATCAATCCATCCCTGTTTCAAATCCAAAATTTAATCTATCCCTGTTTTCAGTGAATACTGGAATTATTATGATGGAAGTGACATATGGTCCCAATCTGGTAGAGCAAATTTAGAGATAGACATTTAGCGGCACTACGTGCCATTCATTTGCTAGGGTGCTGAGTTAGAGGGTGAAGCAAGTGCAGTCAGATTTTGAAAGTAGTGACGCAAAGGAGCATTCAGTAAACGGGAAAAGGGAGGGGATAAAGAATTGGTTTTTTTCTAGAGTGAGTTTAAAGGGATCGTGACCGACTTATGACTGCAACTCACCAATTAAATGCACTAATTTTGATACAAGGCCATATTTAGCGGGTGGTGTCTGTTACTACCTGCGATATACGATATCAGCGGGGTTAAAAATGTTTTCGTATTCCTGGCCATTTTATGTAGCATGATATTTCTAGAACTTTTGTGTTTAAACTTAAGTTTAATCATTACTTGTTTTTAACTCGAAAAATTTGTGGCAAGAATTAGGTTTCTTATCAATGCAAAATGGTAGAATTTGTCAACTCGCAAAAAACCTACCTACCATTTAAAAACCTACCATTAAAGAAATAGCGTGGATAAATCTGTTATGAACGATCATGTGGTATTAGTTATCTCTGTTTCCATGCAAACCTATCTTAATCATTAAGCGAGTGTCTTTATTTTTTATGTTTAACTCCTTGTTTTGAAAGGCTTGATCGTGTTTTTTCTTGGTGAATATAAAATTGTTTAAAAAATAATGCAAAAAATGTACTCCCTGTAACAATGACTAATATTTCTGTTTACTTTACAATTACCTTCAGTTTATTTTGGTTCGCTGTGATTGACTAACATTTGAATGGTAAAAATTGCATTCATTTTTTAGAGAAAAGGGCTTTCAAAGAAAGGGTAATATTATCATTGAATTCATGACTGGTAGTGTGTCCAAAGAGTCCTCGAAAGGTTTTCGAGTTTTCGACGACCACACCTCCCTTCACTCTCCCTAAGCTTCAAAACGTTCCTTCTTCCCCTCCTCCAGTCACTCTCGCTTTCTATCGCTCCCCCTCCTTCCCAACCCGCCATCCACTGCTCCACGCCCGTTTCAATCTTTACCATTTCCAACTTCCCCTCCCTTCTCTAACCGCCCTTTTCCACCCACCCTCCATCACGCTCCATCTCCACCCAAAAACCCCGACTTCATTCTCCAAGGCAAACTACAATGTAATCGTTTTATTTCGCGTATTTACACACCAGAGATGAGACATCAAGAGGCTCGCCGCTAAGGTTGCAAAAGAGATGGGGGGCGGAGGGCGTACAAGTGGTTAGGGTCGTTCCCTCCCCCTTCATCCTCCTCCCACTTCCCCATTTTATAAATCCAGCTCCCCCTTCCATCTCCGATCCCCTTACCACTTTGCCAACTCCTCCCCTGTCCTTTATACCCTTATGTCCGTGCCGAATGTACTCTGACCCCCTTCCGCGGGGTCTGTCCTTATCCTTAATCGACCCATTCGCGCTGTAGCCATTATCTTTCCGTCCTATCCCTTCTCCTCTCCCGTCGCTTTCAGAACTATTACGGTCTGACTCTTCGTCCCATGAACTCCCTGCATCTCCTCAGCCATCTATTTGCAATTATTCCGGACGAGGCCACAGCGAATCGGGGGATGATGTATTGCCGCATCAGAAAGCTTTTCGATAAATGTTGCGAGCCCGAATATATATCAAGAGTCCCAGGGATGCCCATTAGTTTTGGTGCGGGTTGTTTTTTTAAAGGGTCGTGTCGGCATTTTTGATGGTTCCATCTCCACTAGTTTCATTTCTGTGGAATTTATTAATGGTGTCCTATGATTTTCGTGAAAATCAATCCATTCTCAATAGAATGTGATTAAGTTAAACATGAGCGCTGATATCAAATATTGTCGATGGTTTTCGTTTTTCTTTGCTTCGGTTTATTTTATCTTTCATTTGTAGGATTATTAATAGCAAACTTGCGGTGCTGAATTTTCTCAGTAACAACACGAGCAATTTCGGAGCTCTGATCTTCGAAATAAATCGGTAAAAAGCGGCGTTTTAAAAAATACGCTCTCTGTAGGGCCTGTATCAATGGCTCTATCATATTCTTCTGAATTATAGTCGAAGGCTCATTATTATTGACTTCATCGTTGCCAAATGAAATCGGAGGTCTTAGGCTACGTATCTCATTTCTAAACTCTCCAATGGAAGACGTAATCCATTTACAATTAGCCATCGGAGTTGGGACTTACTTAGAACAAGTTTTGCTCTTTCAGAATATTTATTGAAATAAGTCGGTAGTTTACTTCTAAAACAAATGCATTGCCTTTTAATATTGAAGTCTACACCTTCGAGTCCTAACTGCTTCAAATGCCAACATAATAAATCTAATCTAGGTTGATAAATATTGATAATAAAATATAGGGATTGTGTTTGGCAGTTCTGCGAATTAAAATTTAAATCATCTTATCTGGTGACATGAATTTTATCGGAATTTGTTTTCCCAATTCGATCTAAGCTGCATAATACGATGTGGTGGTATGTTCGGGCATTTGTGCTGAGCGAACAAGGTATCCGCTTGTGCCAGAGTTTCCCAAACTCTGTTTAATTAGTGAGAAGTATTGCTAAGACGCTAAGATGGAAAAGATTTATAATTGGATACTCGGTATCAATAACGATTCATCTTATAATTCAAATAATGTGATTGCATATTCCTTGCGTAATACCATAGTTTCAATACCAATTATGGCTAATTTATCCTGCGTTACTGTCATGGTCATTTCGGTCATTCTGTTGTGTAATTCACGTCACGGTACATTACTCTCAGATAACGAAATAATTGTATATTTTAATTCAATTTAAAAAAACTTTTCTCTCTACTCCTTTTTCAAGGCAAACCAAGATTTCAAATTACAATTATTTTCCTGAAATTAACGCTATTATTTTGCATATCGCACTGTATATTCTTAAAATCAAACATTCTTTCGTGGAAGGAATTGCTCCATCCCGAAGCCAAGTAGCATATTTTGCCTTGGACTTCCCTTATTCAGTCTTAAATGCTTTCGCTGACTTTTACTTCTCTTACCGCATAATTTGTCTATAATTTTCCTTTCACTTCTACGATTTCTTTGCCATAACCTTCCATGTCTCACTACTCACTTCCTCTTTCTAATCACACGGTATTACTTTCATAGATCCATCATTATCTTTTCACCTGACTCAGACAAATGAATGTATTTCTCAAGAGAATAGTGGGATTGGTTTATAGTAGAATCAATTAAGGCAGCAAATTAAATATCTTGACTGTTTCTTTTTATAAATTGCAATTAAATAATACTAACTATTCGGATTTAGACTCCTGCCAATTGGTATTTATCCATATTCGTTGGTCATGAACCATCGTTTGCTGAGACATCTTTTTTATCGGAGTATTTATATGCATTCTGCAGAACTCCTTAAAAAGTTTGTTTTTTTGCTCTAAAGAAATTAGATAAAGAAGGGTTGAAACGTAAAAAAACAGTTGTAGGTGTTCTGTAAAGAGAGCTGTGATTGAAGCAGTTATGGTCACCAGTGTTATACATGCATCCAGATCTTTTTGACAGCATTTACAATTAACATCAAATCTACATATTCATTCCACTACAATTCTGCCTCAAACTGTTGTTCATGTAAAAATTATGACGATGTGATTTATGGGTTACTTTATAAGTACGAGGAAACACGTTGCTGTTGCGGATTCGTTAGATCGGCTAAAAACAAATATGCGACTGAAAAGTGCTGGCATATTATGCACTGAATTGAATTTTAATAAAGAAAATTGTCCGGAAATGTGTTTTTGCTTACTCGTATGGGCTTGTGTTGCATTAATTTATAGTCTGAAATCAACTTATGTAAATGCTCCGAATGCAGGTCCACCTTTCAATTAGAGGACTCACGTGTGGGCTTCCCAGATAACAATATGTCATTTTGTGATTCAACAATATGATTGAAGCGAAACCTAGGTTTCAACTTACATTTAACTCTCTAAGAAGTGATAAATTATAAATATTATTCTAGCCGTATATATTTTAACATGTATATTTACTCGAATGCGGTAAACTGCCAAGTCTAACGTGCTCTAATAAATTTCTTTTTTCGCAAGTAAAAATAGATTTTCATGTAATTAGATACTTGCTCTACTGCGTTTATAGTAGATAAAATTTTTACATGAATAAAATTGTTTCTCAGAGAACACTAATTATTGAAATGGAGCTAATTTTATCCGGTAACTGAAGGTGAAACGAGAGTAAAATTATCGTTTACATTTTTATTTTTTAAATTGTTGTCATTTTTTCTATTGTCTTTGTAGCCTAAAAATAATGCTAGCCGTTTGAAATAGCCGGCTAGAAAATTTCAGTCCTTTTCCTCCTACTAGTACCCCTGGTGTTGTTAGAGCCGTTTTTCATTAGTCATCGATACCTCATCGATCCATGAGAGAATAGACTCCGATGCTAGGCATAGAATAACCGGAGGGAAACGTACCTGAAAAGAGATATAGGCGAGATATTTTGGTATTAAAAACGATGGGAAAAAAGTACAGGGTCAGAGAGAAAGGAAAGAGAAAGACTGGTGGAGGGGAGAGGAAGGGAAAGTAAGGGGTCCCCTCACGACGTAAATTACTCCCTTGATCATACTATTAGCTCCTTTTACCCACTCAACGGCATCACCACACCAATCTTCCCATCTCCTCCCCTCTGTGGAAAACCTCCCAGAAGCTCCCAACAGGCCCAAACCACCGCTCGTGTTTTTCATTGATAGCCTCGGCGGCGTAACTCAGGAAGCCCAGGAGACGCCACCCCACCCACCTACCTACCCCTTCCCCTCCCTGTTGCCCCATCCTCGCCCATCTTTCTGAGGGATACCAGATGGGCAGCGGGTAGGAAAAGAAGGGGTATACTCTTGTAATTCATTTTTTTCACTCACCCTCATCCCGATGAACGCGAGGAAAAAACCTCCCATTTAATGATTTTCCAGCTCTCTCCCCTTCTCCCACCTTCACCCATAACAGTAGCTCTCTGGTGGCTCGTTCCTCTGCGCCACATCTTGCCTCTCAGCCTTCACCTACCGTCCTTTAAGAACCCGGCCTCTTTCCTCCCCTCTCCCCCAAAGAGATCCACGCCCCCTCCCTCCCTCATCTCCTGGTGGAGGCACTAATTTGTTAAACACCACCTCTCATCACCCAGCCCCACTCCCTCTTCTTTTAATCCAAGACCTCTCTTTTCTCTCTCATCCTCCTCCTCGCCTCCCCATCTTACCCTTAATTTAACTCGCCTCCCTCCCTACTAACCCATTCCAAACAAATCCTCCCCTCTATGAAGTCTCCCAGCCACGTCCCACTTTCCGCTCTTTTCATCACCACCTCTCTTCCTCAGCCGTAGCTCTCCTATTGCTTCCGCCCTCCCCGAATCAATTTCCTTCAGCCTAAGCGACCCATCGCGTCCTTTGGCGCTCGCCTTTTCGCAAGTTTATCCGCTACCAATGTAGGTGTGCACTCCTGTCATTTTCTAGGTCTGAGTAAATAGTCTTTTGATTTCCATTTGGAATAGTGTAATGATGCTTCAATTTTTATTCTTTCTAATCCTGTCATCTTGTGTGTACTGGCATTTTGTCTGATCACTAACTGCTATCGTAAGATCATTTCTTAAATTATTGAATTATTTCAGTTTATTTGATTCATTTAATTGGAAAGGTTGGCAAATGGATATTCTTTTACCATAAATATAACAAAGCGTTTAGTATTCACTGCCATTTTTGTCTAGTGTGTTAATTAAAGTTTGAGTTAAATATTTGTTTGTGTGTTCTATATATATTAGTGCAGTGTTGCGCTGTAGTTTTAATGTTAATAATATTTCATTGCAATGTTGAATTTCGATCGTTTTTGTATCCATTGAGATGACTTATTTATTCTCTTAACATCCAATACCACTTACTGGCCAATGACATTTTTCTTAATAACTCTCTTCTTTCTAATTAACTTCTCTTTTGGCATCGTCCAATAATGGTCTATCCTCCCCCCTGTCCTCTTAATTCTCGAATCAGTGCTCTTCCCCTCAATCTATTTTCACTGCATTCCTCTCTCCACCCAAGCTCCCTCCGTTCACTCTTTTGAAACCCTTAAGGGATTGAAAGAGGTCTTCCCCGCCTATCCCTTACACCCGCCGGCAAACGTGTAATTTCCCCTCCCGAAGCTATTAACTTTAATCTAGTGCCTCGAGGTATGGCCGAGGCTGTGGAGGTCTGTGAGTTCGAATGAAAGAAAGCTTTGGGGATTGCAAAGGTGGAATACACATAAGAGGACCAGGTAGTGAGAGTATCAGAAAAATGATATGTACTATCTTGAGGATGCATGGAGTAAATCATAATACCATTGTCGGCTTTACAGTCCCATCTCCTAGAATTTTAACTGTCTATACATGGGAAGGAAACCGCATGATGGGTATTTATGTTTGATTAGTTAACACTTAAACACTTATTTTTCATTGCGTTCACACAATGTAGGTATATTTGTCTTCACCGGGTACCGTTTTATGCTTAGGTAAGACTTAATGATGGTTTTCTTTGTGGTACTTTTTAATGCCTGTGCACAATTTTTTTGACCTTTCAGTGCCGTGTCTTTCATTTACTTGTTTCTTCTTCGTTATTTCAAGGTGAAAGAGCGTACCGAGGTATGAAATTAACCGCTATTTGTTTTAAAATAATATATCCTCATTTAAAGTTAGTCCCCCTCAGGGAAGGTCCAAAGCAAATACAGTGAAAATACTACTTAAAATCCTTCAAGTCCCCAATATACGTGTCTGTCGTTTGTCTTTGTTTTCCTCTGCCTTCATCATATCAGTCTGTAGCTTGCGGAATGATAGAGTCATACGGTTAATAAAATACGTTGAGATATCTTCCCTGTTCGCGCACAAAGTAATTTATAGTCGATAGTATTTGAGCACCTTTGGTTGGTATATGAGTATCAACTGCTGGTGAGGCTTCATAGCATCAAGTACTTTGGGTTGACATGTTTCAACTACCACTTTTAGTTAACATGTTGAGGGAAGTTAGCTTTTAGTTCCAGCAGGTCGGTGAATCGTTTAGTATTTTCGTAACTAATTTCCAACAGCGTCTTATGCAATGGGAAACTGATGCATTTCATGCATTTTAAACACACTATCATAGGTATCAGGTAACAAACTATATGTACTTATTCAAACAGTACCAATTTTTATTGCCAGTAAATACTTATGTATTTTTTATTCATTATCATTACTTTATCGTAGTAACTGTGAAAAAAAAGAATCCAGTATGTTGTCATCTATATGGCTGTAAATTGTGCATTATAAATTGAGAAAAGGATGTTGGTAGTCCAATGTTTTAATAATATTGAGTAATAAATCAGATTTTTATATCCGTTGTGTGTCTTGTCCCGAAATGTTACCTGGTATTTCGAGCTATTTTGGAGTGGTAGAGATTTAATGATCGAGCGGCAAAATAAATTCAGTGATTTCAAATTGCTTAATTTTTTTGTTGAAATTATCAAAATCCCACTTTATACCTGCAGGTCGGGCAAATGTCGAAAGATAGGACTCAGATAAATAGGCATAAGTATTATTTTGCCTCATTTATGCAGCATGCACTGCGCGCCGCTGCGCGAATATGTGCCTTCGCGGTAGCTTTCAGCGTGATTCGTCGAAACAAATTATATTTTGTGTCCTCATCTTGCATGGAAAATCACGAAATTATTTCCTTAAATTTCGCTTACGACCGACTAATGGATCCGTATAATTTCCTCTTGTGTTCCGTTCAAAATTTTCTACGCGAGGTTTCCATTTTATGCTTTTGTGATTCATTCATCCAACCATACATTATTCCTCGGTTCCCCATACTCCCTTTTTCTAAACTTGCTCTCTCTTTCTTTCTTTATTTCCGCCCCTTCGCTTTCTCTCTCCCTCTCTTTGCCTTACAAATCCCTCGCTCTTCATCCCCTTAATCCACCACACCTCCCTTCAGGCCTCTCCGTTAATATTTCCCGGTGCCTTTCCCCCTTACACCCACCTACCCCTTTCGACCTGCTTACTTCTTCCGCCAATCTTTCCATCCACTCACTACTACTCCCACTTTTTGCTTTCCCCCACCACCGTAACCCCTGCCTCCCCGTTTATAAAGAGCCGCGCGCGCTAATGGACACCATCAAAGTGCTAATAAGCCTGGCTCCCGTTTGACTGGAACACCTTGTAATTTAACAATGGGTTAGAACACACACACACGTACCACTACTATACTAGTCTTGTATGCTCCTCGCTTTTTCCTTCCTCCGCTTCTCGAAGGCCTAAAAATCCTTCCGCCTCTGCTCGCCGTTTTCCTCCGGGCTGCAAATCACCGACGGGGTAATTTTCCCTTTTAATCCAGGGGTCTTTTCCAAGTTGCTCCCGGGAAATGGCCGGGGCCTCAAAAAATTTTTGACCCCTTTCCAAATTAATTACGGCTTCTCAGAATTTTCCCTCTATGTCCACGAACTCTCGCTCTTTTCCCTCTCTCAAGTTCAGACCTTTCATGTCAGGTGCGAAAAACTAGTGGGGGAGTGAGTATTCAAGTGTGTGGCCTTGTGTGATTCTTAGGATCCCTCTGCACTGCACTAGAATTCAGCCGGCGCGAATGAGAGCACTCAGCTCCTTCCCTGATGAGAGAAGGATGAATTATGAAGGATGATCAATCTCGCCTAGGGGCTTCGTCGTTATTCTTCGCTCTGGCGTATAATTTCAATGCTGTCAATTGAGCTGCAAATTTCCCGTTAACAGAAGTTTAGACAATAAATTTTACTTTTTCACACACGAAAATGCCTTTGCTCTTATAAGTATTTTAACGTTAATTACTCTAAATTTAATTATATTTTTATGATATTTTTAAGCTTGAGCAAGACGATAAATATTTATATAAGAATGATATTTTATGCGCGTGTTTGGTACTTCCTATGGTTGAAGATAATTGAAAGTTATACGTATGGCTTGTAATTTTTTAGGCTAATAAGTTTTTCAACCAAAAGGCATTTAGTAGTTTTAATAGCGAAACATTAATAGTTTCTCCCTCTGTAAAGCGTATTGAAAAGTCAAAAAACGCTACTCAGTCGACCTTTTTGCTACCGATGTGATATATCATAATGGAAAACTGGTATTTTTGCATAACCCAGTATTGATAATAAATAATTAGCATTTAATGATTCCAGCATATGTTGCTGTATTGCACGTAATGTTGTCTCCTATTAATTTGTAATTCGAATTGTATATTATTATTTAATCTGTAAATATATGATTAAGCGCTGATGAACGTGGGCCACGCTATTTTATTTCCCAATACACGAAGTGGTATGTAGTTTGAATTGAATACACTATGTACCATTATGTGTCTTGAAGAACAGAAGTGGGAGGATAAAAATCTAATGGAGGGATTTTAATCATTTCATTTTTATGAAATAAGTAAAATCTCTCCATTCCGTTTTGTATTTTCATGTTCGTGTCACTGTTATTTTGTTTCACATGACCTTCAGTCAAGTTTTAGGTACCATTTGCCCCGTGTAATGCCCTTTTTATGAAAATTTGGATTAGGTCAAATCATTGATCAATAAACCTGCTTACCCTTTCCAATACCTGAAGATCCTTAAACCATATTATAGTAAGTCCTAACATTGACTTCATCTCTCAGTTGGGTGTGTACCATATTCATCCTGCCCAAGTTGAATCGATATATGTATACTTTTAATGGTAGATGATCCGTGGAAATTCACAAAAATACAGATCTTTGCGTTTTTTCCCTGTTGAAAATTCAATTTTTATCGAACCGTGCCTAAACGTGCAGCAATAGGTCTAGTATTAGCTCCAGCTGTTCGTAGTCCACCTGGTCACCGAAAGTACGAAAAATGCTTCCACTCCCTTGCGTGCCCCGAGGCGTATGCGCAGGACGACGTCGTGATATGCCACGGCTTTCCGAACCTCGCGGGAAATCTGTTCAAAGAAGTGATTTCGAACACATCACTCACGCGTGACCCACGGCTGACGTCAGGCCTGAGCTACGCTAAATATATCCGTTTCGCTTCACGGGTAATAAGTACCTGCCAGTTGGTCACCCTGAACTTACAGTCAAATGCTGGCGATCACATTTGCGCGAAATGGTATTTTAAAAGATGATTTAAAGCCAAGATTCGCCGTTATTTTTGTCATAGTTCCTTGGGTTATCCATCGCCTGAATGGCAGAAAAGAGAATGGAATAGTGAGATTCGTGGACATCTCTATTGCATTCCTGTTAAAGGAAGTCCGTTACCCTTTAGGTTTATGTTTGATTACTAAATACATGGTAATGTCAGTCCTTAAAAAATAAAAAAACAGCTCCTATCGTGATGAAGTTTCTCAAAATTATACTGACGCAGGTACAACTTGAGAATTGATTGAATGTGGGGGAAGCGCTAAGTTCCCTATTTTTATCAATTTTACCTTACACCTGATATTTTTTCATTAAAGATTAGATAGATAAAAAAATTCTCCAATAGCCGTAAAAATGGGCCATTTTTACGGCTATTGGAGAATTTTTTTATCTATCTAGAGAGGCCGTAGAGCTCAATCTCCTTTGATTTAATTAAAGATTAGGTAGATCTGCATTTTTTATTACTGGTTCTTGAGACAATGTTGGGACTACCTGCTATGCTTTGAATTGGAAAATGTTATGTTCTCGAAAAATTGGAACCCTTAATTTCAGACAGAAAAACACGTGTGAGAGTTGAACTGAAAATGTTCTACTATCCCGGAAGTAGGTGATTTTGAAGATATTAATTTTTTCATTTAAGTAATTAGGCGGAATGCTTACAACTTGCTGTTTATCATTCAAATATTTTTGACATAATTCGTTTATAGTTTTGTGTGTAGTTAGTGGTGCCACTAAAATATCCATCATAATGTATGTATTATATCCGAAAAAATCAAGTGATAGTAATCAATAGGTCATGTTTTAGAGGAAAGGCTCTGAAAGTTGTTTTTGTGGTAATTTGGGACGCATAGTTAGTATAAATTTTTACTAAGCTCTTGTCAAAAGTTGAGAAATATGAGAGTATGTCAGAGAGTTAAGCATAATTAATATAGTTACTTTTTTTGGGACCCGATATTATTATTTGATTGTTCATCAATTAGGCACTCTTGCTTTTTCCTTCAGATTTCACTGATTTGATAAATCATATGATAATACTATAAGAGGCTAGTAGAATATTTAGATAGCGGGCATGACTGAACTATTTTGATTGGTGTTATGCAATGAATACTGGCCCCAGTATAACTGCTTTTCGTACTCATTACTCAATCTTTTGGTTTATGGGTTTTAAACTTTGGTTGTACTTATTCGCAGCTCTGTTACTGTAAAAGCTTCCCTTTCAAAAAACGAGGGAAGAATAATTCCTCAGTCTGGGGATCATTGACTGGGAGAAATATTCCTTCATAAAGTCGCCTTTGCGGGTAAGCATATTTCATGCTGGCTTAATTTCTTTCACTTGATGAACGTAATTTTTTAAAAAAGACCAATTCTCGTTTTTCCTAAATTTCCTAACGTAATTCCTGAACATTTTGCGTGCCTCGTTCATATTAATTAATTAATCTAATATCGAAAAAGCCTATCCGTCTTGACGACTTGCATGCAGTCTTTAACTTCAGTATCCATATTAATTAATGACGTACCTTAATTAGCCTTACAGTAAAGTGTAAAGCTTATATTTATTCAGTTGTTATATTAGCCACATTGGTGGAGTGACTCCATGAGATTCTCCGTAAATTAATAAAATTGTCTTTTAAATGTTGCTCATTCGCTTCTGGGCCCTGGGACCAGATTCATTGTGAGGGAAGCCAATGGAAACAATCGTGGATGAAATGCAGTGCACGGTAAGCCGCGTGTCGTGAGAATTGACCGATAGTTCACATTTTATGGTCTAATTTCCATTATTAGCCTCTCTACTGACTACGAAGATTTAAAATTTGACTTAACTGTAAGAAAACGATCGAGAGCTACTCTGCTCATGAAAAACAAATGGATTATAAGTTTTATTACAAGTTATTGAAATATTTTCTTCCCCCAAAGAAATTCCACCGTTGGGACTTTCCATGCAAAAGTTGTCAACCTCAGCCTATTTCTGTAAGCTATTCAATTGTGCGTCATTTCCTATCTTTCATCTCCCTATCATCAAATCTTGTCATGGAACAGATTTGCATTTTCCCCCTACTTGAATCCTATCACTCTTTCTTCTTAAAATTTTGCCGTTTATGAAGCTTTTTAATATTAGCATGTTATGCATTGTATTCTGTTTCTATTTACCGCAAAAGTTATTTATCCACCACTCTTTCTTGGCTCAAATCTTCATTTCTCGCTCTAATCGTCTATTCGATTTCATTCTGATGCCTTCAGCTCTATGTTCCTAAAGCTGCTCTTCTTCTTTGACCGAATGGAGCAAGGCAGCTTCCGAAATATCCCCCGAGCGTTTTACAAGCAACTGTGTGATTTCTGAGCTTAGAACTCTCTCAAGACTATCGTCTACTACAGAGACATTAGGGCTCTACCGGCCTTGAAAACGGTCTGAGCAGGGTGCGATGTCTTGAATATCGCTGTGTTCACAGCTGATGGATTCGCCCCTCTTCCAAAGCTGTATTTCGAATTTCATACCGCCAAAATTTCTCATCACTCTCTGTGTTCACTACGACCTCTTTAATTTCCTTTATCCACATCCCATTTTTATTCCACCGGATTCAGTTGTTTTCACTTCCTGCTCAGTGAGACACAGCCAGGGGCGACCGGCTGGATGATCATCTGGGGCTGTAAGATTTATGAATTTGACCAACTTACAAACGGTTTTGAACTCTTTTGAAAAATCTTAATAAAAATCAATTTTCCGGGATTGACAAAGCACGGTGTCACTTAAGATAGTGCATTGATGAGCTATTGACTATTTTTTAAATGAATTTCCCCTATTTAACCTAAAAAATCTCAGGCTCTCAAGTGTGTTTGGCCAGTTAGCGAGGTATTTCAAATCAAATAATTTTTAGATATTTGCCAAAAAACTAAGCTTTTTTTGCCTATGGTACTGCTATACGCTCCAGAGATACACAATTCAAATCAGACAATTGACGCACGGATCGTATTATTAATGTTAAGATCAATAGCATATTTTCTTAATTATTTGTGAGAATAAATTCGTTACTCATGATGTTACTTTTGCTAAATATTATTTAAACAATTCGGGTGTGGAGCCATGTTCAACGTACTCCATGAAAAAAAATAGTTTAGGTGATTAGTCAAGGATATATTTTTCAAGAATTAAAGAGAAATTTAGCCGTATAAAAATGAATCGTAAATGGTCGTATGAATAAAGTTTTTGTGTCAATAATATTTCCATATTTATTTCATACTTGTTTTATCCGTCAAATTTTCAAATAAAATTGTATTATGTTCATTGTTCGATTAGGGAAAAATGTCTACCCATACTAAATTCGATTTAATCGATGAAACACTACTGCGTGGTAGTGCGCAAACGTAGATTCCAATCGAAAGGCCTCCCCAACCTTTGCCACCTTCTTCCATTGCTCTCGACCCCATAACCCTATAACTTCCTCCTTCTTCCTCGCCTTCGTGCCTCCCCTATCGTCCTCTCCCGACCAACCTTGTCTCCTTTTTTCGCCGATTCGTCGTCCACCATCAACGCTCCAACCACCCGGCCCACCCACCCTCCCTCTTGACTCTCTACCCTCCCCCCCATTCTCTGCTACAGCGGGTCTCACCCTCGGCGGTGGGTGAGTCTGCCGCCTGAGGGCGTCGTGTGTGCGAGGCACAATCATCGGCGGGTGGAGGTTTGCAGGGGGCAGACATGAGAAGGGGCCAAGGGGTGTCGTTGAATGGGGAGAGAGGGATTTCTGTGGGGTTTCGGCAACGAGGGTGGGAATTCAGAGAAGGAGTGGTCACGTATGAAAAATAGAGAAGTGGATGAAGGTAGAGTGAAGAAAATAGAGAAGGAAACAGAGAGATAGGAGGGTGGGTATGACGGGGTTGTTCAGACCGTTTTAAATCAAGGTATTTTACGGCGTAGTTTGGTACGGCATCAGTTCAAGAAGTCATGAATAGTGTGATGCACTGTGTGGACGTATGGAAGCCGCTCTTCATGGTCAAGAGAGATTTGGTGTTTTCCAGGTGAAATGCCATGTTTTCCGCCGAGTGAGGTTTTTCATAATTCTGTTCTTTTGAATGCCAAAACCCGTCTTCATTTTCTCGGGCTCTACTTCTAAAATTTTCCATGGAAATTTGAGAAAAAGTCGAGCCTCACCCGGAAAAGTTACAAAATATATATACTCATTAGTAACTTTTGCTAACTTCGTCTTAACATTAAAGATTATTCCTGTACAATTATTTTTTATTTTGTGTATGAGTTCGTTTAGTGTTTAATGGAGTAATGGTTGTGGATGAGGCTACGCTATAGTAGTTTAAGTGGCTGATACTGCATTGCTTACAGGGTATCTAGGCATATATGGCGCTAAGCTGGGGAAAGAGGCCTCATAGACCTCAGAATTTTGAGGATGAATGCACTAAAATCAAGTTCTAATATATTTTATGTTCAGTGGTGACTCGATTTACTGCTTCTTCACTCTTCCGTTTTACTCGACGCGGTTTTGACTAAATATCTAACTATGAAGCAGGCTGCGCAGGGAAGTACTTCTTAAAGGTGGCCCTGGGTAGATGGGTGTTAGTATAAGATCCGGATCTGTGACTGAAGGGTTATCTCCTTCATTGGTCCATATCCAGCTAATGCGGTAGTTCCGCCGAGTTTTCAGCTTGCATGTTGAGGTCAGAAGTGCCAGTTGCTCGCTTTTTTCCTTTCCTAATATATATAGAAGATGCTAATTGTTATTTGTCGATAAGTTTACTGAGCTCTATCTTTATTTATCTGTTTATTTATCTACACTATCCCGAATACAACACAATGGGCCAATTTACGTCGGGAGAATAACAGTAACAACAGACGACACACAGACACCCATGTCCTAGGCAGATTATATCTTACCCAGGAGGGACTCGAACCCGCGACCCTCGGGTTAGCAGGCGAGGACTTTAATCCGCCGCCACCGGGGCCGACAAACGAAATAGAGCATTAAAATATATCGAAGCAGGAAACAAAGCTCTTTTGATCAGAAGACTCAAGCTGAAATGTCGACTAAATTGTTTATCTCGCAGAAAATTGATCCTTGATACTGACATTCGGAAAGACACCGTTCTTCATCAGCACCACGCCTCGAAAGCTAGGTTGGCCTTAATTTTCCACTAATTCTGCCTTTTTGAATAAAAATATTTTCACATTCTCATAGACATCTGTAAAATGAAAATCACAAGAAGATGTTAAAAATGTTTATATATGAGTAGTTTCGAAAACGGAAAAAACACAAATATGAAAAATTAGGGATGCACAGGGAATTTACTGGTCATTTATCTAACACCTAAGAGGACGGTGCTTGACCGTCAAAATGTCTTAATTTTTTGTTTAGTTTTTATTTTACCTTTTTATGTGATACTTGGCCTGAATTTGTTTGCTTCGATCACATAGAGCTTTTTTCTTCGAGATATTTTATAAATGAACGTATTTATTTGCCTTATTGCACAGAAGATCCCCGGTTTACGAATAATTTCTTCTTAAAAACTCGGAAAAAACGTATTTACGTTCTCTAGGAATCTATACGGTTGAAATTGGCCTGCAGATGATAGCTCTGGGTTCCAACGAGCAGGACTATGTGGGCATTGTTGTGAGAGAGGAGGGAGTTGAAGTAGGGTAGGAGAAGGGCTGTAGGACGGAATAAGAAGACGGTAGGAGAAGGGCTGTAGGACGGAATAAGAAGACGTGAGTGTGTATCTGTGGAGCTGCGTGGAGGGGGGGAGGGTGCTCACTTCCCTTGTTCGCTCGCCTTGTGCAAGCGGCGGAAGATTGAGGTTGGCGGATTTTTTGGATGGGGTGTTTAGGCGGTGGGATGGAGGGTTTGTGTCGAGAGCTTGGCGAGACCGTGCGAGGCCTTGGTTGCGAAGGGAAGATGTGATGATGCGCGGAATGGGAAACGATATGCGGAGGAGGAACAAAAGGAGTGCGAAAGGGGGGAATGAATGGGAAAACTTTAGGGGAAGGATTTACATTACGAGGAAAGAATAAAATGAAAAAGATTGAAGGAGGCTTTGTTGTTATTTTTGGTGGGGCGCTTTCGCAAATACTTTCTATCTAACCTGCCCTCTGGGGCATTATAAACTACGTGGAAGGCGGTTACGTGTGGGAATCATGGTACACAAAACGGGCATTAATTCGCGACGAAAACCTATGTTACTTGATCGGAATTCGAACCGATATCTACCATATACCGGTTACCGGTAAGTATGTCAACCAATTACTTTTCCGACTAACATTAGAACCGGTGGATTGAATGTTGTTCTAAATGAATGAAATTTGTACGTAACATAGCAGATATTGAGATAACGCAAGATAAACACCGAAAATACTGGTCAACTGGAGTGCGAAATCAGTGCTTCAGTCATTACAATAATCCAATATTGTATTTATTGATGCATTTTTCTTTAATTTGCGTTATGAAGTACCTTAATGGCTGTTGTTCTAATTGTCCCTAGCCTCTACAAAGCTGGGTGCGGTGTTGATGTTGACTGAAGTAAAATTGAGAATCGATCTTGCAATTACCTCAAGACGACCTAGCTGAGCTTCCGCTCGCATTTTGATTGTTTAGAATTTGAGTACCGGAGAGCGGCCTGGAGATTTTACCGGCGGAGATGGACCTTCCGTCTCCGTCGATTTCGTCGCACGCCGAGTAAGGTTTGGAGTAGTAGTCGTCGGTCGGAACCCATCGTCGCAGGATTTGGAGGACGGGAGAATGTTGGGGTGAAGGGGGGTTTGGTCTGCGGGGAAGGGAATATAAAAAAGGGTGGTTGATTCGAAGGAGGTGGAGAGAGGCCTTGCAGTGTTATTTTTTTCATACTCCGCAAGTGGGGTGGGACAAGGGAAGGGAGAGATATTTTCCCTCCTTTCATTTTTGGAATCGTTTGGTGGGTTGGAAGAGAGAGAATGGGGGTTTGGGTTGGGCGGAGGGTGAAGTGCAGCCAGCGAGGAGAGGTGGGGATAGAAGGGGGTAGGTCGCCTCCTAGGGTGTGTGCAAGGGAGTTTCCAGGAGGGGGAATGATGGGGGAAGGGAAGGGAAATCGAGGAAGGAAGGGTCCGCGGCGGCGTTGGCGGTTTTTGTAATGGAACGTAGCCTCGGGGGCCATGCCAGGGAACAAACATATTTCCCCTCCCTCCCGCCACCCCGCCTTACCCTTACTCTCTCTCTCTCTCTCTCTCTCTCATTCGCTTCCCAATCCTCTCTACCCTACCCTCTCCCCCTACACTCATTTCTATTCCAACTTGGCTACACTATCTATCGGGGTCCCTCTCCTCTTTCCTCGTCTCCATACACCCCTTACTCACCCTTCCTTTTCCAGTGCCTCTGCATACAATTCCAGACTCACTCCTTCTTTCATATATATACTATAGCCTTGCCTCCACCCCGTGTCCTCCCGACCCGAACCCTGCCCCAGCCTTGGCTCTCTTTGCTCATGCCCCGGCTTCATCCGTCGTGGAAAACCTCGACGCGGTAGTCCTCCCTCCCCCATATGCATACGCCCTCCTTTCCCCGAGTCCCACAATGGACTCTTGAAAAGAAGTGAGGTCTTCCAAATATCTTGTCTCTCTCTCTTTTTCTTCTTCATTTCTCTCTTTTCTCTTGGCCTCCACTCATGATTTTGCCTCTCCATTTCCATTCGTCTGCTCTCCCTCTTCATCCACCTCCCTCCCACCCTTAGTGTATCCTCTACCGTTAACTTTTCCCCTACCTCATGCATACCTTCCCATCACGACGTTCCCTATCGGGGTGGGCAAAGACAAATACGTTTAATTCTCCGTGATAGGATAGGTGAAGCTGACTCTACTTTAAAAATTTCTTCCTTAATATCCTATCCTCGCGTACTTCACCTGCTTCAGTAACACTCGTACGTTACTGCAAGTACATCTTCCTGTTTTAAGAGCCCTAATATTCCTCTTAAGTGAATCATAACTCTGTGAATAGGAATAAAATGTTTCGGGGCACATTTCGGCCCAAATGCCTATTTAAAATGGTGTTTCCATAAAGAATGAGAGGGAAGAATTATAGGGAAAGGCCAAGATTGGAATACAGCTGGCAAATACTGTTAGAATTAAGTGGTTGGCGGGAAGGACATTGAAGTGGAGAGATTGAGTATACCATTTTTCGGATTGATGTATTTTGCTGATGATGATGAGAATATTCGGCCACATTTACTTTTTTCCTTTCCTTTATATTTATTCCTTAGTTGTGGCTATGCCAATGAATCACGCTCCTTTCATGCATACCCATTGCCGGAGCAAACATTCTTTCACCATCTACCCATCCCAAACTCTGTTCCTGCTTCTTCCGCAAACACTTCACAGATTCCTTATACCCACTACATTTAGCCTGCTCTAGTGCTTATGCTGAGTCACCCAAGTTTCGTTACGATGGAGCGGGAAGGAATGCAGTAATATTGACTGAAATGTTTGCTTTTGTTACCAACCATTCTCCTCGCATCGGAATTAGGTTTAATAATTTTAGACAGCAATTTGATGGTAGTATTTCTGGTCATTGTCCTTGATTGCGACCTGTTATCAATGTAATTGACTGCTGTAAGTATTGATGTGTAGGTTTTTAAGGGAAGGATTGATTGGGGAACAGAGGAGGGTTTGGTGATTAATTTGGAGTTAGTCTGAGATAACGAAACGTGTCGAAACGAACTGAAAGATGTCGTTGGGTTCACTGTTTTTTTCCCATTCTCAGGACATGTATTGGTCCTCAAGTGCTACCCTGGTAGTTGCAGGGTAGGATCCAGATTTCACTGAAAAATCTATACCGCTACGGGATCTGGAACTAAAGCCTTCGGAATAGGAAGCCATTACACATATCAGCAGTCTTATTTACCGTATGATTCGGTTTGGGAAGCACAGCAGATAGAAGAATTCCTATTAAGGAAGACGGTTTCGTTAAAAACGTGACGAGTAGTTTTTTGGAAGGGAAGGATGTTGTCTGAAGTTTCTTTACATCTATCCTAGGGAACTCTAATCCTTAGAGACGTTGAGAGACTTGTGAGGTCATCCTGTCCTCCCAAGCTTTCATCCATACTCTCACCATCATTCCCGATGCGCCGAGTTGCCCTTTGGACCCTTGTAATTTCATATAAATACAGTTGGACCGATTGGCCCCGGAGTCCTCTCCTTGCCTTGCCCCTTGCCTATCTGCGGCAACTCAAGACCCGCATCCCACCCTTTCCCAACGCAATAACGCATAACCCGCGACTTACTGACCCATCTCCCTTGACTCACATCGCGCCCAGAGCGTTTGTTGTCCATGACATGTAAATCATCAATAACTATGGCCTACCAAACAGTCGTTGTTCTTCTCTTCCTCCCTTTATTCTCACGATGACAATAATTTGTGTTAGGTGTGTTTGAGGAACGAGTTTTGAATTGAGTTTTCTTTCAAAATGCGTAAGGGCGGTACTCAGAGTCGAATTTTATTATTGAATCTCTCACTTCGCCTGTTTTCGTAATCAGAGCTTCAGTGAGACATGTATCAAGATTATTTAATTATGAACAAGAAGGATATGAATGATATCGGACATTACTGCTCGGATTAGCTTATATAGAAAAAGATTATGCAGAGTGTTATGTGCGTGTGATAAGCACGAATAATATAATATTTATATTTTATGCATGAGGTTATACAGAATGGTGTAGTAACAATGGAACTCCTTATTTTGACTCAATCTCTGGAACCTTTTATTTCAATTGACTAAGATCAGGATCTTATTCGAAACAAAAATCATTTTCCATTCACCAACCTGTGAAATTTATTGGAAACAAATATAGTACTTAAATGCGTTGCCCTAAGGTGTTTTTCCATTAAATCATTTCATTTTTATGATGATAAATGATCCTTATAGTTGATCGTTTTTGGGATATGAGCCTGTTTTCGTTGTTTGGAAACTTCTACTATGGTACACACTTGATGAGGCATCTTTCCTGCGAATATTTTTAATGCCTAGGACTGAAATAACCGTTCAGTGATTTCGTGACCCCAGTTTCCACCTTTAGTGAACAGCCTGACAGAAGATAAACTCTTTTAGTTGAAGAACTTGCTAATATATTTGCTCCTCTAAATTCATATGGCAGACGTACTGGCATTTGTTGATGAGTTTAAATGTTCTCGTGAGTTTTTTTCAAGTTAACGCTTCTGACCGTTGACATAACGCCTACAAATTTTCTTGAGGTGGTCTCTATCTACCAGTTATAAAATATGATTGTCAACTTTATAAATTTTGTGTCCGATAATCTATCCCTATCCAATATTAACATTAAACGAAGATTACTCACAATAGTTATTGACTCTCAGCTCATATGCAGCAGATCATGGGATCGTCTCGTTGAAAAATCTTTAGAAGAATCGCATGCTTGTCTTCATCCTGATTTCCACATTCGTGCACTCGTGACACTGGGAAAGAAACTAGTAATCCTCCCATTCTTTGTGTTTTTCTCTGCACTTTTGTGTTTGTGTGTATACGTGGAATTTTTTCGTAAATATTCACTTAAATGTGAAGTACGTGATAAACGTGGGTTATTTGAAGTACGTTGAAGTAACTTTTAAGAAATGCTGTAATTGTTTTGACCCTGTCTGCAACTCCTAACATGGACTTGAATGTTTGAGTTTTTGTGTTTGGATTTTGTTACAAACTGCTAACTTACTACAATTGGGGCGATTTTTGCCTCTGCAAATAGCAGTTTCATATTTAAATGTCATAATTTCAAGGAACCATTTGTGATTCACTCCTTTGTCATCATTATATACAGAGCATTTAATAGTTTAGAGACAGTGTTGCTTCAGCAGAGCAAAATCCGTAATGGTGTACTTTACGGGACGGCCTATTACTAAAAGGCACTCTTTTGCTAAAGAGCTCATTGTTACTGATACTTCTTCCATTTAAATTTACATTGTTTTTATGCGTGGCCGAAAGGGTGATAAACAAATATAGCAACAATGGGGTCGAATTCACCCCAAAAATTCAAATAGGCAGTAAGACCGACAGACGTAAGACTTTGTGCGCCGTCAATCTTAAGGTGAATCTTATTCTCTGCTATATTCATTCTAAATCAATCTTAGTTACCCGAAAATTTCACCGCCGCCCGTGAGGCTACCGGGCAGGGCGCTACCGCTACGGCTAATTGGAGCACCGAAGGATCCAGGCCAATTTGTTGCATGACAAACCAGGCCGGCAACTCCCGACAACGTAGTGAAATTCGCCTTGTTTTAAGTACACGAGCATGGGAGGCGAGAATTCTACTTTGTTACTGTGAGATTCGCATCATTTTCCTCCCCATGGCAACTGAAGGAAACGGGGCTGGCAAGGTTCTTTTATATGATGAATCTCTGAATGGAAGGAATCATTAATTGGTGGGACGGGACCGATGAAAAATTGAGCCGGGAGAGAGAAAGGCAGGGCAGAAGGAGTGAGCGAGAGGTTGGGCATGGCGGAAGTGTGGCAGGGGGCCTTTAGAGATGGGAAGAAGAAGGTGGGGGGGATGGGACCCACTCGGTGATTAAGGGCCAAGGAAGCATTTGAGAAATTATAGGGGTCCGGTAGTTATTAATGAACGACGGGTATGATCAATTTGTTGCTCCATCTCTTCCACAGGACAAGTAACATATTGCCGTGGTAATATACCTGTGCCTGAATGGGAAGAAATTTGTAGTCTTTTGACAATGGCTATGGGCTGATGTGGAATGCGCATTTTTCTCGTCGGTAACGACACCATTGGAATGTCCTGTAAACTGTCTTTAGCCACAATCATCACAGTTGGTGTAAAACACATCTTATTACTAGAAGAGCTTCAGTTGAAAATTTTATCACAAATCATCGTTGATTCTTAGTTTGTAAGAAACCTCGAATTCAGTTATTCGAAATTTTTATGTAGTACCCTTTCCCAGTAGCTGACCAAATTCGACTACCAAGATGACGAGAAGTTTATTTGAACGTCGATACTCAGTATACTCATTGTTTAAAGAATTTTATGCATTCAATGGTAGAGCTGAATACCATTACCCTTAGCTCATGATGGATATTTATACTTTCCATATCTATCGGAGGATATCCACTAAGTTTAATGCTTATCTTATTCCTAATATTTCCCTTAAAAATTAGATATGAATGTGAAAATTAAATTGTATTGACGGGTTCAGTTTCCTAGCACCCTCATATTACATTAGAACCATAACACGCGTGCATTATTTTTATGGTACATATTCTGTGAACCATCATGCCACCAGTCACTTCGTAAATGCCAAGCATGAATCGCTATTGTGCTTTAGATACGGACTCCTTTTATCTCGTGGTTTATCTCCATGAAGTCAGCGAATGAAATTCATTATCCAGGTTTTTAAAACTTGTATTATTTCTACTCTGTACGCTGAGATTGTGATGAGTGCATGTCGTTCTTTGTCTAAGCATGCTTTCCTATGCATGCCTAGTAAAAACTGTTTAATGTGTGATGATATTTAATTTACGCCTTTGTAAAAAATATGCTAATCTCCCCGAATTACCTTCATTTTGATTTCTATACTGGTGTCGACTCATGAATATATACCTGAAAAAATAGTGCGCTCCGTAGGAAAGAGCAACCCTCTTAAACGATCCCGCCTTTTAGGTGTGCGCTTTGTGAAAAAACACCATTTCATTTCCTCCGTGCCGCTCGAGCAATGACGCAATAAAAAAGCTACAGAACGCCGTGGCCAGGTGTGCACCTCTTGTACACTCTATAGCACCCGTTGCCTTTGCATCGAATGAGTAAGATATGAGTCAGTTATCGCCCTTGCTAAAAGAATTCCTTGAGTGCTAGCAGCATAATTATATGTTGTTATATGCCCTGTGACGGTATCTATGTTCACACTTTAATTTAAAAAAAATTAGCGTTGTTTGTTGATTTCTTCAGAACCTATTTCTGAGCGACATTTACTAGTGATAGCGCGTGAAAGACCACAGATTTCATTTTTCTAGAATTGCAAAGCTTGTGACTTTGGTGTCAAGGTCGAAGTAATAAAAAATAAGTAGCTCACTCTACAAAGCAATATATTTTGTTGTTCATTTAGGATTCTTCGTTGACAAGAAATGTGTCGTTGTGGAGAGGATTTGGTTGTGACATTTTCTTCCTGGAAACCCCATGATTCCATCGTTATGATGTCAGACCTTAAGTTGGGATATAGAGATAGCTGATAAGTAAATTTCTCGGTGCACATATTCACTAATGAAGAAAATGTGTCAGGAAAATATTCCGACTTAGAGAATGGTGTATAGGAGTTGTTACCTGCTGCTTCTATCAATCAGATAGTAGCAGTAGCTGCTACTTACGCGTTCACTAAACCAAACCTAGAGAGCCAACCGGTATTAATGTATGTAATCATTCTTCGTATAATCCACTAAAAGAAAAACACTTGGTTATTTCTTCCTTATGCTTCTGAGTTTAATTATGGGCTGTTGTAATTCCAGAGTGATTATGTGAAATTCCCCCTGTGCATAGGTTACGAGAGCATTATGCTAATTGGTGGTGATAATTAAATCCTCACCTTGATCGATTTTTTTCTCTTGTAATTAGATGCTATATATTTATATATACCCCGTGATCTTCTTTATTTATAGACTATTACATCAAAACGCCTTAGTGGGCGTTTGTTTAAGGGATTTAAAAAAATGTTTTCCACTCACAGTTTATGCAACATCACCATGTATAGCAATTAGTTTAAATTAATCTTAAAAAATGGAATATTCGTAGTGTATATCTCTTTTATCATACAAACTTGACTGAATAGATTTTCACTTGCATACAAATGGAGCACCTTGCTCGGAATGTGTGAGTGAAACCAATGAGAAAAAAAATTATAAGCATCAACGCCGTATGCTTGACAACCTTGAATGGCGTGAATTTTCTTCCGCTCCGAAAACCTAACCCGTATATTTCTCGTATATTTCGGGAAGGATTCTTTTAGTTTTCTAAGATCTTATGCGTGACTGTTCGTATTTCAGTTTGGTGTACTGTAAATCATTATATATTTTGTTTTACCCAGATTTTTAAATCTGTAGTTGAGAGTCATTTTAGATTTCGTTGTTGAAAAGTGTTACGTGAGGTATTTTAAAGGTAATTGAAATGAACCAAACTTGCGTAACCACTAAAGGTGCGTAGAAAATGCTGGCCAACCTATTTTCTGGCTAAAATCTTTGTGCAAGCGCTTTAGATTGATGCATAGATCGTATCACTTGCGGCAGTTGGTTTAATGTTTAGAATTTATATCCATTCACTCTTGGTTGATGGTAGATAAATATCTCCATAGGGGCAAGACTTGAAAAAGCAATCTCTTCACCCTCCTAACCCAAATATTGATTTCTCCAGACAGATGAAGCGGTGGGATATGGATGGTGGAAACGGAAGAAGCGAAGGGAATAGTCCGTTAAGAGATGGACCGCAGTTCGGTCGCGAAGGAGAGAAAAGGGCATGGAGATAGGAGGGGAGAGTGTAAAGCGGAGACAGTCTTTCGCGAGCGGGGGAGTTGTAGGACGCGCACCACATATGTACTAAGAGAGAGAGGGAGGGAGGTCTCACCCACAGCAACACGAGTCCCCACTTCCCCACACCACTTCCACCTCCTTTCCGCGGCCTCCTCCTCCATCTCCCCTCCTTCCCCGCCCCCCACCAACCTCGCTCGTACACAGCGCTCGGGAACCATTCGTTGAACAGCCAGCAGCAGCGGAGCGCTCCGCGTCGACCACCACCACCATCCCCCACCACCACCATCCCCCACCACGAACCAATCCCGGTCCGGCTGCCGCCTCACCCCACGCAGCCACCCACTCACAAAAGGTGCCCCACCTCCTTCTTCCCTTCTCCCCTCGAGCAAAACAGGCCTCGGGGGCTTCCTTTCCCTTCCCCCTTCAGCCCCTGCCATTCTCCACCCCTCTCCTTCCCCGCCCGAGGCAAAAGCTGACTGGAGGGATTATAGGCCCCTCCCCTTGTGTGTGTGCGCCTTCCTATTCCTCTCCTCTTCCTCCCCTCTTCAACACGTCACTCTTTCTTTCTCCCTCCCCTGCTGCCGCTACGTACTTGGTGCTCCCTCGCTCGACACAGCTCTTTTTTTCCTTCTCCCTCCTCTTCTTGCCTGTATATATATACACCCTACTATTGCCACCCTCTCCTTCACTACCCATTCCCCCCTGCTCCATCTCCCTACACCCCTAAACGGAATACGCCCCCTGGCTACTGCCTCCGCCAATAAAATTCCAGCCTCCGAGAGATCCGGCCATGTACCATTCCTTCCTCCCCCCCGACCCTCGGCAACACCCTCTCGCATCTTCCTTCTCGTCTTCCTCGCTTGCCCGCTCATCCCATCCGAGATATTTTTCCTCTGCACTACCCCCTACCCTCTTCCAATATGCAATGTGGTCCGTCTGAATTATCAAGAGGCATCTCCCATCCTATCATTTCTTCAACCCTCTTGCTTACTCTACACATAACCTCCTGCTGGTATGGTCCACAACGCCAAAATCGTCACTTCCGATTACTTCCTAGGTCCATCTGTGTCTAATTCTTCATCTATCCATTTATATCTATTTTCTCTGTTCATATTCAGGCGTCCATTTTTCACCCTATTTCTGTTAGGAGTCATAACTGGAATGAGTAGCGCTCGGGGTAATTGTATATCAGGGTGCTAGCAAAAATCTAAGTTTTACCGTTAGATTGCTTAATTTCGCTACTAAAACCTTGGTCAAAGAATATTGTGATGACTTAATTTATTTTCTATATTCTAGCTCACAGTGCATGTCAAGTGCTAATCTAAGCGCATGCGCTTGTGGGAGTGCAAATGGTTCGTAGAATTTGTTCGGACAAAAAATTTTAATGGATTAAGGACAGTTATTTTTGGTATATCTCCCCATATGTTATGTTTTTATAGCGTATAAAGGAAGGAAATAAAGGTGGTATGATATAATAATGAACTTATTTACTTATTAATAAAATTGAAGAATGTGGGCCGGTAGAGGACGTAATTGACGGCTTGACGAAGTACTGAAGTATCAGTACTCGTCAGGTATTATGTAAGTCATAATTTCAGTCTCTCATGTCATGGGTTCCTAAAAAATATTTTTTTTTGGCAATTTGACGGAAGGAAAATATGTCCTCCCAACCCATTAAATATAAACAAAGAGGACATTGTGAGTTTTTTACCCATTCCCATTTACCCATTACCTAAATTCCCTATTTCTTTTGAACTTCCATATTGTTCCCATTACAACTTTCTCTCCCATCCCATACCTCTTCCACCGCTGCCAAAATTCTTGCCTTTTTTCGCGAACGATTTCCGGAGCTGAGGTCTTTTGTCTGCTTTCCAAGCACTGCCGACTCCCCCGTCCTCTTTCAAGTTTGCGGTCTCGTCCTTCCACAGCTCACTCACGCTCGTCCATTAAGCTTCCTCCCTTTCCCAGCTCAACCTTCCTCCCTTCACCTCATCTTTTACCTTCCATCATCAAATCCACTCCCCCCTCACCCACCGCCGCGCCCCTCCATGCGCGCCCCCCGAGGCTGGAAGAGGGTGGAAGGCTTTATGACCCGACTGCGAATAAGGACATTTACTTCCTTCCGAGCAGTGACCTTTTGCTCAATTCTCATTGTGCGACCTTCACTGCGGCTTCCTCTCTTCCTCCTTGGTCGGTCGTCTCAAATGCGAATGAGATGAAAGTTCCTAGAGCTTCCTTCGTCGTCTGAAGCGATTGGGAAACATCGCGGGCATAAAAATAACCACTCCATGGTATTCTTTTAAGTGTTATGTCAACCCCTTTTTCATGAAACCATCGGACAGTGTTAGTTACCTATTACAAAGACCGAATGAAATTGAAATACCTGCGGGCGGGAAAGAAATCAAGTACCCCATCATAACCTATTTACGTTATAGCTTTTTATCGCAGGTTTTAATTCATTAATGAATTACTATTCAATGTTATTCCACGCGGATGGCTATTTTTTACTGTGCGCTGCAGGCATCTTTTAGGAATACAGGAATGTGCCATTCTCTTAACTGTGGATTCATAAATAACACCTAAAACTATTCATAGAGGCTTTTTTTAATGGAGGCGTTCAGTTGCGCCAGAAATCACAAGTTTTAATTTAAGCATCTGTCAGGCTTGGCTTTGCCGAATTTCTCGGTGCACAGAATCATAAAATTGCCTTCTGCGTTGTTTATTTAGAATTTATGTGCGTTTAGATTTTCAAGTGGAATTATTCAGCATGCATAAATGATTTCCTCTGGAATTATTTTATTACTTCCAGTGGAAACGAAGAGCTGGATGTTTATATATTCGCGGTATTATTCGATTATTTTGCCTGCCAAAAAGAAAACTTTTTTCGTCATTAAAATTCAATTATATGTGGATTGACTCGATATTAATAAAGCTACGACAATAAATCCAGATGAACATTTATGTTCGATTCGTTTTTGAGTTCATTCTTGCATAATAAAGCCCCGTATTTTCCCTTCGCGAGCGAAATGTTTATTCAGAAATTTGTTCGTTTCGCGCACTGACATTCGCAATATTTCGCCTCTCCGCCCTCTTATTTCCCAGAAGTCTCAATTTTCCCTTTCATTATGAAAATACTCGCATGAGTTGGCATCGCATTTCCTCCGGAGTATTTAATTATTCAGGCGTTCACGGAATAAACACCGCGAAGGTAGGAGCGACGGAGATAAGCCCGAGCCCAAGGATAATCAAGCGTCTCCTGTTTAATACATATAGACTTCCAATTTTTCGCTGTAATGATTGAGGCTGGTCGGTGGAATTTATGCAGGCAGTCGGGAGGTATTTCTGTTTATTTTTATGCAGCGTCAAACAAATTCCACCCAAGGCCCGATGGGAAACACAAAACAATTCCACAGCGCCGAGTGAGCAAGAGAGAGAGAGAGCGAGTTCTGTTATTTCTGCCCCCACGAGTTTCCCGCTCTCTACTACCCTCCCACCCCCGTTTTTTCACTCCCTCGCACGTTCCCCTTCACCTCTTTCCTGTTTCGGAACACTATTTTTTCCTGTCTCCCATTTTCTCATCTTTTCCTTTTTAGAGTCCTCTTCTGTTGTAGTTGCACCATTTGCACTTGCTCATGAGATCCAGCGAGCGATAAAGACATCATAATAAAAGTGTGATTAACATGAAAAAACGATTTACATAAACGTAAAACTTAGCCTTCTCATGTTTCAAATTTTAAAACATGTGCAAATGAGGTTCGCAGGTATTAATTGCATTCCATCCCAGATTATAGTGGGAAGTTGCCTCTTTAAGAATACCAATAGGCTTACCACCATTCCATTTCTTCACCACCCACCATTTACCGAGGAGACCTAGCCTTTGCCGGTTATTGTGGTCGGTTATAGAATCTTGCTGTGATTTACCGAAATTCAGAATTGATTTATATATATATATTAAAAAAATCTTCTTTTAGTTAACTTGTTTTGATTAACGTCCATTAAAATTTTTCACTAAATAATCTTATTTGCGACACATCCATTTTTGCGTAATCTCTGTCTACTCAGTCTACTTTCACTCTGTCAAGTTCTTATTGTTCATTTTTATGGGAATGGTCCCAGTCTCTGAATTCTGCTTTAATTCGTATGGTGCATATCGATGTGTTTTATATTCAGTATGGTATTTATAATAAGCGAAATGTAAAGTAATTAATGCAATCTGGTCACATACGTAGGTCCGGATTTGATTGATCCGGAATTTTCCGTGTGTACAAATATTCGATGAACCACAAGAAATAATACCAGAATAGTATTATCGTCGATTTTGGATTTTTCTTACTGTACTTGTAATTTGTTTTACATATATCGCTGGGAATACTCAATATTGCGTGGATACGCATTTAATTCCCTCGTGATGCTCTTTCCTTTAGGAAACTTCATTTAATGAATTTATCTATTTTCTACGCGGTTGTTATTGTTCGGGAAGCCTGCCTTCGCCGCGACAGTGACTCTGCTCACGGATGAATAATCTAATTTCAGATTGACGTCTCTCAGCTCTCTTCCTCAATGTTTAAGTACAAACTCTCACCTGCGCTGTTTTTCTTAATATTTGCTCTTCCTCCATTTCTAATTCAACCTTCTTCCCTCGATCCCCATGCGTGCTCCGTTTTGCCATTTTACTCCTTATTTTATTTCTAGATTCACTCCTATTCTCCTCTTTTTTTTCCAACACCCAACTCCTGTCCCCCATCCCTCTTCTTACTCACCGCCTGCACCCCTTTCC
The DNA here is from genome assembly GCA_963169105.1 of Ceriagrion tenellum. NCBI lineage: Eukaryota > Metazoa > Arthropoda > Insecta > Odonata > Coenagrionidae > Ceriagrion > Ceriagrion tenellum. The sequence goes on from OY720635.1 coordinate 78,857,395, forward strand.
CCCAAAAAATACGCCCCGGGCGGGATATCCAATGTGGAGTCCCGCAAGTGAGAGAGAGAAAGAGAGAGACTCGCTATGGCGCCGGGTGTATTTTTCCTGAATTATTGAATACGTAATTACTTTATCGCTCGGCTATAAATACGTAGGCAGAAGAGAGTGTGGGAGAGAGGGAGTAAGAGACAAAAGGAGTGAGGACGGTCAATCGAACTGTTCTCTGGTCGCTTTTTTCCTCTCTCTTGTCCTCCTCTCGCTGACTGGAACTGTTTCGACGCATTGTTAAGGGCGATCGCTGGGTCATGCCAAAGGTTTTATTGGTTTAATTTTGGATCCGCTTCGAAGGATTTACTTGCTGCCGGTTTTCTGGACAACGTCCATCGATGATGTAACTTAACGCAATGCGGCCATCGTGACTCGAACCGCGGTGAGGATTCCCGTGAGATTTTTTTCGTGGAAAGTTTCGCGGATTCACGTGCGGACGGCTTCTAGAATTAGTTGATGAGTTCTACATTTAATGATTATGCACTGTTTTGTAATTATTACCCCAATACTCTCTGAGTGGGTGATGCCATAGATGTGAGGTCACCGACGGCGTATCTTTAGCTTTAGATGGTGTTTTTAGTGAATTGTAACACGCTCTATTTGGCGTACTCGTTGCATTTAGTTAGTTGTATTAAGAAGTTTGTTTTATTCCCATTTCATTGATATTTAAATTAAGCATTAAAATTTTTCGGTGGAAAATTTTCACTTTAAGCCTCTAATATTTATAATAATTTATAAGCCTATAATTATTTCAAAGATTTTATAATCTTTATAAATGTAATGATAATGTAAGTTTGCTGTCATATGGTAACGAAGTGCGGAATTTACAAATTTTTAGCATCGTTGAGGAAAGGATGATACGAAGAATCTTGGTCTCTTGATAATGCAAAGAACCTATTGATTCACAATACAGGGTACACCGGAGAGCAATATAGACTGTCATTAAATTAGAACTATAGGAAATAATTCTCTTGTGACAGTTTCAGTTGGATGTTTCCTTCAGTGGCGCTAGATATAAATACTGGAAATGCTAGTGAAAAGATTGTTTTATTGTTATTTGGTTCAACACAGCAGAGTCTGTGAATTGAATATAATTTTTGACAAATCTATCCGGGATGCTACGAAGTAGAGTTGAAATGAACTAAGAATTCTATCACTTTCACCGCTGAACATAATTTTGTTTATTCCTCTGTGATTACCTTTCCTTAGGATTAGCTTGGTGTTTTCAAATGGTTTGCAGTGCTAATCCTCAGTAATTGCAATAACTAATTTTCTCAAGGTATTTTTCATTATATCTCCAATCGTTGGACAGCTGTAGAGGGACTAGAAGGGTAATTTGCTTCATATTGTCGCTCAGTTATGTTCTATAAGACTTTAAAAAAGTGGTTAATGTTGTTGGAGCTCCTGTAAGGATTTCCAAGATTAGAGGTGGCCGTTGAAAAACTCAAATTGAAGGGTTTATTGATCTACGATATCGAAATCCGTAGCCTAATCTGCTCGAGCGAAGATGTTGCAGCTGCTCTCGGCAGAAGTCCGCGCGGCGGTTACCCCCCAAAAATCAAACGGCCGTGAAATTTGTTATGCTTCCTAAAATAACGGTGGAAAAAAATCCCAAGTAGAATGGAGTGTTTCTGAAGTTGGAGATGGAGTCGCCGGAGTGTACCTAATATCTTTTGGGTGGCGCAAGTCGAGGAATGAAAAAAAGAGTTGCACAGAAGAAAAAGATGTTCTCCCGAGATAGGGTTTTGGATGGTAAGGATGAGAAGCATATGCTGCTGGATCCCACGAAAAGAGGACCCAGGGAAGGGGACTGGCTTTTTCCCATGGAAGTGGTATCATCTCGCGCTTCAATGAACGCTCTTGCCGCAAGTACCAACGTGTTCAGAGGGGGGGAGGGCACCTCCCCCGCAGGCCATGTATATACTCCCACCCCTGTTCCCTCTGTGCGGCCCAAACCCTTTTAACCACTCCTCCCTCTTCTTTGTTCCTTCCGCACCGGGCCATTGTTGCCGGTGAGGTGAAATCTTCTCCAAAGAAAGGATTTCCATCGCAGTCGAGGACAGTGTGAGGCGCGTGAGCATTGTGTCCTGCATGTACTTGGTTGCCGAAAGGAAATCCGTGTCGGGCCGGTCCAGAAGGGATGTTGGCACATCTTCCATTGACGCTGGTAACCAATAGGGACCCTTCGAATCCCTCTCACTCCGCCAATTACTTTTATCGAATCCGCAGTTTCTTTTGTTTTCGTCATAAACGCAACTACTCGTTAAAAAGCTTCATTTGGATGTTAACCTCAATACTAGAAAACGGAACCTGATGATAATGTGAAATAATTTAATAAGTTGATTTTCAGTGACGCCACCAGGTGAGTTATTCACCCTGGTTATAAATATTCCCTCGATTGGAGATCTAGTCTTTCAGTAGCCCCTATATTATTCCTGAAGTCTTAAGTTTTCCATTGAGCCTTGAAATAATATAAATTAAAATGAAATGAGGCCTAATTTTAAATAAGCAAAAAAGTTGCCTCTCGTGTCCGAAAGTTCGAAAGAAAGTAGAACGTAATGAGGAATTTGTGTTGTTAAACATTAGCAGGCATTCATTGTGTGGCGATTCGTTGTATTTTGGAGCATTTCTTGTTATAAAACACCCGTTTTTTTCATTATGGGCTCTAGTGTTCTACCTACGGGTCTTGGTTGTTTGAGCAACGGATTAATGTGACTGTGTACTACCTTTGTTGCACCTCTGACTGTTCATTGAATTTAACACGCGCGGAATAATGGGAAATACTATTCTCTTTTTATTCATTCTTACTTTAATCCGCTGTTATTTCGGCTCCTTTGCTTTCATATTGTTTTGAACATTCGTCGTCTAGGGTCTTTTTCTTACTCCCACTCAGTAATGATAATCAGCTCGTTGAATCATCTAGTGGTTTTGATAAGTTCACATATACTGTAGTATTTCATGCGACATAGCAGCTGAGTTGAGAAACTTTCCACTTGATTGGTGCTAAAGTTTAAATCAATCCAACGCATGAATTTATTCATGTATTTATTTGGTGATTCACTCGCGTTTGCAAAAACAGGACGCAAAACATTCTTGCAGCTTGGTATTTTGAAAAGAAATTGAGACGTGGATAAAAACGTGTGGCGGATTAAATCACTCGCGTGAAGTTTGACTATCGCATGGCCGAGCGCGCCCCTGTAAAAACAATCATCGAGGAACGGTTTAGAAAGGTCCCGGCACTTAAAACGTCTGCACATAAAACTTCGGGAAAGAGAACCCAGGGCGGCGTAAATCGCGGAGAATAAGGCGGGCGAAGTGAGAGAGAGAGGGAAGGAGAGACGGAGAGTTTTGAGGCAACACGCCCGAGACCCGAGAGTTCAACACTGCTGCTCGGGAAAGTAAACACCGCCGTTTGGCATTTATTCCCCCCTTTTAGGCTCACGCTGCGGAGTAGGGATTCGGTTTGTGTGCGCGTGTGTTGGGAGCTGGCGCCTAAGCCATTCATTTCATTGGCCAATCTTTCACCCTGCATCACCTTCCTCTATACCCATCGCCCAGAACCTATTTCTTCCGATCCTCTCTTTCTCCTCCTCACGACCCCATCAATCTCTTACTCCGCGAATGTTTAAAACGGAAGAGAAATCCAAGGATGAGAATGAGAAACTTAGCTGAGTGAATGAACAAGAAAGATTAAAATATGCCACTTAATACGCACTTATTAACCCTAGAACGCCTGAAGTTGGTTTAATTGTCAGGAGCAGAAAATGGTAAAACGCACTGATACTTATGTGGCGGTATGTACTCACCCCTTTTAGGCTCAAGATTCGGATTTGGGCTTGCGTTTGTGTTGATATCCGGTGCATTACCTTAGCCAATCTTTCCTCCGGCATCTCCTTTCCACTCTCCTTATCGTCTTCATCATCTACCAGAACCTATTTCATCCCAATCTTCTCCCACATTTTCCTCCTCTTTACATTCCCTGTTTACCTTCCACACTGAGCGTTTAAAAAAGAAGTGAAAGTTAAAGACAGGGCTTAAAATTAACTCTGGAGCAAAATAATGCATAGAGCGTTTTAAATTAATTTGACTGTCTGGGCACTTTGGAGATGCGTTTCCTGTATTAATCTCAATGACAGGAAAATTGCAGTGTTGTCAATAGCAGCAGTAAAGTGTGTATTGTGCTATGCGGTGTACTCTCTGCACATCTAAGAGTCTTTCAGTATGCAAATATTTTTCCCTTAAGTAACTTATTGAAATGTAGCGGAAATGTAGAGGTCCCTAGTAGAAATGTAGGTGTTGGAAAAGGGTACATGCGAGGCGGAAAGGTGAGTACTACAGGTCGTGCGATTGGCAAAAATGTTACCCTAGAGGCCCATTTTATTAACTAAATTTGATATGTGATATAGAATGCTTAAGCAGATAGGCAGTGGATTGCGTCAAGGGACATCAGTTTTGAAAGGCAGAGAGATAACGTGCCATGTCCCGGAGACAATAATCCTCACATCGTCTCCCTCTCCTTATTTCCTCAATAATTCCTATCCTATTCCACGCCTCCCCATTCCCCAGTATTCTCCCCTCTATTTCCCTCGTCAACAATCCCTGTCATTTCAATATGTCTTCCATCCACCTCCTCAGTCCTTCATGTTCCTCCAGACCTCCGCACTAGCGTCCTTACCTCCCAAACCATATGCAACACCTCCACGGTTTCAGGTACAATTCGAAAATTTTTCATTTATGTATTCTACCAGCTGATTGGTGTCTCTCCATATAGAATGCTTAGTAGTTAGTAGTAGCTTAGCCACATAGGCGGTGGATTGCGTTAAGGGGCAGAGAGAATGTGCCATGTCCCGGAGACCAAAATGACGTGCTACAATTATGATTGTATGTATAATCCACTTAATCGCTCGTGTCGTTTGGAGGGTATGTTACTATCATTCCCATGGAAATTGAATATGTATTTACGGCATGGATATCAAATATCTACTTGCATTCTATACATAACCGTCCCATCTCTTTCATCCCTATTCCCGCTTATCCGTTTTTTCTTTCTTTCCCCTCGGTTGCCCTTCCCTATTATTTGATCTTCTCTTTGGTCTTTTTCTTTTCCTCTGAGTTCCTTTCTCTTCCAGTTTAATTTTCCTACTCTCTCTTGTCCCTATTTGTCCTTCCCGTTTTACGGCCACCTCTACAATATACTAATAAAATGGGCCTCACTCTTTTGGGAGTGTTTGTTGTACCGCATGGGAGTCATTTCCTTAAAATTAATTTTTACACTTTTCTCCGTTGACGCGAGCTTCTTATTTTCTTGTTTGACGTTTTAGGGACGCCCGTTGACTTTCCTGGGAATGTGTCTGAGACTGGAATTCAATTTTCCCAAAAGTTAAATATTGGTAGTATGAAACTGAAGTTTTTTTCACCTGACGTCTCTTGATTCTTCTTATAAATTCATTTTGTGCCAACCTCCGATTTGATAAATAATCGGAAAAATATGCTTGGCATTTCAGTTGGCGGAAATGTTCAGTGCATGTTATCTCATTGTTAGGTTCATAGTTATACGTATCTTTATTTCATCTCTAATAATGCTGTGATACATTATCCACCGCAAACATCAAGTTTTAACCGAGTCTTGGCTCAATAGTTTTCTTCTTCCATCACGTTAAGCCCCAAGGGCCTGTTTCTTCCTCAATCGCTACCTTATTGATCCACAATATTTCTTATCCGACCGATGTTTCTTCTACCAGGGGACAGGTTTTCTGTCGCGGTACATTCTAATCCATTACTATACATTGTGATTTAAAGTTCGTCCGATTTCAGTTTTCGTTAAAGTACCAAGTCATTTGTACTCTAAATTATTCCCATACATTTTCACTTCATTCTGCCGTGCATTGTTTTTCTTTTGATCCTACTTAGTATTTTCATCTCTGTAATCTCTCATTGCCACCTAGTCTTAGATGTATCTGATCTCGTCTCTGCGTTCTGTGATAATTGGCCCAGTACTTGTATTATGAATTCTGGCTTTTGCTTTTTTTTAAACATTTTCTAGTATTAGTTATTTACTTCTCAATAATTAATCATGTAGGCACACTGCTGCCTTGTTGGTCTCAATGATTTTCCATCGCACATCATCTTCGATATTTCCGTAGCTAATTATGCGTATGCTTTGTTAGGTAAGTTTTGTTTCTTGTTGTTTCATCTAATGTAAAATTCAATTTTGCATCCGTAGGGTTATTCGGTCACTGTCACACACTTGGTCTTTTCTGCTGATAACTGCATGTTGGCGGTCCAAAGTTATAAAATTATAGGCTATTACCTTTTATATTGAAGCTGAAGTTAGAGACTCATGAATTAATAAGTTCTTCCTCATTCTCCTGGATCCGGTGTTCCACTGATCGGTGACTGTTATCGGCAATTCCATGCTGGTCAAAGAAAATTTCGCCCTTAAAAGAGGTTATTTGCTGGCTAGGTTGTGGCGTTAACTCAACGATTACACATTACGATTCACGTGGTTGATTGTTGCGAGTCAGATGTCGTACTTACTAAAAATTTTATTTTCATTTTATTGGATTAAAGTAATGAAATTTTTTCCACTTTGGTGGATGTCCATAAATGCCTAAGGCTTTTAGCTGGTCAACGAAATAGTTTTCCTATTATCGTCCATATTTTTCGTTAATAAAGGCTGAAGAATGCTGCTCTATATGGTTGGTCCGAGGAGAAGTTACAAACGGAAATCGTAAAGAGTCTGAAAAAATTGTTGTAATTGGTGGATTGTCCCTACGCCATTGAGAGCTAATGCTGTAGACCATGATCAAAGGGTTTTTTGAGAAGCAGAGTAGTGTTATGATATACTTACTTTTTCCTTTGCAGCATCGGGGAAGGAGGTGGAAACTAACATTAGCTGAAGGAAAAATGTGGGGCACAAAGGCATTTTTACTTACTTTATTTATTTGCCCGAGTTGTTTATTATTCATGGGTTATCCGTTTCTCGGCTGAAATTATGATGATGAGGACCGTATTTGGTCCGTGAGTTGATCAAAACATCAAGTAAAGAGTTAATTTTGGAATTTTCGGTTGTATCATATGACCCCGGTTAAAGAACTTCCAAAGGGAAGACTTGATTTCTAAGTATTCTCATGGTTGAGCTGATAATGTATCTGCCAAGTCTTTGCGCTACCGTGATTTCAGTGAGGACGTGGAATGACTTCAGGAGTCCTTGTCACTGAAACATGTAATAAAGACTTTTCATTCTATTGTAAATTTCTTACAAGTTACATCTTGACAAAGTTTGTTTGAAGTCGTAGTTTGAAGGTGTAAAAAAATTGAACGCTGTCTTTGGAAAGTGATTCAGCGTGTCGTTATATATAGGTAGACATTGAAAATCGGTAATGGATACTGACAGGATATTCTCATCCGAATCATGGCCCTAAAATAATACTAATGGTAATATATTATTTCACCCACAGAATCTTACAAATATTTGTAAATTATCGTAGTCATCGTAGTATCGTAAATCAATCGTAGAAGAGACCTATAAAGGAGTTTCCATTGATTAATTACGATCTTTTTGGCAGTACATTTTTTACTACGTAGAAATTAAAGTATTCTATGAATTCAAATGTGTTCAAAATAGCATTATTAAACGCATTTTACGATATAAAAATACTCCATAGTGATTTTCATAATATAATAAATAAACATGTACGTACGTACTTAAAGTTACCATAGGCGTATTGGGGTGTTAAGTTCTTAATCATTAAGGTATATTCTCGAAGTGTTGGTATAAAAATAGCCATTTCATAAGGCGACTAAGAAATTTGGGATCACTTCGTTGGAATGAAACTTCTTGGGGTAGGTTTTCGATCGATTTACTATTAAAAATAAGTGGAATTTGATTTTCAGAGCTAATAAAAGTTACTTAATCCTTAATAGAAAGACATGCTATCACTCTCGATCTAAATTTGCGATTAGAGTCCAACCTTAATCCTCTTGCATTCAGAAGACGAATAATCAGTACTCTGCTTTATTTTAAACAAAATCTTCCGCTTTTAGATTCCTTCCCTTCTTTGTTGCTCGCCGTCTATTACATTACGAACTCCGTTTTCTTCTCTCTCTCCCTTTCATCAGTGGAGCTTTTGAGTGTAATTTGTTAACTGGTTTTTGCACGTGCGATAAACCTTTGCCTTAATCCAGAAAAGTACGTCCCACGTCATGAAAAACCGATGTAACTGATGCCTACTTATAAACTATGAACCAATCTCCTCCTTATTCCGAGTATGGCAATATTGACGGAGTAGTATGAGTGAGCATCGGCACGTGATGAAATACGCTTGTAATCTATCTTCATACATACCTCTGTAATCATAACAGCGTCTTAATCCTTTTATCAAAAATTAATTCAAAGTTTTATTCAAATTTATCACACAGCATAAATGAATGTATTTTTAAAGATACGAAATTTAGCACGGGGTAACCAGCCGGCTCGGCTTGCTACCGACTTGACTATGACTTCCTGCTTTCTTGATGATGTCCCTCCAATTTTTTACTGGTGTCAATTCTATCCTACCTTCTCAAAATCTTTGCCCTCGCGATGCTCCTTCTCCCCTTAGAAGTCTTCGCACACGTTGCCCTTCCCATATGTCGTTCCCAATTCTCCCCCGTTTCTTTTCTCTCCACTGTAAAGCAGGGCAAACAGACCCCGAGACTCCGTCTCCGCACCATCCCCTCGAAGCTCCTTCACCAGGGTGAGATTGAGCGTGGTGTGTGCCGCGTCGAGATTCTTTCTACGGGACGTGTTTCAGACACCCTCCTTCCCGCACCCCACCACCTTTAACCTCGCTTCCCAAATGCATCCCTCTTCATCCTTTTACGATTTGAAAGAAAAAGAATGATACCAACACAATCACCTTACCCCCCTCATTCCCGAGGCGAGCCCCGGGCCCCCTTTTTCTCTCGCTTTGCCCTCTATCTAACCTCCCCCCAGACATCAAACGACCTTAGCCTGGTTTATGCCAAGCTTACTCGCGAAACCATATTGCCTAATCTAACCACAGCGTTCATTTCTTTCTCCTCCGTCTTTCATTGCTACTCTCGTGGAACTACTCTTTTGAGTTGTAATGGACAATTGCGTCCGAGGAAAATGAACTCTTGCTGTCTATTCGCAACCTTTATTGTGATTTAGGTTTATTTCAATGGTGGTTTTGCTCGGTTTATCGTTTATTCAGTGCCAGTTTGATCTAAAGATGCAAGTTATGAAACTTTGGGAACCATTATATCCGTACATGTGAACGCTTGATGTTAATCTTGTTAATTGTAGAGGGAGACTTCAGTAATTACTGGAAAAATATTTATAGGTCTGGGTTCATTAGCATTTGTAGAACGATGTAATAAATTTTATGAGGCGCAATATTATTTGCTCAATGTGATATATTAGTCATAAACACCTCAAACGTCTTATACGTATTGCCCACGGATGCATTTCACTCGATTAGCCTAAGGATATTGTCAATTAAAACAGAATAAACATGTTTATGCATCGCGTTCGTTCTTAGGGTTTACGTACATTTAAAATATCGGAAAAATATTGTAAGTATTGCGTCCTCATCTCGTCGACTAGGGGTAACAGTTTATTACTTTAGAAATTTTACTATTTCCAATAACAAGTGATGACTATGTGTTTAGTAAATGTTGAGGGAGATGAAAATTGTGATTTTACAGTTAATTTTATCTGAGTTTTTACTCGCTTCATAAGCTCGTTCTCTGATTCCATAAAAACGTCCTATTTGGTTGTAAAGCTTACATAAATGTGATAACTTGTTTTACCTATGAGAGTTGTGAACGCTCCTCAAAATAGTGATGTCCATCATTTTTCCAGCTTCTCGTTTGGCATAACTGCATACCTCTGGAATGAGAAGAAATTGATCCCTGTGTTACTTCATAATGATAATATCCATCCACTTGAAGTATAAACTACGGTAAAAATACGATTCAATATTCATTTTGAAGGAGTCAATTGCCCTGCCTGTGCAAGTTATGTAAATCCCCCAACACTACGTTTTGCCTTAAAACTGTGTTGCGATTATAGCAATTAAAGATATATAAGAAATAGGATGTGTTCTAGCAAATCAGTGTTATCTAGATTTTACGTTTTCGCTTCGTGGAACGAAAAGTAGATGGGAAGAGCTGTAGAGGAAGACAGAGAGTGGAATTCATCGGAAAAATAAGGGACACCAGAATGACAAGTTATATAATGATGAAGCCGTTTGCTGATTTGAAAGTGGAGTAGAGAGCTGCATCAAACCAATCTTCAGATTGATGACTGCTGATGATAATGAAGGACCTTGAACACTAGCTTCAAAGGAAAGTTTGATGGCTGAGATCTTGTTTTACTAAGCTTCTTAAAGGGAAGAGTGTCTTCCTGCTTGGCGACAAAATATTTGGGCAACTTTTCCCCCACCGCAAACACATCGGCATCTCTTCGGCCGTCTCGACAGCGGGGGTAGACCTATTCATTTCGAGGGAAAAGCTCTTGGAAGGGCCTTTCAGGAGCGCGTCATCGCACTCTGGAGACCACAATTCAAAACTTGAACAGAATAAGGCTTTTGCTTTGACGTTCCTTTCATCTCAGCCCATTTCTCTCTTCCTCCCTCACCAATATACCCACCTGCACTCCTCTCCTCACTTCTTCTTCCAGGCACATTCTCTGCCTCTCGCCCTCTCCTCCGCCAATTTGCCCCTTCTCCCCTCTTCTCCCCTATTTGCCCAGCCAAAAACCCTCATTCCGTTGTGCACACCTTGTGCAGCGGGGTTTGCATTCAAGCCTTTCACCTCAACGATGTGGCGTCTCCTTTTCTACTCCCCCGCAACTGGAATGAATACACGGTCAACTCTGGGGGCCTTGTGAAAGGGAAAAGGCAAAGTTGCCACCTCTTGGCCGAGGGACTCCTCTCCATAGCTTATAAACCCACTCCCCCCTCTCTCTGCCTCTTTTGCAAACACTGTCTACCTCCATACACCGTCGCGTCACTTTTAATTGCCCTATGCCACGCTCTAATCCTCCCCTCCTCTTCTTTAGATCTCCTTCAACATGGAGGGAGAGCGAACGGCCAGCGTTCAAGGAAACTGAAATTTACCTCCCCTCGTCATGGGCGTAAGTCCACAAGCCTATTGGTCGCAAATGAGAACCGTAAAGAAAAGCTTGAAACTTTCGCCAACCAATTAGTTTTAGATTGGCCTGCATTAATTTTTGACAGCTGACTTCCATTGCCGTGTTTTCCATTGACAACTCCTGAATGCGACTCTAAAAAATCCCGCTTGTCAAAGTAAGACTATATTATTCACTAACGAAACTTAACTTTACCTTCAACATGCATCGATTGTGCCTACTTTTAGTTAGTAGTTTCTAGTATTTTTGGTTAGCCCTCTCCAAAACTCAGCTCACGCCATGTACCATTTTTTTGCCTTTTCAATTATTAAAATTGAATAAATAAAGATAATGTCTCGGAATGAAACCACCCGGATAATGCTTGAAATTATTTTTGAATGCATAAATTTTCCTTTATCAGAATGTTCTTGTTCAACACTATTACTCATTATGTATTCTGTAGTTTCTACTCCCATTATCAATGGTATACGAATTATATTCAATTTACTCTTATTTCCCGATGTTGAAATAGAAAAGAAATAACAAAAAAATTAATGAGAAAAACGCAAAAAGTCACTTTCCTGAACTTCTAGGTTTTCGGCCCCCTCTGCTATCATGTTTATTCGATGGTGTATTTTGTCTTTTATCCTGTAATTGATTCGGTTTTTCCATTTTCAGTTTCAGTCAATTTTTCGATGGTATTGAATTTCGGCAAAGAATCCAGAACTAAGTAGTATTTGAAAATGATACCCGTTTCAGATAGTCATTTTGGTTTTTTAAATTTGTATTAATATGTGCCATTTCGGCGCGGTTCAAGAGAAACTTCTTTCGACATTTATGTGATTTTCTGTTGTCAATCAATTCCACGGTCCTTGCGATTGGATGGCGCATTGCTTTTGACAACCGGTACCATTTTTGAAGACCTCCGTTGAGTTATTCGGAAAAGAAAAATAAATATCTTATAGGTACCTATAATACTTACATATAAATAGACATTCGTGCTATCCTAAGAGACTCAAGATACTAATAATATATATTCTTTGAAAATTGTAATTTTATCCTAATATTTTAGTTACTCTCATTTTACCATGTCTCTCGGCTCATCTTCCGACTACCTTTCTCTTTGGGCTGTCCTCGTTGCCTCGCCAGAGCTTTCTCTCCTTTGTAGCCTCAGACGTAGGCTCGGAGACAAAGGGCTCGAACGATTCTGGACTTGGAGACTGCTCAGCGTCTTTCTTCTCCCGTGCTTTCCTCTATCTAGATCTGTTGGTAGCCGCCGGCCATTTTGGTGGAATGTCTTAAAGCCAGACTTTGTTTGGGTCAATCCAAAATTCACAGTCTCTCTCCGAAAGGAAATTCTTTTGAAACAGACTTGACGGCAATTCGTTTGGCGATGAGACACCGGGCCATCGCGTTTTACACCTATTGTCAAGTAATCGTTGCTGATAGCTGCTCTATTGTAGTTATGTTTATTGTACTAACTTCTCATTCTCACTCTCACCCCAAATGATGGATTAAAGTTAGAATCGATTGATTTACAACTGTAAGAATGCTATTGAGCTTCGTGATTAATCCAAATAAAAGGATCTTAGGAGTTGGCTATGTTCGTTACCGCGTTTTAGAAAAAATGCAACGTGGATTCGCGGAAAAATGGCAGCTACTGTAATTTTTTATTCATTTTTGTGGGCAATTTAACCAATTAAGGGAGGTATAGAGGAAAGAGAGTAAAAGTTCTTTAGATTTTAACAGACACAGACATATTTTGAAATCATCCACCTGATCTCTTCCTATCCTTGGTGTTAAAAATGAAGAACATGTTATAAGTTGGTTCACATTTTCTTTACGGAGTACTGTCTTGGCTGGAAACTCTTTGAAGTGCGCATGAAGTGGTCTTCTTAACTGTTATAATTTTTTGAGTTCTTAAATATATTATTTATGGTTATCTCAGGAAAAATCATTAAACTTGGAGCTATATAAATGAACACGGTCTGTGTATCCCTTCATTTGTACGCGATTATTACGTATTTAGGGTGAATCTGGCGACCTTTTTCTGGTAGGCATAAATGGGTGCTGCTTTTTTTCTTTATCCCACCGTGCTCTCTCCTTAGTAAGGACTATTTGAGGCCACCCTCCTTCGTTACTGCTCCTCTTCTTGATGATTTACCGAAGCATATCTTAATTTTTTCGTGTTAACCGCGTCGTGACCTCTTCTTGACGAGTGGGGAGACATGCGTTGCTCAAGTCGCGAGCCGCGGCGCAGGAAGTTCCGCTCTCATCGTGCTCTCCTTCCGCCCGCGCAATGAGGTCCACTCAAGTGCCCACTTGTGCAGGACCAAGGGAGAAATCTCTCGTCTCGGAAGAAAATTATCATCTTCCCGGCTTTAACTTCTTGTGCATATTTCCATCCACCGGGCGGCCTGTCTACACTTCGTATTCACAAAAGCCTATACGACTGGAGGAGAAAGATTTTCCTTTTACTCTTTAAAAAACTAGAAAGATATACTCAACATTATAGGTATACTATTAATCCTAATAACGAAGGTTTATTGAGTAATTATTTAACTTTATTTATTACTTTATAATATAATAATAATAATAAAATACTGGCCAGTAAAGTATGTGCAATACTGGAAGTAAAGGATGTAAAATACTGGCCAGCACTGATTATTTACAAAGACATAACTTATTGTCAAAAATTATGCATCAATAAATTGGCAAACAATAACAACTAATAGATAAGAACTGTCCTCCATGTTATAATTAAAATCCTGATTCCGTACTTGAACACAAAAATTTCAAACTATATTTTGACCGTGCTATCATTACCGACAGAAGAATAGGGCACAATAGACGGGACATCACATTAGTAGACAAATTAAATAAATCTGTGTACTTCATAGATATAGCAATCCCTCTGACAGAAAATATGGAAAGGACCATACTGGAAAAAAAGCAAGTACCAGGATTTAGCAGCTGAGGTTTTAAGATTATGGAAAATGAACATGGCCGAGATAGTACCCATAGTAGTTTCAGCCACCGGAGTAATACCGAAACAACTTCGAAAAAGTCTCGCAAAACTAAATTTACACTACAACGTTTACATCCAAATCCAGAAGGCTGTCATTATAGCAACATGCCATATAGTCAGAAAGTTCTTAAATTTTAGTAAAACAACTGAGTAATGTATTTCTGGGAGTACTTGGTATATTACCCCTACCCTACCCAGTACGACTGAGGAATGAAATGGAGAGAAAAATAATAATAACACCGTTTATTGTCATAGACTATACTAGCCCAGGAGAAGATTTTGTAAATTAATAAAAAACTGCAGATTACAAAGTATAAGAATTTTACATTTCTATTTTAAATTTTTGCATAGCAGAATTAAACATAAGTTTACAAAATAATTAAAAAAGAAAAAAATAATAATAAAGATGTACCTACAGACTCGGACATGACATTGTTCAACGCAATAACATGGTAACAATAAAATATCACTTTAACATATACGAAATTATAAGACTTAAAATTCATATTCATACTACTGCAAATAAATGACAGAAAAAAATAGAGAACTAAATTACACTTGACACCATTAACATCACGACCCCATTATCACCACGGGAACTATAAAGTGACACTTAACCAACCAGAAATCCAATTGATTTTGGCAGTGAAGTTTTATTGATTCTTTCAGCCGATAACTCGGTGGAAAGTTCATGTGAAAGCTCCCTCGTGCACGTCATGTAATATAACGTAATGATGTATTTGGTAAAATAACTGCCTGTCTTTAGATGTCTTTCAGGATGTCAGTGTAGATGAACTCCAAAATTTCTGTAGTGTACGCTTCCTTAATTTATCCTTGGCGACATTCTGATACTATACCCACCGAATCAAGTTCTGACTGGCATATTATATCGCGAAAACTATGGAGTTGTAATGATGGATTGTGGAAGTTTAGACTTTTGATGCGTAATACTTAGGTTCTTATTCTTGGCCGACTTTCTCCTTATTTAAATATCCTGCTACATATTTTCTTACCCCTTCCCTATTCATTATATTTGCGTTTTTTCACCCGTGTCGCCTTCATTTGCCGCAGTGGGTATGGGGTGTTTGAGAAGTACCTGTGATTAAACGAAAGGGATAGGGCTAGGAATGAGTGGGTGATGAAATGATCTCAAATATATGCTCCGCTGATGGACGCATATGAAAGAAGCGTGCTTTGTTGGTGTGACCATGTCGAGAGGATGGTGGTGAATCGAAGGGTTTCTACTATCTTACTACATAATAAGTATATAAAAATCTAGTCTGTCTGTTACTGAATCACTCATAAACAACTGAATCGATTGAAACAAAATTTAGCAGGAAGATACTTGATATATCTGGTTCACGCATAGGCTATATAACAAGGGCCTTTAGGGTCTTTTAGGGCCCTAAAATGGTTATATCATTAAATAATCATAGGAATAGATGCAGAGGTTTCTTAATGTGCTTAGTTATATAACTTTTACTTGAGGTATTCGGTTGTAATTTTCGTAGTTATGTGAAAAAAGAATGAAGTTTCTTATTCTCTCAATCGATTTTCATCTCCGATTATATTTCACTTGATAATTGCAGTTTTAACGCCAAAACAACACATTTTTCTCCAATTTAAACGATAGTTTATTTACTTGGTAACTAAGGATTTTTCATGCATGAATGGGGACTTTGGGCATGATTTTAGGCCTGCAAGGGTCCACGGTTTTATAACTGATGGCTTCAAAAATAAATTAAAGCCCGTACATTGTAATTAACTAAGTAGGCAAAGAACGTGGCTACAATTTCCTAGACGCCGAATTTCCGATTTCTAGCTTACCTGGGAGCAATCGTAAGGCAAAGTTTGAGTGTTTTTTCTCTCAAATCAGGGGAGTAAAAAATATTTCTTTTCAATCATAATAGAGAGTCTTACCTCCTTTATCAACTTCAGAAAACTGCAGGCTCCTATCTTTGATAGTTTTCCCATGGTTGAGCGCTGAATGAACTCGGATACGTCCGCTGGAACGCGCAGAACGGCCGGAAAAATCTGAGGTATCATAACGACTTAACTATCAATAAATAAGTATTAACGTATGATTTTTGGCTTAACTATGATCTACTAAATACTGATAATGGTACTCAAATAGGGAAATTATTTTGCCTTGAAGAAATAATCAATAGAATTTCCCAAGCCTCGCCGTTTTTGTTTCTTTAAGGTGCTTGAGAAGCGTACAGTCTATAAATAAGGAGCAAATATAGCGATAAAGGACTCACGCCATTTACTTTTTAGGTTACTAATATGTAAAATTATTAACGCTTTTGCTAAAAACCCTTTTCCACCATGAGGTTCCGCATTTTTACATTCAGGATGCCTCAAAACTCTTCTCCGTCTTCTTCACGAAACTGCAGTTGGTTGTCAACCGTAAGAGCAAAAACGAAGAGATTTATTCAAATAATTTTAGTAGTTAGCGTCATTCTCTCACTCCCCGTTGGATTTCAGTGGGTAAATATCGTCTGCAATGGTCGATAAATGAGGAGCTGATCCGGCGTAAAAGAGCTTATATCATTGAACTTCTGTGTTTGTACCGTACCAAATTATCAAGGGATGTGAAAACCCTATTTTACGAGGTCATTAGCATAAGTTTCACAGTTTTAGAACGCCCTATACCATTTATATACCTAAATGCCCATGATTGGGTTCAGAAAATTATCAATAAACAAGTATCATTGTATGATTTTTGTCCTAATTGTGATCTACTACTTATAATGGTATTCAACTAGATTATTTTGTTTAGAGGGAAATACAGTAGCATTCCCCACGCTGCGCCGTTTTGGTTTGTTTCAGGTGGTTGAGAAGCGTAGGGTTGATAAACGAGGATATGGAATTAAAGAACTCATGTCATTTACTTTTTTGGTTACTACTATGTAAAATTATGAAGACTTTTGCTTAAGCCCTTATCCCGCATGATTATATTCAGTGTGCCCCAAAAACTCTTCTTTGTAGTCTCCACCGAACTACAGTTGATTACAAACCATATGAGTAAATGCGAATAATTCAATGAATTTTATCAGTTTACGTCTTTCTCTCACTCCCCGTTGGATTTCAATGGGTACCTACCCTTCGCTAGCAATGATCGATCAATGAGGAGCTGATCTGGCGTAAAGAAATTCATATCATTGAAATTATATCTTAATACTATGCAAAACTACCAATGGAAATAGAAAACCCCATTTGACGAAAGTAATTAGCCTAAAATTTCCTGGTTTCGTACGCCCTGTACTATTGATATACCTAAATGATCATATTTGTGGTCGGAAAATAGGACTTTTTTTATATTGCTAGATTTTGATCTCAAAAAATGTGGAAGAGACTCTTGGATTATTCTTGGTAAAGGATGATTGGATCCTTGACCGCTCACATACGCGGGTGTGACTCTTATTAACCATGGATCCCAGAACAGAGTAAATGAGTCTGTAATTGTGAAGTCTCTTCCTGTGTCTATGCAGTGAAAAATAAATACCCTGATTATTACGAATATTTATAGAGCTACTCCGTCATTTTTTTATCTAATTTCCCATCAACAGGTTTCCAAATGTTAAAAATCACGTTTCCTCAAGAAATCTTATCCTCTTCGTCTCCACGATACACCAGTTAAAGAGGAAGATGAGTTCAGCGGAATAAATAGAAATTTATTTAAGTTTCTTTAATGCATTTCCCCCGCTGAATTTCAACGGGTACCTTTCGCTAGTTTATGATAAAGAAGTAAATGTGAAATGAAGAGAATGTGATCAAGTCAGACGGCGAATGTGGTAGAAGATACTCTAAAGAGAAGAGATATCAGGAGTCCAAAGAATAGGAGGGCACGCAGGAATTGATATAAAAGTGTAACAGAAGCAGAAGTGGAATGCATGGATAGGGATTTATAGAGGTAATTATGAAAGGAAAATCAGCTTTACTTGCCTATCACTGAGAATTAGGCATTTTTAACTTTCTCTACCTCTAAAGGGAGCGGCGAGATGGGTGTGTGTTTATCTCCTTCGCGTTCTCCAAATGCTCAAGAAGCCCTCGATTCTCTTTTTCCTCAATACCACGTGGTTCTCTCCACTCCTTACCTCTAACCCATGCTCTCAATGCCACCATCTACACTTAGAATGGAAGAGATGCAATAACTGTGGGTGGCGTCGGACTTCGGTGGAGGTAGATAATGTGCGCACCGGAGGGAGCGGAGATGGGTGACGAGAGGGATGAGGACTTGTATGAAATCCACTGATAAAACTTTAGGTGAATAACTGGGAGAAGGTTGCTCTAGAAAATACGCTTTAATTTAATTTTTAAACTAATAAGGAGGCTTCGATTTGTCGGCGGTGGTTACAGTGGTGCCAAGAACGTTCAAGGATCGTTAGAAATTGCCAAATGTGACTATGTTGATTGGATGCAGATGGGTTTCCTTGTGAATACTTAAAAAATAAGAAATGCCAAAGGTAAAAATGTAGACTATTTCTACCCTTGATTAAGCCTAGTGTTACTCTGTTCTGGCGAAGTTTCTTGTATGCTGAGCTATAAGTGTCTAATATTATACCTGTCTGTAAAACGGCATTAAGCCTGTCTTCTTCTTTTTTTAAATTTGTGGACAAGTATGGATATTAATATACATTGATAAAAGAAGCTGCGAAAACCTTCAAGCAAAAAAAATATTAACATACATGGTTATAGAGGACACAGTTTTTTTTCATTTATCTAATCAATTTTATCGGTACGTTTTGCGTGTCATGTCCCAAAGGACGGGTAAAAAATTTATTTCATGGTATTAACCATAGGTCTGTCCTTTGAGGTCATATAAAGTTACCTAGTCACTTGAAACTATAGTACACCCATTTTTGGGAGTAATTATACTTAACTACTATTATGAAAAATCCTGTAAGCTTGGAGACTCGATTGTTACTATGACTCGTACCAGTTCCCAGTCTCTTTATCGGATGTATGCGACTATCCGAATGAAATGGAGGCATACAACTAGGACTGTTAGATTTTATTTCTCAATATTCCCCCGCGCGTGAAAACTCAAGTACGTACACAGCTTAAGTAATTTTACGTTGAACAATTTTTCAATGCGCAAAACATTAATACAGCTCATGTTATCGCACCGTCTTCCCTGCATCCTAGATGACAGAAAAATGATTAAGATGTACATAGTTGGACAAATGGATGGGGGGAATAAGGTAGGGCGGGAGTGTGGATATCGGAAGTGAGGGAAACTCGCTAAAAGAAAGAATTAGTCCCCTCACCTTTAATTTGCTTCTAATTATATTGTTCTATTATTTTTCCAAAGTGGTCGAAGTACTAGTCCTCATGCTGATGATGGTAACAGCAAAATACTTTATCCATGACCTCGGTCATATAGAAATTACATAGCAAAGGGGAATCTGCGGTTTTGCAATCAGTTTACGAGTTCTGCTGCCGGGAGGCTTTGGATTAAATTAATACATGTCCTAGTCAGTCGTTATTGGCTGCGATTCTCGTATACAAGTGCTCATATTTGCCGCAGGTCATTTTGAAAAATGGTAGGCAATTCATTAATATCAATACAAACTCTCCGATGTTAACTGAATAAATATAAATTGACGCTTCGTCACCAGCTTATACAAATTGGCACATTCGATCACGTAGTTTACTTAAAATATTTCTGGATATCAAAGATAACTTAATTAAAACTTCGAAGAGAATATGTTTAATTGAGCAGAGCATTGTTAATTTTTCATTCCGTTTGTATAAAAAACCAGTTATAGATTTCGCGGTGACTGAAATTGAGATGACACGTTTGATATGCGGAAAAATAAATGAAGTTGTTTTGCTTTGCGTTTTACAGTTATTATTAAAAATTATTAATAAATATGAACGTGAATCGTGTATTGTCTCTTCACAAGAAACGTGCTACTTGGGGGGATTCATGCATACTGTCGAATACCCGGGGGACATTTATATAATGTTGATAAACAAAATGTATTGTGCGTTTCGAATGCATTTAAGACTATACGCTTAGCGTGTTTTTAAAATGAATAACGGGCTGCACTTTTAATTTTGGATTGTTTTCATTAAGAGTTCCAATTATCTCTGAATATTTCCAGCATTACGTTTGTTTTTTCAATGCAATCTATTTTTTGGAGCTTTCCACTTTTTCAAAATCCATTATACCTTCAATAAAATTGCCCCTTTATTCCTGACTCCCAGGGTTTAAGCGGACCCAAAGCAGTTTTTAATTTTTAATTAAGGCATCCTTAAAAGACGAAAGGACATTTTTAGTAGCCATCGTAATTGAAATCTCATATTTCATCATTGGAAAAGGAAAATGAATCGGGCCAGTAATTTTTTTCGCGAGCTGAAGCAAATATAGTACCATCACGATCATATTGTAGTGTCCCTCTGATTTTTTTGCTAGACGTTCATGAGCTCGAAGAATACTGCTTGCCTGCTAGTCGATTAACTAGAACGCATGAGTCATTCCCTAAGGTGGAAACAGTTGGCTAACTACTTTTTGTGATAGGGCTTTAAACGTTATTCTGGAGAGAAGATCGAGGAAATATCGCCTATATGAAAAACCCCAGTTCCAGTGTATAATTTTATTACTAATTCTTTCAGCGTAAGTATTCAAATTTTTCTAGTAGAAATATTGCTTTTGTTATAAGTTTTTATTTGCTTAAGGATTTGATTTCGGAAATCTCTTTCGAGGCAGGAACAGGGAGGAATCAAATGCATTTCTTCAGTTTCCATGTATTTGACGATGTAATATGGCTGACGATGGAAGCTCACCAGGTTGGAGTGGCATGGTAAATATTCGTCACTAGCACAAAGTAAACGGTTGTAGGTTTGACTTGCTGGAATTAATCCATCACGGAAGAAAAAAATATTTTTGTTGATTCCACATATGAGAATTTATTGTCTCTGTGACAAAATATTTTCATTGTTACAAATTATCATATGTGGAGTTGAGGAAGCTATTCTATTCTTCCGGGATTCGTCTCTAAGCCAGCTCTATTTCTTACGTTATCTACCTGTATTATGAGTTCACGGTTTTTAAATTACCAATATATTTAAAATTGTTTGGAAATACACTGCATTGTCGAAGAACGACCTCCTGCTATTTAACTAATCCATGCTTGATGCTAGAGTTAAGTGTATCGTCGGAAGCACATTCGCTTGCTTGACTGACAGATTGACTAAGTACCCGCGTTGGGCAATGTACGATGTAGTAGCAGTACGATGGGCAAAATGTGCGGTGGAGTGTGAAGGAATCATATGCCTATCGCCTCCTGGGTTCCCTGCATCTATGTTCATGATGGAGCCGCGTCCTCTGGTAGCTAACTATTCCTCTCTTTACATTGTCCAACTGCTCCGCCCCTCACCGTACTCTCCCCACCGTCAAATTTGAATCATAATACGTGGGGACGGGGAGGGAGCGAGTCTCCCCCTTGTCCCGGGCGTTTCCCCTTTCCCTCAACTCATCCTCTTCCGCTTCCTGTCGTCAGTTCATCCCCACAGTCCCTTCCATTCCTACCCTTTCCCTTCTACCGACTGGTCTCCCGGGGCCTATCGCCGCGTACCACTCCGACTACGTGCCCACCAATCGCCGTGTTCCGTCCCGTCCCTTTCGTTTTTTTTCGAAGCGGGTTGTCACCTATGAGAATAGGTGAGTCGGGGCAGCTGAGAACGGGGATTCTTTCGCCGAGTTCGGGTTGAGGTCGCATTTTTCCTTCCCCCACCCAGTCTTCTGCCAGCAACGAGCTGCATCATCCATCCCAACAATGGGTGACCCTCTCTCTTTTCCCAATAAAGTGTGAGAGAGGTGGAATATGGACACTTTTTTTCCCAATGGAAATCCTAGCAATACCGAATTCTTTCTTTCCCTCAATCCTCTCTCTGCTGTACTACCTCGCCGCCTGCGGCAGAATGACCAACCTATTTCTCCCTCACGCTCTCTCAATCTTTCACTCTACCTGCGTCGGGACATTTCATTCAGTCTTTGTGACACGTCCTTCCGTCTCTCCGTTAGGTTGTCACCAAGCGTCGCCAGGCTCGCTTGCTTGGCGAGCAAGTTGTCACTTGGGAGTTGTCGGGGCTGAAGGACGCGTTGAAATAGCTCGCACGCCGATGCGATGCACGCCGATGCGACAATTGTGCGGAAGGCGACTTTGATGGCTGTTGCTGCGAAGCTCAGGCATCGGGACAGTATGAGGGCACGGTTGTCGATTTTCCTGTTCTTTGCACTCTCTTACAGCGCGTGATATTTCTTTCCGCGAAACCACGAAGGAGAGAGAAAAGCATATGAATTAAACAGCCGCCACTTTCCTGCCACTAGCATTGCCGCTGGAACTTTTCAGATGCTCTTGAAATTGCCACGAGTCTTACAATACGTGATGTAGCTTTCAAATGCACATAAATGCCTGTAGTTTTGACTCATGAAGTCTGGAAAATAGCAGGAAGTCGAAGTGTAAAATCCGTATTTTGGTATTCTTTCAGCGTGTCAATGTCTTTCTTACATCTGCAGCCGTACCCTTTTTCTTCGCGAAGGAATAAGTTCCGCAAGATGAATAACACGAGGGGATACAGGGTGCGGTAGCATAATTTGTTGATTTGAATATTGCGCCAGGTAGCGAGGTTCAAATAGGATTCTGTGATGAAACTAGTTTGTCCAAAATATTCATCTTGACACGCCCAACAGTTTAATGCTTGAAATGCATGTTGTAGAATATGGAGAAAAATGATTACAACGATACCTATAGCATTTTTGTTTTATTGGCCCTTCAAATCAGCAAATTATGCTGCCGCACCCTGTAGGTTGTTGGAGCAAATAGTGAACTTGATCCGGTGGAGCCCCGAGAATTTATTCACTCAGTTAGATGGTCAATTTTCGCTTTCCAAATTACCTGACTTTTTATTAATTCGGATTACTCAAACACATATTCCGTTTTTGTGTGCTCAAAAATTTAATAGCGTGCCCCTCTCAGTCTACATACATTTTTTGCGTTTTTATGTATTGTCACAATCTTGATTATTTATTGATTGGGTCTATATTATTAATTATTCTATCTCATTTTTCAGGTAATGTGTGCTTCACTACTGGGCTGTCAGCTGTTGCACCCATTTGAAGGATCTTTAGTGGTAACGTAGAGTCGATTTAAAACTTCTGTTGTGTTTTCATATGCAATTAAAATCAAACTTTGTGTACTGGCATGATATGGAGTTGATCTCCACTTCCCTGTGCCTGCGGTGCGAGGCGGTAATAGGTATTTTAAATTAACATTTAATTGTTCTTTTTGCGTGTAATTAGCCATTGAATTAAACGGAGACGAGTTATTTTTTAATATGGTTACTTTCTTGGAAAGTACTCTCGTTCATATCTGTGGGTGCTTTTCCTGTAATTTTACGAATTCCTCTTACGAAATTGTCTGCAGAAAATTTTCTTGCCTGGTCTATTTTAATAGTCATCAAATATCCGTTATTTCGACTCAATTCGGAGTAGAGTATTTTTCATCACAAACTGTCGTCTCTACTCGTCTTTCCTCTCAGTGATATAAAAACTTAGAATACTCCTATCCTTGCGTCTTCACTTTTCTCCGCAGTTGGTGGTATTTGTCCACGTTGGGTGACCCCAGTACTTCAGCAGTGACCGCGATCACCCTTTAATATCTCCCTTCCGCCATTTTTCTTGCCGGCAACTTTTTTATGGCAACCCCTGCGCCCAGGCGGAAGGAGGAGGCAATTCATTTCGAATCCGACCGCCAGGGGACCAATAAGAGTTGAGGATATAAGTGCCATTTTTCGTCAGAAATAGCTTTTTCGGCTGAGATGTTTTATTTCCGCTCTCGGCCACCAGGAATGTTTCATCCTCCGCCGCCACTGCGGTGCGACCAGGAAGAGGAATCCCCGAGAGAGATATGCCTGCCTACCGTTCCGGGCTGGGGAGGGGGGGTAGACGGGAGAGGTTACAACATCCATTCACGTTTCCCATCCAAAACTTATAACCAACCGCCTACCCTTAGTTACTTACCTACTCCTTTTAGCGTGTATCTGTGTGAGAGGAAAGGGCTCTTATTGTGTTTGTGTGTGTGTTCTGGGTCCATACCCTTTCCATGGATGAGGGGATGAAGGTGTCCCCTTATGGTCCCCAAGCTCAACGTTTATCACAAATGAACAGTCCCTGGAGTGTACGCGATGTGGAGAATTACCCTCCCAGAAGACAGGGGAGCGGAGGTCGTTGAGGGCGATGTAGATCCGGCCTGCAAGACCAGTGGTACGGGAGGGTGAATGGGGAGGGGGGTCAGTTTATGGCGAACTATTCGGATATTTGTGATGATGGAGCGGTGGGCGGGTGAAGTGGAGGAGAGAGATAAGGAAGGCCATTGAAATACGACGTAAGAAATACTGCATCGGATGAAGGATCCAAACGGCCTCGGCAGAGGTATAAAAAACACTTCCAACGAACGAGGAATTCCGGTGTGCCCTCCTCGCAATATTTTTTTATGCCTCATGTTATGTTCTTGACCACGCTTCGATACTCTTCGTGTACTGATGCATCTATTTATTCCACCAAACGTGTTCCAGAAAGATAGTATATATCTCCTTGGGGGAACCATGTGAATCTCTGTGGGAATTTTATTCATTCTTGAAGAGCTTTACCATAAGGGCAAATCGAAAATTGCATGTTCAGAGCGTCCAGATTTAAAGGATTGGGCTGAAAAAGTTTTGCGTGGAAGCTGTTTTAGTGAGATATATAGTATTATTATCCTGTGAATTATTTACTTAAATTATCTTAAATGTAAATTGTATGTGTATTGTAAAAGAAAATATGCACTCATCTAAAATACTGGGTCTGTCTGTCCTCATCTTTGCATGGTCAATCTTAGCCTGTGGTGATCAACTTGTTAATTAAATCGCTGATTAGCTAACATACAGCCTTTACAGAAATACTTAAGTTGATACGTAATATTATGGCAATGTGAAATGAGAAATCGGAAATTGAAGACTAAAATTATACAAGAGTACGATTGATACCACGCAGGGAAGAATAAGATAAAATGTGTACTAAAATAACTATGAGCTCTTTTAAATAATAAGAAACGATGAATCAATATGTGTGAATGAAACGTAAGAATTAAAAAAATGTATAATTATTGAGTAATGAAGGGCGTTTGCCAATCTACCGTAGAATCAAAGGTATTTTGAACGAAGCTTGTGCATGATGAATGGAAAAAATTGAAGGACAACCTCAGTGACTGAGTTTGGGAAATAAAAGTACTGCCGTAGGCCAAATTTTGAAAAACTTGTGAGAGATTTAGGTTTAGGATAAGTTTGATTGGTTTGGATTGTTTTATCGAAGGTTTTCACCATATTCCCTTCCTCGCTTGAGTATTTTGTGGAGAGCAACCACGATTGCAGCGCTTCGTCCGTCGGATTGGCTTTCAACCCGTTGATACCTTTCATTTTGGGGAGACGGACTCCGATGCCGATTTTTCTCCACTTTTCTATCGTTATTTAACTCATACCCCCATTCGTAACCTTTCTTATTACCCCAAATGGTTGGAAAGGCTTTAATTATAGTTGCCTCTCTTTATAACTACTATTACCACTTTGCATGATGAGAAAGAGTCATCTCAATGCGAGACATGTGGTGTTTGGAATTATTTTCATAATAATGGAATTTCAGCATCTATATACGCGATGTACCGTGCTAATTGGGTGTGTGGTACAGGGTGACTTCGATCGCGGAAAGCAATATCTCCTACACCGAACCCTAAGAATGGATCTCAAGAGCAGCAGAGGAAGTGAGTCTGCGCCTGCATGCTAAGCCCAGATTTTTATTATAATACTTACCTTTTTTATTCGCTTCATTATCAATGCATTAGGATGATTTGTTGAAACATATCAGTCAAACATGTATGATTCATGGAATGGTGCCTGATAATACTCAGTGAAAGAGCATCAAAGCCGAACTAACATAAACCCAATTTTTTCGATCAACGATTTTGTTCGTAGATCAAAAGTGCCTTGTCAAGTGTACATTACTAGGGTAATAGCTTTATCCTACTGACTTTAGCCACGGTCCATTGCAGCCATTGCACTATTTATACGGCGTCTTTTCCATTGCCTAAGGATTCACTCTGGAATTTCTTGCATCCGTCGGTAAGGGATGAATTCCGGAAGATTCTTGCAGGTGCGAGGGTGTGCCTCCTTCGGCCTCGCATCTGTTCCACGCCTCCGTGGCTTTTTTTGCCCATTCTCCACCAGTAATCCGTTTGCCCACTCCGTTCCCTCTTTCTGCACTTCCACCCCCTCCTCCACCACACACACACACGTCACCCTCCTCCCCGAATGCGCGGCATAAATCCTCGGCTTGGCCCCCTTAGGCTCTAGGCTAAAGCAGGCATTATGCGCGCCGGTGGTAAAAAAAGAGGGAGGAATTTCATATATGTAATTTTTCTCCTAAAACGTGGGCGGGGAAGTGGGGGTAGTTGGCCGGGGAGGGGGAGGGTCTTACATTGCTCGAGGCGCGGTCTTCGGGTGTTGGCGCGGGGGAGAATTGGGAGGGAAAGAAGTGTGGGTGGGTGGCAGGAAGAAGGGGGGGATGAGGAATTGTGAGGCTGCAGACACAAGGGAGAAAGAGAATGGTAGTGGAAAGGAAAGAGGTGAGTCAGCTCGAAGAGAGAGGATAGCGAGGAAGGCGAGAGAGAGGATAAAATGGAAGAGTGCGAGCTGAGTAAACAAGCGGAAAGAAAAGAATGGATAGCTTTGTGCGGATCCATTGGGTTGTTAACTGGAGCGTTTAGAACAACCTAATGAAAGTCTTGACCATCACTCTGCGTTGAGACGTCTGAGAAAGAATAGAGAAATATTTTATTTTTATGGAAATTGTGAATGGAGACCAATTGGTGGGCTCATGGTGAATATACCCTTATTTTTGATGAATTTCAGGGATATATCTAAAAATCCGTCGTCGCCCGTTGGTTACTGCTCACATTTCATGTTGCTACATGAATAGTTGAGCAGACTTAATTGGTGGTTGAGGTCAATACTTCAATGGGTTCGAGTACATTAGGATGCTATGAAAAATCTTAGCGTTCCACTTTGAAATGCTTTTTCTACTCTTTTCGTTCCTCCGTTGCTCGTGCAAGAATTTACTGCACCCTGCGAGGTTTGTCAACGGAAAAATGAATAATTTGTGGAACACAATTATGCTGTAAGCTACAACTTTTTATGGTGATAATCATAATTGTACTACAGCATATTCCATTTATGAGCCTTCTACGCTGGTCTACAGGATTTCTTGTTATGGGTCGTTTCAGTTAAATACGAGTCTTCTCCTTATGGATATATTGGCTTATAGGAAATTGTAAACGGCGAGTGAAACAATTCTTTTACGCTACTGCATACATGTAAACGCCTGCCAATGGTTGTGACTGCCTTGTGTCTCAAATATGGAACGTGTTCATGTATAGAGTTTTTATGTGGTATGAATTTCGGGTACCTACTCCTTCATTCTTTTCCTTGGTGTCTATGTAGTTAACAGTGGCTACTGTCGTGAGAAATTTTTCTTGCTTGAGCATTTATGTGAGCCACTTGGTGGAGCATAGATTAATCAGTGACGATATCGATCTTGGATTTCAACTGTGGATGTTCTTCCTAAAGGGATGCTTTCGAGTGAATATAATTTCAGGAATTTTTTTCTACTCTGAATTTAGCAAACTCGATATAATTGGATATAGTTTTCATGAAATTACGAAAACTAACTAGGAAGAGCTTTGTTGAAGTCAACATTTA
Source organism: Ceriagrion tenellum (assembly GCA_963169105.1). Taxonomy (NCBI): domain Eukaryota; kingdom Metazoa; phylum Arthropoda; class Insecta; order Odonata; family Coenagrionidae; genus Ceriagrion; species Ceriagrion tenellum. The sequence continues at coordinate 78,885,399 of OY720635.1, forward strand.
CCTAATTGGATTTTCTGTAAATAAGTAGACGTTCATTTCCGAACTTTAAAAAAGAGTTGCCATTCAAGTTTGCACTTCGAAGTTCTGCGTTTTTGTTAGTTTTACATATCAGAATCATTCTCAAGCTCCCGGATGGTTGTGAATATAATGGTGTCTTAATTCGCCTTGACTGCTATATTCGAGCAAATAGTTTGTTTTCTACTCAGCTCTATGTATCAGTAGATGATAACCTCAAGGGAGCTGAATGATCCTTCTCTGTCAAAAATCCCAAAGGACTGACGTATTTTATGGCGAACTTAGGGTATAACTGCTTCACCATGTTTTATTTCTTTCCTTTTATTTTATTTATTATAAATGCCATTTTATGTCATATGTATCGCTTTGAATATTCTTGAGCAACAAATGTTTTATCGTTATCTCTCCATTCCTATATACATCTTTCATTATCTTTTTCGATAACGGATACATTTGCGTTTATATGAATGACACTTTCACAATATGTGTTCTTTAAATATATAATGTATCATTGCACCACCAACCTTGGTTATTATTAATTTTTAATTCATGCAATCCGCATGTTGGATTTTCTTTCATTTCCGTCTTCTCGTGGCAGGCAGCCAAAGCTACCTTAGGCTCCCAGCCATAACTCACAACTTAAACGAAGAAAGATAACGGCGGGTGAGGAGGTTGCCAATGTTGGCGCAACTTGGGGTGAAAATATTTCTTACTAGTGGACTGTGCTTATTTAAATGGAATATCATTTCTTCCTTGTTTTTATTGTCTTTATCAGTCCTCTATCTTCCCCTACTCTGGTCAATACCTCTTCATTTCTTGCTCTGTCTGCCCAACTAATATGGCTGGCTGGGACATATATTAAGAAGAGATTGTTTGATGAAGGAGATATTAGAAGGAATGGTGGAAGGAAAGGGTAAACGAGGAAAGAGAAGAAAGAAAATGACTGATGATTTAGAAGAGGAGACAGGCTACGCGGAGATGAAGAGGAAGCCACAAGAAAGAGGAGAGGCTACTGAGGACCTGCTGAACAGCAGACTATCAATGATGGTGATGATCATTTATTTAGAACATATATACATATATGCTTAAAAGAGGGACGGCATTGAAAAGGGAGGTGTAGAGGCGATGGAGGTTGTGATTAATGAGCATACTTGAGCAGTCGTGACTATAATAGTAAAGGGTTTTGAATTGGAGTAGTTAAAAAAGGGTCCGTCGATGAAGTGGTGACTTGTTTGTAGTCGCACGTGTGCCGTAGTTAAGGAGCATGTGTGAGTGTTAAAATAGCATTAACGGAGGACGATGGAGGAAAATATCATCTACGTTGTAAGCACAAGCAGTTTTTTCATAATGCTCTAGTGTTTTCTCCTCATTGCATACAATTAAGGATATGGGTTTTACTTGGGAAATCTACACTACAGTCTTATTTCAAACTCGAAACCTCAGGGAGGAATGATAGCTACCGCGCCAACATGATTCCCACTCCCCCTCACTCCTCGCTTGGGTTTGGAAAGATCGCTGAAGGAAACCGCGCATGACGCTTTCCCTCAATTTTCGTTTCAAGCCGTTATAGATATCACATTATTTGGTTGCTTCGTAGTTAAGTTGCATATAACTATTGGCGATGGGTGCATTTGACTGAAACTTCATTATCCCTCTGTAAGTCCAGCATTCCTTTTTGGGTAGCTCTTAGTTCGTCTGCAAAATTCTAGTTTCTTACCGAGGAGGCGTATTCCGAATAGGGGTTCGAGTTGGAGATCTTATCTTGAACCCTTGTATCTGCTGTGAACATCGGAGTGCGAGAAATTTTCCTGATAAACACATTTCATTATATTTTGAGGTTGGCTTAAGTTTACAAGTGACCGGAAAGTCACAGATCAAAAATAGTGGCTTGATATTGTTTCATCGCGGAGAGTATCATTGTTTTTAGGAATGAATGTGGTCTTACTCGTAGCAACGGTCCAATAGTAGCAGCGGGTTGTTTGGCTTGTGCAATGGATTTTAATTAGTACCAATATTTCCTGGCGAATAAATTACCAACTATATGCTGATTTCGTCAAATATTATACGTAGAAATGAGGGGAAATTTTTCAGAGAACGCTGGAGAGGATTCTGTCCGACCAGGAAATTATTGGCATAATTCTCATGGTCTGCCATTTATTTTTTACTAGGGTACTCTACGTGCTAAGGTAGGTTTAAAATAAGAATGTGAAAATCGTCCAGATTTTCACAGGCTCAGATCTTTATCTACCTACGAAGATAGCAAGTGTCCGACCTGTCTTCACCCCGTCCATGAAGCCTATTATTTTTCTTTCACTTCCCCGCTTAAGCAACATCCTCCCCTCCATCTCGGCCTTCTCTTCTCATACCTGATCCCATCACCTACCCTGCCTCCTTTTAATCTCCTTCAGAAGTTTCCTGTCCTCACTCACCGTCCCAAGGACTTCCCAGTTGGCCTTCCTTTCCCTGCACTGCACTCCCTCCATTCTCCTCACCCATATCTGAAACCCCTGCGGCCAATTGTCATCTTCTTCCTCTATGCCCATGTTTCTGGGCCATGCAACGCTAATTTCCCTGAGTAATTCTTCACCAGCCTCTTATTTATATCCTGACTCAAGGCCACCGTAATCAGGTCTCTTTTTTGGTAGAATATCTGTGATGGTATTCATGGCGCAGTTAGGTTTATCTACGAATAGATCTGTGCATGTGCTGGTACACCTATGTGTAATGAATTTGTTTTTGGGCATGCGTTCGTTATGTTCACCTTACGCGCGCCCTCATGCAGTGAGCGTAAATTTGTATCTATATCGATCACTATCGAGCATTTACTATTCACCTTTCACGCGCCCGCACCACCTCTGGCCCTCCCAAAACTTTTGGTCCAGAGAGTACCCTTTACTCAACGCGATTCGTTACTCCTCAGCCGACCGCTTTTTTTTTGCCTCCTTCAACCGATCTCCAGCTCCCCTCAGGCGATTCCTTCCCTCCATCCTATCGCCATCCTCCTCTCCGAAATGCCCGTGATTTCCTCGCACCCTCCTTTAACAGACGTGTTTAACCCCCTAATCTCCCCCCGGGTATGATGGCGTGCCGTTCGGAGGCGTATTATTCCCCTTTTTTGTGGTCGGTTACGGAGAATGGTAGAGAATATAGTTCGACTGGAGAGTCAAATAGGGTCTCCATATAGCACGCCCTGCGACCCTCACCCTATAAGACTTTTTTCCCTTCCCTCAGTTCTCTTCGCTATCGCCTATTCGTTCGAAGTTATTAACTCTCCCTCTCTTTCTCTCGCGAAGGATTTTGCTCTTTAGGGGTGGCCGTGTGGGTGGTTTCTTTAGTTCCCCCAGTTTGTGTTCTCCACTCTTCTTTTGTCCGTCAAAAATTTTGCCCGGCATAAGGATCTCCAGCCCTTTCTCAGACTTTTTTTTACATTGAAACCCCCCGTCGAATAGCGGTTGTTGCTGATGTAATCCATCACATTTCGTCGGAGAAATGTGATAGATAAATGCCGAGGATTCTTTCATACTCGAAATTCAGGACACCCTTTCTTGCCCAAGATTTTTTTCCGTGCCTGCCTGTCCGATTCTTTTCATGCTTCCCTCTCGATCGTGCCATTCTGGAAAACGCCCACCAAATGTCTAAGAACCACCCCTCTCGCTCCTCAGCCTCTTCGTGCCAATTTTTATCGGGGGTAGCCATTTTGTTTTAAAATACGTCAGGCATGAACGATTCAATCCTCGCGGGACCGACATTCAGCTTCTTGCGTGTGATGCTCTAGGCGTACTGCACACGAAACATCATATATGAACGATTTGCAGAAAAACTTGCGTAGTTTTATATTTTCAGGTGATTGTTAAGTTGTAGTTCACTGTAAATTGATGGATTTAATGAGAAAGGTATGTCAGGGTTACTTTAGGTATGTCTTTGTACCCATGTTTACATTTCTCGCGTGTACCTGGCCTAACCGGCAAATGAAATGTAGATCGCATTACCATTATAGTCGCTGGGGCCACTAGCGATCAACTGCTTGAGGTAATTTTTTTAATGTTATCAGTTTTGAGCATATCAATCCAATTGATGTTTGAATAAACCCCGAGGTCAACTGATGTACAAAAAAGCTACTCTTTGGCCGATGACCAATTTGTTTTGAGGTGTTTAAGATTTGTCACATAATTCTCTCCTCCATGGCTCTGATCATTTATTCCTTAATCCAGTGCTTTTTATCTCTCCTCATTTCCATTGATCCCATTGTCATATCTGCGCTCTCATTATGTCTGATTTTACTATCTCGCATCTACCCTCGTTTGGAATATTTTTTGTTCCAGAGAAACAGGTGAAGTAATGATTCACCTATTTTTTCCACAAGCTCCTTGAGTTCCTTCCTTTTCAATCCTTCCAATTCTTCTACGTTCTACTCCTTCATCCTCTTACGTTAACAAAGCCTTTTGAATCTAATATCACAGTGCATCGTAATTAAGTATGACCGGAGTCCACATCCTTCCCCGAATGGCTTCGCGTGTTTTTGACATTGTTCCTAAACCTCTGTCTTACTGTGGTGGTATCAATTAAAGATCTCCCTTTATTCTTCGCGGATTTTCACCACCTAGAATGATGTTTAAATAAAGTCTTTCATACTTCTATTTCATTTGCCCTACAAAATTCAATTATCTTCTCACCGCGGTCTTCCTTGTTCTTAGCCTATACCCTCCCACTACAAATCCACTCATCCTCTTCCCCACCACCGCATTCCAGTCGCCAAACAGTACCAGGTTTTTCTTGATCGGAACGCCGCTCATTATTTCCTGTAGAAGCTTGAACACTACATCCTCTTCCACCCTATGGTTGCTTTTTGGTATTTACACGAAATACGTCGCGCGTGCTTTAATTTCTAACACATATCCTTCTGCTCAATTTTTATTTATCCTCTTCTCCAATTTTGCTTTTCGTATCATAGCTACCACATGTTGACTCTTATCTATCCCAATAAATACAATCTGGTAAATTTCCCTCCAATGGTCTCTCGATTACACCTACACCTCGCAAAGCCCAAATCCATCTATTTTTCCCTTTATTCGTTACTAGTTTAATATTTCCTACATTTTCAGTCCTCATCTTTGACCTAACGTTTCAAGTTTCTATTTTCTCGCTACTTTTATTTGGATCCCCGCTAATGGTAATTTTTTTAAATTACTTGATGTAAGATCCTCATTTGTAAATTTTGGAACGATTCTATCGCCATATAACTTTTCTTTCGCCTTCTGATATTCGATGGAAGTAATCAACTATTAATTGGATGAAGCTGACGAAGGGAGTCTGTTATTCGTTATGGATTGGTGTTATGGCTGAATGGTATCACCCCCCCTATCTCTTTTTTCTATCCTTGGAGTACTTGAACCATTATTAATTTCCAGAAAGCACCTTGCTCGGTGAAAAAGCATTCCATCGGCCAATTCCTTCTTTCCCCACTGCCAATCTTTCTTCGATTGGTTCCATTTTAATCTCTTTGTCCTGGTTTTCAATTGTACTCCCTCCCGCGCTTGCAGCCAGCCATATTAGTTGGTACCTTTTTCTCCACGTGGCGACTCCTTCCCCTCTAATCGGTCCAATTATGCACATCCTGGGGCCCTCTTCGTCACCACCGACACACAAATTCCGTGCCTGGACCATGCCGGATCTGGCTCGTAGTAGGGCCACTTCGCTCGTTTCAGGGTTCCCTGACGAGCGTGATACGGTGGGAAACGCCCTAAGGGTTTTTGCTATTCCCCTTATTCCGCCACAATACGCGGCTCTTTTCCGATCTCTTGTCGTGTCTCCCACTCGAGATTTCGCTATATAATAAAGAGGGAATTCGACTCAAGATTTCGGTGTGCCATGTGGTAAAGTTGAAGAGGAGAGGAAAGCTTTCGACTATTACGTTTCTCTCCCGATATATTTTCTGTATTTTGTTTTTTATAGCTTCGAAAGAGCTTAAGCTATACGTGTTTTTTCTCTTTTCCTCTATCTTTATAGCATGGTTAAAATTGCGTGCGTGACCAGGTTCCGATGCCTCGTCACGGCGAAAATATTTCATTTTTGAAATTTTTCGAGAGTTTCGGTTGGGATTTCGTGTCGGGAAAATTCTTTTGCTTGGAAAGCGTGGTTTCGGAAATTGGAGTGAAAAGCTGTCAAGGCAGATGTCTTATTGATGAATGCCAAATCACTAAAGAAACCTTTCCCCTCCCTCCCCACTGAGTTGTGTTCCTCGTCGTCGATTAAAGGCTCCGTCAGGATGCAGATCCAATTTTATTCCCCGGAGGTGACAAGCTCTAGTGGAGTGTTTTTTTAAAGTAAGTTGGCATATGATGCCATGATTTGGCCGCTGCTAGGCATTCCTTAGGGTTTACGGGTGAAATAGTCATGTGACCTTTCACCGAAACGGATGTTTCTTCTGAGTCCTGCATTTCTATTGTATTTATACTATTCAGCTTCATTTCAGCAGATTTAGCAGGGTATGTATTTTTCAGTTTTTTCTCGCAGCGTGTTTTATAATTTCAATTGTATTGCTCCTGGCGAAGGTAATACTTCCGATGCTTCTCCTTTTTATTCATCTTGTCCCTGAGACTCTTTAAATGCTTAAGATATTTTTTAAATCACCACATCCGGAAAAGTCAAATAACCATAACAGGAAAATTAAACCCATATTCGTGAGAAATAAAATATCTAAATTTGAGTACTAAATTATTAAGGTGTAATCAATTAGTGTCGCATTATTTTTAAATTACAGGTAATTATATTGTATCATAGTTGCCTATATTTTTTGAACAAACGATGTCAGAGGATTCCCTAAAAATACGGGAGTCGATGCTTGAGTTCCTACCCAACTGCAGTAATTTCTTTCCGAGTTATGTTTGAAATGCGCATCAAATTGCTATGCATCTCAGTAGCTGACGGCAAATAAATTGTTGTTGTTGATTAGTTTTGGTTTGTAACCCATAACATGGAGTATTAGGTATGACGTATTCGTACCGTATGTCATTAAATTCATACTATACATTATGTATCGATACTCAAAGCAAAATAAATTTTAGTATCATGTGAAAGATACATGAATCTACCGGGTGTAGTGCATCAGATATAGCCCAGCCCCTCTGGCTTTTTCCTGTGCAAAAAAAATTAAACCAAATGTCGATGGAAGAGGTGAGAGCCTTCCGTTTAACAGAGCAAATAGTTTTATATCTCTCATCGCGTGAGTTTTTATTCTTCCATGTCGCACTTTTAACTACACGTTTGAAAGAATAAGCACCCATATTTTCGGCCCCCCCCCCAGGGGGTCTCAAAGAGCAACCCCACCGTCCTCCATCCTTCTCCTGCACTCGTCTCCTAATATTCCACCCCTTCTGTGTCCCTCTTCCTCGCAAGTTACTCTCGCAGGCCGTTCTTGGCCCCTCGGGCCTTCCGCTGTGGCGCTTGAGAGAGCGAGAGTTTTGCGACCCACTCACAGCTTAATTCCGAGAACATCGACACCCCTGAAAATGCTTAAAACTACACTTGGGCTAAAGTCATCCGGCTGTCAACCCCGGGCCCGAGTCAACCTTTTCCACTGCCCCTTCTTCCCTTCTCCAAAAACCCCTCTCCGAGCTCACTAGCCCTCCCCCCGTCCTCTTCCTCTCTCCGCCCTAACTTCCCCTCCGCCCTCATCTCAGGCCACTCCGACACCAGTGCACGGCAGCACAGGCTCGTATGCTTCACCACTCTCAACGTTATTATTTTTTTTCTCCTTCCCTCCCTGACTCCCTCTGCCTCACACCCCGTGGGCGAACAAAATCTCTCCGGGCAACGCGTTAATTAACTTTCACCACACTTCCATGTGTCCCCCTCGCCCTCTCCAACACTTCGTTCGCTCCCCGTCTCTCTCTCTGTCTCTCTCGCATTTATTAAGCATTCGTCCGTCCTCCCGCGTCTTTTTCGCCCACCCTTCTTCTCACCCTTCCGCCCTCGGCCCCGGAGAAATTAAGGCAAAACGACGGCTTTCCCTCATCCCCTTGTCCTCTGCCCCTGCTAGGATTTCCGCTGAGGGTTTTCGGAGGGTGCCAACCGTGTCCACTTCGCGCGAGGGGATTCCATGTAGATTTTTTTACGTGAGGAAAGAATTCCGACCTTGTGAGTATTTTATGCTTTTCCCGATCTTACCGCACCATATCATGTCGAACCTGGAGAAATTAAGACGAATATAGGGCTTTCCTCCCATGCGTCCTTGCTTGGATTTCCTCCGAGAGTTTGAGAGGGAAACAGGTAGTATTCATGTGCAATTTTTTATCTTGAAAGAGGCCCATGTAAATTGCACGGGAGTGTTTCAGATGAAGTAGTCGGTAATTTCATACTCTTTGGGAAAAATCTTTTATCGCCGATTTCTTCGCTAACTTAGATATACCCTAAATCCATGTATTTTTCTATTGTATTTCACTTTTCCATAGGATATAATATTACCAATTTCTCGTTTTACCCTTCGTATGGACGTTAAAATACTCGAGAAAATCCCGAAAATCACGGGGCTTTGCGTCGCGATGTTAGGGCTACATGGAGGCCATTAAGACCCAGTTCTTCTACTTCTCCGGAACTGAAGTTATCCGACAGATTCAGTTACTTGCTGGAAAACTATTTCCTTGCTGTTTTTCAATCTCCCGACAAGGCTCGTCATACCAGCAAATTTCCTGATAACTTATCCAGCTCATAAATGTGAGGGGATTCTAGAAGCGCGGTTAATTCGCATCCTCGGTATGTTATGGTATATTATGGTATATATGGTATATATATGGTATATATATATATATATCTATATATATGTATATATATATGTATATGTATATATATATATATAAAAGGTATTCCTTCTCAGTCTTCGCTCTTGCGACCAAGGTGCTAGTGGCACCGAAATATCAAGAAACTTTGTGTGTTCTTCATTTTTTTGTTTTCTGTGTTTGTCGTCTGCCTTCCTCTGGCAAACTTTTATATATTCGTCACTTAAGTGATCCTAAGTGCAGTTATATATGTATATATATATATATATATATATATATATATATATATATATATATATATATATATATATATATATATATATACACACACACACACACACAATGGAAAACTTCGCCAAATGGCCACAAACACAATTAAAGAGGAAACTTACAGGAGGTAAAAAGACGAAAGTAAAGAGAGAGTCTTACTTAGAGACGTTTCGGGTGTTATCCCTTCTTCAGTCACACAGAGAATGCCTATATATATATATATATATATATATATATATATATATATATATAGTATGTTATGATCTACCAAATACATAGGTGACACTTTGGAATAGTATAAAAGCCAACATTGATGGTTACTGAGTATGGTTTAAACTTGCTGTTTGCTATTAGGCTAAATTAGTTATTTATGCACGCAAACGCGAAAGTTTTCTGTTTTTTCTTAATTAACGTTAGGATTAATTTTTTGCGTTGAATTACTTTCACATTGCAAAATAACCTGAAGTCTAAAGAATGTCGGAGAAGCTCAAATTCATCTAAATTTACTCTGGAAAGGATGGATGATATTGGGCTAAAAGAAATTGCCATTATAAAAGTAAAAAAAGAGTACTTTAATAGTCCATGAAGGAATGCGCGTCGTCCATGAAACTCAAGGCATGACGTACTTGAAAAGGTATGGGAAACAGGAATTTTCGCGAATTTTGCGAAGTGCTTTTAGCGGATAATGATTATCGAATAGAATGTCGTAAGAGGGAGAGACAGGAAGAATCTCCAAGTGTTTTATAGGAAAGCTCCTATGGAGCATTTCCTAGGGATAATAAACCAAAATCCTTGCTCACACATAGGAATAAAATTAATTGATCCCTAGTTTTGAAGAGTATAAAACAAAGAGGCCGAACTCTCGAAGAGGGTTAAGGAATTGGAATATACGGAGCAAATAAAAATGGAAGTGTTAAGGAGTGGTAGCATGATGCTAGAGTTATTGTGTTGGAGTAGGAATAATGAGGGTTGCTGACAAAGAATTAGTGATCAAATTTTAATTTCTCGATAATTTTTTGATGCCCATAGATATCTCTCACTTCTCCATCAACGAATTTTCAATCAATAAATTATATTTCCTGATAGGCCTATTGGACTTCTTCTTTACTTCATGATTACTGGTGTGTAATCCTAAATTTAACCGTCGGAAACTTAAGTGTGTTGTAATTTTTCCATTTTTTTCTTTAATTGTACACATACACCTGAACTTATGAGTGACCACTGATTTTTTTAAATTTTGTGGCATTCAGATTTTTTTACCTTTTCGCTGGACTTCTCATTCATCTTAATTTTGTGTTGGGTGTTCTATCTCTAGATAAAGCATGGACATCTTACTTCAATGAAAAAATAGGCCTAAGGAAAGAATTTCATACTCGAGAAGCCATTTCCAATGTTCTTTGAATCCAAAGTGCAAGCAGCTTTAGGTCATTCATCACTTATTTATCTCACACCCATAAACTTCTCGCCTCATTCGATATTTATTCAACTTCACTTTTCCTCCCATCTCCTTCACATCCGTTTTCATTTTCGTCCTGCTCGCTTTAATTTCCAGTTGCTGAATCATTCACATTACCTTTTTCCTCGGCCATTTCTTATTTCCCCTTGTTCTACAACTCAATCCCCGGGTCTTGAAGTGAATTCTCTGCTCATTGAGTTGTACAGACATCTTGTTTTAGTGTTCAGCCTCTCGTCTTGAGGTGTTGTTGAACACATTTTCTCGTCTAGTGAGCCGTAGAGGAAATATTTCGTACACTCCTCTTGCCCTCCCACTGCATGCCCGATGCTATTCTCACGTCCACCTCCACAGCTGGGATCCACTCTCTCCGCAGCTCTTACGTGTGTGTGTTAACGCTGGCTGTTTGTTAACTTAAGGCCATGTACCCGAACCTTTGCGGAGTGCAAGTTATCAAAATAGAGTGTAGGACGTCCTTGCACCGCAATTTTTTCTTCGCTTCTAATGAAGTTCGTTTCAGTGTACAAGAAAGTGAAGGAACTTATTCGTGATTTAATGCTGTGGTCACCCTTTCTTGAAAATTCTACCTTTTTGAAATATCCGGAAATTATCCACGAAGGTGGCATAATTTAATTATTTCCCTTTGATTTTCCAGGGTTTCATACAGAATGGTAAAATTCTGTTGCCATTTTATAGTCATGAACTTGGTCGTGGGTGAAATTTTTATATCATTCTATTTCACGATAAGTAATGAAATACTTGATATTGCTGGTACATTGAGATTACTTTCTGTTGGTTCTCTATTTTTACCTTTATTTTTTCCTCGTCTTGTGATTTCATTTATATTTCTTCATTTACACACCAAATACTTTTAAATACTTTCGTACATAATTTATGATCAGATATATCTATCTGAATTCAGGCTGTCATGTCCGTACAACATACTTTGTTGTCAAATCATCAGTTAAATGAAAATAGTTTTAATTTTGTGAATCAGATAACCTAAATATACATCCGGTTTTTCTCTCATCATATTATATTATGGAATTTGCCAGGTTCTTACTCGTTCGGTGCATGAGGTAACCTTACTCTTTCATTTTATATGTCCATCATTATACAGTTGTTCACTGCAGTTTATGATTCCTATCCAACTAATGGATGTCTTATCCAAAAGTATATCTAATATCTCAATCCCTATGACTTACGATGTTGCCAACTCTTTTTTCTTACCTAACTGTTCAATACTTCGGACAGATTGGACTTGCCTTGTGGAGTTATATTATATGAAACTAACACGCTTTCATAATCTCGGAAGTTTCTACCTCTTACATTTCCAGCGGCTATCTCTAACCCTTATTTTGTTTTTTCATCTCTCAAGGCCCGATTGTACAGCGTCTGCTCACGACCTATGATACGCATAGGATATCGGTTGTTCTTGGTTGTGGTGATTCTCACTTAGAGCCTCTAGCCGTTACTAACGACGCAGCCAGACATTCTGCAACCGGTCCTTAGAGTTCCCTTTACTTCTCGTTTATTACCAAGCAACCATAGATGTTTTTCTTTCTAAACATATTTTGGTAATCTGTTACTTGTAAACTTCTTATTATCATACGACGATATTTGGCGCTTCGGTAGCTGAGGTGGTATATCGCCGTCTTATCTAAGCCCGTATTCTGTTTTGAACAATATCCATCCTAAAAGCAGTATTGTAATCCTCACCATGTTGTTATTCAGCCAACAAACTAATGGCTGCCGTGCCCAGCGTGTTATATTTTACCCTAGCACTGCTAGGCTAGCAGGCGTGTATCTGTGGGCTATCAATTGTAGTGGGATAGCAAATCTCCTGTAAAAACTAACGTCGTTTAATGTAACATTTGATTTGGCGTTCCTTTTCTATCAGTTAATGGATCTGCTCTTGTATTTAGCAATTGTAATGACCAATTCTTCTTTACGTATGTTCTTGAACCGAGTCATTAACCAAGAAAACCTCTTTCAATTTACTCAAGTAGCGTGAAGACATGTATCGAAGTTTTTGTTCACCTTTTCCGTGCTCATCGCCCGTCAGCGTAAGATTTTTTCTTTTAAATCCTGTCCACCTCTCCACTCACACCAAAACTCATCAACCCTTTTTCTCTTTTTCTCGAATCTTATCGCAACTGCGCACACACTGTTTCACCGTGCCATGTCGCTTTTCGTCGTCGTCCTCTTCTTCCTTCTCCTTGCCCTTTCATCCGCCTCTTCTTTGTCTTTCTCTCTTTTCGTGGACCTGGAAAGCGCACATCTTTTCCTCCCCCGCGTGGTTTAATGAGTGCGTCACGGCCAGATGACTCCCTCTCTCTGCCGTCGTAATGGGATTGTCACTCAGGCGACGGTGGGTGACGTTTGGGCCACCGCTCGCGAGTGGGAGGACTGAACAGGACGGAGGGGAAGAGGCAGCGGAGGAGGGTTTATTTTTTATGGTTTGGAAGGGGGAAAATGAGGAAGGAGCGAAATTCATTTTTGAAGAATAAATGAATTGACTAGGGTAAGGGAGTTTTAGGGATGGTCGGAGACGACAACGCAGGGAAGAGAACAGCGGCGAGTGATGGCGGTTCAATCAAGAAAAACATGGCGGGCGATGCCTTGCCGATGATTTTTAGGATACCGTAGGATCAGACAAACTCTAAAAATGACAGTGAATCGATTAAAACTAAAATAGTTAACGATTCGTGCAATTCATTGATTGGTTGTTCACTCCTAAAATTGGTTGGCTGTAGCCCTCAATTCTCCCCATCGTTTGTTCTATTTTCCCCTGGCAATTCTTTTGACACCCTTTTTTCTTTGTTTGGTATATGTACATATCTCTTGACCCTCCTCTTGGAGCTTGTCCCTATGCTTTTCATAAAATTATATTCCCCACAAAACAATTTTGAATCATAGTGTGCCTAATTGGATATGGGACCCATGAATGAACCAAGCAACTTTGTGATTATTCTGAAAATGCTGCGTACTTTCTTTGGGCGGTTGTCTAAAAGCTTTCCATAACTGAGAGTAGCAACTTCTTGATCCTTCCGGAAAAATTTATTGCTTTTGCTGGTTTGGCTACTATGAGGCGCCTTTAGCAGTTAATTTTTGAACGACATTTTGGCGAACGGTCGTAAACTGTTGTTTCCTAAAAATGCTATCGTATAATTAAACTAGTTGGAGCAATAATGAATTTGTATCATTGGAATCACGAAGTTGGCGATTGCCTAAATTCCTACAAATTTTGCAAGGGAATCAATCGAAGTCTCGTCCTCAACCTTCACTCACATTTGAAAATTCTCCGGTATCAGGTTTCTTAAACCTGAGTCATACGGACAAACTTCGACACTAGTTTCTAATCCGCCCCAGGTTGACGCCTATGCCGGGTGTGAGTTCGAGTGAGTTCCATTGTAACTTTGTTTGCTATAGCGCTAAAATTTGAAATAAGCCGTGACGAACGCTTGGTGAATTTCACAAAAATTGAGGAATTGCTTGCTTGTTTGTAGTTCGAAAGCGAGAGTTCGTGGCCCCTTAGTGTTTCACCAGAATAAAATGTGGGTGATGCCCCTTCACAAATCAGTAAGATATCTTATATGGGCTGTTAGATACTAGAATTTATTTCTATTGGCACATGTTGTGGAGAAAAAAATTGACCCTTAAACCGCAGGGTATTTTAAACATATTAAGCCCTTGCGATTCTTTCCAAAATATTTTTAATTATTAAATATAGATGGTGGCTAACTTGAGGTGCATTAGTGGTACCAAGAGTAACTCTCCAAAAGCGTAATGAGTGACCCAGATATAACATTCTGAAGTGTAGGTGGGACCTGAGTGGTATTACTGACACTCACGTCTTCACTGGGCCTCCAACTGCATCGATATATATGATTATCGAGACAAAATTAGAAAAACTGGTTGAAGGTGGTTTATACTATCGATTTTACCTCTCTAAATGCGTGACCTAAAGGTAAACACCGAAAAGCGCTAATGAATTGAAAAATTATGTAACTGAATGTGCCGCGTGCATTTTTTTTGGTATCACTGTATTACAAAAATGGTAGTTGTCGTAAAACCCCCTGCCACACGCCCTTGTGGCAGCTTAAAGGGTACAACCTAATTTAAAAGAGTAATCACCTCCGCTTCCAACCCCGATATCGGGCACAATGTCACTCCATTCTATAGTCGTCCAACGCATCTCCAAATTATAATTCAGCCTTGTCGTACCCTGGCGAACAGCCTGAGAAACGTTAATGATATTCTCTATTTCGTAGACATTTTAAAAGTGTATTTAATCGCACAATTCGAGTATAATTTGTTTAAGACACATCCTGAGCGTGAAGGAATATGTTCTTACAGATTACTGTGATTCGCTTCATGGTAGATTTGAGCTCATCTTTGCCTAATATTAGTTACAGTTTCAGCTTACTATTATGTCTCTATCTCTTCATACAGCTGAACTGGTCAGTTTATTGAATTTTCACCTCACAGAGTACGAAGTGAGATATACCCTCATGTAATGATACCAAGTTTCGTGTTGAAGGCATTTGATTAGTTCATGCATTTCTATGGAAATGCCATTGCCTCTTTCAGGTAATATCGAAGTTTTACTCTTTAGTTGAGTTTTTATATACGCTAGAAGTTTTAATGTGCGCTAGAGTCCCTGCATCGGGAGACATATTCAAGTCACTTCTGGAAAAAAATATTTTATTCGTTTCAAGTTTATGTTTAGCTGTCGTTTGGCTACTAATTCGAAGGGTGGTGAAATATGCGTTGACAATCGTGCTAAGTGTATTATTGATGGAAATTGCTAAAGGAGGACCTAGAATCCCCAGAATGGAATATGTAAAATTCATAGGAGGGCGCTGGAGGAATGACAAAGCACGTCTAGTAAAGTAACTTGGACAGAATGACCACCTGTGTCGGCCCAAAATGTAATTGGATTGGCAAAGTACTGCATTGCCTTGATTTTCATGTGGTACGGTTATTTGGTGCCTGCTTCTATTCTTTTTATCGTGAGGGAATTGTAGTCGCGCAGGTTCTTGAGGTTCTTCCAAATATCTCTTTGGAAAAGTGAGTCATTAAATATTCCTGTCAGCTCTTTTTCTACTCAATTTATGGCAAAGAAGAGGTCTGCTACTTGAACATGATGTATAAAATTCATTCGTTCCGAAACTGGTAAAACGAGTTTCATATCTGAATGAATACTGTTCATTCCAGAACTGCGCGGCGAATCAATGGTTTTAAAATTTTGTTCCGTCCGCGGTATAAATGGCATTTAATAATAATAATAATAATAATGTTTATTCTTCCTAACATGTTTCATTACAAATATTTTTTTTCTGTATTAAGGAAGTAACAGCCTATAAGGCATTGAGCCTGTGTTTAGGCTAATTTCAAAATCATCAATGCGGAAAAGAACACATCAAACCATGATTAACAAAATATGAAAAATATACAAACAAAATAGGTGCGTTAAAAAAGAAATATTACCACTGTGCTGGCTTAAGAACTTACAAAAATAAGGCAATTGTACTACAAATGCAATTGAAAATACAACATACTTATTATATACTAAATTTACTGACCCTTTACAATAAGGTTTCTATATCATACTGATGTCAGAACTAGTGACCAAATTTTTAAGCTCTACTTTTAGCGCTGTCATTGAATGATCCGTTATGGCCATATGCATCACATTACTTAGGCAGGTATATTTATGTGAGTTTATAAGTCTAACATAAATATGATCAATACAGGTGGAAGATGATTTAGTTGAGCGGGGTGGTTCAACAATTAATCCTTGTAACCCATACATGCACATCAGATTACTATAAAAGTCCGAATCTCGATTAGAGACAAGAGTATTTATGTTCATGTCTCCAGCTACTACTAAGTTTCCTTGTACACGTTTCAAAATAGGTTCAATTTCACTTTAAAATATTGACACCGGGAAATTTAGATATCTATATAAACTCAAAACTTTAATTTCTATAAAGTTAAATTTTATAGTTAACAATAAACAGTCAGAAGTTGTTAAATCGAAATAGCAATCTGAGCACATTTTATCGTCTTCGATAAAGACAATTAAACGTTTAGAACGAGAAATATTGTTACATTTGACAAAGGATTTATTACTTTGAATGGTGAACAATTTAGCTTCAGAATCATGAATCCATGTTTCTGTTAGAAAAATGACATTAGGAACAAAAGTCAGGGTATTTAAATGTAGCAGGAAAACGTCAAAATTCTTCCTCAAACTACGGATATTTTGCTGAATTATAGTTAAATTTTCATGAACATTTAAAGAGAGTTAGTATTTAGTGTATTCATTACGTTAGAGGATAGAGTTATAGCTTACTGATATCGTCCAAACATAAAACCAGTTTCGCGGGTTGTTTTTCGACCTTCTCAGATATATTTTCCCTCACGTATCCTTAGGAAGTCGTAATTTTTAGTCTTCTTTACTTCCCTCGCTGCGTTGAAGAGTTTCCTCCTGCCGAGGCAAAGTGACTCATTGATGTATATCGGCGAGTCGGTCGGTGGAGTCCCTTCCAGCATCAAATGCCTGGTGGAGAAGTTTCTCTTGACTCTCCGCTTTGCCAGCAAGTCCTCCTTGATGCGTAGAGACACAAACCTCACATGTATACCCCCTGGTTTGTCATTTGACTTGGATTTATACCTATAGCAATAGTCAATAGCTTTATCTTTTATCACCACTCCTAACTCAGATCCAAATTTACATACGACTTGGGTCTGGTTTTCCTGTGCACAAAAAGAGACCCCGTGTATTTCCACACTATTATCTAGAGCTCTCTGCTCCAACTCATCGCAGCGGCCTAGGGCCTCATTCACACGCTTATGCAACAACGCGTTTTCACTCTGTAGAGTGGAAATTTGCTCCTAACATATTTCCAACCTTTTCCCTTGCGCTTGAATGACTTTGACACTGTCATCTAACTTATCGTAGAGTTTGTTTATCGAGTCTCCTAAATTATTCTCTGTTGCCTTTAGCTCATTTTTGATTTCTTTAATTAAGGCGTACACATCGTCTAGGGATGTGGTGCCCTCAGAATGTTCTCTCGACACCGAATCACTCACTCCAAGAAGACTCTGCCGGTGGGCACTCTGGCAACCACTACATTTCCATGTCTGCCCACTCTCCTCGATGCCCTCAATGTCTTCCTTGGACAAAGGTTGTT
Organism: Ceriagrion tenellum; assembly: GCA_963169105.1. NCBI lineage: Eukaryota > Metazoa > Arthropoda > Insecta > Odonata > Coenagrionidae > Ceriagrion > Ceriagrion tenellum. Next base: position 78,903,113 of record OY720635.1, read on the forward strand.
TTAGGCAGTTTCCATGGAAACACTTTCCACACTTGTCACAGACAAGGAAGGGGGTGGTGCGGGTGGATCTTTTGCACACGAAGCAGTTGCTCATCGTAGAAGAAATATCATTTGGTAATGGAGGGGAGCAGCAAACACATGCAGCTGTGATCGTCTCACACATGAAAATAACTTGTGCACCGATAATTATGTATGAACGCACCACTCTACATAACACTTCCACCAGCCTACAAGTCACCGAGGTTGAACGGCTCATTTCCAGCATACCATCTCGGAAAGGGAATCTCGCGAACGGACGGACGGACGAGGACAGAGCGGGCGTCCGCTCACTGCGAGAGCCAGACAAGGACTGAATGTGACAAATGTGAAAATTTTGAAATTAATAAAAATGAACTGGATATATTTGTTTCACCTTGCAATTTATTTCGCCTATTTGATTTAAAAAATACTGATTCCGGAGTGATTTGATTAAATAATTTATAATGACAGAAACATTACTCTTACCGCTCGAAAACTCAGCCACTGTTACTTGCCCTGATGACGATGGACGAGAAGTCCGTTGAAACGTCGGTAATGATTTTACAAAGTTATCCTGGGAGGAATTTACAGGAGAAATTGTACAGAGCACTTGTAGTTTTATATTATAAAAGATTATACTCCGATTAGCTTCGATTTTAGTACATCATCTTCTTGGATGGATAATTCCTTCTAGCATATTGATCAGATAATTTAGCTATCCTTACCATTTATGACTGCTAACTGCAATCCGTGAGATGAAATAGCATAAATCGTAGACACATCAGAAGAGTTTTATGTAAGTGTGCAGTTCCTACGGAATGGAGTCTGTGAACTCAAGAGTTATAGCGAATCTATGACTCGAGAGTTCACCATTGTCTTCCTAATTTTTTCATGGCCTAGTTGAAACGTCGTAAAGTTGGGGACTTATGAATGTATTGATTATTCATCAATGAAAGCCCATTGAAATTTTATGGAACTTGTGAACGATCGCCATACTATTCTCGATCAACCAAATTGTCCTGTGTGCCCGTCGTCACTTCTTCTGTGTGCACCGCAAAATAGCCCGTTATTTGGCAATGGGTTCAAAGACATAGAAGTGTTTATTCTCATGCTTACCTGCGAGAGCTAATGAAAAGTAACAACATAATTCGTAGAAGTGATGCGAGAGTAAAGCAGTCGCTGTAAATGGTGTTTAGGGTGAATTCACGTGCTGATTCTCATGATCCTCTGTGTACCATGTAATTGAATGAAAAGAGGGGATTTTTGGTGAAACGGACTCAAATTTGAGGTTGCCAGAAATTTATAAGGCCATGAAAGAAGGCAAAGAACAATTTAAGTAATACTTGTAAATTACTAATGCATTAAAATATTGTGTACCGTCCCGTAATCACTGCTCAATGAAATATGAAATTAATCCTTTAGATGCCCGCTCGGGAATAGGCAAAACATAGCGAAGAATACTTGATCGGGACTTCCTCCTTCATGCCATAGTGTACATTTATATCAGCCCTACTATAGTTAACTAATAGTTACTTGACGTATTGGTCCTTTGGTCAAAAAATAAGATAAACAAGTTGCTACAAACATTTACAAACCAACTTTAAATAAAACGGTTATGTTCTAGGAGGGCATTCTTGGTTTCCTAATTTGAGTGAAATTTTGGTCGGAGGCTCTAGGAATTCATTTTCCGTCGTCATTTTATGTTTTATTATTTTACTCTGGAATAGCATAAAAAACTTAATTTTTTACAGGATTGAAGATAAGGTAATATTTAATATTTCTGGCATCACTGAAATGCTTTTCTACGCTTTCAGGAAATCACTGAAATATTTTTCTGTGCTTTCTATAGTTTCACGTTTTGGTAGTTCTATTTCCTTGGACTAGTAGCGAGTCACTGTTGCTCCATGTTCTCTAATTCAGCGCTCAGCAACTTAAAGCTCACGTGCCACCTGGTGGCACACATAATGGCTGTGCTTAAGAAAACACACAAATGATGGATTAGAAACTGTTGACGCCTGAAGATGGTAGAAATCAGTAATAAGTGCTCTTTTTGTAAAAGAAGAAGACAGATAAGTCTCTAACTACTACTAAATTTCGGTCGGTTTATAATTATTACATGTAAATATATCATTATAAATATTGATTAATGTTGACCGCAAGATGGCGTAGCCTCTCCATTAACTTTTTGCGAACGAAGAGGTTTTGCTTATTGCATGAAACTTAGGGTTAAATATCCTAAGATAAACCAATGAAAGAATAATATATTTGTTTTCACGCCGAGAAATAATTTAACTAGAGATTATCGAACTGGGACTTCCTTAACCCTATTGCCAGATTTTTGTGCAAACTCTCATTGTAATAGCAACAATGGCGTGTTGCTGTGAGTTTGAGTGGGATTGCAGAGATGAACATAAACGAGAGAAAAGTGGAAGAATGAAATGAGTGAACGAGAGGAAGGGGAAGATGGCGATTTGTTTGCGGGAGGATTATTTAGTCGAGAATGGACGAAGGAGAGAGTTAGCGGGGGGCATGTGTGTGGGGATTTTATCGAGGCCGAAGATGGTATGAGATAGGGAGCGAATTGAAGAGCGGTGCAAGCGGGAGTCGCGGGGAAGAGGTGTGGGTTGGTGTCCATACAGATATGGTTCAGCGGCGGCGGCGGAGAGAGCGGGGAGTCGCCGGGAGGCTTCCCCCGGCCGTCGGTGGCTGAGGAGGCCGGGGACGTTGGGAGCGGAAGGACGGCTTCGCGCCCCGCAGCCCGCCTTGCTCGTCTTCCCCCCCGCCCTTTGCGATGGGATCTGAGTCCGCCGCCGCTGGTATATAACGAGAGCGTTCGTGGTGGATAGGCTTGCGTGGGTGAGACAGACACAATGGGCCTGTCCCCCCCGTATTTATCACCGTTGGATGGATGGAGAGAGAGAGAGAAATCTGGTTGGGAATGCATATTTAAAAGGTTCGATGTGACGGAATGCCTCCGATCGATCTCGGAATTAATTGCTATCCGTGGTGGGCGTTACGCACGCCTAAATCGATTCATATTTTAGGGAAAGGCAGGGGGGGAAAATAAAATGACGATCAGTATTGCGTGCGGGCGCCTTCGAATTTAAACGGTCTTGGGTACTCCTCCTTGGAGATCATTTAAATTGTACTCCCCGTATTTGGCTCTCGCTGGTTATCAGGGCTTCATTGTTGTTTAATGTTTGCTGCTATCGTTTTGACTTTAGCGAAACACTTTCCCTGGCTCTTGCTGACAATCTTCGTAAAATAGCGTTTTGTGAATAATTAAAGTTTTTACCCCAGGGGTAGTCAGACATCTTGAAATATTGGTTCCTACACATTAATATTTGGCCAAATATGATATTTTATACTTAATTTTAATGTTTTTCTCTTCTTATTGTGATATTTACACATGTTGGTAGTTTTCTGTTGCGATTTAGGGAAGACATATTATTACGCCCCAAGTTCTCACTGCCGCGTAATTCCTTGATGAATTTCACGTGAAAAACATCTAGGGTGCTCAAGAAAGATAAATACTTGTTAAGGAAAAAACAAAACCAACCAACCAAATGGATTTGAACTTGTACACTTCTGCATAATTTAGGAAGCCATAATGGGTGCTGTCTGTATTTATCCTAGAGAATACTTCTTGTTACCCAACTAAGGCGATTAATATGTAAAATTAGAGTATACGGCTTGCTAACAATGTTGATGAGACGATTGCTTGAAACATGGAGACTTCAGGGTGTCCTTAAATCACAGTGTTCATTGCTCATGTGTCTGCCTTTTTACTGTAACTACTAAGGCTTGATAACAGTGTTCAAGGAAGTAAAACAGACTAGGAAACCGCACTTGAATTGTGTAATCACAAAGCGTAGGGGCTACTATGCTAAACTATGCCATTGTAAGCCACATTAAGATCGACGAGATGGGCAAGCTGATTAAAGGTGGAAATAACCGCAGCCCTGCAACGAAGAATTTCTTGATAATGTCCGCTACAAAAGGGACTTAGATCTGCTGTGTTTTAAAAAAATGGGATTGAGGGATATGAAATGTAGGACTGTAGTACATACAAGATTGTTTTTATGCGCGATTACTAATCCTAATCGACAGATTCCTTGTCATTTAAGATTTTTCCTCTGTGGCAGTCAAAAATTATTTTTTTTACATCTGGACATGTGTGTGTAGTTTTCCCGTAATTGCTCATCTTGATTCGCATCTGATTACACCTCAGGCTCAGAGGAGACGACACTCGGGCAAATTTTTAACATGACCCGAACTCTGAATTTTTTTATTTTTTGCTAACTTAGGGGTTGCACATCTCGATCACTCTCTAATATTATTTTATAGCAATCCCTAAGTCACATTTATTTATTTAATGCTTGAAAGAAGAGCCAGAAATTGGTGTTGCTTTTACTTTTTAATTTATATTTAATGCAGCTTTGTCAGTTCTTTTTTTGTACGCTCTATAAAATTAGGAATCACAGTTAGTGCTATTGTGAATGGTAGGTATCACGCTTATGAGCTCATCGATCACTAAAACTTTCTTTATGTGTAATAAACTTTGTTTCAAATAGATGGAATAAGTTAAAAATGCTTGAAAGAAGAGCCAGCTAAATTTAGCTAAATTTTAGTAGTTGAAATAATTTTCTGCTACTTCATGTTGTATTGGTGAAAACATAAATGAGCCCTTGATGTTAAGAATTCGGTTCATAGGTATGTTTTCTTTATATAAGACGTATGGAGGAAATTTATATCCATAGATTATAATATTTGAATACATGACTTGATAATTATCCACACCATTTTTGATAGCACAAATATTGCAGAATATTGGAAGTTAATCGATCTGAAATGGAAGTAAGCGAAGGAATACGAACAAAATTTGACGTTATACAATCCCGCTTCAGTGTTACGAGCATCGACGCTGCCGATTCTGATTATTGTGTTAGCAAGACCTATGAAGCACCTTAGGATAATGATTAGATAGTTGCGTTTGGTGCCAATCATGATATGTAGCGCATGATCTCCGTATTGCAGCGAATCGTTCATCTGGCTTTATGGCTACTTGCCGTGTATGTGACACGCATTGGGTCATAATTTGAACCCTTGCAACTGACGGACGCCTGGAGTACCCTGAGGTCATAGGAACATCTCTGTTCTGAGTCAGATATGAAATAAAAATAGTAATATCTGGGCTCCATCTAAATCACAATGCCACTGGTGCAATGCCTCACACAGGGCTCTGCATATAACCCTTCTAACCGATGCCTTCTCTCTTGCATTAATTCTCTCTTTTATGCTCTGCGTTGCACCTATTATTATAATGATGTATATAATTCTGTTAATAATAATTAAATGTATAATATTGTTTTTATTCATTGTTCGGGTGTACTCTGTATGCATTAATATCTACAAATAATAATTTTTATCTTATTTCATGTATAATTTTTCTAGAACAACTGCAAAAGAATTGATTGTGGGGGTTGGTTTACCTTAATACGTAAAACCGGTGTCAACTGCTTTTTGTCCTACTCCTACATTTCCGCCTTTTTCTCGTTATATGCCTCTAACCCTTCCTTCCTTTGCGCTATGCCTTTTATTCAATAAGTGGTTGCTTGGGGAACTATTAGTTGACACTATTTCTGCCTATAATAAGGGGATAAATTCCCTAACCTCCATTTTAACTTATCCAGACGACTGAAAATACCTGTACACGAGCTCCAGTTGTTTTTATGACTGACTTCTGAGAGCAAAAATATCTATCCGCATTAGTTTTGAATGTTTTCGGCCAATTTTAACGCGGAATATGGTAGTCTTTGGTTAACTAAGCTTTTGTTTACATACCTCTTCAAATATCGCCTAGGATACCGGTTATCTTTGTATATTTTCATGCATCAGTTAGCGTGGTAATTTTTTTTTCATAATTTCTTAACCCTTTGAGTGCGACATGACGTGATTTCACGTCACTGTTGTCTTTACGCTGGTGCTGATGACGTGATATCATGTCATGGGCACCGTGAGTGGTTCAGTTTTCACTAGAGGGCCCAGTGAAAGTTCCTTAGTGAAAGCTGGAACTCTCACGGTACCCATTACGAGATATCACAACATCAACACCAGAGTAAAGACTAACAGGACGTGAAATCACGTCATGCCGCACTCAGAGAGTTAATTGGCCTGCTGTATAATTCAGAGATAGCTTGAAGTTTTTAATTGCTTGGACCATTCATTGACAGATGTAGAGAAATGAACTGTTTCATGGTGTATAGGTTTTACGGTGAAGCGCAATTTTGGTATGAATTCCGATAGAGAAAGATGGAGGAACATGAAAAAACGTAAAAAAATTTTCGTGTTTTCATGATGAGGTTGATTATTTTTTCTACATCACTGCTTCCAACGGAATACTCCTAGTGTTGTCCTTTAAGCCGCATATTTACTAAGTAAATTACCGCTGCGGAAATTAAGTACAAATATAAGCATGAATAATATTGTCAAAGATTGTATTTGTATTGCTTCATCTGCATATTTTAAGCCTTTATCTCTGATTGCACCGATCCAAAACCTTACGTTTTTCTTGTTCATAAGTTTTATGCCTTTGTGAGCCAAATTGTGGACGTATTGTGACTGAATATATTTTCCACCGTTCAGTAAAATTTCTTGGGGCAATACTTATTTATCTAGAACTGAAGTTGGTCCTGAGTCATTTCAGAAGATCTCTGTTAATTCCTTAATGTAAGTTGCCGCAAAACTGCCTGAGGACTTAGTAATAACAAAGAGCCAATGCAGTAGACTAATAAATATTTGTGCTTGACGAAGTATGTTGTTTTGCGATATGATTCCAATTAAGCGAGCTATATCGTGGGTGAAACGAAACTTAATTGGTACCGGGCGGTAAATATTTATATATCGAATTCGAAATGAGCGTAAACAGGTGTAAACCTCGAGCACATCGATTTTAATGCAGGTAGTAATATTTCCCCGCGTGCATTCCCTGTTGCTTCGATTCCCTCGCGTGGACATGGCGGGTGGGTGCAGCCAAGCGGACAAATCGCCTCATATCTCGATTTCACAGGTGTTCACTCCTCCATTTCTCCTCTCCCCTTAAGCCCGGCCTCTCTCCTCTACATACCCCGCGGCCCATTCCTCCTCCCTCCCTGCCCTCCTCACCCAGACGACTAATGCCCGCTTTGCCGTGAAAATGCACCCTGACATTCGGAAAGATCCTCGCATCATCTACATAATGACTTGGCTAGAAAACTGACCATTCCGTGACGGTGGTGAGGAAGGAGCACAAGTGCATCCTAAATCGGGGACGAAAAAAAACTGGAGTGTTCTCCTCCCAAGCCCATTTCTTTCAATGTGATCTCCCCATCGGCTATAATACTACAATTACCCTGTCATCTTTAGTGTGATCTCTCGATAATGTCGAATGAAAAAAAGTGAAGGTGCATGGATGAACATCCCTCACGAATTTGGATTAATATTTTTTTAAATTTTTATTTGTGTGGTTCGATTCGGTCGAATGCTTTTTTGGAGAATCTCGTTTCGTTATTTTTCGTTATGTGGTCATGGGATGGAAATTTAAAAAGGTGCGCTCGTGTATCGTGGATTAAGTGGACGGGATTCATTAAAGTTTCATCTCTTTGCATAGTTAACTGCTGTCCACAATGGATTATAATTTTCGATTCATGGTTTTAATTCCCTGTGGTGTTTTGAGGAGGAGGTATATTTTTATTTGGAAATTGTCTCTGATTATGGTGCGTACTTAGAATGAATTTGAGTATTTGAGCTCACGACATTCGTGACTCAATCCCAGATCAAGTAATTTAAACCTAACTACTATTTGATATTTATAATGATCAATGTATAATCAATTTTGGAGTATCATTGGAATATATTTGATATATTATTGATTTAAACTGTTAGGACAATTCTGTGCTCCACAAATGTATTGTGCTAATTTATTAGCTTCAATTTGGGCTACTTATATTTGAAATCATCTATTCTCCCCAAAAAAAAATTTTTAATATTTGATCGGTAATATATATTTTGAAAATCTGCCTCGTAATTTATTATTACACTTCATTTATTTTATAATTAATTGTTCGTATAGTCACGCTGTAAAATTGGCACATAATATGGCCTGATGTGAAAACTAGGATGTGCTAAGTCCGGACGTTGAGGAAAGAGGATGAAAGTAGACTGATGGTGTTTGAGATGTGTATTGGGAGGACGATTTGGGTGCGATTGATAGAGAGTAGAACTAGCAGAGTGGTTTTCGCGGCGATAAGGAAGGATAGGAGGATGCGGAGGGAAATTAAAGAGGGGACGAGTATGTGAATGAAACAGAAATCAGGGAAAGATGTACACGGAAGGCATTCTTAAAGCGGAAGATGTTTGGTAAATGATGGCGAGAAGATGAGACTTTCCCTCTAGTTTTTCTACCTTTCAGTGCTTATGTCATCCTCCTAAATAATTTTTTGATTCCCTAAAATATTAGCCGCTTTTCTAGACCCCATTAATAAAATTTTCTACATTTTGTCTTCATTTCTTACCAAGTTTGAATTAAGATGCCCCTGCAGATTCGAAGCCGTTCTGCTCACAAATATTTCTTTCATTCTAAGGTTATCTCATTAAATTAAGCTGATATGACAGTAATTCTTTATCTGTTCCATTCACCCATTTATTATCACATTGATCGGGAATATTTTCCCCATAATTTCTTTCAATCATTTTGTGGAAGCCTCGTAATGTATTTTCTTGTTTTTTTTCCTCCTTACAATTTCACCATTGCTCAGGGCTTCCTTCAGGAGTCAAGTGGGCGCCTGATCTATTCTTGCTAGCATCCGATTTGTCGCCGGGTGGCTGGGGGAGGGGGGAGGGAGGGCGCTTTGGCTCACATTTCATCTCTCCCTAGCCATCCCTCTCCCTCCCACAGTTAAACATTCAGCCAAGTCCTCCCTCGGCGCGCAGAGCATAACCTTCCGCATTTGCCCCCTTCGGGTGATTAGCATTAGGGGCCGCATTATATAATCACGAGAGCCTCGTCACGGATCCATCACTCGCCGCAATCCAGATCGCCTCGCGGAGATAAGGTCAATTTATATACAGGGTAGCGACTGAGAGAGCGAGAGGCAGAGAGCAGTTGGAAAATGGGATGAAGGAGGAAGATGCTTATAGGAACCCGAGGAGAGAGTGAGCTATAGAGTAGACCAGAATATTAGGAAAGAAAGGCATGTGCGTAAGAATCGGTGGTTTTTCGAATGAACTAATTTAAGAACAGATGAAAAGCTGACAAAAATCATTTCAGGCCTGACGTGGTGGCATGTTTCCATTTTCCAAAGGAGCAGAGAAGAATAACCACCCTACAATTCTACAATCAGCATGGAAATGCAAGAATTGTATTCCCCTTAGACAGTCTGAAAATAACTAATATGTAGAAGTGGAAGTAGTTGTAATAGAGCTCATAACAAACATGTCTACGTAACGCAAGCGATGCAGATTTGGACAATTATTATAAATTTAATTGACACAAGAGTATAATTACATTTATGAACAAGTACCGGATGCAATACTAGAATTTCTGGTGAAAAAGAAGAAAATACTCGAGAGGAATATTGATCTAAATACAATGAAACTCCTATGGCCGTAAATCATGTTCAGATATTCCTGGAAAGTATCAATACATGAGTTGTAAATTACAGTAATATATATCTCCAACCATAATAACCTAGACGTATTGGCAATTAAAATAATGTTGAAAATTAACCTAAATAGTCTCTTTTTGAAAAAGGATAGTGTGGACGGAAAATATGATATTCGATAGAGTTTTGATATTAACTTCCTAGACTATATTAATTGTGCGTTCAGGACTGAATGATCTTTTCTTTTCGATTCTCCGATACCTTTCGGAATAGTTTACTGCTCAATTGAATCTTATATTAAGGAATTAAAAGAACTATCTCTCTTTAAATTACTCATGGCCTTACCTAATCAAAAATTTTTGTCCCTTTTGTGGCGATGAGGTGAATATGGATTTTTTTTGTAAACTGATTCGCCGTTATCTTGTCTGAGACGAATTATTTTATCGTTATTTCGTTTCTCTTTATACGCGAACGCCATGACGAAAACCATGGCGTGCACTTTATGTTAATATTGCTCTGACGAATTTTGTATAATACTGTTGAAGTAATATTTTCTTTAAAAAATACTTTTATGGAGACAGTCATCAGTGAATTGACTGGATTTCACGCATCAACTTCTTATGCGGTTGCCTTCAAGACATTTAACAAGTTAAATTTTTTGTTTCTCATTGTTTTCATGCATGCGCCTCCTCTATCGCATTATCATTTCGTTTGTCTTCCTTTTAGTTCGTGCATTTATATTTTAACTAATCAAATTCGTCTCGTGTTTGCTGCTGCTCTCTTTTTAGCTTCAAGCGTTCTCATATTTGTAATTTGTACTACATGGCAATGTGCTTTTTTGAATAACACTTTGATATCGATAGCTAAAATAGGTAGGCAATTAAAATAATGTTGAAAATTAACCTAAATAGTCTCTTTTTGAAAAAGGATAGTGTGGACGGAATAATAGCTAAAATAGGATAGGCTAAAATTTTTTATTTCTTTAATGCCAAGAGTAGAAAGTGAAAAAAATCCGTGAACATTTTTGACGGCGATCAATTTTCACAAAACCTTGAAAATATTGCAATATATTGGCTCTCTGTTCTTTCTATTTTTTGAGGGTTGATTGCCGAAACCCTGAGTTGACACATTAAAAAAAGGTCAGTGGACAGTCAGATATTGAACGTGGATCTTTATGGATGAGAAACTTACTCCCTAGGGAGGAAAGAGATGAGAATTGTAGGCTTTTGAGATGTGGGTTTTGATGAGCATGTAGGAAGTGCTCTGCATGGGAAGGAGGAGGAACGAATAAGTTATTCGCATTCTATTAGAGAAGAAAAAGTTCATTGAGGAGGTCAAGCTTTGGCAAAGTAGGTGGACAGAGTAAGTTATAAATAGGGAAAGAACATACTGCACACCGGCGTCAGGAGTGACCATGTAGAGAGAGAGGAAGAGGAAGGAGAAGGATGGATATTTTAGATGCTATGGACATGGAGAATACATGGTAAACTACTGAGAGAGATCCTGATGATCTTGTAAAGTAATACTACTCTAACAAGGGCTAGGGTAGGGTTATCATAATCTGAGGTACCAGGATAGGGATACACCTACTTTTTAATATATCATCACCGAAACAAAATAGGGTTGCTATTTGTAAAAGTTGACTAATACTGTACAAGTATTTTGTTATTTGATCGAAATTACAAAATAAATTATTAGCTGCTCCAGCGAAAATTTGTTTGCACATTAAGCAATAGAGTAACAAGTACGAATCTCGCTACTTGTGAGTGTAAGAATCCATCTTGGCCCATTCTCTAGTATTTTCTCTACCTCAAGATGGAAATGAAAAATAAAGCTGCTAATTTTGGCTTTCATCTCTTGCCGCCTTAGCTTAAACTAGTGATAAACATTCAATGATCAGTCAGGTGCCTTCGAGGTTGCTTGATACCGTTTGATACGCTGTATTCGATTTATATATATATCTCGTTATGCATTGCTTGACACGCTTTTCGCCGTGCAGTGTACGGTGGACATAAAAAGAGACATTCCAAGACATTTCAGCTTGGACAATTTTTTCAGCATTGACAAATTTCTTTACTGGGCGGGATACCGAAACACACTTCAAACTGGGACGTTTTTTAAGCCCAGCTATAGGAGAATAGCTATGGTACATCAAAAATCATTATCATACCGTAATCGGATGATAATAATTATAGATTTGATACTTTGCTGTGAACGTATGCAGATATGATGCACCTTCAGTTCACCACTAGGCTGAGGGTTTCTGGAGGGAGCTGAAGGAAAGAAGAGGACAGAGATCGAGAGTAGATGTAAGGAGGAAGATGACGAAGGAGATGCGAAGAAGGGGAAGACCACGGGCCGTCGAGTTGGACGATGCGGGGGCAGGGGAGGCTGGCTGGGTGGGTGGCTCGGTGGAAAGGGGTGGAGACTCCCTTGGCTGCTCCTCTCCTATTCGTCATCACCGCTGCAAGGGCCATTAAAAATTTCGACGGAGCTCCGTCCCGTGAGTGGCGTGCTGACAGGCTTATCCTTAATACTGATTGCTCCGTAATTCGTCCCAACCGTGGTTCGCCTCCTTCGTAATTTATATTCCACGGGGCAAAGCGATGCTCGGGCGCGTTTCAGAAAAACACACGCGTGGGGAGGGGGGCATAGATGCCTGAGCTTTATTCAAGTGGGTTGTAAGCGATTGCTCGGTTGACAGTGTGTTTGGTGAGGCCGCTGGTGCGGATGCCATGCTGCTATTACGCTCCCATCGCCCGAACGACTCTCACCGGCTGTATGCTTCAGGGGGACTGCCTGGGCACCCCGCCCATAAATGGTTACTTCTTTGAACGAGTTGCGGTGCTGCTGGTCGCGAATGTTGTGGCTACCTGAAGGACGGAATCCTCTTGTAGATAGTGGTTTAGCGTTATCAATTGCAGATTTATCTCACACGGAGACACGTGATGGATGTTGAGGATGCCGATGAAACTAATTTTATCTCAAACGAGTACAAAAGCTGGAAAAGTGTCTCGGCTTTCTCTCCCATAAGCCCGGGTCCGTGGGAAAATTACCACTCAATATTTAGTCCCGCGGCATTTATTAACATCACACACTCTACATCGGCAGCATCCGTTGCCGCGTGCGTCAATGTACGGGGCGATGTTTCTTTCTTTGATTGCAACTGCAATAAAACATGGTTTCGGAAAAGAAATAAGTACGGTTCTTTCATTAGCCTGTAATTTTCCTGTACTAGCGTGGAATCACTTTCTCTCCCCACAAATCGCTTTTTTAAAGTCGTCGCTTCACATTAAGCTCTTCACAAACCTCTTATTCATTACTTTGGTACCTGTTTTCATCTGTATCATGTCAGTTAACTCTTCGCAATCGAAGGAAAAATTGAGTCAAAATTTTCCTTCTAGCGCAATTTCTTGGAAATTCAAAGTTATTATATCGCATACATAAACATTTACATGATTGTCTACCCGTTAACAGCCTCCAGAAATACCCACGACAGTTCGGAGTTCTGTCTTCCCCAAAAGATATCCTCGGATTTCAACATCAGCAAAATATTCAACCAACGACACACTTTCCGCCTCTGAAGTTATTTGCCCGGGAAAGCAATTATGCAATTGGCTCTAATTCTCTCCCTAAATGGTCAGTCGAAAATCCAGGAAATTGGTAAAAAAAACAAAAACGCAATGCTTTCCGTTGTACATTTACGGGATTAGTCATCTTAAGTTGTTTCTGAAACATATTGGGCCGAAAAAAATTACTTCAATGGACTTCGATCCCTTGCACCCAAGAAAGAAACATCGCCCCGTGCTTTTACGCACCCGTCCACGGATGCTGCTGGTGTTAGGTATTGACGCGGGACGAACTATTGAATGGCAATTTTCTCACGAAGCCGATTAATTATGATAGAAGAAGTTAATTATTTGCTAGAATGAATAGAATGATTAACTATTTGCTAGAAGATAATTATTTCTCTCCAGTTTCAAATAAGTCTCATCAGCATCCATAACGTAGATCACCCGATGCCTTCTGGTCAGTAGTTAATTCATTTGCATTACATCGTCATAATTTGCAATCGTAAAAATGTAGGACTGTTAGTTCTCCAAATTAAATATCTTAATTTCTGATTTATTACTAGCGATACTCTTACTTGCCTAACCGCTCTATATGTGGTATGGTTATTATCGTATCCCTTTTGAGTTATATTTATTACCTTCCTTTCGTTCTCTCGCTTTAGTTCTCAGTGCTTCCTACACCTCTTTTTAGCACCCAAAATGCCTATCCTTTCCTCCCGTCTTCCTCTCTTTCCCTTTTGTTACATTTTACCTCCAACTATTTTGTCTCTTCTTGTTATCCTCAGGAAATTAATTTATCATACCAAATATATAAAATGCTCCTTAGGTCCGGTTGTATAAAGCATGGCTAACGTTAACTAGACTGGAATACAGTGGACCGATTTTGGAAGAGCTGGGATGTACGTCTAACCACCTGATGGAGTTAGCCCAGGACAGAGATGAATGGAGAAGAATTGCTACTGCAAACCAATCATAGGGTTGCAACCAGAAGAAGAAAAGAACATTAACTCGCTAAATGACTTAGCCTGTACTTAGTTGGGTTTTGCTTATAAGGTTGTTGGTTTGTTGACATAAGCAAATTCGATGGGAGAACGTATTTGCGCTAGTGTTAATACCGAGAAAGTATTAAACCGGAGATTATGAAACCGTGTGTTATTAGTGTATTTTCCGTTCCAGTACGTACGGTATGAGTCCTGAGCTTGTTGTTCTCTTTCCATTGGTCGCCTCTGCCCTCCTCTTTACATCTATTTCCCCAGAATGTGCCTTACAGCACCTTCGCAGAGTCATCAGTTGTAAACATAAGTGTTGTACAGTTTCTATGAAAGAGCTATTTGTCTATACTGAAATACCAAGATCCTGAATTTTATCGCTGAAATTTCTTACATTTGGCTTTTCTTTACTCTCTTTAGACTTTCTCGTCTGGCACAATCTAAATTAACTCTTGGTGTCTTGCAGGACTCCTTATGTCTTTCAAAGACGTTTTCCGGCATTCTTCGTAAGATTCACTCCAGATCTGAAGACTAAGATGAAAAATAAGTGATATTATAAAATTTTGTAGAAGTAGGCTGACTTATACTTACCTGCTAAGAATTTAGTTTCGAGTGGCATCCTGCTCGCAATATATGTCGTCTAAGAGTAATTTTACAATGTGTTTCGTTAGAACATTCCGAACTCCGATAATTGAAATGTATATCATTATTGAATTATTATTATTATTATTATTGAGGCTGATAGACAACACCCGGGAAACTGGAGTTGCTACTTGATGATGATGATCATTTTCGAAGGTTTTTGTAGGATTTTCATAGTAACTTCCTGAACTTATGACCTCCATACATGAGTTAATATTTGTTTTTGCTTGGTAGGGGATTTACACTTCTGATACTTCAAGCAAATTTCATTTCATTTCATGGTCTATTATGGAAATCACGTTGCTGAGAGATATCTATTTTCAGTATTAAGAATTGATGTCATGATGGTTTTCTTGTTTAGATGTAATCTATTACATTGGGGTGATTTTATTCGGTTTCCTTTTACTTTTTCTAGTAAAATATTTTGGTCATCCTCCTATTCTCTCAGCTAGTTAGTTGCCAGCTGTGTCAAAAATGATGAGCACCATGTAATGAAATAACTACTTCCATTCTAGTTATAAACCATTTTGTTCTGGTTTTTTTGATAAATCTTTTAACCAATATATTTTTAAGTATTTTAATTTTATGAACCAAAGTAAATTTTCGCTCTTTTATTGCTGGTATTTCATATTTTATGCATATTTAGGGGACGTGTGTATGTGTACTTTCGATTATGCTTGTAAAGGCATAAGAAACTAATATATCTAAAATATTAGGGGTATGAAACTTGAACTGCTGTTCGGTAGGTATTTTTAGTCCTTGATAAGTAACAATACTGAACGATAATATTTTTATTTATGTCAAACTAGATATGAAATTTGTATGGAAAAAAGCACAGCCTGGAAATGATTCCCTTGACTCAAGCTCATATAAACACGCATTTCGAATAAATATGGCTGCTTCAGGTAGTACCTGATAGAAATTGTCATAAATCACGGTAAAGGACATTTATCTTATTACATTTGTGGAGGAATACTAAGTTTCTTATTTATCTTAGACTCATTTCTGTTCAAACGTTGCTTATGTATAATAAACCGCCTCCGGTACCACTCTTTATATTCGTTGTTTTAAGTCAGATAAATTATAATGGAAGACCACGAAGTGTTGACCCTAGTGTGATGGTGAGCGGATTGTGATTATTCAAATAGCAGTATGTATAAGTTAATATCACTATGACTTCTTTTAACTCATTAAGGCAGGCTCTCAATCCAAATTGAGTCGAAATGGAAAAAAAGGAAAAAGAGCAGACAGAACCTGAGCTTTGAGAACTGAAACATCGAATTTACGAACTGTTCTAAACTTCTCCAGGGAAGGTTTTTTTTAATGGATAGGCCTTAGGCACTTTTTTCTGCACAATGTGCCATTGAGCATAAAATTGAAATTTTAAGAATCTTTTCATTTTTTGAAATGATACATTGGGAATAAAGATTTTAAATATTTTAATATTATGGATTATTTTTTATTTTTAGACAATATTTTTTAGACATTGATAGACAAGAGTAAATGGAAAAATGAAGCCTTTTATAATTCTTATTATTTTTTACAGTAGGTGTTTAAGAGTTCATTTCCAATTTTCGATTGATTTTTCCAGTCGAGTACTTACTCTTAATGTTTGTTCTCTCATTGGCATTATCATTAAGAGTAATTGCAAAACGTTATATTTATGATTTAATCTAAAAAATATTTCCCTGTCATGCGCTGGTAATTCTCTTTTATTGACTGAATTAAGAGTAATTAAGTAAACACTTTTTTGTTATATTGTTGTAAATGGTGATTGTCATACGTAATACTCAGTATACGTTTTCGTGGATGCTATGTTGATGCTTTCTTTACTTCTCTGACCTGGTGTATCACCCTAAAAATCCTGCTCCGTCTGCCTTTTCCGTGCCTTACTTAAAGGGTCTTTGGTGAATATTTTCAGTCTTCTATCTCTTCCTGGATCATTTTATGCAGAATAGAGGCTTGAGTTTTAGTCAGTCATTCTTAGTGCCTTCGTGGCAGAATAAATTTATTCCCATCATGTCCTCCTATCCCCTCCCTTTTCTGGTGACTTGTGCCATTGAATTTCGCCGGGAAGCTCATATCTGGTTTATTTCAGTTTCCCTTCCCTTTCGATCGGTATTCCAATCGTAGTGAATTGCCCTCTCCGCATGTTTATGCTGTCTCTTCTTCGTGTTTTCACTAACGTTTTGATTTTAATGACACCGGAGTTGATTTGTTAGAGGACTTCTCTTGGTCTCAGTTTCTGCCCCCCGATACAGTCGTTCGACCTTCCTCAGTCCCTCGGTCCTCATCCCGAGGATCTCTTTAACGCCTCCGACTCTCTTACCTTAATCTAAAACATATTTCCCTGCCATGCGCTGGTAATTCTATTTTATTGACTGAATTAAGAGTACTTAAGTAAACACTTTTTTGTAATAATGTTGTAAATGGTGATGGTCGTACGTAATGCTCAGTATACCTCAGTATACCGTGCCTTACTTCTGCGAGCTCCCTCTCTTGGCGATTCCTCTCGGTATTTCCTACATTTCGTAGGAATCCTAACTTCTCTCGATGGATTCTACATACCATACACGTTCACTCTCCACCATCGAATCTGTTATGTATTTCATCGTGTAATGGTTTTTCGCGACGAAAATTCCACGTTTTTTACTATGGTTCCGACATAAATAATGCTATTATTTAGGCGATGGCATCTATAATTTCTTTATTGATGTTATGACAGTTAGATGTCAAAACTATGATTGGCAAAATATAAATAAAATATTGATATCACGAAGTTAGAAATCATTCCACGTGAGTCAGTTCCGCAAGGTAAAGGCTGAAATATTGTGACCGAAACTTGTATTTATTTACTCTTTTTCGCTCATCTCATTTTTCACCATCGTAGGTCATTTATCTCACTTTCATCTTCTTCTGCAACTCTGTCTCTCGGCCAATTCCTAACACCAGCCCCGAAAGAACTGACTCACCTAGCCAGATTCCTTTGTCATTGCTCTTAAGCACATCTTGAGTTATTATTTGCGTTGGCCACCCGTTGGGATCCTTGCAAGAAGTAACTTGAGGTGTCTCTTTATGGACATTTCTAAAGTTCATCATGAAAGCAATAACTGTACATTTTCCCACTTATTTTCTTTTTCGACCAAGGTTTCAACACATTATCTAAACTTGAGAATGACTCTAACTTGTTGAAACGTTGGTCATCAAATGAGGGTGACAACTATAGAACCAAGTTGTAATTGTCCATCATGAATTTAGAACACCAATAATAAAGCTATGTATGTAATCATTGATTAACATGACGCACGACTAATTTTGTTTCATAGACGACATCATTAGGTGTAAAATATCGTTTTTTTGTGGTCATAAATGTTTAATAAATATAACTCAACTTCTAAGCACTCTGTGCCATTTAGGATAAATTGGTGGGTCGTGAAAAGTAAGATTCTTTGGTAATGGGGGAAGAGGGAAGAGAGATTTAGCGGCGGGGTTAGCCTACATTTTACTTTTTGCGAATGGTGCCGAGTGGTTCGCAGTTCAACGCACCATCCGATAGACGGAGTAGTACTACTGCATTGCTCTCCACATTGGCCTTAATTAGGGGATCGGCATTCATCTGTATAATGCTTTCCATTCCGCCAGGAACCCGGAATCTTGGATTTTGAAACCGGTACTCTATGCGTCAGTCCGACCAGATTCCACATTCCGTTCAGGTTCACCTCTCTCTCATCGTTTATACTTCTCACTTATTTCTCTCTTTCAGTCTCTCGTTCTCTTATTTCTCTCTATTCTTCTTCTCTTTCCGCACCTTTCCATCCATTTCAAAACGATCGACCCTACCCCCGTATCCCATCCTGCTTTGCATATAACAACACGCCGTGTTCGGTGGAGGCACATGAGGGGGTTGGGTGGGGGGGGGGGTACAGTGGAAAGGGAGGGAGCAATCGGGGGGTGAGCCTGTGGAAAAAAGGAGAGTGGTAGAGAGGGATCTTTTTTCCGGAAGGAGGGGATGAAGAGGGAGGGGTTGGTTTTAGGTGTGGTAGTGGGGATGGCGGCAGCCGGGTGGTGGAGAACGACGCCCGTGGCACAAAGGGAGCTAAAGGGGGGGAGGAGAGGGAGAACGAATCACATTTATAAATTCCAATGTCCTCCTCCGAACACCCACACGCACTTAGTCCCAGTCTCCCCTCTCATCCCCCATCGTCGTCCTCCCTTTCTCTCTCTCTCTCTCTTTCTTTATCGCTTTGCCTTTCTCGCCGTCCTGCTCTCGCGCTCTCATTTTCTTCATTTTTCCTAGCTCTTCGTAGCTCCAAAATCATACTCTGCCCTCTCTATACTATTGATCATACTCAGTCTCTCTCTACCACCTCTCCCGTATCTCTTTTGCCCATTTTTTCCAAACGCACCCAGTGATCCACTTTTGTGAATTCATTTGCATTTGCGGTGGCAATTTGTGCGTGTAGTCATTGTGAACACTAAGTGCGGGTCAGTCACTCCGATTCTATGTTTTCTTTCTGTACGGTCCTAGTGGCGGGGTGGTTGAGACCTCATCGCGCCACGGTTGCGGTTTCGACTCCTGCCTGGGTAGCTTTTTACCACCCGGGACGTGGTTGCTTGTGTTTATGCCTCATTAAATGTTTTAATACAGTATTAAAGGCCTTATCGGTTTTTTCATGAGGAAAAAAAAGATCAGCATACCTACCTTTCTCTTTCAGCTTTTCCATGTGGTAATAGTTTTATTCCATTGAAGTGAAATATTTACCTATTGACTTTTAATAGTCTCTTAAGCGTGATTGGAAGATATCGGCCGATTCTCCTAAAAATGACTCTTTAATCTTGCTCGCTAATGACGTTTATAGAATAATAAGCAAAATAATTATCTCACGTATCGTGGAGTATAGAACAGGAGCTCCTATTTACAACTGAAGTTGGTGATGAAATAACTTAGACCCGTCGTCGGAAACATAATCCTCGTGGATTGTTTATTGCTCTTAAAGGAGATCTTCCTCTAAATGTAGTTTTATACTGAAAATATTACCTCTCTTTACGTAAAGAATATTTAAGTTCGTGATATGGTTTATGGTATGAATATTTCAAAATTTGAAATCTTACTTTGTGTCGAGAATTTGTATGAGCATTGTTAAAAAAGTGATATTTCTCTTATACTCCCCTTCGTGTCGACCTTCATTAAGTAAGTGATGCATTACGGGAAATTGGTAATGGTGAAAAGTCCTTTTTATTTGCTATGAATTCCCCGTATTGTTTGCATATTCAATTGCCTGTTTCATCCAATATAGTTTTTTTTTATTTTAAAAATGTATTTTAATGCATTCCTACTTCCATATTAAATAAGCAGTAAACCAAGCAGGGGCCTAACCTGGTGAGAAAAACTGATCTTCCGTATAATTTCCTGGTATCTATTAAATTGTTTTAGTAAGCCACTATTTTTTATTTAGGTATATTTTTGCTGTACGCTTATACAAAACGGTCTCACTAACGCCTTTGCAATCGTTCTGATAGTGATTTGCCTCTGTATTACGTATGATTCAGCGGCAAACGTTATACGCATTATTCTGTTGTAAATGAATTTATGTCTTGAGCGACCATATGCGGAGGCTAGCAAGTAATTTGTATTAAAGTTAGAGTCGCTTCTCCCCTAAGAATTTAATTTCGCAGCTTTCGTGTGTCTGAGATTTATGTAATGCTTCGCTATTTGGTGTAATTAAATCTCGGCAGCGTGTGTCATTTTCTATTGTCGTGCACTCGTTTACGTCAGGTATTGCTTCTTGCTACGTTAGAATTTTCTTGCGCCAACGCTTGACATTGGCTTTTTGATTATTTTTTAATTAGCCTAGTTGCTATCCTCTGCCGATTCCGTAAAGGTTAAGGAGACTGTCATTGATATCTTACAAGCGCTGTAAAACCGGTCACCCAGCCCACTTAGGCAATTTACCCCGAAAGAGCAATGCACTGCTTGCAGACCCGTCATTGGCTTGAGTCATCGCTGGTGGGGCAGGAAGAAGGTTGATACGGGATGAATACCTAGCTGCGGCTTTAAAGTGCTCTCGTAACAAGCTTCACCGAGGAAAGCGTAATAAATCATTTTCAAAGCTATTTTCTCCCTGCCGTTTATAACATGTCCTCACCAGCGCATGTAGGGTCACTCGATAAGGGAACCTGACCCAAGGGGAATGTTTGCAGTGGTAGTAATATGATGTTATCAAGATAAAACTGGCAGTAGTGTTATACATCACATTGTTTGAGGTGAAGATTTTTAGCGCCTTTTTGCTATCATGGCGACTCTTTTTCATTTGGTTCTCATTCTCTGTTTTGGTTGCTGATGCTATCACCCTAAGGTAGTATCCCATGGCTAAATCTCACGAACAAACGCAATTCAACAATCTGTTTGTTTTATGATTAAATTTTAACCTGTGCTATACGTATTGGTGACAATATCAAAGCAATATTCTCTTACATAGTTGAATTTCGGTTGTGAATTTATACAATGTAATCGCATTCTAGAAAAAACTGATTCTGGTCGTTATTTGTATAGTAATTGCAATGTATGGTCAATTAATTTTTAATTATACTCGCCTTAATTTGATTGAATCAGTACAGGTTAGAAGATGATATTTGTGAGAAATAACATTAAATATAATTTTTTCAATTTAAGAATTTCACTTGCACCTCAAATTCGTTCGTTCATGTGCTTCATAAATATATATGGACAGCGGAATGTCAGCCTCAATATGGAATTAATTATGTACACTTTAATAAGAAGACATTTATTGTATTTTTATACCTTGAGAGGTTATTACAAATGATTAGTATCGTGTAGAATTATCCGTCACCCTCACGTGCACAATGTCATCACACCTCACCGATATAATTTTGTTTTTCAAACGACTTATTTCAGAAAACTCGGGCGTTAGAAAATAGGATCATGTAAGAATTATGGTCTACTTTATGATACCGAAAGCAATAGACTTTAGCCTTATGAAATTTGGTGCAACTCAATTTTTTTCATTGCATTGACTGAAAACTAAGCCGTTCATTCTTTTTCTATTATGTCAGGAAAACAGTACCTACCTTTGGCTGCCTAGTTGAAGGTAAATCAGGACGACGATTGTCACAGAACCTTTTCCCCAACGCATTACCTTAAAAGAACACACGATTCCAGGTTACCTGGGGTCCTCAATAGTCAGTGCGACCATTAGAGAATTTCGCAAGACCTCTCAAGCGGCTATTGTGACAAATTGCGAATAATTGCTAAAAATAAAATGATTCCAAATGTTCGCAGCCGTCGATAGTCAAGGACATGGGGTGAAACATTTTTCAGAACTCGCTCGAATGGCATTCACGTGTGATAATGGGCTCCTAAAGATTTTTAACATTTTTTTCGGGGAGGTACCTAATAAGCATATCAATCGGATGTCCGTCCGATGAATCTGACTGGTAGGTATTACTGTTCTCCATTTTTGATTGTTGGGGACCAACTCCTCGCAACTGCTGGATGGGCTAAGGATGAGAAGGAGCTTCGGGTTGTTATTCTAACCATCCGGTATTTATACCAAGCAAATTGTGGTTTTACAGGCTAGAGAAATATCGTATGAATTGAAATATGAAATATGATGCATTTGCTCAGTAAATGATCCTGCCGTGATTGCTGCCATAAATGGTTAGAGCCAAGGCATTTACAAACATTTCAGATCTCATTCGTGTTGCATTTTTGTGCAGCAAGTGGCCGTCAGAATATAATTATATCGCTTCTCTGGGCGACACTTAATAAGCAACTTTATTGAGCGGTATTTCATATCTCGAAGGAGCTTGGAGATTGCAGAGTCAAGTCTTTTGATAAGTACGGGACGGGAAATAGAAAGGAGGGGTATGCAAATCGGGCCCAAGGTGAAGGAAGACCTGGCGGGGACTGTTGCGGTGGGACGAATACAGTATTGGAGATGATGGGGTTTCTTTCCTGGACAATTGGACGTTGAGTGTTAAGGTACCCTCCCACCCCTTTTCCCTACTGTCTTCCCATCCTAAAAGCTCTTCCCCCTTCGTCTTCCTCTCCCTCTCTCATGTTTCTCCGGCCAACAGCCTCCTCCAAACCTCTCATTACTGCCCACTCGCGGTTTCGCGGCAAGAAGGCCATTCTTTTGGACATTCTCTGTCGCGAATCCCTCGCATCACTCAACCCACCACTCGGCTATATCCATCTCCTCAATTCCTCCTGCTATTTCTTTCCCTTCTTTCACCCCACCCCTACCTCCCTCGCTGGAAACTCTGCTGTTGACTCCTCCCCTCGTTCATTCGCTAATGAAATAGGATTACCGGATGCCGAACCGAAAAAGCATGCCAAGTGTGCTTCGTGGCGTATAATAAGGAGCAATCACCGGGGAATATGATGGAGATGGAAAGCCGATAAGAGGAGGGGGGTCATGGATGGAGATGTAGAATGGGCTGTTGGGAAGTGAGGGATGGTAGTTTCTTGTCTCTCTGAACCACGTGCAAAGTTATTTTTCGCGCATGGCTTCTTTAGTCGAGGGAGTGGCTCACTTCGGCAATTTCGCCGCCAAGTCCCCCGTCGTCCTTTATGGGCAGTTGTTAGGTCTTCCTCTTTTTCGAGAAGGAATTTTAATCTTCGATCCATCCAAGATGAATGAAACGACTGACCCATGGGCCTCTTTTTGTCTGTTGCCAGTCATTGCGACGCTCAGGGGTCTTCTGACCGATATCAAACATTCCGGTAACGTATTCCTACGCCCCTGACTATTAGCCTCGTTCATTGCTTGGGATAATGGGTTTGGTCATCTTGTAGTTAGCTTTACGATGTAATCATTCTTTATATTTTCTCTCCCGGAACGGACAGTTTTGGAAACAAGTCATAACTAGTAGCGAGCAACGAGTTTGTAAGATGGTTGGAGTAGTGGTTCCTAATCTCGAGGAGGTGGTTACGTATCTAGGCAATAGTTAAGATCAACTGGTCACTAAATGGATGACCCGTGCAGTGAATTTCATGTGCAGCGCATCGTCCGTGATGGCCAGAAAAACTGCGAATCTCATGGCGTCTGTCTTTGAGAGCAGGCTGGTAGACGGCCGCGGGTTTCTCTTCACTCTCCCAAATCTTTCGAAAATAATCCTAATAAACCTGCATCAATCACACTCTCCACGAGTCTGAAATGGTGAAAATAACCTCACAGGTCAGTCGCTTCCTTCAAGAGGTGCATATACTATTTTATTTATTACTTTTTCGAGCTGATTCTTCATGAGGGAAAGAAAAATGCCCTTCACATCTTCAAGCATAATCTTTTACAGAAGAAAGAACTTCTGCAAGACGTGACTAAGTACTTTAAAATAGGTACCACAGCTGTCCTGACATCTAGCTCTTAACGCCAATAATAAGGCTAGGTGAATCGCCCAAAATATATCGAGCCTTAAGAATAAGGGAATCTCCGTGTCTATTGTGATTCGTGGTCTATTCAATGAACTGTGGAACTGAACGGGCAGTAACATCAACGGTGTCAAATCTTAGTAAAAGTTGAACAAGTCTAATTAATCACCTTTGTGTTTAAAGTAAGGCTTTACCTAGTGGATAGTAGCGCTTTTCCCTCTAATACAGGTATTTCTTGGCATTTTGTGCCCGGTACCTGAAAATACATTTCATTCCTTTAAGGCCTCAAGAAATTCGCAGTGGAAGAGGACACCTGGTTAGCTTAAATGGTTGGAGAAATCGGTGCCAAATCGTGGGGTTGGTGCCAAACCTACTCCAAGCTGATTTTTTTAACTGTAAATTTCTCGCAATTGTGGCTCATGGTGCCTGTAGTAGTTAAGCCTGTTTATTTGCTTTTTTTATTCTCTCTATACACCCGTTTTATAAGTAGATTTTAAAGATCATTGTGATTTGCGGATTGGATTGGATATTTGGGGAGGCGACCGACGGCTAAGGTCATTTGCACCATAGGGGATAGGGAAGGGAAGAAGGGTGGATAGAAACCTGGCGTCGGCATTAGCCTACTCTAAACGAAAGGCGCCAAGGGGATCGCGGCTTAACGTCTCATCCGACAGACGTAGTACTCTACTTGAAGTGTCCTCCACAAGACACACAAGTAGGGATAGGGTTCCACTGAAAAACATCCGCCTCTGCAGGGTTTTGAACTCTGGCCGCCAGTGTGGTAGGCGAGTACTCTAGCCACCACACCAACCCGATCCTCCTCGCGATTTGCTTTTATCAGACTGGAGAGATTGGTGTGCTGTGACTGTGACAATAGCACGACTGGTGGTTGGATGTATTTTTTGTGCAGTTTAAATTATTTTCCAAATAAAGGAAAAGATAGCGGAGGAGCAACGCTCGCGATTTTAACGCAGGGTAAACCCCAGACTTACTAGTAGTTATTTCTTCCATGAAGTGGCCTTTTCGTTCTATTCGGTGGAAGGGCGGGATGGATCGCGATGGAGTTAAATCATTGACCCGACGTCGACAATCCTCAATTGCTCAGCGCGCGGGTAATTTTATGTGCCTATAAGTTACTCGCTTGGAGGCACCACCGATCTCCGCGGTACGCAAGTTGACTCCGGACGGTCGGATTGAGCGGTGGGGATGGACGGAGAAGGGAGGAGGGGAGACAGTGCACCGGAGGAGGCTGGCGGGAGGAGTGAGTGGCTGGCCGGGCGAAGGACGAGGGAAAGCGTAGGTGGGCGAGGAACGCTCGGTCGTGGAGGTGATGCGTGTGTGGTGGGGGATTTATAAGTGTGGTGGAATAAAATTGGTGGAGGCTGGCTGGCCGGTAGGATGCCCGGAGACGGTGGAAGAGGAAGGGGGAGGGGAGGGAAGGTATATCTCGCGCGGGGGAAGAACGCGGACCTGTTCCTCCTTCAAGGCCTCTAGGGTGGGGCTATTTGTAATTCCTCCGTGCAGTGACGCGATTGGCCGGTCGGGTGGACTAATTGTCGGTGGAGGGAAGGAGAGAGAGAGAGAGGGCCTCGCGGTCAGCAATAGAGTGGGAGGAATCGTAAGGGGGGGAGGTATTTCAAGGAGGGGTTCAGTTGCGAGGCGGGAAATAAGAGTCGGGAGGCGCTAGAGACAAGGTTTTTTTATGAGGAAGACCTTCCACTCGTGGGTGGAACTTGTGGTCGTTGAGTGTGCCGCGCGCGGTTGGCAAAGGAGAGAAGCCGATGGAGAGGACGGGGGAAGGTAAATCGCGGTGGATGTATGCGCGCGCTTGTCGGTAGAAAGGAGGCATCGGGAAGTTGTCGCCGTTTTTTGGTTTATGGGTTGCCGAAGGGACGAGGGAGGAGGACAATGGCGGCCGTCGGGCAATTATGCGCGGCGCGTCCGCTTTAAAGAACCGTCGACTCGGTCCATTCACGGCGAGCATTAGTTTCTCACCGGCAGTATTCCGCTGGCAACGATTGTTTTTGTGTCTATGTGTTCTGAACGGTTTTAAACCAAGAAGGAAATATGGAATCCTCGTGGATACTATCACTTCCATTTCTTGAGTAGGATGCATACCTGCCTCAAGAATGACTTTTATTGTCGCCTGAAGAACCTATGGCTCACAAAACTCAATTAAATAGCAGTTAGTCATCAGGGCTGACTGAATTTTTTCTCGCATTTTGTTTACTTTTCTTTTATTGTGTATATTCTCATTTTCACATCGTTTTATCGTATTAAAGATAATTTACTCATCGAAATTTGTAAGTTATCGTTACTCATTAACATTATGTCTTAAAGCTTGAGAGAGTTTATCGTCCAGTGAATATGCAGAAATTTTGGGCGTTTGGCAGTTCAATGGAAAACTGGCCACTAATTAGATCAAAGTAATGTGTTTAAATACACTTTTAAGTTTAGTAAATACACTTTTAAGTTTAAATACACTTTTAAGTTAAATACACTTTTAAGTTTTTAAGTTCGTTTGTATTTTCGGATTTTCATGGATTTTTTTCTCTTAGACATTTTCATCTAATTCAAGAATGTATTACCATTCAAATTGATGGAAATTAAAAAATGTTGCCCACAGTCACGTGAATTATGAATTATTATGAATTCATTTTGAATGTTGAAATATTCCATGTATCGTGAGTATAAATTCAGTGTTACAAGAACAGCGGTGCTAATAGCGGAGGCCGGTCTTGTATACATTTAGTTTACATTTGTAGAAAGCTGAGTGCTATATCTATGATGAAATTGGGACAAAATATTTCTTGCTGAAATGAAAGTATTTACTCTTCCTTATTTGTTTTATGATTCCGCATATGGCATTTGCTGTTACTTTCAATTCCGTAATGGTACAAAATGGAAGGCAGTAATATTCTGAATTTACTTTTAGGTAAAGTTGTAAGTACAATTCATGTAAAAAAGCCGATTGTGATGTATGGGATATTCTTGATGTTAGTGGTGTTGATCCGGATAAATGAAGATGAACAAACATTTATGAATAGGGTGAAATTTCTATTACTCACCAATTTGTGCTCCCGGCGGAAAATGTGTTATTTAAAAATTCATAGCCAATTTTACAAACCACATGGATTAAGATCAAACAAGTTACCATAACACCCATTGCGCATTAATCCTTGCATATCCAATCGAGAATTTATATGTAATTCTCGATTCCAAGTTTGGCGAAAACAGAAGACCAACCATTCCTCTGCTAAGCATTTTAAATATGATCATAACATTATCGAATATAAATTTCTGATTAGACTTCCAGATTGGTGCCTTTAACGGACGCTGTTTTTGGTATAATATTAGTTTAATGGCCTGAATTATTTTTCTTGCCATCATCATTTGTCAGAAATTAACCAATGTTTATGCTATAGTACTTCTTCTATGCCTTTATTTTAATATTTGTTGAAAACAAGATTGTTATATATTTAGAGGATTGTGTGAATGTATTTACACTTGTAATTTTGTTTTTTAAATTTTAGCATTATTAGTTGCATGACTATTTGTGCCGCTGTTTCCTAAATTATTGTCAATATTAGCTTTTATGAGGGAGGCAACGCATCGGAAAATATATGTATCACTTTTTTTGGCTATTGGTATAAGTTCTCTCATTGTACTATTGCTTTATCCCCCTGATCGAATAAATGTTTTTTTAATTATCTCAGATATTACAATGGAATTAGAGCTGATTCCACATTCTTACGCATTCACGAAAGAAATAGTACTCTATACAGATGTAATCTCTTGCCCTTCTGCTTTTTACGTGATTAACACATGCCAATGAAAGAATCAATGCTAAATGAAGGCGCCTGTTTTTTCATTGTGTGTGAATTGATTGTGCATCGACATGATTACTATTTTCTTCGCTGCGACACATGGTAACACATACATGCTTATTAAGCATGTATCCAGTTCGTTTTCTCGGGATAATTGCCTCATTGTATACACTTTGGAGTGTGATTGTATACATGTTGAATGAGTTGCCTATGAAAGTTTAAAGTCAGATGTGTTGTTGTGATGGAAATACACGGTATCCATTACCCATTCTACTTAAATGTACATTTTGCAGGGACATACTTGGGAGGTATCTCATCTTGAACGGAGTTAAATTGAGTGTAAAAGATTGTAATTCGTTTAATGGACTTTATGTATTTTCCTCTTAGTGATAATAACAAAATTTAAAAATTGTTCGTTCCTTTCCCCCCTACTAATTTTTAAATTCTAACTCGTAAATGACAATATTCCGTATCTTCCTTACATTGTCAGACTGTAGTGAGTTAATCATCTGAAACTAATATTTTACTCCTCATCATTCGTTCCATCGTTTATGCACATTTTTTAATAGTCGATATAGTATTATACATAATGAATTCTGATTGACGCATAATGATGCCATTGGGAAAAGTGATGCGTGATTGTGGCAGGAAGCTTCAGATCAGGCCATGCTCAGAGAATAATTACAAATTAATAAGCGCTTGATGATAGTTGTACGATAGACGCTATCCAGCAATTGAGCCGCTTTCTATGCAACGTTTCTCCCTCATGTTATCGCCCGTGCATCTACTAATCTCCGCTACCATGGCCTGTGGCGCGAGAAGAACTTATTTCATCCAAGGAGCGAGAACGTCAAGACTTCTGTAGGAGAGATTCTCGAAGAGTCAATAATCTGTCGGCGGGAAAGTAAACCGACGAGCACTCCTCCGGGGCTGAATGCGAGAGGTGGCGAATAAGACCTGAGAACACGCTCGTCCAATCTCCTTCCCATGTTGATGTGGCCGTCAGGCACCGTGCCGGCGTTGGGTGCCATAGCTCACGCAGGTAGTGCGCTCTCGTCGTGGCCGAGGAGAACGCGTGGGGCGAGCGGGCTCAGAGGGACGATGGGGCCGCCGGGCAAGGCGAAACTCCCATGTGGGGCCTCTCATAGCCATCGACGGAGAAAGAGACGTCATGTGCATTGTCAGGAGAAACCATCGCTCTCCTCTTTTAAGTGCCACTCCTTTACCCTCGAGGATGTGTGGGAATTTGAAATTGATATTCTGGGAGTAATTAGGAAATGCCCTGCCGAACATGCTACCGATAAGACGGTGGCAAAAATTTTCTAGATCCTACGAAAACTGGATCTTTGGAACCAAGAGGTAAATCAATATCTTCTGCTTGCTGCACCCCAGGCTACTGAAATAAGCCGAGGAACTCCGACGTTGAAGTCTCCGTATGTGGAGAAACTGTTGTGGCGAAAACTGACCATCATTATTGGAAATGTATGTTTATTGCCTTTGAAAATTGCATGCTCTTTCGATATGTTAAGAAAGAGATGAGTTAATACATAAACGTGCTAATAACAAGGCTACTTTCCTTTACTTGGGAATGTCTGACGATGTATGTTACTCTTCAATGAATCTTTGCATATTACTAGTACCCTTCTTATTTTCCAAGTAAAATTTGATGATCGATTTGATAAAATGTGAATCTTTTCACAAAAAGTACTTTTTAATACTCGTTAAAATGTGTGATACTGAGGACCAGTTACAACTGCATACATGAACTTATTTAATGATCGAGGATCAGCTCTTTTAGAGTATTCGAAACATTTTATCTTTTGGATTGGTGTGAATAAGATCTAATAGCCGAAATCGTCCTTCTGGAAAGGTTGTGGAATGAAACTAATATAATCTCTTTGGAAATTAATTGGAACTTGTGAGTCGCAAGCATATTTTTATTGAAAGCAGACCTTTCTTTCGGAAATAATCATAATTTTTCTATAAAATGCCGTCACCAATTCGTGGGAAATCTCAGGACGACATAGTCGAGGGTATTTCTCAGTCCAAAATGGATTCTGTACAATTAAGTTACTAACTTGTATTATATAAAATGTTATTCTAATTTATACCATCGAGTTTGTTACTATACTATTTAATATATTTTACTTTTACACTGGTGACCCTGATGTTTCTGGCTAACTATCTTGATCGTCCTTTGGGCGGTTTTGGTCCTCGTTTTGGTCAAGTCAAATACTTTTTCACGGAAAATACATGTTTCGTGTACCTTTTACTTTATAGGTAGCCAATTTTGACACTTATAATTCCCACTCCTATTTATAATAATTGTATTTTAAGCGTAAGATTGGTTACGTATTTGACTTTTAATTCACGGGGTCAAAAATTGCGCCGGCGAAATCACAAATTTACTCTCCCTCCTCTCCGTTCCTCCCTCACTACTTAGTACTACATGGCGTTTCTCTGTTTCTCTTCTTCGAGGGTCGTATCATGGAAGTAAGTTAGGTCAATCAAAATTATATTTTTCAATCCTTTCAGTGTTGTGTCTAAATTTATAGCCACCTTTAAACTCCATCATTAACTACACTCCTCTATACTTACAAGAATTTCATTCGTTTTTAAGGTGTAAAAAATACTTATAAATATTTTATATTTTGGTTTGTCCTCCATTACCTTATTTAACCATAAGTTTTGGTCTTGTCGTGGCTAAATGAGGAGTCTGGTAAACTGCGTGTACCGTTGATGGCTCAGGTAGTGCCATTTTCATTCAATTTTCTCGATAGTCGGAATAGAGAGTGGTGTTGTTTTTTTTTAACAAATCTCCCGAATATCTGTTCCGCTTAACGCGTGACTTTAGTCGAATTTTCAGAGAGGAGGCCGGTGTGGTGTGGGTCGGTGTAGATCGGTATGGAGCCCGTGCAAGAGAAGAGGGCAGAAGTGGGGGCAGGAGAATAATGAAAAGCGTCGTGGAGCGGGAAGTGAGGGGATGGTAGGGGGTGTAGGGCTTTTAAGAGCCTCTTCCTCTCTCTCTCCCCCATCCCTTCGTACTTCCACCTCTCCTTCCCCTCCACAATGCCTTAGTCCTGCACTCCATCTCCCACCCCTTACTCCACTCTTCTCTCCCCCGCCCACCTCTCCTCCTCCTCCATCCCCATCATCAACGCTCCATGCATCATCAAGGTCCATAATTGTGCGGAGTGAGTCCCTTGTCGTCATTTTTCCTTTGTTGTTGCTTTCCCTTCTTCCACTTCCACCCCGCCAGCCCGCTCAACCCTCCCCTCGTTAGCGCGCTGTTTTCCCTTTTGATATCGAGGGAGAGTGAGGGTGTAGGGAAGTGCGCGGGGTTGGGAGGCGGGCAGTGCGCGCCGCGTGATGTGGGAGCAACGTCGAGGGTTCGTCGCTCGGGATGGTCTCCCTTTAAGGGATGCAGTGCGTGCTTGCGTGCGTCTATAAAGTGTTCGGTTTTTGTCTGGCCTCGTTCGCTGGACGCACTGCAATCGGCGGCCGACGGCGAAGATTCGTTATTCTCTAGAGAACACTTAATTTCATGTCTTAAAAAAATCTGACTCGCTTGGTCTCCTTTCTTGCTTAATTTTCTGATAATCAGCGCATCACCTAGGCCTATGACTGTCGTTATTCTCTCAAATGTCTATGTCATAATTAAAGGGTCAACGTATTCATTGATTCTTCGCCTCTATGGTCATGATTATGCAGATTGCTTCATCAACATCAGCCGTTCAAATGTAACTTTGCTTAACCCTTTGAGTGCTGATGACGTGATATCACGTCATTGGTACTGTGAGTGTTCCAGCTTTCATTAGGGGGCCTATTGAAAGTTCCCTAGTGAAAGGTGGAACACTCATGGTACGCTTGACGTGATATCACGTCATCAGCACCAGTGTAAAGACAACCATGACGTGATATCACGTCATGCCGCACTGAAAGGGTTAATGGTAGTCTCTTATTTTCAACCTAATTTTAAAGATAATGGTTGAATCAGTTCTATCGGAAGATTGCATAAAATATATAATACCCATTTTTCCCTAAGAAAACCTAATTATCAGCACACTGGGATTTTGGCTGTATGTGGGTGACTTTGACGTTGGTGTATTCGTTATTTATGAGTGTATTGAATTAGTGGTGTCCCCCCTTGTAGTCCATTGCGCAGTTAGAGATCTCAGTGGGTGGTACGTAACCATCTCCATGAAACGTAATGTTGAAACTCTGTACTTCTTCGTTATTTCTTGAGGATGCATTCAATCCTTCAATTACGTCAGTTAGCTGATTTAATTACCACCTCTAAATATCTCTTTTACTATACTCATAGTCTATTTACTTTACGTTGGAAATAGTTGCGATTGCTATTATTATTTAACTTGAGATTTATCATTTTCCTGTGAGTGAATATTAGTTTTCCGTACTGTTTTAGACATTTTTCTTTTCGTAGTCCATTGATAATCCCCCAATACCATGAATAATTGTTTTGCATTTTTATTTATCTTGCATATTTTGTCTCAAAAAATTGAAAATGAATGGAATTATCAGCATTTTTATGCCAATTTTCTCTGTAAATTACGAAAAAATACTCGCAGAATATTTTCTCTGCTGAATTATTCCCCTCAAATTTGGTATAATTTTAAGACAATGAGACTCGTGGTAAATCGGTGAGTGAGAAAAAACTATAAGTATAAACTCCGACAAAAATATCGGAACTAATAAGGAAATCATTACGGATAAATATCAGAAAATGTATCATGGTAAAGATTTCATGTAAACCTGAAAACCATAGCATTTAAATGAAAAATAATTAATTGGTGAAAAATAGCTATGTGAAAGATATTGCTTCCTTCAGGTTACTGGGGCTCTCCACCGGTTTAAATCCCAAGTAGCCTTTAACAACATCATACGCCGGGAAAGCCTTAGATATTTATTTATTGATTCCTTCCATTGTGGTCACTGTGCGATCAGATAGTTTTTTGCGTGACCAGATTGCAATTTTTTAAGGTGTCATATGTAATACTGAAGTAACAAGATACGTATTTAAAATAAACGGGAAAGAATCGATAAGGCATTTTGAAAATTATTTCTGGCGGTAATGTAACTGAGTGATAGTGTTGGAATATGAATCGTTCAAGGATAATTTTACAAAAGAGGGAAAAAATCTCAAAGTTCGGAGAGTAGAGTATCAGTCTTCTTGAAATAGTGAACCGTAGCGTTCTCTTTTGAGTTTTTTTCTGTCGTTCATTATGTTAAGAATATCGAGAACCCTTTCTTTTCCTAAGGATTAAGTTTGTTTGCTGTCCTCTAGATCCTTCAAATGTTGCTACCTTCGTATCACTTGCCGTACGCAAACCAATTTCCTTAAAGTGCATTTTTTGACGCTGTTTCAGTAATCTACACCTTAATTGTCGTTGCATGAATTCGGCGATGACATCAGTACGGAGAAAATGGTCGTTAGTGCGTGTATGAGATGGAGAATGACAAACCACCGAAATTTATGAGTGTCACCTGATGGAAAGAGCCGCTGTCAGAGGCAGGAATACGATAGAATTTTTTGACGGTGGGCGGGTGGAAGAAGACACAGGGAGAGAGTATAATGCAACGAGAGGGAGGAATACGGAACAAAACGGTTAAAAGGCATCGGCCGTATAAGAGAAAAAGAAGCGACGGCGGAGGAGGAAGTGGAAAACAGAAAGAAGGGAAAGATGGCGAGAGAAAAGGAGGAGTGGAGAAAAAGTGGTGAGAGTAGAGAGATAGGGCGAGAAAAGGGGTGGAAAAAGAAAAGGGAACTGGCAAGTTATTATCAATGTCAGGCGGAGAGCGGTGATTAAAATTCCAGCGTGCATTCTTCCAGTCAGCTAGGCATGTGCAGGGAGGAGAGCGGGAGGGAGTTGGAGGGTGGGAGGCGGGGCGGGCAGGGATGGGTGGCGGGGAATAAAAACATTGGCGTTTGGCGGAGGCGGTGTGGGGAGACAGGTGTCCCGGATGCCTGCAGAGGTGGGGGGGAAGGGATATTCCGGAGGGCGGAATGAGAGGAGGAGTTTGAGGGTGAAAGAGAAATGGTAGCTTTTGGCTGGCTGTTTGATGAGGTGGGCACAACTTGAGAGAGTGAACGGAGGGCGAAGGAGAGATATGTGAGGGATGGAGGTTTGGGTTGAGTGCTGGGTGAAAAGGGATTACAGTTTATACAGAGTCCTCATGTGTGTGTGTGTGTGTTTGGGTATGTGTGTGTAAGGGCGTCTCTCCCACAGCCCTCCTCTTCCGTTCCGTTCTCTCCGAGAGTGAGAGGTGATGGGAATCGATTTTCGCTTCCCCGGAACGACATCCCCGACGGGCGGCGATTCCCGCATCCGCGGAATGATCTCGCCCCCATCCTATCGCGATCTCTGTGCGGTGCACAAATTTTCAGCTAAAAGACGACACTTCGGCTTTGCCCAACAGATACTAGTCAGAAAAAACAAGTCTCTTAGTTCGTGAAAATTAGGAGAAGTTATAATTATTAGGTTTTTGTAATGTTTGCTGATATTTGTCAACATAATGCATTGACGCTACGAAACAATACTGAAAAACATTAACCTCACCAAATTCTTAGTATTATTATGTAATTCTTGCAATCTGAATATGATTTCTTGGTTCGCTGCTTTGATAATCGTTGTTAGACGAGATTGGAATCTCATTCTAATTGTGTTGGGGTCTGTATGGAGTAATGTCGTATTCTTTCACATCGCGCCGTCAAAAATAATCTTTTAGTAGAAAAAAATGTGCCTTTTTCTACAGAATAATTTATATTAAAAGCTTTCGAAAACGACTTGAGACAAATATATATTCAATTTGGAAGGTCAGAACAAAAATTAATCTCATTAACTGACAAGTTGATTTATTCTACTACAGAGGCATTATATCAATGTGAATATTAAATTATCGGAAAGATTTTCAGTGAAAAATATATGGTGTAGACGTGTTAGTTCTTTCGGGCTTCTGTTCTACGCTTTGGCGTTTATCTTGGCAACTGAAATGCTTGCTCCATAAAAAAAGGGAAAATTGAGGTTTGTAATGAGGGGGAATAATATCGGAGGAATTTCAGCAGAGCCCCTTGCTGAGTCTTTAGTGGCCACTTCCCTCTTCACCCAGACGCCTTTCCCTGGACATCTCATCAATTTCTCACGCCAGGCAAAACACATAATTTTTTCCATCTGTGCCACCTATTAAATATAGCTCTGCCGTTTTCCTTCTCCGCCGTAAAAGATGTCCTTTTTCCTCCCGCCAGATCAAAGAACAGTGGCAAAAAAGGTTATGGATCGTAAAAAGTGGGTGATTTTATTCCTCAATACATTAGTAACGATTTGAAAAATATGATTTATTGACCAATTGCATGTATCTGCATTTATAAAATGTACCTTTTGCTTGACATAAGTTGATAATTTTTAGATTTTGTTTTCTTTCTTTCGTTTGGACTTGAGATATAAAAGAAGTTTGGACTGATATCAACAAAAGTTTTACTTTAAAGTCTCCCCGCCAATCCCATAAATATTTTGTAAACTTTTGAAACGTTTCTACAATAAAACGGTTACATATTTTTTGCGGTCCTAAGTTGACTCACAATTGGCTAGAAGAATGATGAAATGCGTAGCAATTCAAATGGAATCGACAATAGTTCTTGAATATGGCTTTTTTATTATTTGGTTGGATATGAAAATGGTCCTTAGTTGACTCACAATTGGCTAGAAGAATGATGAAACGCGTAGCAATTCAAATAGAATCGACAATAAGTCTTGAATATGGCTGTTTTATTATTTGGTTGGATACGGAAATTTCGGATCACGTTATAGAAATTTACCTGTAGAAATAAGATATCTGTCCCGTTAGTAAGAGGATGGAAGTTAGAGATGAAGTACCCTTGTGGGGCCCTTTCTGAAACCATTTTACTTTTTTACGCAATTACGCACAAAGTAGCACGCAATTTTTTATGCCTGGTATCCATTAGAAATAATGACTCCATTACTGCACGATTTAAACTCTTTATTGATTTTATTCCTCATTTTACATTTCGATTGATTTGTCCACTTATCAATGATTACTCCCACTTCCCATCTTCCAGTGAAAGTATGTTCATGAGACTGGCTTTGGCCGGCTGTCTAAAGGAATCAAGCTTTTTGTTTGTATTTAGTGCTATGATTATTAGCTTTTGGCTCTTATAAACGTGTGAAATGGAAAGGTTTCACTTTTAAGGATAAGTTTTTATCTACTCAGTTTATGTGTTATTAACGCAAGGTTTCTCATTATGTGCGACAAATTTATGTGTAGAAAATATTTTTACGCTGGCTTTGCTGATGAGGTAAATTTTTCCTATGTGGGTGTTTTCAGTGAGTGGTTGTAAAATTATAATGCTCTCTGGAAAGTGACGTAACCTGTTTACTTTATGCTTACGAAAGTAGCTGTTATGTGATATATTTGTCTTCGGTGCTTTTGCAAAAAATAAAATAGAAACGAAATCATTCCTGACAATGGCCGTGGATGATAACTTTTAGATAAACTTCCATTTGATATGTTTGTGTAGTCTGTGATGCGTGCTACCCATGATATGTGACGGCAATATTCATAAATACCTTAAAAACTTTGAGTAGAGAGAGATTGTACGTATTTGGTAATGAGCTTCTTCTATTGATGATGGATAAACGCATTAACTTAAAAATTCCTGCCGTAGAGTAGTCCGATGATCGAAATAGATAGCCCATTATTCCCCAAGCGAGAGTCCTTCGAGCCGAGGAATAGCAGCGCTAATGCATGTTCGGCGTCATTATGTCTGGCAGTGCCTAACAACTACAACCCACTCACCCAACTCCTCCTCTTTTTGCTCCCTTTTACGTATATCATCGCCGTCAAAACTCCGCTGAGCCCTTTCGTGATCAGTTATGCCTTCACGGGCGGAATCCGTATAAAAAAGATGGATCACAATCATCTTTCCACCTCCTCTCGCGATCAGAGCTCGGTTGAAGAAAAAAAATGAGAACCACTTCACTTTCAAATTCTTTCGTTATCCATCTAAACAATGCATAAATAAAGCCCCGTTAGAAATTACACCTCCGACCATTTACCCCCTTGTGTCCCGGTTCTAGGGGTATAGTTGTAGGGTGCATATGTTTTTGGTTTTTTCAAGTGGGTAGGACATGTAGGTTAGGGAAAGTTTGGTCGTGGATCGGGGTCGGCGGTAGTGTGGGTGAGTGGTGTAATTCTTGGATTCCTCCATGCATTATTAATGTCGAAGGCAGTATAGGGTGCACCCCGAGGGAGGGCATGAGGAAGGGCGAGGCGAAGAATTAAAATGTGAGGTATCGGGTAGGGTTGCGCGGGCGGCAAACGTTATCGGGTGATGATTTCGGCGAAGGTACCGCGGTCAAGGGCTTCGGGAAAAAGGCTTCTAATAAAGGGTAAGGATTATACGAGAACGTTTATGTCGAGCTGTGGAAAGATATTAACGACGATAAGGTTATAACTGAAAATTTGCGGAGCTAAGGCGGCTTATTTCAAAAGATAGGAAAAAAATGGATCGAAATTAGATACATTCCTGAATTTTACACATCGATGCAAATTAATTTGAGATTGGCGGTTATAATGAATATATGCTGTATACATTACCCGAATTTCTTTCACTACTTTATACGTCCTTTGTTCGATAATTTTGTGTCTCATATTAACTATTAGATATTTTGAACTACAGTCTCTAGGTGACTGGAAAGTGCTGAATGATTTGATATTTTTTCATAATATCAGTATGTATTTTTCGCGGAAGAGTGTGAGGAATTGTTAAGTAACTGAAGTCAACAAACCCAACCGATTGAAGAAGATGTAAGAGTACTCCGTTTTGTTCGGAATTTAATGAGTAATTATTGCCTAAAATTGATTCCTTAATCGAATTTGTATCACTGATAGCTGCTTTAGTAAAGAACCGAATTTCTTCAAGACTAAGGAGCTGAATCTGAAGAAAGTAATGGAAATATTTTCACGAAGTCACGGTCAGTCAGATGATAACGTAGGGTTTATAATAATATCTATGTTTGATTTATCCGGTTTTGACTGGTAGTCATTCTAATTGCAATTGTTCAGAGGTCAGCTCGTAATTATGTTTTCTTGCTTGGTGTACATCAGACACAAAAAATAAATTAAATCTTGTTTGAAAAGTGACAAAATGTTTGAAGTTACCCGACTGGTACATATCTTGCAATTAAATTAGATCTCTTACTAGAAACAATTGATAAAATTCTGTTAATTTTTTCCAATTGACCATTTTATTCTTATTAATTGCGTTATTTCTCTTGTGACGTATGACGCCTTAGACTACAGTTCTTTGCAGGTCTTTCATGCATTAGATTTCAATTATCTTCGTCATAGAGTCGAAAATTGTTTCTCAAATTACCTGCCTTTATATCATTGAACATTATTTACGACCAATAGCAGAATTTTTTCTGGTTGTTTTTATAATTTCGAGAAGTGTATTCGCTAAGCAGAACAATTACAATAATTCTGTGAAGCTTACTTCATTAAGCTCATTTTGAGCCGTCTGGAATTTCATCTCCGGGTATCCGTGACACCGAAGACGTGGTCGGCGCTGGAGAATTAAAAAAAAGACCTGTGATCCGCAGACGGTGCCCGAGGACCCGTCGAGGTTTACCGGGAGAATATCGGGCAGAGTGGGACTCGATGAAGGCGGAAATATTGTGTGGGAGGACAGCCAGAGAACGGAAGGGAGGTAGGCGTGTTGGGGGAACTAGAGTCAATGTGCGGCAGATAATCGCGGTGCTCTCGAAGACCAGGAGGATGAGGAGTGATACTCGAGGTGGACTGCCGCGGGGGACGTAAAAAACAAAAAGAACATGAAATTTGTTTTATTTTTTATCCTTTTTTATTTGTTCCTCGTATAAGCACATACACATGAAGGTAAATATTACAAAATTTCAAAACGAGGGGTATAGAAATTGAGAATAGTTAAATTAATACGAAGTGTAGTTATATGCAAAATTAGTTTTGCATGGATTAAGGTGACTTTCATAATGATCAAAGATATCCCTAAAACTTACCGGTGAACTAGAGAGAGGCTAATTTAATTTATGATCGACTTATCACTTGAGTGATGTGTGTACTTAATCATTTATGTACGACTAAACCGTGACCAGATTTCGCATTATATTGGCGTTCACTGTCAACTTCATTTTTTTTAACTTTCTTAGCCTTGGGATAATACACGCAGTTGGTCTCGTTGTGCAGGTTCTTCTTACTTTATTTGTTGTCAATGTCGTGGTAATGTACTTCCCAACACGAATTAAGCACTTAGAAAGTAGGAAAAGTCCGCTGTCTTTTACAGGGCGAATTGGTCATACGCATGCCCCGCAAAAAATGTTTAGGTTTTTAGCCTGGGCGATGTAGACGAAGCCACCTCTTCAACTTTTGGTCAAGGATGAGTGGGGTGAACATTTCCCTTGGAGCACGTTCCTGTTTTGGTCAGCGCCTGGGCAATACCTTGTCTTTAGTTTTAATCACCTAATCGTAAATCTCCTTTCGGACGTGTTGTGACTCTATGGGCGCTTCAAATTGAAGCCCTCGGTGCCTTAGAACGGTAAGGGAGGAGGGAAGGAGGATAACTGACCGCAGCCATCGAAGGCTCTTATGAACTCGTTACCGGCACGAAGGTATATACCCCTTTCTTACTCTTTTTCCTTCCTCTTTGTTCCTCTGTGAATTATCCTCATTTCCAATCCTCCCCTCTGTAAAAAAATATTAGTCCCTCGCTGCTTTCCCCCTCCCCCCACTCGGACTCTGTCCCAGACCCGATTTCTCCCCCGAGCACACCCACCACCCATCACCCTACTCCCTTACCCCTCTTATCCCCCGCACCTCCTCGACGCTTACCCCTTGGAGACCCATCCTTCACCCCTTTACTCCGGTCTTTTCCAACCACCTTAAACCCTGCCCAAGTTCTACCGTCTTGGGCAGAGTCAGCCAGCCCTTGGGGCAAGCATCTTAGCCGAGACTCCAAAAAGAAGGAGTGAAGGCAGGGGATGAGGCGGTGGAGGGAGAGGTTATGGGGTCGGGGAGGGCGGGGGCGGTTCTCGTGAGGGGGAGGCAGGATAGGGTACAGGGGCGAAGGTGGCCACGGCGGCGGTTCTTGGACTTGAAGAGGAAAGGAAGGGACATGGTGAACACCTCTCTCACTCCCTCCGTCGTCCCCTGTACTATGTCTGCCTTCATACCTCTCCTCTATCTCTGCCCCCCCCCCGCCCCCTTACCGCTCACACATATATAGGTACATATCTATCCATCTTTCTCCGTAAGATTGCGGCGTTGTGCGAGGTGAGGTATGAGGTTTTCGGTTGGTGGTGGGTGGGTGTTTCGTCGGGTGGACCGGCTGGGGTATATAAAATGGAGGGGGAGCAGGTGGTTTCTGGGGACGCCTTGGGGCAGTGGGAGTCGCCCGGCTTTGGATCTTTTTCCTTCCTTCCCTCTCTCTCTCTCTGTGCCTCCATCATTCTCTCCTCCTCTCTTGCACGGAGAAATTTTCGGGAGGGGGACCCACGGAGTGGAGGAGGAGGTGAGGCGAGCAAGGAGCATCTTTCTCGAGAAGACGACGTTGGTGGAGAAGGAGTTAGGAAGGGAAGTAAAGGTTTTTAACGCGAGGAGGGGGCGGGGTGGGCGCTTTGGAGAGGGTGGTCCACGGATGGGAGTACGGTTAGACATGGGGATAGGCAGAGAGAGATAAAGGAGGGGAAGAAAAAATGGGAAAATTTATTAGATCCTAGGATGACGTCCTCTAGGCTCTCTCTTTTTCTCCCTCCCTCACTACTCATATGATTACAAGTAGGCGGTAGGAAGAGGAAACGAAAAAAAAATTGGTAGAGAAAAATATGTACAAAAAATATCACGCTGGTAACAATATGGCATCGAAAGAGCTGTTTCGAATCCGGTCATAATTCGTCTTTATATATTATGGCGGTGTAATAATATTTTCCGTCCATCGTGATGGCAGTAAATTGCTTTTACCATTGGAAAACGTTTATCAAAAAGGTAGAGGTAAGCGGGTATCTCATTGAGCTCGACGGTATAATGCCGGCCCATGCTATTTTTTATGTTGTCTGGAACTTGTGAAGTAATGTGTGAATTGAAGAACATGCCTCCTTAAAACTTGATGGCAAATTGTTTGGTTAAATGTAGTTATGAACAAGTAAATGCAATAATAAGGAGAATGAAACTTCACCGAGTCACCTCAATCATTTTTTATCTTATGGAATTGAAGGAGAAAATAAATCTCGGCCGTGAAATTTGTAACTCAGCGCAAAT
This sequence comes from Ceriagrion tenellum, assembly GCA_963169105.1. Classification (NCBI taxonomy): domain Eukaryota; kingdom Metazoa; phylum Arthropoda; class Insecta; order Odonata; family Coenagrionidae; genus Ceriagrion; species Ceriagrion tenellum. The sequence goes on from OY720635.1 coordinate 78,944,519, forward strand.
CTTTCCAAAATGTAAACGGAGAGTTAAGATAATATTCATTTTGGTTAATGTTTAAATTCAACCAATTCTACGGTTGACGTGGTCAAAGATTGGAAAATCCTCTGAAGCAAATGAAAATTTTGCGAGTCTTTACGGCGGTTCCCCTAAACCTGAGGAAAACTGAGATACATATATGTAATTTTGGATTTAGATTGGACAATAAAAAGTTCACGAAACGACATGCACTACCAGTGTAATTAGTTGAGCGATGAAGAAAGAGCGGAATGTTAATTAACATGCGTAGATGAGTAGTTTTCGATTCATGAGATTGGCATGAATGATATTTTACTCTTGCCGGTTCGGAATCGGCTACATAAATAAATGTAAGAATAAAGGCATTCAATTCCATACAGGTAAAGAAAAAGATCCTTTGTTGACTTACAATCAGTGTATTACCAGGACCTTTTCCTGCTGCTAAAACGTCTGCTTTTAGGATAAAAACGTTTCAATTGAAAATCGTGGAGATAAAAAAGATATTTTAAACTTTATACTCGTTTTTTTGAAGCCCTGGGTTTTATTTGAAACCTATATCTCAAAATTTTTAATCAGATGTTAGTTCCTCACTTCCTTAAGTAATGAATATATTTAAATGTTCTGTATTTTTAATCCTATTTTAATTCATTTTCCTCTTGCTATTAATTTTTAATAATCTTTTATGAAACACTTCTAAATTTAATTATTTAGCTTCACAAGTATTTAAACAGTCATAACTGCCAAAAATACGGCGATGAAATATGCAGAAATTGCCAGCAGAAAAAAAATCGGTCCGGACGAGGAATTTAACTGCGAACCTTTGGCCCTCTGTGCCCAGTGGCTGACCACCACGTTGCTCAAGGTTCTTCATAGATAGCAGACCGAAGGTCAGTGATTTCATTTACGGTCTAAGTAGATATTTTGTCGTGGTATTTTCGGAGTATTTCACGAATTCTGGAATTCCATAAAGAGCTCCTTAAAACCTAACGAAATTGTTAAGCAATTACCTGGTGTTTGGTCATTACCGTCATTATCAGCATTGTACTTTACGCGAAATGGTTTATTCTTCCACTTATTTCTCTTTTAATAGACGAATCCGTAATGCTTTCCCCAATGACATCATTTGCATCTCATGTCATCCTATACCCTCACCTTCCAGAAGGCTTGTCGATATAATTACCTACCACTTCTGACCAGCAAATGGGAATCCTGGGTTTGAATGTCTTTTCAGTCAAATGATTTTATTGCGAATTTCACAGATAAGTTTGACCCCCAGGTTTCGTATTATTTTTGCTTGTACAAAAATGAACGTTCCAATCCATATTGAAAATAACTACTTTTGTACATTTCGACACAGTTATATATTGTAAACGTACAACGAGGTTCGCAGCTTGCTGCATCTTCAGGTACAATTGTGCCTTATTTTCAATATGGATTCGAATATAAAATATTTCCACGAAGTGACGCCTGAAGGTGTGAAGTTTATATGAATATTGTAAAAATTGTCTACTCAACGCAATAGTCTTCGTGTTCCGATTCATCTCCTGCAATACTCGTTCTTTTAATGTCACTTGAGGCTGTTCACGTCCCTAATTCCCTGATGTCCAATTCTCTTTTACGCGAAATACGCGAAAAGAAATTCTCTTTTACGCGAGAACTTTTGTTTTCACTGGAGAACCCTACCCTCGGGAAACGTCTTATCCCCGCAGTTTTCGCAAGCACATTAAAGCCGCTGCCCTTGGGCCTGAGTGGCTACTCTTTCTAGAAGCGACGCGGCGGAAAATAAAAAGAAAACAGCGGCGCGCATTGAAGGAAATTGAAAGGAAATTATAAAAATGGATTTCCTTCCGTGGGCGACCATTTCTTTTCCCCCGCGAGTGATATCGCGGAGGTGAAGTGGAAGAGGGAATTCCAGGTTTGGGTCTTGGAACGCTGTTTAAAAAAATGAGCGAGCGAAGCATTAGAAAGAGACGCGAAGGGAGAAGAGAAACAGGAGACGTACGAGGTACAAGGGTGGGGCCGAGGAAGTTAAAAGGGTGGAGACCCCCTTTGGAAATGACGGTGGCCGGTTTTCGGATGCCTTGTGCCCGAGGTACATATCTACCGTTGGGACAGGATTCAGTTGGGCGGAGATGGAGGAGGAGGGAATTGGAGAGAGAGAGAACACATCTCCGCTTCTGAGAGAGATATAGAGAGACAGACTCGGGGGGAGAGACTTAAGGCTTTCGGGGGGGTTTGACCGCCGGTGGGTGGCGGAAGATGGATGGGTGTGGCGCCGAGTTCTGAAAAGGCGGGAGGACCCGGCGTAGAATCCAGTGTGGAACGCCTTCGAGGGGAAAGATGGCCTAGATGGGGCGGTGTGTCTGTGTGTGGGAGGTGAAGACGACCCCTAAGGGAGGAAAGAAATGCTTTTTTATCCTGTCTCGAACGGGTTCGCTCCATCTTAAGAAATAAGAGAGAAAAAAATCGCGCTTTTACTTTCATTTCATGAGACTGAGCGAAAAAGAATGGCGCCCCACCAAAGGTAAAAGTAATTTTCGTGACTGGAGGGACTCTCCATGGCTGAGAATGTCGTTTTGTGTCAAGTGTAAAGCATTTCGGGAAGATGACAGCGGATTTCATGGCAGATGGAATCGTACCATTTAAACCTGGTATACTATTAACAGTAATTAATTAGTTGCCTCGTTATATGTAGATTTTACTGTGATTTGAATTACTTACAGATAATGCTTGTACTGGAATGTTGCTTTCAAGGAATGAAATAAAAAATGGCTACATATTATTTATTATTATAACAATATAATACCCCGGAACAAATTTTGTGACTCATTATTTCATGGACAATTTTTTTTATGCTAGAGAAGTTGAAATTTGAGTTGAAATCATTCATCAAGTCCCTATTATTTATGTGATATACAGCGTATGATATAAGGGATAAAAGTGACCTATGAATATGTTTTCTTTAATTATTCAGATGTGAAATGTTGATTTGATTTATCCATAAGACGAATTATTCAAATCTAGACCTGTGCTGCAGCACGTTCTACTTCTTGTCTGAACAATTACATTCTGTTTTGAATCAATCCAAGTGAGAAATAAGTTTAATATCACGCGGTTGGTATGCAAAAAGAAAATATAATTTTTTAAAGTCCAGAAGAGAGACCCTTTTTTGAGCTAGACATGCTACTGTATGGATATTTCTTATGAAATCATTCTACGCGTTGAACATGTAACTATCCACCGATATTTGCTAAGTTAATTTTACCCGGTAAGGGCATCCCATTCATAGCCATATCTCGTAGAGATCCTGACTCTCTTCTAAGTCTTTAGATGGCTTTATAATTAATAATTCAACAATTTTAACTGCGGGAGTTAAATCTCAGATCATGGCGCTGTGATACGGATTCTTTTATTTGAAAGCAATATAATTTTAATCTGTAGATCATTAATAGAGAAATAGCTGCATTTTATTCATCTAAGAGGTGGCTTCTTTGTGCTGCACAATCCGCTAAAATATGTTGAATATATGTATCTGGGATTTTTACGACCTGTGTCGCTTCTCCATCACCACATTCCATTTTAATTTGCTGTTCCACATGTCGTCTTTCAATCCTTTTATGACATTGCCCTGTCAATATACCCCAAATTCCTTCTAGTTCTTCACTTATTCTTCTATAGCTGTATTTCCATTCTGACATCAGCTTTTGTCATCTTACTTTATTTATCCTTTTTACATGTTCATACCATAATTGTTGTTTTTTTTCTAAATTTCCGCTACTATGTCTGATTTTTTCTCATTGAGATCCTCTAGAACTACGTCTAATGAAGATCAATATCGCTGGACTCATCAAAGTTTTGCAGTAGCCTTGAAATATGTGTCTGGCTCGGCCATCCTTGGACAATCTAGGGAGTTGAACATCTTCAATACATTATTTTTTCAATGGTATTAATGGAGAAAGTACTCCATTCAAGTAGATGAGAGCGGGAGAGTTGGGGAAGGGAAGGGATTGCACGGGTGGATGGGAGGCTGGGGAGATGGGGATGAGGGGGCTCAGGAAGAGGAGGAAAGGTCGTTTCAGAAGAGGTTATGCGCCCGCGGGGAAAAGGCTCCAAGGTTCGCTATGGAAAAGCCTTGATGATGATTATAACGATTAGGTTCGTACGTCTAGCACGCGCAACAGAGATCCAAACTACGAAAGGGGGAAAGAATGAAGAGGAAAAAAATTGAGCATCTCTAAACTACGCCTTCTCTACCATCTCCCTCTCCTCCTTCGAATCAGTCTTTTTACCCTGCCCTCCCATTCCCTCGCTGCCTTCGAAGCAACCCTTTTATACGATACACGCCTTTTTTTATTTTTTGTGTAATGCTTCGCAGCTCCCTTTTTTTCAACCCACAAAATATATCTCCCTCCCCCGCTACCTCCCTCTTTCCTTTTCCTTCCCTTCTCTAGCACCGCCCTCACCATTCTAACCTCACGTACTTACACCCCATCACCCACAAACGTTTGGAGCACCACGCATGTACTGCCACACTCCCTTTAGCCTTCACCCCGTCCCCACTTTAGTCGTCTCCTACCTCTCTTACCACCGTCTACAACCAACAGTCCTGTACCTTCTCAGAAGATGCCCACTTCGGCGCACTACGAACGTTCACATTTTTTTCCACTCTCTTCCTCTCGTCTTCCTCTCATGCACTCCTCCCCATACTCCTCATCTCTTTGTCCAATCAGATTCACTCTTTTTCCACATCTCTCTCTCTCTGCCTGACCTTTATCGCTCTTCCCCATCCATTTTTTATTTCTCTCTTATTTTTTATCCCTAATCTGTGCATACCGCCCATTATGTTTCTCTCGCTCGTTTTATTACGTAAAATAAAAGAGGTGGTCTTCTTCTGTACCGCAGTGCGCGAACCCTGAAATAATTCCTTATCTGGCGTAGACGACGGCGTTTCGCTCGGTTTAATTTCATGGTTTTTATTCTCAAGGACGTCATTGGATTAAAAATAGATTCTCTTACTCTAAAACATTTTACATACATCGATATCATCACAACTCTTAGCGCCAATAAGGGTTGTTACATTGCAGTCAGCTTTATGTACAACTCCTGTAGCATCTAAGTAATCTTGAGACTGTTTCTAATTAAATATTCGAGGTGTGTTGCTTTGCAAACGTTGGTGTTACCACAAATGATCGTGTCTATTCCAAAAAAAGTCCAGCCGTGTACCCCTCTTTGCCCTGCTGAGTCCATATGGTTGCTTCCTTGTGGACTCTCAATTTTGTTCTATGGCATGGATCTAATAATATCTGCATTTTCTGGTATTTTAGTCATTTATTAATAATTTTCTACTATATTTTCCTAAAATTAAGGTTTTATTCGTGAAAAAGCCCATAACGGTTTATCATTTTCTGTCGTTCTGTCAGCGCAGTAAATATGATAACGTATAATATTTTGAAAATCTATGTATTCATCTTTATTGCATATAAATGTCGTGTTCTCTTTTGAGAACAACAATTTTGCACCTGCTGATTGACTTCCGATTTTAATCGGTAGTCCAAATTACATTTCCTTTGGATATCTATGAGTATTTCCTGGAAAGAAAGTTTATATCTAAGCAGGGGCTGAAGACGTTACCTTCTGTTGTTGCTTTTAGTCCATGAGTATGGAGAAGTGTTTCCTCTTTAATTGCTCCTTTTTTCAACTTCAGTATTTCCATCGAATGTAAATGTATAATACGAAATGCAGATTGGCATAGGATCTTTAATTAAAACCTAAAGGCTTAATAGCGATAAATAAATCGATTTTGCTCTACCTAGGGAAGTACTATGATTTCTCTGTGAAGCAAAATAAGTGAGTTATGAATATTGAAATTGTCAACCCCTCTTACTCCAACTAGTTCCGATATCAGCGGCAAGAAGTTGAGAAGGGGGTATATATTCTCTTTCACTGGTCTTCTGTAGAGACTGGTTGTACATGGATAAATGGCTGCGAATGCTGTTGAATAAAAGACTAGAGTTTTTTCCTAGTAACTTTACTCGCCTGGCACTTGGATGCTAAGAGATCTAAGCAAAGTTCCGTAATGATAACCTAGGGGACCCAATCGAGGAGGCGCACATTGAAAAAAAGTGGATTCCCGTGCATTTCTCATACGTTACATTAAAAATCGACTGTTTTTTAAATAAACTTGAGTGAAATTATCTTCTTTAAGTGTCCTTTAATTTTTGCTGAATTTATTGATGGTAAAATTCAAACATGGCGGGTGAATCTTTTGAAGAAATTGCCATGAGAAAAATTCGGCCTGAACCGGGAATAGGGTCCCGGTCCAGGCCGAATTTTTCTTATTGATGATAGTGTATCTCATTCGATAGTGTTTTCGGCATTTTCTTTTTTGGGAGCTGTTCAAATATAGTGAGGACAGTGACGAGTGGCTTCTTACCATTCTTCTCAGATTCTGGATCTTCTGTCGATTAAATGGTAAGAAATTCCTAAATCTTAAATACATTATCAGAATACTACCTTTTCGTGGTCATCACGATACTTTCGAAGCACAGTTTTTAAATTTGATGCACAAAAATTCTATTATTCAGGGTTTTGTTCAGTGGATGGTACTTCTTCGGACTGAATCCAAAAGGTGGAGTGATTTCAAGTTTTCAGAGAATTTGTATACTCTTTAGTGGAATAATTCGTTGATAATTACGAATTTTAGTCGCAGAATGAAAGCTGGCTTGTGCAACTAGTTCTTTCATGCTTTCAATCGGAATGACTGCTGTTTCACTATTGATATAAAATTTTTTCTTGGCTCATTGTGAAAGTAAATAATTACTTCTTCTCAGATATCACTAGAAGGCCTTTTATATCAAATCTGATACCCAAGATGGTGAAATAATCCATCGAAACGGGACTCACACACAGTTTCTTGGGGTTAGCAAACTAGGACTTCACTCCGCCACCACCGGTAATTTTAATATCCATGATTAAGTGCGATTTCATATTTCATTCTCACAATATTCACTATAGATCGTAACTTCAGTGCCACATGGCGCACTTTCCTTAGCGTAGTCACTGTAACGACGCGAATACTTCCCTCATACAACGTTGACCGAGACTAATTATTAACGTTGTGACGGCTTGAATACGACCGTCTCACTATCCTTCTCGCTTCTCTTGAGTGGTATTTGAAGGAGATGACAGTCTTGGAGGGGGATAATTTGGGAGAAGAGCCGGTGATGTGAGGGAAAAGTGAAGTTCCGACTCACGAAGTTGCTGGCCATTTCTGAATTACCGGGGACTTAACTGCGCGAGGGAGGAAGTTTGAGTCAAGAGTGGAGGATGAGAACGACGATTAGGTTCTGAGCGATTATGCATCTGAGTGCGCGAGTGAGTGAGTTAGCTCACAACCTGCCGAGTAAGATCTATACTCACCTCCGTTGCTTTAAAGTTCAATGCTTCCGCTCCTGAACGTTGGAATTTCAAAATTTCCAAGCGCAATTCTTGTAATTTTTACGTTCTGGTCGTATGTTTTCTTTGGATATATCTCTCTTTTTCATCATATTTACCTATTTTTTTGTCACTTTTTATGATAAAATAACCAATAAAGTCTTTCAGCAGCAATCCCTGGGGTTACAAAATTCATTCAACGTTTTATTTCAATTACTTATTTTACAATATCCACTGCTGTGTCGTGATGCAGAGAAGGATTTTAGGTAAGCGAGTATAGGGAAGAAAGAGAGTAAGTTTATGGACGGGATGAAGACAGGTGGGATGCATACTGACATGAGATGAAGAAGGACATTGTGTACGTTGACTGGCGTACGTGTGTACGTTGACTTTTGCTTTCTTTCTTTCAAACCTAACTTAACCTGTATGCCACCCTTATAATAATTAGTGCTGCTACATATACTTGGTGTTTTGAGTATTCTAATTTCTTTCACCAATGGTGCACTTGAGATTTTACTTGGCTTTCACATGTCTTGGTTTTTGCATGGCATGGTAAGCTTTCATAGGAGGAGCGTCAATACATATATCTTTTGAGTGAAACATTTAGCAAATATTATCTTTAGTCTGCAGAATTTCGCACCAAGGCCCACGGAATGCTTCTCCTCCCCATTCCATAATATTTAATTACTACTCTCCGTTTTTCCGCTCGTCATGTACTGCCATCGCCTGTATTTTTCCCTTCCACCATCCTCGCCAACCGTCAACGGGCTAGATTGAAAAAAAGCAGCCGGGAAGGTTCGAAACGAAAGAGTTGACACACGGTGGACATATCTGTCCACCAACCCCCGTTAATAATAACGATAAAATTAAAGGTATAAAAAATCACTGCGGGTGAGATGGTGTAGAGAGGAGGACACCGTTGATCGACAACCGGGCGCCAGCCCCCTTGCTACATCACACGCTCTGTAGTTGTCAGGGCCGGCGAACCCCACCAAGTCCTCCTGCTCCCTATCCTTCTCCCCTCGGATGCAGATGCGTGTATTCCCGCACGGTACGCGTCGTTCCAAAGGTGGATAGGAGCTGGGGGAAGGAGGCAGGGATTGGGGGTGGAGGAGGGGAGTTTCTAAGCCGCCCCCCCCCACCGCCTGCTGCCCCCTACTCGCCATCAGGACCCCCTCTTCCCCTCCCACTCCCGAAAACTCCACGATCCAAAACTCCACCCTCCCACCAAAACATCTCCTCTCTTCCTTCCCCCATAATTACACTGTTCGGGAATGGGGACGAAGGAGGTTGGCCTGCTGGCCAAAGATATGCGAATGGCCCCAAGGCAGGCGAGGAGGAGGAGGCAAGGAGGGGGGTAGAATGTGGGGAAGAGGGCACTTGGTGCGGGAGAGGAAGGCGGTGGACCAGAGGAGAGAGAGAAGGTACAACGTTGGAGATCTTCCAGCAGCTCTCCCATGCCCACTACTCCCGCGCTCTCTTGTCTCCTTCTCCTCTTCCTCCAACTCTTCTCCTCCCTTCTCCCTCTTCTTCCTATCTATCTCTGTCTTCGTCTCTTATTCAGCTGCGTTTGGTCCCTCCACCTGCTACATTCTCTCATATTCTCCCACATCCTCCCAGTGCTCAGTATTCTCTCTCCTTTTTCAGCCATCACTCATTCGCTCCTAGTCTGCTAAGTACTCATCATCATTTGTCATTCAACTCAAAGGTTGATTGACTACTGTCTCTCTTTCTACCTTGTCCTATGCTAAATGATATATGTGCTAGTTACCCCTATTCAAAGATGGAGAGAAACTGGCAATCAACTCGTTAAATCCTACCTTCCCATTCTTGCTTATTTTTGAACTCTACTCTTCAATTTTCCTCATAAATGTTTTTTTTGCAAATTGGGTCGATCATGTATGGACTTCAATACTCTGCCTTAATGTAAACTTTTTTCGGTGGTTCCCTGTCACTTGAGGAACTATTATGAATGTGAAGAAAAAATATTCATATATTTTCCTGTTTCAATTTTTTTGTTCCAAAAGATAAATGTATCAAATTTCATTTTCAAATGCCTCAAAATTTCTCGGATACTTTTCTCTACATGCCTACCCTTTTACCATAATTCCATTGGTAGTTTGTTTTCCATTCATCCAAATTAACGTTTATAAAAACACGTACGTAATTGATCTACATGAAACCAATAGAGATAACTTCTGAGATAGATTGCTTATCACGAAATAATTAACATAATCAACAGTTTTTATTCCACCCGAAGATTGGATTTCTCTATCTTCTCCATTCTATGATATCTCCTGTTCTTTATACCCTGTAACTCGCGTTATACTTCTAATATTACTTGACTCATGTATTTATTCCTTTGTCTTCGTCACGGGGGTTTCCTTAACATTTTCCTCTTTCTTGGCTCAGAGATATGGAGCGTAGGGAAGCTGGGTAAGAAGAGAATAGAGCCTTTCTAAAGTTCTTATACCCAAAGCTGCATTCTTAATAAAATGGAGCATGAGATGGACTTGGTATCGTAAGCTAACTTGAAGGCAGTTTTGATGAGAAGAGCGATGGTGCTATTACGACTAGACATTGTGTAAGACGTTGTTTGTTACCGTGATCCACGAAAATTCGTTGTGCCCTTAACTGTGGTCATGTGGGCCTTTTCTTTCCAGTAGTTCTCTGTTTAGTGTTCTCTTCTTCCTGTCTTATGAATATCCTCCTTTCTGATCTTACACGTCCATTTCATGTGGGACATCCGCTTCCAGGACCAAGTTTAGAAAGGCTCTATTCTCTTCTTACACAACTACCTAATGGTCCATATCTCTGAGCCATATAGTGATAAACTATGAACAAAGCATTAGGACTACTCATACTCTGGGCACTAATTAGTTCTGAATCCAGGTATGGTTTTACCCATGGAGTAGTACCCTACTCCACATTTTTGTACTACCCTACTCCACTCCACATAGAGTAGGGTACTACTACCACAAGAGTAGTACCCTAATCCATGGGTAAAACCATACCTAGACCTAAACCTATCCCGCAGACTACGATCTTGCGGTGGTGGAAAAACTCTACTACTAATTCAAACAATCTCCAAGATAATGGATTATGACGTTACTAAAATGGAAATGTTATAAAAAAATACCTGTGGCAATGTAAATTCTATTATTATGAATTGATAAATTATATCCTTTAAATATATTGTTATAACTTACAAAATATGAGATGACTGCTCATAGGACGTTAAACCATAAGGTCATCTGCTACGAGAAAATGAGTTACCTGGTCATGATTAATTTGATGAGTGTGGAAATGGCTATGAAAAATGTGATAATTCATACGAATGTTCGCTTTTCGAGGTTTTACCTTCACATTCAATGAATCTTTGCCGTTGCTATTCATTATTGATCCTTTTTGCAATGTTTTTATAGTTTTCGTTATGATTTGGTGCTGTGATGTACAGTGGTACTTAACGGTTTAATGGTTTTATCCAGTTACCTCTGTGGGTTTCACACCTGTGAGTTGTCTGTAATTTTTTATGGGAATATTTTTAACTTCACTTCAGGTATGTCTGGCCATGGATATAATGACAACCTTGGTTGATTAAGCTTATTCTAATGAGGTTATGAAACTTATGTTTTAACAATTTTATTCGTATGGTAAGCTGCTATTTAATTAAAACTAACTGTTCTTCAAAATGCAATAGTGAAAGTAAAACTATTTATATTACAAAGTTTATAAAATATTTGTGTGCCCGTTTTTCAGAGTATTTATGCGCCTTTGAATAAAAATAGTTTTTAAAATTATGTAAGGGAAAAATCTGTTTTGTATGTTTCCAGTAATTTGTTATGCGTAAGAAATGGTAAGTCAAATATGCTCACACGAAAGTCTTCCTCATATAGTTGAAAATATAATATTAGCAATCAGTTTTTCGTCTTATTACAATTGTATTATGCTTCATGAGATTGCAGTTCATTCTCCTTTATTATGATATTCTTCTCCATGTATTACCTCCCAATCCTTTATATGGTATTGAGGGCCTCTCTTTGAAACATAATTGCGGTCACTTCTTAGAGTAGATCTTTAAGAATTTACTGCTTTTTAATGAACTTCTAGAGTTAAAGTTGGAGAGATGGTGGAAGAAATGGCTAATCGAGGTATTCGACATAAAGAATTAAAATAATTATGTATTATATTCTACAGAAGATTTTCATGCCAGGGCGTTGAGTTGAGTTCCTAGTGATGAAAGGAGGGGGCAATTAAATCGAGTTAAACAATGGAATGTGTGTTTTTGAAGCATAGCTCCGATTCCTTATTCATTCTTCGGATGGAGTAGGAAGGATTATTAAAGAAGAGGAGACGAGGGAGCATATCAATATTGCTGGGAGTATTTTTCAGAGACAGGAACGTATGTAGGGCATAAGTGCCAGTTTGTATGCTTGAAAGGATGAAGAATAGCTATGGCGGACAACGAAAGAGTGAACGATTGAAAACCAGAGAGAGGAGCTAGGAAAGGTGAAAATAATGATACGTCAAGTACGGGAGGAGGATGTTTTTGGAATGAATTACCTGATAAACGCTCCTGCAATTCGTCTAAATCTGAACGGGGCCTTGGTAACCACCCTTACATGGGCGAGTTCGGTGGGGGGTGAGCTGCTACATATCCGTGAGTGGTATTTTTCGTGATGAAAGACGGTTATCATTAGTTTAATCATTTGTCATGCTAAATTTTATCTTTGCGCTGGAGTGTGATGGAGAGATCCACTAGGTAAACAGCATTAGTAAAGCATAATTACGTAGACATCCATTCATATTTATAAATTACAAGAAGCATTTGGTAGGATGCTTCGTTGATGTCGTCGCTATTTTCAGCGTAAGCATTGAAGACATTTCCATCGAATAACTTATATCGAAAATTTCATCGCTCACCCTACTGCATCAAATTTTTGAAGTTTGAATTGCACAATGACTGAGCGGAATCTACTACAATTGCTGGGAGATGAATGCCAGTGAACATGACGTTAGGTTCATTCCCGCCCTCTTTCTCCAATGTAATTACTATTTTACGACCTTTTGATTAACAAGAAATTTGATTTGTATTAATCCGTAATTGAAAACGTTAGACGGATACGTGTCACGTTAAGAAGCCAAATTTTGCTTTTTTGTAATGCTTCAAACCTTAGTGTTGGCTATAATATGTTCCTTGAAAATATATTTACCAACTGTACAGTACGTAATGGAGGGAAAAAATATCGAGTATTACCTGGTCCGAACTGTACCGTACGTATTCCGAACACGTATCTTCAAGTAAAACATATCATTAAAACGACTTATCGTGGGATTTCATTCCGATCGATGATCGGTCACTCAGAAATTCTACAAGTATAATGGTAAAGACTTGAAAGGCAAAATATTCGTCGAATTTTCTCTTGATCGGTAAGGAAAACTTGAAAATTGAACATGATTGAACAACAAACCTTGATATTAACAGCCAAACCAATGTCTACACGATGGAATCTTTCTGAACTGAAGATACTGTCTCTCACTCAAGGTGAGACTCGACAAATTAATGTCTAAACTTGCATTGTACTGACATCTCGCAGAAGGACTTTACCAATGCGCCTCTAAACCCGCGTCCACACCCATAAAATATACGCCGAACATGGCGCACAGCGTGGTGTAGTGCGTGCGCGGGAATGTGCAAAGTTGGTAATACACGTTAGAGTTTATTCCACATTCAACGTACAGGCTGAGGACAAAGTCGCTTTTTGACGAAAAACAATTTAGTTGCGCCAAATTAAAACTCTCGACGAGGACGCTTCTAATGCAAGTATGCTTGACTGTCAACCTGATTACTTGAGCACTGATGCACGCCGCACGGCGTACATGTTTATATGGAAGTAATTTTTAATTTGCACCGAAAGTATTCGTGGCGAACGCACTTGGCACAAACTATTATGGGGGTGGATGTGGCTTAAAAACAATTACAATGAAATTACAATACAGGGGAAAAAGGGAAACAGAAGGTTGGACGTGTTTAAGTAGGGGAAAAACTGAACCGATTTACTGAGAGAGATTAGAAAGTGGTAAAGCCACTTGCTAAGCAAGCGATAAATTAAATTAGGCACGCTGTGACTCCGAATCACTAAACCCATGAGTATCTACACCTTGCCGCTATCCTTCTTTGGCTCCCATACCTTCCTCGTCTTTTCCCCACCTTCTTTCGGTATCGACCCAAACTCATCTTCGGATGATCATTGACCCCTCATTCTTTTCTGTTTCTATCTCCTTCAGAAGATCTGCTCCACCGCCAGTTAAGTTCAACCGTCCATTATTTCGTCATATTCCTATCCCCGGATAACAATTGCCCCATCTTTATTGCTATCTTTTTTTTAGTTAATTTTGGCTCGATAAACGAACCTTTCTTTCCTATTCTCTCCATTTATCGAGGCTAGCGTTCGAGAATACGAATAAAATGCGAAGATTCTTGCGAAGTGGAGTGGAATGTTTGCATTATACAGAGATAAAATGAGCAATTTTCCACAAAGATAATATAGCATACAAAGATACACACCCTTTTGTTGGCTGGTCAGATATCATGTTAATATGCCACACTTACCAGCAGCATAATAAATCTTGTAAAACGCATTCGGTGTCCGGGAATATTACCTTATTACGGTGGTATTCCTAGAATCGCTAGATTGCTACTAACATTGAAATTTGAAGGCAGTGTTTGAAATCACAAGGAATATCTCCTCCTCTTGCAGTTATCAATCCTTAGATTGGTTTGAATATAAACCTCACTTCATCTCTTCTCTGAGCTTTCCTTTTTATTTCTTCATAGGATGTGACCCCAGCCTTACTTGCGCCTTCCTTACTTGCGCCAGATATTGTTCCCTTAGCCTCTCTCCGTATCGTACCCCCTCCACTATTCCATCTAACACACTCTTAACTAGACTCGTGTCTCGATATGCCCCACCAATTCTGCTCTTCTTTTCACAGTACTCTTCCATAATTCATTCCCCTTCTCTCTCACTCTCTGGAACACCTCTTCATTTTTAACTGTCAATCCAACTGATTCCCAGCATTCGTCGATAACACCAGAATTCTAAAGCATTCTGTCTTCTTCTTTCTCCCTTTGCAATGGTCCAGGTTTCACATCCGTATAGAGCAATGCTCCACACTAAAACTTTCATAAATTTTTTCCTTTTGTGTATGCTGATGTTTCTTGCAGTAAAAAGTTTTTTTCTTCTTGCTGAAAGTTCTTTTAGCCATGGATATTCTATTTCTTATGTCTCTTTTGCTTTTTGCGTCACTTGTTATTATTGCCCCAAGGTATTTGAATTCCTTGACCATTTGTATACTTTTGCCTTGTATACTTAATTTACAATTAACATATCCCTCTTTACTGCAAACCATTCCCTTTGTTTTTTATTGTTAAATGTCATATTCTATTCTCTTTCAATTGTATCTTCCATATTTTTCACTATACTCTGTAGTTATTCTTCACTTTCTGCTAAGATCACTATGTCGTCCGCAAATCTTAGCATGTCCACTTTAATCCCTTGTACTTTTACCCCTCCGCTTATATTTTGGCGTATCTTTTGGATTGCTTCTTCTATGTACAAGTTAAATAGAACTAGTGATAAGGCACAGCCCTGACTCACGCCTTTCTGGACCTTTGCTTCCTTCCACTTTTTCCCGTTTCTTATTACCGCTTTTTCATTTACATAGAGGTTCCTCATAACCCATCTAACCCTGAATTTCACCCCTATTTTCTTTAATAGATTAAATAAGTGTTCCCATTTAACATTATCAAAAGCTTTTTCTATGTCAGTGAAAGCTATGTATGTGTTTAGATTATTAGCGATTATCTTGTCTAGCAGCGTCCTTAGGGTTAGAATTGCTTCTCGAGTTCCCATCTTTTTTCGGAAGCCAAACTGATCTACACTTATTTCTGCATTTATCTTAACTTCAATTCGGTTAAGTATTATGTTATTAATACCTCTTGAAGCAAGGCAAATTAGGCTAATTGTACGGTATTCTTCGCATCTCGTCGCATGGGCTTTCTTTGGTATTGGTACTACTATGCATCTTTCAGTCATTTGGAATTACACCCCTTTCATATATCTCCTTGACCATTTCAGACAGCGCATCTTTTGTTCCAGTCCCGTATGCTTTAATCGATTCTGCTGGTATAGCATCAATTCCCGGCGAATTATTGTTTTTAGTTCTTTCCAATGCCATTTCAAACTCTGTTCTCAGAATTCCATCCCCTAAGTCATATTCATTAATTTCTTCTACCTTCTCAAGAAATTTTCCTGCTTACTTGTCTTTGTACAGTCCTTCTAAATAATCTCTCCATCTTTTTGCAATCTTATCTTCTTCAAACACTCAATCACCGTTTTCATTTCTGATGGTTTCTTTTTTCAGCACTTCATCAGTGGCATTAAATATAGTTCCTGTAATTAGTTCCCATTCCTCATTTACATCCTCATACTCCTTCAAGTTCATCTTATATTTTGTTTTCTGCTTATAAGCCTTTCTGTATAGTTCCTCTTTTAATTTCTCTAGAGGCCAATTCAATTTCTTGCTTTTTTCAATCCTCTTAAGCTTTAATACATATTTCATCATGTCCAGGTTGCGGTCGCTGTCTACATCTGCTCCAGGGTAGCTCCTACAGGCTTTAACTTGGTTTTTAAATCTAGATTTTGCTCTAGATATTATAGTCTATTTGGAATCTTTTTCTAAACTCTGGTGCCGTCCATGTATATCTTCTTCTTTTATGCTGCTGGAATCAAGTATTCATCTACGTGCCTTTACTAAGACTAATAATTATCTTCTGGCTCAGCATCTAAAGGATTCATAGCATTTTCATGCTCCGTTTTTTCAGCTACGATAGTTTAGTTTCCATGATTGACTTTGATTACTCATGGCTTGCATTATTTAATTCTCAATATTGTCAGCGAGCGTTTCTATGTACATGAGGTTTGATAAGTATATGAATATCCGAGAAACAAGATTTTTCCTTTATCTAATTTTTTGGGCATCAATTTTCGCTTTACCATTAACAAATGTAACGGCTTCTTTAACAAAAAATGTCACGCTCAACATAAAAGTAGCCAAACCAATTCACGAAAAAAAACTACTTCTGTTGGAAAAAATCAATTCCCTGAATACATTTAAATAATTCTGAAATACATCGATAAATTCGATTTAGAAAATATATCCCAAAATGAGCCATTTGGAACGCAATCCTTGAGAAATTTCTTGCTTTTTTCAATCCTCTTAAGCTTTAATACATATTTCATCATGTCCAGGTTGCGGTCGCTGTCTACATCTGCTCCAGGGTAGCTCCTACAGGCTTTAACTTGGTTTTTAAATCTAGATTTTGCTCTAGATATTATAGTCTATTTGGAATCTTTTTCTAAACTCTGGTGCCGTCCATGTATATCTTCTTCTTTTATGCTGCTGGAATCAAGTATTCATCTACGTGCCTTTACTAAGACTAATAATTATCTTCTGGCTCAGCATCTAAAGGATTCATAGCATTTTCATGCTCCGTTTTTTCAGCTACGATAGTTTAGTTTCCATGATTGACTTTGATTACTCATGGCTTGCATTATTTAATTCTCAATATTGTCAGCGAGCGTTTCTATGTACATGAGGTTTGATAAGTATATGAATATCCGAGAAACAAGATTTTTCCTTTATCTAATTTTTTGGGCATCAATTTTCGCTTTACCATTAACAAATGTAACGGCTTCTTTAACAAAAAATGTCACGCTCAACATAAAAGTAGCCAAACCAATTCACGAAAAAAAACTACTTCTGTTGGAAAAAATCAATTCCCTGAATACATTTAAATAATTCTGAAATACATCGATAAATTCGATTTAGAAAATATATCCCAAAATGAGCCATTTGGAACGCAATCCTTGAGAAATAGATATCCGCTAAGGTTCAGTATGGAAAATTTCATCTGAAAAAATGAACGGAAACGATAAAATCATATTGGCATATATATGAATGTAATTCCTAAATTATTCCTGTGGCCAACTGAACTACACCAAAATGAGAGGTCCCAATAATGGTGGATTGCGACGAATATACTTATTATCTGTTGTGGCGAAATGTAGATGACTTTGGAGCGGGCATTTGAAATTAAAGAATGTTTATTGACACTCAGCAAAGAGTCAAGAAAGGCTAAATCATTAATCATTATTCCTCTCCGGTCCATCTTTGGACCCTCGCAGAAAATTAGGGAGCAACGCAAAAATGCTATTTCAGCATGAACGAGAGCCTATTTTATTCACATGCCCAGTGGTAGCGAAGCTAACATAAGAGGCAGTCGATTGAGTAAAATGTAACATCCAGGAGGGGAAGGCTTTTGTGGAAGGGTCAGCAAAGGGGCGACGGGAATGGACACCGCATGGTAGGCAACGGTGATAATTTAACTACCTTAAGAGGGCAGAAAGTGTCTGCAGAGCATTTCAAAATAATGTTTACGATTCATATTGAGCCGATTATAGAAAGGTGCAATTGCTCACCTACCTTCGGATAAACCCATACAAGCAATGGAATAAAGAACTATACAAATCTTAAGCTGCTGAGAATACCAGATTGTGTATTTTGAAGTTGGCTCCGAAGGTTTGAGGACCTGGCAACCCTGTTAATCAAATCCTTGGACTGCCTTGCTCCCCCATTAATTCGAGCCAGTTCTTCGGAAATGGACTATCACTATGTTTACCAATCGATCTCAGATCGATCTAAACTCGAAACACTGAAAACTCCAAGCAGGCGACTCAGATCGCCTGATTTTCTAACACGAACTGAAAACATCGATAGTGAACAATCGAATCTATCAGTTGAAGCACGATGGACCACGTGTGTAAACAAGGGCTGAGTTGGAAATTTTCTGCCGCATTCCAAGTGAACAAAATTGCTCAATGGAAGTAGATTGCGATGTGCTGCGGTATAATCAATGTCACCTACTGCACCCTTGTTACAGTCATATTAACACACGCCCTGAATAATGATTATATTTTGTTTCCCAGTGGCAACCAAAAAAATAACGAAGAGTGCCTCAGATCAGATCGATGTGACATGGCCCAGAAAGCGAGCCGAGTCGGCTTCTCAATTCGATCCCACTTGCCCGTTGCATTTACCATACCGAGCTATTGCATGTGCCTCCATGTTTCGCAACCACTATGCGACATATTTACTTATTTAGGTAACATGTAGCTGATTTTCTAACACTTCTTGTTCGTGGACCTATTAGTTGGTCGTTATCAGTGTTCCAAGTATAAAAAAATTTGCAGTACCCTTTCGAAGGATATAGGGCTTGAACCCTCGTGACAATTTGTGCCCTTCCAATTGAAGCATTACTGGTCCAAATATGATCCCTAGATGTTTTAAAATGTGGTTTCTATGCTAAACGTGGTATTTTCCGAATATCAGTTTCAAGGGAAACGAAGAATCCTTCATGAAATTTTCCAAAAATTAACATCTAAAAACTACGTCTAGAAATGCACGAGGTTTTTTTTATGTTGTCTTCTTATGAATTCTCTGATACAAAACACTTCTCTTTAACGAGAGAGGGATTATCGAAAATAAATCATATGCTATGCTTATTCCCATTCAAATTGGATACTTGAACATTAACTACATATCCTCCTGTGGATGCTCTGGACTAAATGTAATAATATGGGCATTCATTTCATTTCTTGCGTTTCAAGGCACTTTGCCTAAACTGTAATATCTAAAAAAAAAAACAAATTGATGCATACTGGTTGTTTTCACCAGAAACCGAAATGGCTCCACAAATATCATCCAATTATGTTGAACGTCCTGGTCGGAGTTGGGTGGCTTTTTCGGATCATTCAGAAATAAAGATCTTATCTCTAAGAAGTCTTCCCATCCGATTTGATATTTTCGTGGAAAGACATTGGGGAATTTCTGGAACTCAGAATTCAGAAAATGCGACCCGAGCGGCGATTCGCATGCACTCGTATTTCGGATGTGTCATTTATCAGTTAACGGTTTTTTCCCCATCGGTCCGCTCATTTTCACTCGAAAGTGGCAATTTCACGGCGTTCGTTTCTATCAAATGTTAAGGTAGAAGTTTTCGGGAGGAAGAGAGGAGGAGACGAGTCTTGGGGTTAGAAAAAGGAACCAATAACCCGGGGAAATTCCCAACTGCCAATTACTCCTCAAGCCGTTCCCGACAATCGCGTATTCCCACACAATGGTCCTCATAACGACTGCTATTATGGAATCTCTCCTTTAAGGATCCCTTCAGAATGGTTGGTTGACTGTGTGTGTGTGACTGCCCTCGCGCTCCCTTACCAAATCCCTCCTCCTTAACCTCCCAGTCATTTCCTTCAGTCCTTCGGAAGCCGTCCGTTTTATTAAAATTCCCACGTACAAACACACTCACGAACACATATTCACGACCAGAATCTCTGGTTGGCCGGGTTGCCCGCGACTCGTGGTTCCCGGAATTCGGCGGGGCCCAATTGTAGAAAAAGGTTCTCGGGAGTAAATGGGTGGGGAATCTGGGGTAAATGGGACTTACGAAACCCTTTTGGTATGGATGGGCGGAAAAAATAGGGTCATCTTTTCCAACTTCTCGCCCCCTCCCCCTTTTCCCCGACGGCGCCCAGCCAACATCATCGCCTCCTCCCACTCCCCAAAACTCTTACCCTTCCTATCCTCCCCTCTAGATCCGACCCCCTCTGATTCCCGCCCCCATTCTATTTTTCCGTCGCCCTCTCAACACGCCCACTCACGGAACGGCATCTGCCTTGCGAATGCCAGCAAAAAAAGAACAAATCTGGGGTTATTCCTGAAATTCCGTCGCGCGACAGCACAGTGCTAAGTTCCATTGAATGGTGTGGTCTCGCCTCCTCTTGCCGCACACTTATATTTAACCGCATTGGATGTTGCCTTCCTGTTGCGTTGGACTACCTTGCTGTTTTCAGTCAAATCAAGAGCTTGGTCAAGGTGGCCCTCTGCGTTTTTTCTTGATAAACTATGGGTTGAAGGCGAATAGTGAAGCTATCTCAAGTATTATGGACATTCCCGCTTGACTATGTATAAATAAATTACATAAATGAGTTAATTGATTGTATAATGTATTCATATTTTGGCATTGGAAGTGTCTCTAGTGCTTCAATATTGATTTCAGTTGCATTGGTGCACTAGTCCTTCCTTCCTTCTCAGTTTTTCGCATGAATATACTTTGACTTGCGGTGATTTTTATTCTGTTCACATGTGTTAAATTTTTCATGTCCATAGTCTTTAAATACCTGTAAACTGATACTGTTTAATAATGTGGTGGTAGTGGTGCCTAGCGGTGATATATGGTGTAATTGTAACCTGGGTTGCTACTTAGATCTCAAGATGCCTACTGCAAAAATTTGCAGATTTTCAACGGTTTACATATCACGTCATATTGTTCTCGTCACTGAAAAACATTTGTAATGAAGGCCACCATCAGGAGAAGCTATGATAAACTGTATTTTAAGTAATGACAAAGTACAAAAAAGAACTCCTTAATTTGCGAATTATATGCATAGGTATTTTTTATTGCTTCACAGAATTTTGTTCTGAATTCATCAATAATCCAAGGTTTTCACGTATTAAAAACATGTGAAAATATGTCCATTAAAATCCTACGTCATATCTAGTAGTATACGATAATTATACGTCGATTCTTTCAATGTTGCTCTATTAGGATCTCAGTAACAAAATAAAATGTTTTTATAGTGCAATATAAGGTAAATTGAATTAATTGACTGTCAAATCATTCCATGAACGGAGTTTTTACAGTCACAAGTTCAGGTTTTCTCTCACCAATCACCTTAGTTGTATTGCAGCCAGGCTAATTTTATTTTCTCTTTCATCCAACAGGTGAGTGGCTGCAGCAGAGAGACCATCGACCGCATGGATGGGCTCATGCGCTCAACGGTCAGTAAATAATGTATCATTTATTTTTTTGCATTAATTTTCAATTATAATTTTCCTCCACCTGCTGCAGATTTTTTGAGTGAAACCGGATGATAATTTTTCTCGCTCGTTGAGCTAAATTGGTGTAGTATAGAACGTGAAATGCTCCTTTAAGGATACCCACTCGGTGTTACTTTGATGTGATCTGAAATTATTGGAGCGCCTTAAAAATCACTCGTTAAAGCCGTAGAGCCCCGCGTAAGAATCTTTACGTTTGATTACAAGATTATACTTTTATTCTTTATGAAATTATCAGAGAATTACGTCCAATAGTATCTGCATGGCATACGTTATTTGTGTGACGATTTGCATTGACTTTAATTGCTGTTCGGAACGTTAAGTAATGTGTTAATATTTATACATTATTGCCCTCCTTAATTACTTACCTACACAGATATTTTAAGTCATGATCATTGGTAATTTGATGGTATTTACACTTTTTTCTCATTAGTAATTAATCACCTACACTGATATGTATTGGATGGTAAATTAGGATCATTTCCTGCGGTTACTCTCACCACTCTTGAAGCGCAAAAAACACAATGGGTAGGGATTAATTGGTAAAAATGCATTGACTATGAAAATCGAAGGCTCAATACTGTTTTTTAAATATTCTGTTGTTAAGTGGGACCAGATATTTACGTTCCTCCTCCCTCATTGAGGAACCGTTCATAAAAAAACCTTTTAAGCTACAAATGCATTAGCCGCGCTCGAGAACGCATTTCACGTTGTTTTCACCTATTGCGCGTTCGTTTTATTTTCTTTCTAGATAAGCGTTTAATTTCGCATTTAGTTTTCCCGCCTCCTCCTATCCGGCAGAACATCGCCTCCGGGGAAGCTCGGGTATGGAGCGCGGGGGTTGGGGTCTCAAGATGCTTTATGCGTTGCTGTCCGCCGGAGTGCCGTAGCAGTAAACTAAATGGAGCACCGTTCTCTTCTCATCCACCTCACGTGAATACACTAATACATATATGTGTATGTGTGCTTGTGTATATAAAACTACTCCCGCTGCATTGCCTCCCGAGTCTCGCTCACGGTCCACAGGGAGGCAATCATCGTTCTTCCTTAAGGCACAATCCTCTCTGTTGTCCGTACCCTCGATTACTCCCCCAACCTTTCCGATCCTCCCCCGCCTCTTCTACGGACACCTTGGCCTTCTGCTTTCCCTCCCGCCCCTCTTCGGATCCTTTGCTCTTTGCGTGATCCCCGTGCACTACGCCTGCGTGATAAACCAAGATTTCTCTCTCTTTCATTCGACCGTAAAAAAAATTAAAAGATCCCGTCTTCCCGTCTCCTTACCTTTTTACACGGGGCCACAACTTTCAGGGACTATGTGCGGTTCGAGTCTTTAAAAAAGATGGGAGGGAGAGTGTAAGAGGAGGTGGAGTAGGCAGTTGAGGCGGGGGCGGTGCGTGGTCTAACGGGGTGGGGAGGAGGAGAGCGGGGGGAACAGAGATGGTGTCAGGGGGTCTCTCTCTCTCGGTATAAAATCCCCCAAGGGACATTCTTTTAGTTCTCCGCCTCTTTCGGTTGCTTCCGAGGGAGTAAAGGGGAGAAATGGGAGAGGGAGGTTGCGGTCGGGAGTTGGGTGGGTTCCTCGGGGGGAAGGAGGGGTCGGTACTTCGGGACGGTGGGTGGGACGAGTCGGTTCAGTACCCGAGAGAGGGGACGCGCAGGGGTCTTCCCTAGTTCGCGGGGAGTGAGTCGATGATGCAGAGATAGATTCTCTGTGGAGTGTGTCGAGGGCGGTGGGTGTGGGGAAAGCAGGTTCGGTGGAGGTATTGGATATTAGGGTCGGGATTACGCTCGGGAAGACCAACGTAGATACGACATCGGTTAATTTTAATAGTTCTTTGTACCGTGGTCTTTGGTTATCCATTTTGGCCAGCCGGAGCATACTTAAGTACGCTCTGCATGATCTAATGATCTCACTTCTAGAATAAAAAATTACAGCGGAAAAGGTTCGAGGCTTTATTTGGAGGAAGTTTTCCATAAAAAAGAAAATAAGAACAACTTTTTAAATTCCGCATAGTGATTTTTCATTAAAACCATCCTGATTTTTACACAATTTTACCTTCAGGTAATTTTATTTTCCTCGACTGAAGATGATATTAACTGTTAAAACCTAGGTCGTTTCGATAAAAATCCGTAAATGACTATACCTAGTTATTCTCGTCTCCTTCGTAAAAAATATCTATTAATTATCAATAAAATATCACTTCAAATTAAGTTAATAGCGAGATGTATGCTGTGGAGCAATAACAGACAATTACAAGAACAAAAATAGAAAAGCAACTGATACAGAGTGAACTTATTGGCACAAATATAAAAAATAGGAAAATAATCTCTTCTCATAACTCCGGGATTCATATGAATTTATGGAACGGAGAAAATTATTTATAAGTTTTCAACAGGTTTTTTTCAACATTAACCCAGGGGGCAGTATATGAGGCACAAGGAATCCTTCAGTGCAGAAGTGCGAAGAGAAATCACTAAACCCGGTTCTAAGTGTGTCATTAAACATGAAAATTCTTCGAAGATGGAATAGTTCAACGGTGTTTAATATTGCGGGTGGTAATGAGAGGCTATGAGTTGTTGAAGGCTGTTATTACCTATATGTTAGAGGACGGAAACGTGGGAAGAGATAGATTCTTTCAACTTCAAGAAATTGTCCAGCTGATGATGAGAAGAGTGTTGAGCAAAGAGTTTTGTTGTAAAATTAGTCGATAACTCGCTTCTTTCTTAGCAGCACTCTGTGCAACCTAGCGTTATTGGATGAAACCTTTCAACTAAACGTAAGATCTGATGAAATTTATTATTATTGGCAACTGTCCTGTTGCCATGAGCCGCGTTTGTAGCCCTGGGTGGGGCGTTATAATAAATTGTAGCTCAGGGCGTTAGACATTTTGGATGAAACTGAGGGCGTTAAAGATAGCAAAGGCCCCTGGAGGCTCCAGCTAACAGTGTCACTTTCAGAATTCGATTAATCTAGGAGTACTAAAAATGACACCAAGTGACTCAAAAGTGAGTAAAGGGTTTCTACAATTCCTCTGAATTACAATTTAAAGCTTTAAACTAACTTGTTATCGCACAAGGCAACAGTATGCTGGCTCTCAAGGCAGTCCTTTCAGAAGGGCTTGAGCAGAATAAGGAAAGCGGGCCTAGGGTATTACTATGCTTTGGTTTCTCTTGTGGCATACTGGCGAAAATGTGCCAAAACTGACCGGTAGAGCGCCGTAACCGTTAGCAGGGAAAGCTGCACGTGGTGCGGGTACTGCAAAGGCTGGTAACCTTGCATACTCTATCACAACTTACTGCTAAACGTCAAAATGTTGCCTCGGACAGCAGAAGCCACGATGGGCGGCCGAAGCTGAATAAGGTTGGCCCATCAAGATACGGACTGGAAACGAACTGGACTCTCGGTACTTGGAATGTGAGAGGAGTGTATGGAAAGGAGCATGAGTTGCTGAATGAAATGAAAGTGAGACGAATGGATGTTTTGTGTGTATGCGAAACTAAGCGTAAGGGGCGGGATGCTGTTACATTAGATGGCGGTACTCTGGCATTGTGGTCAGGAGTTGAAGATAATGTACACGGCAGGCAAGGTGTAGGACTTATTCTTAATGAGAGAAAGCTAAGTTGCTAGTAAGGAAGTACGAGTTCGTATCCCCTAGATTGCTCTCGGTTCGCATGAAAGTAGGTATTAGGAGAGTTGTGATTGTGGCGTGCCATGCACCAGTGGATGGAGAGCGTGACTGCGTGAAAGATGAGTTTTGGGAAACTGAGAGAAGTTTTGAATGATTGTGATCCTGGTGAGAGAATAATTTTACTAGGTGTCATGAATGGGTGGGTTGGTGTGAGGCGGGATGCATCTGAGAGAGTGGTTGGGCCTTTTGGTGACCCCAGAGTGAATGATAATGGTGAAAACATGGTGAGTGTGTGCGTGGAAAAAGGATTGTTTGTGTCGAATACATGGTTTAAACATAAGAGAATACCTATGTATACTTGGCAAAGGAGCGATTGTAAAAGCATGATTGATTTTAATGTGTATGATGAGAGATTGAGAGAGTTGGTGTGGGACATTAGAGTGATGAGGGGTGCTGAATGTGGAACAGACCACTATTTGGTACTCTCCAAAGTGAATCTGGGCAGAAAGTGGGTACCAAGGAAGAATGTTGCGCGTAAGCAGTTGAGAGTAAAAGTGGAAAGGTTGCTAGACAGCGAGGTAAGAATGCGGTATGGTTGCATGCTTGAGGATGCTCTATCGTTGAAGCAGAGAGAATGGGACGAGCATATCAGAAACGAGAACGTAAATGATGCGTGGGAGTATTTGAAAGGAGTGATTGTGGAATGTGCTGAAAGTGTATGTGGAAAAGGAGTGGTAGAAAGAACGAAAAGTGATGCTTGGTGGAATGAAGAAGTGAAAATTGCAGTTAGAGAAAAGAAAGAGGCGTACAAGGATATGATTGCTGCCAAATCTGAGGAAGAGTGTACCTACTAAGGCATGTGAGATTTACAGAAAGAAAAAGAATGAATACAAAATCGTTGTGAAAGAGAGCAAAGAAAGAATGCATGCGGATGAAGCTAACAAA
This sequence comes from Ceriagrion tenellum, assembly GCA_963169105.1. Taxonomy (NCBI): domain Eukaryota; kingdom Metazoa; phylum Arthropoda; class Insecta; order Odonata; family Coenagrionidae; genus Ceriagrion; species Ceriagrion tenellum. Next base: position 78,970,561 of record OY720635.1, read on the forward strand.
ATGCAGAGTGATTTTGAAGGTAATAAAAAGCTGTTTTGGAAGTGGGTAAAAAGGGCTAAGATTGGTGAAGGTAGGGGAATGAATGCGGTAAAGAACAAAAGTGGAGAGATCATGTGGGATGAGAGCAATATCAGGGACTACTGGAGGGAGTATTTTGAAGAATTGTACAATAATATTGCAGTCGTTGAGGATGAGCCTTGTGAAGTGGTATGTGAGAATGTGATGATGGAAGAGAAGATCAGTGAGAATGAGGTCATAACGGCTGTGAGAGTATGTATTGAAAAATGGGAAGGCTGCAGGCGTAGATGGGATATCCAGTGAAATGTTGAAGTGTGGGTGCAATTTACTCATTTGTTGGCTGGGTGAACTAATAATGTATGCTTACAGGCTTCTGTTGTTCCAGTGGATTGGAAGAATGCAATCATCGCTCCATTGTACAAAGGGTAGGGAGGAAAGACCGAATATAATAATTATCGGGCTATTAGTTTATTGAGCATTCCGGGAAAAGTGTTCAGCAAAATTTTTATCGAAAGAGTGAGGAATACTACCTTTGACAGAATATGGGGTGTGCAGTGTGGGTTTATGCCTGGGAGAGGATGTAGTGACCAGCTTTTCACGCTTCAGCAAGTGATAGAAAAATGTATGGGCGTCCAAAAGAAAGTGCATTGTGCATTTGTTGATTTAGAGAAGGCATTTGACAGGGTTAATAGAAAGAAGTTGTGGAAAGTTTTGAAGGACTATGGAGTGAATGGGCAGTTATTGAATGTTATGATGGTGATGTATGATAATATGTAGTAATGCAAGTGTGAGAGTTAACGGGGTTTTGAGTGACTAGTTTGCAATAAAACAATGTGTAAAGTAAGGATGCGTAATGTCACCATGGCTGTTTAATGTATATATGGATAAATGTGTTAGAGATGCATGCAGTGAAAACGACGGTTTTTTGACTGGAAATGTAAACGTGCGAGTTCTACTATATGTGAATGATGCTGTTTTGATCTCAGAAAGCCAACAGGGACTACAGAAGCTCCTAGATAAGTTTTGTTAATCAACAGAGAGAATAGAATTGAGGGTAAATGCATGCAAGACTGAAGTAGTAGTTTTTGATAAGGAGAATAACTGGTGAATTGAATGGTGAAGTAATTGAATAAGTGGATGATTTTGTGTACGTAAGTAAGATGTTAGCGAAAGCTGGACGGATAGGTGAGGAGATAAAGAGACATGCAAACGCTGGAACGAAAGAGGTAGGTAGCATATAGAGCATATGAAGGAATGAGTGCCTGTCTAAGGAAGCAAAATTCGCCATGTAAAGAAGTGTACTTCTGCCCTCCTAGTTGTATGGCAGTGAAACATGGGTATGTCAGGATAGACATAAGAGGAGACTAAACGCTGTGGGTATGAGTTATCTGAGGAGTTTTGCGGCAAACGTAGGATGGATAGGGTCAGGAATGAGTGGGTAATAAATGAAGGTGGGTTAGATGCTCCAGTAATGGACTTATATGAAAGGAGTGTGCTCTGTTGGTTTGGCCATGTTGAGAGAATGGATGAGAGTCGAATAACGAAACAGATATATGAGAGTGGAATGAATGGTGTGAGAGGTAGAGGTAGGCCGAGAAAGTTGTGGTTGAATGTGGTTGAGGAAATTCTTAGGAGGAGGAATGTGAGGAGTTTTAAAAACAGGAGGGCGTGTATGAAACAGTGTATGGGGGTAAATGAGGCAAAAGAGGTTTGCAAGGATAGGTCAGTATGGAGGAAAGTATTGAAGCAGAGTTAGGTGTACAGTTATGAATTAATGAGTGAAACATTTTGACTGTGCCTACCCCGGAAGGGAACGGCGTGATGGGTATGTATGTTATCGCACTGATGTCTCTCCCTAAGACCTAGCTGCGTAATGTTGGGGCGGGTACTGTTTGTGACTTTTCAGTGCTATTATTCAATGTAATTCTTGCTGAATAATTTGACATAGTGGCAAGCGCAAATTTATTTACAGTAAAGTATTAATCAATTTTTTATGGTATCACTTTAACGTCTGTGCAGACGTTATTCCCCCATTAATGCGCTTTATTCACCCTCAGCTTCTTGATTAATTGAATTGACTGCCTTGCAAATTCGAAAAAAAAGCTAACAGTGCTTGGCGTAAATTCACATGCGATTAAAGATATGTCATTCATACTCTGTGAATTTTGATAAACTTCTGATTGCTATTTGAATTGGCCTTCTAAGAGTGCATGAGGCGTATCAATTGGTGAAAATCTGCATTGATTTCAGAGAGGAATTTAAATATATGCAATGCACTTTTAAAATCTGTTTTGGTTGGTTAATGGAGCAAATTATTAGGTCAAAGTTTTCACCCACTGTACAAGTAAAGCTCCAGGGTTTCTTTGTCTCTGATGGACATAAAGAAGATTTGATGGAAACTTAAGTGTCTGTGCGATGCAGAAGATTTAAAAAGTCATCGCACACTCTCAGGTATTCCTTTTTCTATAAGAAATATAATTCCTCCTTGCCTGTAATAAGGGTCATTTGCCATCCATTTGGAGGTAAACGCTCACGATATTCGGTGTCACGCGCAGCATTTAAAAGTTGAGTTTTCATTAGCTTGAAGACATTAAAACCTGGAGGACAAGAACAACTTCCGCCTCTGCAATCATGCACATTATCCAACTTTCCTCACAATTTGCTTTCGCGCGGTGAGCGTGATCTTTGCAAAGTCCTTGATAGCTTTAGCATGTGTTTTTGAGATGATGGGTAGAAGTTGAGGAAAAAATATATTTGCAGTAAATTGCTTTGTTTCTTAATGACTACGGTGCTTGGGGCCTCTCATGTCGGTAATGCCCAACTTATGCTTCGCTCGAGACTGTTCAAATTACTAATACCATTACGCATTTAATGTATGAAGGATCAGCATTTCACTACCACAGAAAATTAAAAAAATAGTTTATCAAAAACATGATACCAGTGAATCAACGAAGGGAAACCATCATCCCTGTCACCACGCTAATGCCTTGAGCTTATTGCTTCCTCAGGCACTAAAGTTTCTAGTATGTTCTGCGACTCACTAAACGCGTTGGTGGACATGTCTAGGAAATTTTTTGAGGGTTTTTCTTTGTATGGTATGCTATTTTATATTTCCTTGTTCTTAGCAAACGTGCCTTCTGAAGTGGAACTGTCATTGGAATTCCAAGAGGCTCCGTTCAATTCGAGTGTAGATAAATCAAGAGAGTGAATACAGTTATTATTGGCTCTCCCTTAACCCCTGAACATATTTTTTACGCAAAGAGAACTGGATGGACAGATGTTTGGCACATATCAGTAAAAACATGAAGATATTCTTGGTGTGGTATTGGGAGATAGGAAGCTGCGGGAGTAGATAAAGAAGATACAACAGATGTGGTGCAAATTTAAGCTTGGGAATGTTCAAGACTAATGGGGTTAAGAATGCTGGGATATCTTGGTAGTGAAAGAATGTAACCATTTTAGAAGGGATACGGATATATTAGAAGTATGCTGCGTTAAAGGAAGAAGGAGAGTGAGAAATTGGCGTTTGGACGTGAAATAAAGAATGGTTGGAATTATCATACTAAAAACTTTCTCTTCAAAAAAAGAATGGAATGATCTTGGGAGGTTTTTCCACTCACACTTCCTCACACGGAAGTGTGAGTGGAAACAAATACTGCATTTCTCCTTTTTGTTTGTAGTGATTGAAAAATATGGCTATCATAGATGACTGTCTTACCAGGAAATAAAAGCTGGGTACAAAATTAGCAGATTATTCAGGTAACATATTTTTCATGAACACTATACCTGGCCATATGAGCTGACTACTGCGCTATTTCCTAGGTACTTACGTATTCTGACTTGAGTTTACATATTTATAATGCCTTTAATATAATATTATGTCTTTATTGCATATATAAATCCTTGGTCCTTCTAAGCCACATGGCTTGTCAGAAGGTTCCATAATATTCATACAGAAAAATGTTTATGTGTAAATAATTCAAAAAACAATACGTATTTGTGTCTTAATTTTGCTACTATTAATTTATCTGGATATATTTCATCCTTCTGAATAGATTTTCGCGAAATTACTTCAATATTAGATTATTTATAGCACTCGACCGGTAAAGGTAGATTTTGTTGAATGTCAGAGAATCTCCTCCTGATTTTCTACACTCCCAGTGTCCTATCTAACCCTGGTCATAAAGATTTAACCAAAAAATTAACAAAGTACAAGGAAAAGCAGCATGCTTCGTTAAAAACTGCTACGAACGAACATATAGTGTTACACAACTGTTAGAGGGATTAAGGTGGGAGCCACTACAGACTCGGAGGCTGCACGCTAGGCTTAGGCTGCTTGAGAAATTCAGAACTGATGTTTTTCAGAGCGACACAGGGAATATTATCATGACGCCTTACTACATCTCTAGGTCTGACAAAAGCGATAATACAAGAGAGATACATTGCCGAACAGATAGGTACACAAACTCGTTCTATCTGCGCACAATAAGCGACCACAATAAGAATTAAGCTCCACTAAATACACTCCCATAATACACGTCATCATTTCACCTCCCAAAATATTACATCTTTATAAGACTGGTGACCGAGCACCCATGCGGCGGCTCGCAGGATATTATGTAGATGTAGATCTACCTCTGGTATTTCCTTTTTCTTCTCGGCATGAGATCAACCCTTCTTATTTCCGTCCAGAAAACCTATTTTCCTTCTTCCCCTTCTCCGCTTGCCCAACATCCTTCTCTCTCTCATACACTTGAGCAACCCATCGCCCTTATTACATCGTCATGCCACCTACTCTGCCTATCACGGATTTCATTCCGAAGTTTCCTTTCCTCGCCCACCGTCTCAAGCACTTCCTTATTCGTCTTCCTCTCCGTCCACCTCACATTCTCCATCCTTCTTCACACCTACATTGCAAATGCCTGCAGCTTATTATCGTCCTCCTGTCTGTGGGTCCACGTTCCTGCGCCATACAACACTACGCTCCATATCAAGCTCTTCACCAGCATCTTCTTCACCACCTTACCGAAGGTCCCTGAAACCAGGTCCCTTATATAGAGTAGGTCACTATAAATAGAGTAGGTCAAATAGTGGGCCCTTAAATAACTTGCCATTCACCAGGATAGCAAAGAATAACGAGTTGATCAGACAACACAGTATAGGTGTAGCGAGACAGAAAAAAGCATAGAAAAAGGAAAAACATATAAATCAAAACACCCATGAATCTCCAAACGGTAACTTTCCCATTAATTTAGCAAACAGAGACCCCACAAATACAATAAGCATACATATTAAAATAGAGGAATTTTTCAGTAGTGGTAGTTAATTGTCGTAGTTTTAGAAGCAGGATACCTGAATTCAATCACCTTATAGAGAGTACTAATTCTGACATAATTACAGGAACGGAAAGTTGGTTAACAAGCAATATTGCTGATAGTGAAATTTTTCCAGTAAATTTTAGGGTATACAGGAGAGATCGAGAGGGTCGATCGGGAGGCGGAGTATTTATCGCAGTTAAGAACACATTAGTCAGCAAAATGGAAGTGACTCCCGATAATATAAAAGAAAGTGTATGGTGTTCCATTCAGTGTGCTAATTCGAAAGTAATATACGTTTGTGCCTACTATAGACCACCCCATTCCGATGTACACTCAGTATTAGAACTCGAGAAACAGATCAGGTGCATTAATTTCCATAGTAACGAACGACAGACTATTGTAGGTGAAGATTTCAATACACCATCGATAGATTGGAAAACATGTAGTCATAAGTCTGGGGGTAGAGACAAAGAAATCTGCGAGTCATTGCTCAACCTGTTCTCATCATACGCACTACATCAAATAGTTAATTTGCCTAATAGAGGGGAGAATGTTCTCGATTTACTTGCCACAAACATCCCTGAAAAAGTTATTAAAGTTGAAAATGTCGATGCAATAAGCGACCACAAGGTAGTGCACGTAAAATTTTTCTCAATACCGAAAAAAATTTTAAATTAAAAAGAAAAATTTACCTTTTTAGTAAAGCAGATTTTAACGGATTTAGGCGTGACTTAAAGACTTCTTTTGAAAAATTCTTGAACATCAGCAAAAATAGTGATACAGACAATACATGGAAAGAGTTCCTCCAAATTACGCGGTCACTTGTCAACAGATATATACCTCATAAGTATGAGTGAGAATAGGGAACCAAGGTGGTACAACGCGGAGGTTAGAAAATGTTTAAAACGCCAACGAGTTAGCCACGCGAAATGAAGAAAAATTAAGAAAATGTAGCTAATAGCGATCTAAAAAATACTATCGAACATTATAAAATGTGTAAAGCAGCCGCAAAAACAGCCCTTAGAAAAGCGTTTAGTGAATTCAAGAGAAAAGTACTCGGAGAACAACTAGAGGGAAATCCGAAAGCATTTTGGTCATATCTTAGGGAAGTACAGGGAACTAAAAAGTCGAAGGTTAATTCCTTGAAAAACGATAGAGGCGAAATAGCAACTTCCAGTTTAGATAAGACTAATTTGTTGAATAACTTTTTTCAGAGCGTTTTTAATCAATCTAAGCGTAGTTTGCACGAAACCATACCAAACCGATTCCAGCAACCAATGCCCTCGATCGATATATCTTGTAGCGGAATTGTATCCTTACTAAATAACATTAGCCCGATCAAGTCCTCAGGTCCTGATGAAATTCCAGCTCGTGTGTATAAAGAATTAGCTCTCGAAATGGCTCAGTATCTTATAGTAATATTTAATAAATCCCCCGAAGAACACGCGGTTCCCAAAGATTGGAAGATAACAAACGTACCCCAATTTTTTAAAGTGGCGATAGGGAACAGCTATGTAATTATAGACCGATATCATTAACGTCACTATCATGTAAAATTATAGAGCATGTTATAGTTACATCAATAATGGGACACCTCGACAACCAGGATTTATTGATGACAAACCAGCATGGGTTCAGAAAGGGACGGTCTTGCGAAACTCAATTAGGTCTTTTTGTTCATGATATTTCAGTTTCCGGAGAAGGTAACGTACAGGTAGACGCTGCGTTTCTTGACTTAAGAAAAGCGTTTGAGAAGGTTCCCCACTGTAAGTTACTCGCGAAGTTAGCATCGTACGGGATAGACAGTAATATAGTAGGGTGAATAGGAGACTTCTTACCTGAACGCGTTCAAAGGGTGGTATTAGATGGTGTCAGCTCAGGCGAAGTAAAAGTTACATCGGGTGTTCCCCAGGGAAGCGTGATAGGTCCAATTTTATTTCTTCTCTACGTAAATGACTTGAATAGAGTAGTAAAAAATAGCAAGCTTCGTCTTTTTGCCGATGATGCAGTAGTGTATAAGGAAATTAGAAATGAAGAGGACATCCAGTCTTTAGATAAGGATTTAGATGCGATTGATGATTGGTGTGATAGTTGGCAGCTAGAATTTAATTTGAAGAAATGCGCGATAATGAACTTTTGGAAAAAGAATGGCTTTCCCCGGAATAATTATTGCATCAAAGAAAATAAAATATCTAAAGTAGAATCTATTAAATATTTAGACGTCATCATCACTGAAGACATGTCATGGGGGAAACACATCTGGGAAATAACTAGTGTAGCAAACCGTAGATTAGGATTCGTAAAAAGGGTTCTAGGCAAATGCGATGAGAGAGTATGTGAAAGAAGCTATTTTACACTTGTCAGGCCTCATTTAGAATATGCCTCTAGTATATGGGATCCGGTAATAGTATAAGTTGTAGTATAGGTTTGATCAGATTAACAACATTAGAGAGATAGATTGTCGTACCGATAGATTTAAAATGTCATTTTTCCCGCGTACCATAAGAGAACAATAGGCGAACAATAAGAGAGAACAATTGCAGCGTAGCAAAGGTATAGTTAGGTGAAATATAGTTAGAGTAGTCTGTAGTGCATGATGCATGTAATAACAACCAATAATCCCTTTCTTATTATGTAGATACTAACCATCTAGCTGCGTGTGACCCTGTTCTCTAGTATGTCTCCCTTAAATATCGTACTTGCATGGCAATAGTGCATGGCATGTTTGGTGATCCTCACCCCATGCCACACACCCTCGTGGTGGCTCGAAGGGTATTACGTAGATGTAGATATACTCAACGCCTTCTTAGCTAACGCTATTCTCCTCATGACTTTGCGATTATGCCCATTTTCTTCTAGCATACTACTTGAGTAATTGAAATGCTCTACTTGCTCTAATTTGTACCCTCAAAATTTGATGACTAGCCTCGCTTTCTCATTACTAGAGAATTTCGATATTTTTGATTTCTTATTATGTTCATTCCGAATTCACATTTATGTCCATTCCGAATTTTCTGCACTGAAATTCTAAAGCATCTAATAAGCTTGTAATCCTTTCGGAGATCGACCAACCCTTGCCTTATCATCCTTGAATCTAACCGACTATTATTATTATTATTATATTATTATATTATTATTATTACCGATTATCTGCTGTTCTCTCACTTTTTATTCCCACATCATGGTCTTCCCATTCCTGTGTCACCATTTCTTTAGCATAAATGTTAAAAAAACTAAGGCAACAACGAGCACCCTTGCCTTACCCCGAGACCTATAGTTGCCCACCCTGATTCACCGTGGATCATCCTCACCTGTGCTCTTTGCTTATTTACAAATTTAGGATTAGTCTCATGTCTCGCCAATCTATACCCATTTTCCCCAGTATCTCCCAATTTACTCTGTCAGAAGACTTTTTGAAATCCACAAAGTAAGCGAAAACATCCCGGTTGTATTACATGTTTCATTGTATAAGTGTTTTCATCTCCGCATTTTTCATCTCTAGTACAGCTTCCCTCCAGGACCCAAACTGGCATCGCCAAGCAGTACTTTGTTTTACTCTCCAGCCAAATTATCTAAGCAAAATTTTGGCTGCGTATGGCATAAAGCTTATTGTTCTGTATTCCTCGCATTTGAATGCATTCTTCTTCTTCGTAGCTGTTTTTACGAAGTTCTCTAGCCGTACTTTTTCCTCGTAGATCTTACGAATAAGTTCGAAAATAGCTTTCCTATCGTTATTTACTAAATCTTAAGCAACTTCAATGGAATGTTATCCACCCCTACAGTTTTTCTTGCCTTCATCTCTTTCAGTGCTTTCCTTATTTCACTCTCGAGTATCATTGGCCCGAGTTTATCCTCTTCCAGTCGCCCCTCATCCTCCTTATCTAAATTAGTCGGTCTTCTAACGCTGATATATAGTTCAATTGTGTGAAATTCACTGCGGTAAAATCATTCGCCTGGACTGGGAATAGAACACAGATCCCCTAATTTTCTGGCGAGTGCTCTAACCGGTTAACTCGTTGAAGAGGACGCCTGGGTAGCTTAACTTGTTAGAGTACTCGGCGCGAAATCGAGGGATCTGGATTCGATTACCAGTCCAGGCGAATGATTTTTCCACTGTGAATTTCACATAGTTGTGTCTTTTGATCACTAGCGGGTGACTCCGTAAAAGTTACTGCGCGGCTAGTTCCGTAGTTCTTTGAAAAAAAACATATAGCACCTCCACGTATTCTGTCCATCTTTCTTGAATATCTTCTTGCTCGATTACTATTCTATCTATCTTGTCCTTAATCTTTCGTACCGTTTTCCCTGTCTCACTGCCTGATAGCAATTTTACTTGAGCGTATGATGCACTCACTTCCCCTTCTTTTTGCAGCTTCTCCATTTCCTCGCATTGCGTTTCCCACCAGTTTTCCTTCTCCCGATTGGTTATTCGCTGAATTTGATTATTTAACTCCTTGTACTCCATGGATAGATGAATATTATTTTCCCCATGTTTCTCCCATTCACGTATTTAATATAATATATTTTCAAGTTCAATCCGCGGAATTAAAGTGGTATGGAAAGGTATGGTATTATTGTACATATCACTTGTAAGATGCGTTCTTTTTTTCGAAGTTATCTTTGTAACAAATTAAATTACATAGGCATCATTTTACGGTGGAACCACCTTGGAGAAAATAGAATGGGATAATAAATACCTCAGTATGTTCGTAGCCGAGGCTGGTATCGTGCTTCTAAGGACCCACGCGGAGGACTAAGATTAGGGGAAGGGAGGAGAAAGTTCCAATGCCCTCCCACTTGCCCCTCCCTCTCCTGAAGAGTCCAAAAGCCCGTACGGAGAGAAAGAAATAGGCAACCGAAGGGATCGGACTCCTTCCCACTAGACTCCCCGCGTCTATCCCTCCCTAGAGCCGCCCCCCCCCCCACTCTCATTCCCCTCTAAGCGATCGTGCGCCTCGCATCTCCTCCGCATATGGCCCCGAGGGTCGATCGATACGTTTCGTCCCGCGGCCACCCACTCGGCCTCCTCTCCACCCCGCCCCCCATCGGCCGCCCTCCTTGGAGCGGTGCTGCCCCAGCGGGCGACGGAGCTCCCTCTCTGCCGCCCCTCGTCCTGTCCTGCTTCGCTCCAGGGCCCCTCTCGCGCTCCGAGGGCCGGGTGGCTCCATCCCAAATGACCCCCTCACCTTTTCCGCGGCCCCTGCGAAGCCTCTGCCTGATCTCCCCGAAGGAAAGTCTCCTCTTCCTCCTTGTGGTGCCTCAGCCGACCACCTTAAAGTCTCCTAAAAGTTTTCCCACAGTCAAGAGGAGGAGAATTTTCCTCCTTCCTAGACGCCCACGTGGCGAAAAGTTGTGGAAATCGGACGGGGTACACTTTCGACTTAACAATTCGGCTTAATTAATGCGCGTTTTCAATGTAAGGTGGTAGTAATGACTTCGTTGGACGTGACGAGGAATAGCGACATGTAAGAGAGGGTGATGGAGAAGAGAGTGCTGGTTAAGAATAATTGTGATGAAGTTCTTACGGAATGATATACAAAGAGTTTGAGTGGCATTCGATGAAATAATTGATTTTTCTATGAAGCGTTAAAGATTATTCTCACTGCTGGGCAGGAATTAGCGTGGAGTTCAAATTGTAAATGCCTCAATACCAATTGGCGACTACACAAACATACCACATTTACTACTGATGCAACGCTTCCGTTGGCAAAAAATGGCAAAACCCGACCGTAACAAGTGACTAGCTCGCGTCCACAGCTAGTATAGGATTCACTGATCGAGGTCTGGTAACTACTCTCTGAAATACAAATCAACATAAAGAAAAAATTAAGTATGCCTCCCTTTGAAAGTTTTAGTGGTTTTTTTATGCCAATATTAGTTTTGCGCAACTATGCAGTTAAAGATCCCGAGGCGTTTCATTGGTAAACACCATTCGACTACGTGGTCATTCAATAAATTGGAATGCTGCATTCAATACAGCTGTCAATTCTTGGCACAAGTCCAAAGCGTCAGTGAAGTGGAACTGGAATGAAATAGGGATTTCTTCCCATGCATAAATGTCTTCTTCGAAATTATATTAGTGTTTATTTTAGCCCTTGCTGAAATTACTACGTTGCAAGGAGCGTGATCAATAGACCTGTCTTTTTTCTACCCCCGCTCCAATGTGATAACAGATCGATTTTCTGCATGAATTTCACATTCCTCATTGTCTGTTATAACTTGGTGTATTGATGCTTGAAACAAATCAAACTTTTTTGTGCCTGTTCTACTATTTTTCAATTTTTCCCATAAAGTTCATCTCCTATCTGCATTCTTTGCTTAGAAACAAATGTTTATAGCCCTTAAGCTTAAAAGCTTAATACTTGAGGCCTCACAATATTGTTAATCAAGCGGATGTGCATCAACTTATGTCCTTACTTGCTGTCGCGTAACTATGTTTAGTCGCCCATTGCTCGCCGCACTTCGCTTTCCCGACTATGTTAGCATAACCAGTTTGCAAACCATAATGACGATGAAATATTTTCTTTCTTATGATGTGTATGTATACAATTCATTCATATTCATATACCTACGGAGTGCCTCGTTTTCATTCAAAGCGGAGATGAGCTATATTCATCCGAAGTTTGATCTAGTTTCTAATTCTTAGCTAATGAGTACCTAGAAGAAAAAATGAGTATTCATTAGCCAACTGTGTAGTTTACTCTGTCCCTTGATTCAGTTAATTATAATCCAAATTTTTTCGTCTTTATGGCTAACGAGTATCAGTAAATTGAATTCTCATCTATGGAGAAAGCAGCAATACAAAAATTTCAGCGACAATTCCATGGATATTCTTAAATTTTTCTTTTTAACTAGAGCTGCCTCAGTTAGAACGTGGTGCGTGTTGTCGTTGGCTGGCGATTTAGTGGCAATGCTGTACAGAGTCTCAGTAGTTAACATTTGATACTTCATTTATTTTCAACGTGTTTAACTTTGTATGTAATCATTTGCTTTGCTGCTTGCGAGAAGAACCAGATGGATTTGACGCACCCTAAGATATAATGGGTTTGTGAAGAACATAATTGAAGGTAAAATAGAGGGGAAAATCCCCAGAGATTGACCCAGGAATAAGTTCATGGACCAAATAAAGAATATAGGCCATAGAGAGATATTCCAGGTGGTAAGGGAACTAGAATTAGATAGGGAAGGGTGGAGTGCTGCAGTCAACCAATCTTAGATTTGAACGACCAACGATGACGATTTCCGTTATGTCATGATATTCATATTTTTTATCTTCCCACAGCGATACTCATTCCTCAGTACTTCGTGTTGTGTACTCCACCGCAATAATAACATCGTCGGTATACCTAGCTCATTTTTTTATTTTCCTCTCAGCTCCTTGTTCTGGGACGGCATAACCGGCTATTTCTCAACAGTCCCCGCTAACCCTACGGCATGTCTCCATCCCTTCGAATTGATTCCTTCAGATGTGCTACCTACAGGGGGCTGATTCATGCACGGGGGCTCTCGGCTGAAATACCAACCCTTTACCTCCTCCTCTCGGCCACTCCCTTGGGGGTTGAAGGGCTTATCTTGCGTCTACCTACCTTCGCACTCCCGGGATCGCTTCCCGTGGTGGCTCCTACGTTCCACACGCTTTCTAACCGCTAGCGCTCTAGAGGCCGAGCAACCAACCTCATCTTTCTTCTGAGGAAGTCTACCTCTTTCCTTATGAAACTTAAATACCCTTCCCAGCCCCCCCCCTCCCCGTTGTGGTCGCGTTCACCTCGATTCAGAGCGTAGCGATTGAGAGATTGAAAAGAGTTTGCTTCCCAGGCCAATGTAGTTTGGTTCCCCTCGGGGTAAAAATGTGATGTGGGGAAGAAGGCTGGCAGTGTGGTGCTGGGCCTTATAGTCCGCCTCTCTCCCCTCTCCTTTCTGATGCACCGACGCCCGATTTTATTGGTGATTAGTTTCGCGGGTGGAGAGATGTCACGTGAACGAATCGGAGGGAACGGGTTTTACAGCTTTGATGGGCTGGACGTCCTGAGGCACTACGCATTATATACGTTTCTAATTATAGCCTACTTGGATGGGTAGATTTGAAGATAGAGTTGATTCTCCAACGGTTAATACTGGCTAGTCCCTTTTTGCTAAGTTACCTCTATCGGTGAGGATGATAAAGCCAAACAATGTTTATCGGCCAGCGTATTTAATTTCGCAGGAGAAAAACACGAGAGTCACTTGGCAGTGTAGCGGAGAATGAGTTTTAAGGCTCTGGTCACAACTTCCGGCCTGTTATATTCATATATTTTATGTAAGTATGTTCAGCTGCAGTTTCACCGACTCGCTTTGACAGTATAATTGAACCCAGTGCAATAAAAGATCGTAATAACTCCAGAGGTTAGTATGCGAAGTAATTCATTTGTGAGTTATTTTATATTTGTTTGGCTGTCAGTAAAGCATGCGTATCCTATGAAAGCATTTATTAGTGTAAAATTTGCATGTTGGATTTTCTGTATTTAATTATAGGCATGTTCATTTTTGAGGAGATCAACGATGTAATTATCATTTTCTCTACATGCTTATGATTGTTAACCTTTTTTCTGTAGTACTTAAACAAATCACAGATCGTATTTCAGCCAACGAGTTTTGAAGATTTGAATTGAACGAGGAACAATTTTATATTATCTTGTGATTTATAACTAGCTTACTACGAGGTATAAACATACACTAATCCTTTTATTCTTTCATTTTTAAATTGCTTGTATAATAATTGGAAACTTTGCTTCTTAAACCACGTATACGAGTAGTTATGATTCTTTAATTATTTCCTTCTACATTACAGTGGCTAGATATGATTCTAGTATCAATCTGTGATAGTACACTTTTAATTTTTTTTTAGTATCTACATTATTTCATTGCCCTAGTATGGCATGGTATTCTAGATATATATTTTTTAAATGATATCACTTGTAAGTTTGATCATTAATTTTCTCTGAGCTGTATATATTTTTGTGCCCCCAATTTTGTATTAGGCCAAACATTTTGAATCATCTTAAGCATATCAAATATGAGTATAAAAAGTACTCAGCATAAATGTGATTTCATATTAGGCTCAGGGAATGCTATCTTAAACTTGGCATGTTTCAAGTTGCAGGACGAAATTTGGTATATTGATTTGTAATATATATTCCTTATTCAAAGGTAGCTGTGATTGCGTACAGTTAATCAAGGAATTTTATACAATCGATGGTTTTTCGTATAATTAAATGGTTGGGTGAGCATTAATTGTAAAAAAATAAACAAATACCCTGTTCGCGTGCGTTTTATGCACTGCCGATTGTAGGTGTTAAGTAGTTTATGTATTCATCTAGAGAGATGTGAGATTTCCTCATTCCAGAAAAAAAATGCCATGGAGTGAGATAGAAAGTGAGGACGAGTTTGAGAGGGGCAGGTGATAAGGTGAGTGGGGAAATATCCTCGAGGAGTTAAGTGGTTGCCCTTTTTTGCACTCCTCTCGGAAGGAATCGCCCTCGCGGTGTCTCGCTAAGGATTCCGGATTCATCTGGAATGGAATGTATCTTTGCGTGTCCGAATGACGAAGGGACTGCCAATTTGGGGAATCCGAGGCTCGGCCGCACATTGCGATCTCTTCGTGCGGCGGAGCTGCCCGTTCTTTCTCTGCGGGAGGAGAAGGTGTGAGGCCTGGGGAGGTGTAATGCAGGCACAGGCAGCGTATCCGGAATCTGTTGCTCCGATCCGGGCCAAGTGACGGATGCCAAATGTTCTCACCGCCTCGAGGTTTCCCTTTTCAAAACATAAGGTCGTAATGACACGTGAAATTTATTTCTCTACATTTTATCTCGTTTCTTCCGTGAAAAGAAGTTGTGCCGACTTGTCCCTCTGATCTTACGTTAGATGCAAATGTGTTGCGCCTCCAATCTTAAAGGTACCTACTTTGCTTAATTTATAGTTACACATAAAATTCAATGAATTTGACCGCATTCCAATGAAAAATACCATATCTTTCAAATGATACCATCATATTAGCCGCTTACTCTACTATTTTTCGAGATAGTTTCCAAAAATGTACTCAATTTTTAATAGGATATGGTACGTCTACGCGTTCCAGGGAGGCTTGATTTTAAAAAATTAGGAGAATCAGACAGACAGTTCGATTAGTAAATTAACCGTTGTGTATTTCATCTGGTTTCTCGACATTTTTTTAATAGAATATTTGTCACCAAAATCAT
Source organism: Ceriagrion tenellum (assembly GCA_963169105.1). Taxonomy (NCBI): domain Eukaryota; kingdom Metazoa; phylum Arthropoda; class Insecta; order Odonata; family Coenagrionidae; genus Ceriagrion; species Ceriagrion tenellum. Next base: position 78,986,132 of record OY720635.1, read on the forward strand.
CTCGCGCAAACTATCTAAACTCGCTTTTGCGTCTCTAGATATTTTGCTACTTACGCTGGGAATACAAATGGTTTTTACTTCGAAATAATTATTTCGTCATTCTCTAGAATGCCCGAGTGTTTGATTTCCCATTTTCTTACTTCCAACTATGAATTTATTTTTCGGACGGATCCTCTATGCCCGACTATCACTGTGTTTCAATTTAAGATCATAAGATTCTCAGTCATTTCGCTTGTTTGTATGTGCCATGAACTCTGGATCCTGATCTTAAAATTAGCGTACCTTTTGACGGACCTTTTCTCCCCAAAAGCCTTGTTTATAGATCAGATTTCCAGACGAGCAATTATCGTCGAATTATTTTTCATCTTTCTCGTAATCAACTCAAGTAAAAACGAAGAAGCTGCTGAGCTGCAACGTATGCATTTCCATATCACCAATTCTTGTGGATATGTAACGTCGTATCGGTAAACTATGGCCTTAGATACACTCTGATTTTGTTTTAACTATGAACTGTATTACTTCAACTTTCTGCTTCATTTGGAGTTTTTTGCAAGTATGCTTTGAAGCATTTTGTCAGTTCCAAGTAACCTAAAAATGAAATCAGCGGAAGAGCGCTATTAATTGTGTGCGTTATATTAATCAGTTATACCTCCTCCATCATGGTCCTATGTTACATTATTATCTAGTATTTTGAATAATAAATAGGCCGGCACAAGACTTAATCACTGTACAGTGTGGCGTCAACAAATTTTAAACTAACTTGGTTCTCAAAGAATTCCTACTCAAATGAAAACTGCCCACCTTCGATGGGTTTCGAAACAGCAACTTTTACAACATTTGATTTCACTTCGACACTGGATAGTAGTGATTTGTAAAAATCTAAACTTTTTGATTCGGCTCTCTTAAGGAAGTCCTGTAGCTCCATTGCGAGGTGACACAAGGTGTCTACGAGAACGTCTTGGGGATGGTGGGTAGGGAAGTCGGTTTACAGAGTCCAGCGCCTCCCTCCTTTTTCTTTCTGTCTGCCCCCCGACCCCTTGGGTGCATTCGCAACCCCCTGCACCCACCCTCCTTGCAACCGGGGGTCTCTTTTGCCCCGAGTCCGCTTTTCAAGAGAGCCTCAATAAGGGAGGCTGTGGTTAGAGCACGCGCTTGGTTAGGCCATAAAAGAGGGAGGAAGAGAGCGAGTCAGAGGTAGGGAAGTGGAGTGCCTATCTCATTAAAGAGCGAGAGTAAGAGGGTGGAGAAAAAAATATCCTTTGCGATGGACTGAACTTTCCTGGATGTGGCGGCGGCGGGGGCGGTTAGAGTGGGGGCTGAGGAGTGGAGACGGGGTGGGGGACACCCGGTAAGGACGGACGGACGAGTGGGCGACGGTGGGCAAAAAAAGGAAAAAATTAAGGACCGTGAGGGCACATCACATCCAGATCGCTTTGCTAAGGGCTGCACGCGATGCGGTACTCGGGGTCCCTCATTCGGTCGGGCACCATCGCAAATTGCGGGGCCGCTCTTTTTCCCTCCTCTCTATGTTTCCCTTCTTAATTCCTCTCCCTCTTTCCTTTCTTCCGAGTATTCTCGAAATCTTTTTCCCTACCTACGTCTATCTCCTATGTGTCCGAGATCTATCCGTCCTGCATCTTATCTGCGACTGTAACCAAGCGATTGATCTTTCCATCGCTTTCAACTCAAGCAGTGCACTATGGAATAGTACATCGTACAACCTATCGAGTTCGCTTTAGTGGCAAACGTGTCGAAGCAGTGGTCTAAGAGCATGATACTTATAAATTGTTTTGTTCTCTCACTTAAGGCTTTCATGAACGTGGTATTTTGGGTTAGTCTTTGTTGGATCGGTTCCTCTGAGTTTTTCCTATCGTAGTATTCTCTTATTAACCCAATGCTCTCCCTACCTATTTCTATCCCGTCCTTAAGCTAATCCTTGACATCCCAGTTCTCATTTCCCCTTGGTTTTACATTCAATAACGATCCTCAACATCCCCATATCTGTATTCTTTGTTCCATTCACCTCCTTTTCATCCTTATAATATTTTCCGGCGAATCTCTCTCTCTCCTTTATAATGCAAAGTTGGTCTACATTATTCGTCTTACGTGCTTTACTACGAATCGTCCCAATCATGTTTCAGATTCAAGGTTTTTCTTACGTCCAATGCCGCCTTCTCTGAATTGTTCCATTCAGTGCCTCAAGTTCAGTGCTTCACAAAACGCTAAGCTCGTCAGTTTTTCATTGAAAATTTACTAAATTTTTAATGAAAAACCGGAACAATGTTGGGTTGAAGAATTGAATAGAGTTGAAAAATTGGTATTCGGTGGTGGTATTTTGTTATTGTTAAGAAAACCCGGATCACATCATCTGAAGTAGGATATGAACGTAGCGTCAAGTCATTTTTTTCTCGTATATCTACCTCCACTTTGCTCGATGCTCATTGTGATATTTCTCTTTAGAGGACAGTTTCACATCATCTTAATTAGGATATGAACGTAGCGTCAATTCATTTTTTCCCGTATGTTCACCTCCACTTTGCCCGATATGGTGCTCCTTGTGATATTTCTCTTTAGAGGGACAGCGCTGTGTCTTACGACGCAATATCTATGTGTGCTTATTGCTATACTATTATGTGCTGCGTCAATGTTCCCGAGGTATTTAGCATTTTATTAGGCGCAGGAAGTAAAGCGCGTTTTAGTTTTAATTTCTAAATGAAACATATCGTTTCATGAAATGGCAATTAATTTAATGCGGTAGTATAATTAGTCCATCTCACTTGACTGATGGCACTTCTGAGACTGATGGCACTACATATATGTTTCCTCTGTTGTCAAATTGTGTATTTTCCTGGAGTTTAAAATTCCAAATTTGGGCTATTCTTGTGGCTATCTTGAATCCTTGTATATAAAACATTAGTCATTTATTAATACGAAATTCTATTTTCTCAGTAGTGACAATATATTTATGATCATAGTATGATGGGTTGATTTTTGCAGGAAATTGCCACGTCAAAGTTTGCTGTTGATCATTTAGACCAATAAATTGTATCTATGTGTAATCTCTTCGCGACTTTTTTCAACTCACCAATCGTTTGTTCACCTTTTTTAGCGCTTATAATGTAATTAATATTTTTGTACTTATTTTATTTTTCGTTTTATTCGTTGACTCCCTTGATAGCTGACTTTTTCACCCATATTTTACGTTATATCCAGCTGTATTGTCTAGTATAGGTTTTTTAATGGCAAAAGTCAAAGCTGCTCCATGCATCCAACCAGGACTTCTCCAATAGCGTCTATAGTCCACCGTGAGTTAGAGGTAGTCCTGATCTGCCTCTAAAGATTATGAGTTAAGCATTTGTATGACTTTTCGCTGTTTTATGACTAGGTAACACGGAGTCAGTTTCTCAGAGCCCAGCCATGAACCCACGACCAGGATGACTGCCCGTAAGGTCGTTCATTCCCGAACCTCCTCCTCTGGCCAGCCTGCAGTAAAAGCGATGGGCATTTCGCGAAATTCGTACGTTGTCGTGGTGAAGGTGGAGGAAAAAAATAATAAAAAGCACTAGGGGCTCGTTTTTGGAGAACTTTGGAAGTGTTGTCTGTCGGGGGTTGAGAGAAGGAGGTTCGGAAATAAAAAAGAATGCGGCCGAGCGAAGAGAATACTCGGGAGAGAAGGATATTAACGTGACCGAAGAGGAGTGGATCAACGAGGGTGGAAGACTGAGCGGCGTCCCTTGCGGAGGGAGAAATATCAGTCATTAGTGCTCACCAAATCGACACTTAAAGGGACTTAAAAAGAAAAGTCGGGTCGCTTCGGAGGTCGCTTCCCCCGTAAAAAATGATATCGCAGCAAAAGAGCGAGAGTGGATGGGAATGCTGCGTTTGCCCTGTCAAAAGAGGGAGAATTTTGGTGAGGAAAGTCTCGTTCCGATATCTCGCTTGCAAGATGTAGAGAGAGGTGCGTCAGAGAGATAGATATTGGCGAGGGAGCTGAGAATCGATCTTGAGTAAATACGGTCGTAAAAAAAATTGAGAAAGGAAAAGGGAAAGTTGCTTCATTCCTCTCAAAACTGCTGTCTAGTTTGGTTCATGGACTTTGGTGAAAGATCTCTCTGGATCCCACATCTGAAATGAAACGGCATTGTTGGTTTGGAATTAGAATGAACGTGGACGTTCACCGGTCATTTCTTTTGCTTGATTTAGATAAATATATGGATGCATGGCGTCGATATATATTCAGCTCAAAACTAAGGTGTCGCATCTTTTTTGTTGTATCGTATCTTGTGTACCTGGATCGTGTTGTATTGTAGCATCTATGGAGCGCATACTGAGCCTAACAAAAACAAAACGAAGTTCCAGCATTCAGAATATTCTCCATCAAGATACCCTGTATGTTTAAAATGCTTTATTAAGCCCTGTTTGTTTTCATAATTCTCAGTAATTAACAATACTGTGTGAGTTTTACGTAGAATATATATTAGACGACCAATTTCGTGGAATAGTCAACATCATCAGGTCTGGAATAATGTCGTGGAATGTTGTTACTTGATGATGTCGACTATTCCACGACATTGGTCGTCTAATAAATATTATACGTAAATCTCACAAAGTTTTGTTAATTCCTGAGCATTTTGGAAAACTTTTACGAAGTATAGGCTGAATCTATTGAACTCGTTTTCATACTTTTTCCCATGCAGGTCGCCCTTTCTCTTCTCGTTAATTGGTTAATGTGATATCTTTGGAAGTTAAAGAATAGACTTTGTCGCTGAAAAAATAATTTTGTCAGACTTTTTAGACGTGATAATGGCGTAATTGGGGGGAGTGGAAGGAAACAGAACTCTCCTCACTCGCTCTTACAATGTGTAAAGCATTTTGTTCACAAGTCAAACCTAACCTTCCTACGACTGCTGCTCTATGGCATCACTGATGTGGGACGTGGAGGGTGCAATCTTTTCCGAGACGCGTCGAGAGGAGATGGGGGAAGTGGGGTGGGAACGTCGTAATTTCTATATGATTGCGAGAAGAGTGCTCTCAAGGTAGGGGTCGTCTCCATCCTCTTCTCCCGCAGATGGCAAGAAAATGAAAACTGGAGAAATCATTATGAAGGGGATCGTGTTATTGAAGCGAATCGCCCTTCTCTCCCACATTTTTTTGCCGTTCACCCCTTTTTCGTAATCATGTGACCGTGGAAGGGGCTTAGTGATGGTCGTCTGGCGTCTGGGGTACAGGTATTGCCGCCTGGATACTTTCTTGGGCTTGCTCCAAATTCTTCTCCATCCGAAATTTTTCCCCTGGGAAAGAAATGCAGTGGGAAAGGATTCAATAAGCGGTGTGCGTGAGAGAACACAGTCATCTGAATGTCGCGTTTAATTTGGATTGAATACATTATGAAGCCGAAATTTGTATCCTCAGTCCGACGGTCACTTTTATGTGATTTTTAAGGCTCAAATTTTCCGGGAAATTGGGCGTGGGAAGATTCCTACTTAGTATATGTATTTCAATCATTAGGAGGAGATATTGATTATAGAGAAGCTACAAAATTTTCATAATTGCCATCGTGCGCGCGCGGGTGAGGCATTATTACTGTTCTTATAGGATCATTTTTATTTTACTTTTGACTCGCAGAAGCAATCAAGGAATGAAGGGCATCCCGACCGCATTCTTAGTGTCTAATTATATCTCGTCTCCCTTGGATATTTTGTTGACAAGCTGTTCCACCTTTAGTGAAGGAATCATTGTATCTATAGCCGTTGAGTTTTAGCTCTCTGGTATGCAATGCCTACATTCACTTCAGAGAAGAAGATTTGTGTTAACTTTTACCAAAGCAATCATCTCTCTGTCACGTAAAATAGTTTTTAAGAAGCCTTATAAGTAATTTTACTATCAGATTTCTCTTTTTTCTGGTGAACTGGTTAGTTAGGAATATTTATTAACATGCACTTTTTGAATTATTACCAACCTCAATGCCATCTATTAAATTGATGGTTGGATGCTTTTATTCAATATATTCTGCTCTACGTAATCCTTACGGAATAAATATCAGTCAACAGTATAATTAACAGAAGTTGACTTTGGTAGAGATTTTAAGGATACCGTAGAAGTGTATCCGTGGAACTTAAGCTTTAATGTGTATAAGGTGTTGTAAAAGTAGAGGTGCGCGTAGTCGATAGAACAATGCGTAAACTCGAAGCACAGTAATCACTCTTAATCGGTGCGCTGTATTGTTAGTTGAGTTATGATTTCCCTGTTTCTCCCAGTTAAAAAGTTCATCAGTTGCTAGATTTTATTTACTTTTCTAGAAATAATCCTTTTGAAATACATGAACTTATGCGACGCGCACTGTCTTTCACCCAAATGATGCCTTCTCAGGGATTTAAAACAATTAAGATTAATTCAGTGAACAGAGTATTTTAAGGATTTTTCTACCTTCGCTGTTTAAGGAATGTCACTATTCACTACCTTTAGTTCAAAATCATAAGGTGAATTAATTTTTGAAAATACGTTGGTATAGTGGCATTAAGCCTTTATGCATTTGTAATAAAAAGCCATTGGAATGAGATATGAAGGCTTCGTAAATGCATCCTATTTCGGACCAGCAACTCCTGTTGAGGAATGTATCGAAGTTTGTCAGGCTACGCTCGACAGTCGAACTTAGTACGTCAAATAAGTTTGAAATGAGCTTTAAAGAGTTGTTTGTTATGAATTATTTTGAAATACTTTAATTTAATTTCCATGATATTTTGTTTTCTCATTTTTCGTACTCTCAGTTAAGCGACTGTCAGGTATCTCTCTGTGATCAATCAGTGGAATTGGTCAAAATATAGTTTTTTAACAGAAAATTATTTCCGCCTGATACCGTTTTACATTCAAGTTTACTTTTTCTCATGAGGTTTGTATGCTTACCTCATCATCTCTCGCGACCTTGCTGGTCATACATCACCTTTCATTCTCACATAGTCACCGAGAAAGACTTATTTACATGAGAAATAAGAGTTCATCAATGTGTGTGACAGATTTTACATATTGCATGCAAGTTAATAAATGTTTGAAATAATTATTGTTTTTTTAATTTTTTGTAAAGTAAGCATAGTTTCATGAAGAATAAGGATAGAGAAAAAAGATTGGACCAATGGGAAAACGTATTGCTATCCCTTCTGAAACATAAAAAGCTAATGGTGTTTTTATCATTATAATTGGAGGACCGGCCTTTTTTAAATTAAGGATGAAGAGTATCGTGTCATCAAAGCAAATTGGACGGTAAGGTAAAATATATTTGCTGTCTAACCCAACCAAAATGTATTTTTCTCTGAGAACTATACAGTAGCAAAGTCTTGGCTCCCGTAGGATATGCCTATTAGTGGAACATAAATTTTCCATATTTGCTAATTTTATTGTGAGTTACGAATTAGTTCACATGTTGAACTATGAAAAACAGTACAGGCAATGGTTATTAAATCAAATTCAATCATTCATTCTAATATGACGCTCACGAATATTGTTTGTTCTTAGCCTGTTGATTGGAAGCCAGTTTGATGAAATTTATCGTTTTCCCTTAAAGTAACTACTTGAGAACAGTTGGTTCAGAAAAAGCTGTAGAAGATTTCTCTTGTGAATCGTCTCTTAATCATATAAATTCTTGGATATTTTCCTTATAGTCCAGTTGAAACACTTAATTCGGTATTTTTGCGAAGATGATGATAGTTATCCAGAACTCTCTAAATCTGTCTTCTAAATATCATATTTTCGTTGTCATTTTTTGCTGCGAAAGGGATTTAGACATAGAATCGTGGCCAAAATTCTTTGATGTAGACCAATATTGTCTTGGAAACGATGAAGACTGGAAAAAATCGTCCTTCAGGAATCTGAAAAAAATGACATGATAAAATTGGCAGGTGGAGAATCAATATCTACTAAATCCATAACGTCTATGATCTAAGCATCAAATCGGCGGCAATCGTTTCGGGAACATCTATCGCGAAATCTATAATTTTCATTGACGTCTATGATTTTGATATGCTCCGATCCGAACGAATTCGCCACGAGGGAAATCAGGGCGGCTGCCTTGGCCTACTTCAATTACGGCTCATCCAGTGCCAGGCCGTTGACTGTTCCCGGCGCTTTCAAGTCTCCGTTGCCACACACCCATTGTCACTTAACCCATCGAGTGCACTCACAGGCTTCTCTCAGGGCCCCCAACGTATCAGTGGTTATAGTAGACTTGGTTGATTTCTGGTATTTATTGTTAAGTCCAATGCCAGAGATTGCTTTCCTTGAAGATCACATTCACGGTAAATTCGAGGAATGAAATCAGATCAGCCCCGTGAAGCACCTATTGTCGATCGAATTATGTTAGGCGATCGTCAGGCTACGATTTGTAACCTTGGAATTTTTTCTGCATCTTTACAAGCAGACAAGAAAAAAACGCTTTTTTGAACAAGGTTCAAATGCAAAGTTTTGACAGAACTACCGATGAGGGTTGATAGAATGGACTGAGGGAGCGTGGCTGATCGTAAAAGTTGGAGGGCAAAAACTGGGGCAAGCAGAACAATGAAATTACCCCGGTAGTTCGTTAGAAGGAAGTGGGCTGTGCAGCAAATACATAAGGAGAGGAATTGCCCTGGCAAAGGAAGCTTTCGGCAGTAGAATAGAGCCGATGACGGGGACCTTGGGCAAGGATTTGAAGATGAGGTGTTGGTTTAGTATTTGATATGGAGTTTATTGTTGCATGGTGCCAACACGTGCAATCTGAGAAGGGGAAACGAAAAGAGGCTTCAGACTTTTGAGATTAGGATGTTGCAGAGAATGGAGAAAGTGAGGTGGAATGAAGACGGACGAGGAGGGAAAGCTTCTTGAGAAGAGTAGGATGGACTGAAGGTGGTTGTGGTGGACGACGGGTTTCTGGAGGGCAAAATAGAGAGAAGGATGTTGAGTGAGTGGAAATGGGGAAGGGAGAGAACATGATTTAAAGATGGGGTGAAGAGAAGATAGTGTATATGCTGGGATGAAGAAAACAAATTTTATTGGTAGATATGGTGCTGAAAATTTTAGAATTAGGGGATTTTCACGCACTTTCAGTTAAACAGACGTTAACCGGTAGACTTACCTACCTACCTTACCTTCTTCAAAATAACTTGCGCTTTGGCATAACTAACATTTTTATTATAATACATGCCATAGTATCACAACCTTAGACTTTGATGCACTAAATTTCTTAATTTTTTCAACAAGAAGATGACATGACTTCTCTCTGAGGTTTCCACTGAGTGGGTAGGTTTCTACACAAGGCCTTTAATTGGCAGATAATTTTATACTATTATAGCTTACCCGGTTGTAATAGCAGAACTTGTGATATGATTGATTTATGCATTTTTTCTGTGTGGTTTTTCAAAATCTCATACTATAAAATTAATCGACTGGCATTTGCGATTAAATGTTCATATTTATGAATTAACTTTTTGGTACGATGCTTTACACCACTGTGTATTACATTAAAAGACTTTTGAAAATTATTTCAAACAAGTGTAATTATATGTCGTTCTTATGATACATTACTGATTTATTATTGCAAATATCTTTGGACATACTGCGTATTTATTTTTTTGACCGACTAATAATAGTAGCACTTCATTGCCTGCAAATCTATCTCTTTGAGCTTCCATCCAAATGTTGTTTGCTTTTTTGTACTTCCTTCATTTCGTTTAGATAAGTGGATCATTTCCCATCTGTTGGTACCTGTCTCTTAGTATTGTAATTCCCAAGATTTTTCTGTAAAAAAAATATTTAATGCTTTCCTGGCGAATTTTGCTGGTAAGCTCTGTATGGGCGTCTCACAGGCTGAGGTTCTTCCTTTTGGCTGACGTTTCGAAACCTCTTGTCTCCAAGACTGTAGGTGATTATAACATTCCTTTTACAAAGGTAAAAGTCTCTTTTCAAAATTTCGGCTAAACGAAGAACGACCCCATTGGTTTTTACCAATTTTTCACTGGTTTTATGGCTACTACCTGTATTCTACTTGAAGAGTATTTCAAGTGTAGAAAGTGCCTACTCTGTCCTTTAACGTCTTGGCACATTTCATTAGGAGTAGGTTTATGCAGGCGTGTTCTCTCCGCACTTTTTATAACCGTTTCTGTACTATCCCTTGCACCAGTTCCATGTAAGAAAAAATTACGACACCCTGGGTCGCCTCCCCAAATAACCAGCCACAAAACATTTTCCTCGAGTTTGAATTATTATTATCAGTGTAATCTACCAATTAAGATCATTTAACATGAGAAAGTGTAAGATGTTTTCCTGCGCAGACCACTAAATATCCATGAAGTTTCTTTATTTATTTCTCCATACGTCCTACCTCTTCGTCCCGTCCACACAACCTATTCTCTTCCTTCCCCAAATTCTATGACCCAACATTCGCTCACTTTATAAAGCCTTCTACACCCCCTTCACACCTCAGTTATTGTTTCAACGATTTAATCTGCCTCCTTCTAATCTCCCCGAGTAATATTCTTTCCCCGCCCACCATTCCATGGATTTCAAGAGTAAAATAGCGCGTGAAATTTTGGATCCGAAGCCCGTGTTAATCTGTTAATACTGTCGGAGTTGGGTCTGGCGGTTGGCCACGTCATTTTTTTATCGCCTCGAAGATTCTACGCCCATTCCTGCCAGGCTGACGCGTTGACGCACGCTAATCGCTGAGGGGAACGAGAGACATCTCACGCGGGCGGCACGAAATTTCCGCCGCTGGGGCGGGAGAGGAGGTACAGGGTGTCTGCTACGGGACGCTCTCTCATCTGCTTCACTTCGCAGTCACGCAACCACGAGCTACGCCCGAATCCTCTCAAGTCACTTTTACCCCCCCTCGAATATTCCAAATATCAACCTCCCCTCTCCTGACATTCCACTCACCCCGCCCCCTCCCACACACTCACAACGAAGCCTCCCCAAAGGAACAATCTTTTCCCTTTCCTCCTCCACTTATGATCCTTCCATCCTCCGTTCGCAGGACGGAACGAACGCATATATAATTTATTTCCTTATCTTCGAAAAAATCTCGTCCTTTTCCGTCGAAGTCATTTCATCGGAATCCTTTACCCGTTTCAATCGCTTTTACATGCTACTCTTCTCCTCTTTCGAAAATTTCTGCCGACTTCAAAGAAGTCGTTTCACTCCTGAATGGTTAGCGATGATCTTTCTCTCTCTCTCTCTCTATTTTTCCCTCACACGCCGTATCCTCTTGTCCGCATCCGGCCTTGTGCCTCATCCAGGCAGAAAAAAATCCCCGCGAATTTAAATGTTCCGGCCGTAGTTACGGAGTCGGTGACGCAAGTTGTCATTTTATTTGTTTTTAGTAAAGTGCTTTTTGGGAGAAGCTTCGGTGAAAGACGTTTGGCCATGTTTTTTGTTGAATCAGCAACGTGCGATTTATGAATTTGCATCTACGTACTTATCTACGAATCACCCCGCCGCCAGGTCGTGTACTTAACTTGATGCGCCAAGCATGAAGGAGTGGCGGATATAGAGAATAGAGCTGAAGAGGGCAGGTGCCTTCATCTGTTTCATAGCAGCATTTCTGGTTGCAAATGAAGAAAGAATACTTATCCCTATCTCTACCCCAATTTTTTATTAGTAACTCTTTTTCCGGTCATTGATATTCGTGATATTAGCTTTCCTCAGGTGTAATAAGCAGATTCGCTTCAACATTGATGTCACTCAGTATGCGCTTAGCAAAATTCATTTCTTGGCAGTAAATGATTGTAATATTAGTCTTTTATTTTTACCGAGAAATTCTCAATTATGTTCTTGCTATTGAGCCGCCTTCTGGTTAAAAAACCGATCTCACCATGAATCTCAGTTGATTTTTTATTTTTTTTATTCTTATAGTTATGATCCTAGCGTTGGGCTAATAGTTTAGGGGAGCAACCTATACATAGAAAAGACTAAAAAATAAACATTCCACCGCTGACTAGATTGCTTGTGAACGAAAAAAAAACCTTGAATTCCGAGTGAAATGAAGAGCTCTCATCTGCTGCTACAATTGTTTTTTTATGTTGATCCAACTGCTCTCCAGAGGTTGGCCGCCCTTAATCGTCGCTAATTTTCCATTTGAGGGAACCATTCGAAAATTATGACATCCGCCAGTACAATTCATCACAGAATGATTTGATATTTTTTATTTATGGTGCCCAACTGAGATTATGGTTTTAGACTATCAGTGATATCAACTTCTTTCGTCGATGGAAACAAACCGTGTCCTTAATCTAGAAAACTCTGGAATAGTTCCGTCAATCACCATACAAAAAAAAACCAAGCCGAAAATTTTGACCTCCCGACGGCTTGTTAGTCTGTCACTCAAGTCCCGACACCTTTCGTGTTTGATCCGGCATTTTGCCATCCGCTTTAAAAACAAATTGACTGAAAAACGGCGCGCGCCGTGAAATTATCCCTCCTTGCATGCATTTAAACGAGTCATTGTTTGACGTGAAGGGGGTGAGTCTGTGTGTGTGGCGGAGGAGGAATGGGGACACATCCGACCCCACCCTCCCCTCACCACCCACTCTCCCACCTGATGTTAATTTTATGAGCACTGTTTACACGGATTTGCATAATTGATTCGCAGTTGTGTTTTTTCCTTACTCTCCTCTTAACGCGGTATCCCTTTAAAACCGGAGTGCCGCCAATGTTTGCTCCCCCGTAACCGCTAATACCGTTTGGAGTTTAGATTATCTCGTTTGATAGCGAGCCAATTAAAGCCTCCCTCCGTTCTCCACTCTCAAAGCCATCTGTCCCGTCTCTCTCTCTCTTTTTCCTTACGCGTCACACAGCCGGCAGTTGTTTTTCGGATCGGCTTTTGAGCGGGGCCTTAAGCCCTTAACCGGCCTAACCCATCTCCTCAACCCCCGGATCCAGACGAATACTGTCTTTCCGCTTTCCCCGCCCCGCCCTTTATCTCTCCCACGTCCGCAAGTTTCATTACCTCTCGGATGCGGAATAAAAAAACATGCCGGGTGCAGGAAAAAGCCTTCCCGCTACCTTTTCTCCCTTTAACACCAATTAGCGATTTTTAGGAGGATATTGGCATCCGTGTATTCGGTTTCTTTTAATACACCTCTCTGAACAGAACGCTAGGCCAATTTCAAAGTGGCAATCCCACTTTGCTTTCGGGATGAAAATAAAATTTGCATTCTCTCTCTCTTCTTTATATCCTCTCATTTTCCTTTCTGTACTTCGCTGATGTTTTCTTTTCGTTCCCTCCAAGTGAGTGTCTGGATTAGTGAGTAATATCCACTCCACTACCATATATACCGAGAAGAGCAATCATGCCATCCGAGGTTTTGAGGTTGTTGACGCGTCGATCTGATAACACTGAGGTCAAGGGTTCAAGTACCACTATAGGCATCAGGACGATAACAATTTTTTGTAGCAGATACATCTGATATTTACCGCGAGTAAGACGTGTTATCATGTTCCATTTCATTACTGGTAACTTGTAGCGGTTGATTCGCATTGATAATGTGTTGAATATTCATTTTCATTGTTTCAGTGAGCGTAGATATTTTAATAAAACCTCCTGGTAAATCTTATCTCTGGTTAGAAGCCTCTCTCCTCCGTATCCTCGAATATACCTCTCAATTCGATCCGGATTTTTATGGCATGTATTGTTTTTTCATTTTTCTCCGTACTTTTCAGAATTTTTACAATAAGATATTTGCTCAGAAATTTTGGCTGTGTATTATCAGCTATTTTTTCACTAATATAGCATCCGTCGAAAACTTTATCGCCAGAGAGTGAAATCGCCAGACCTTTTCTATTAAAATATGTTTTCCTCTATGATTTAAGTTAATGGTATATCGGTCGTATTATTTCGAGTGCTGGATGGATATGTATCGCCTCAATCATCCTTTTCATTATAAAAGATTTGTCATCTCTTATTCTGCTCTTGAAGCAATAGTAAGTCGCATTGCGTGTTGAGTCAGTAAACTGACTTCCGTTGGTCTTCATTGACATGAAAAAGCGATGCCTTTGGGCACTACGAATTTGGTAGATGATTTAAAATGTCATTTTCTGCGTTTTTACCGAAACATTTGATTGAGGACATATTAATAGGTAAGTGGCTATCCAGCGCATCACTTGAAAGGCAATTGGCTTTTTCGCTAGCTTCTTACCAGTTCACAGTAATATAGTATCATAATTCTGTTTTTAATTTCGTATTAACCGCATTATAAAGGAAGCACATACATGAAACTGGAAGCACAAAGGAACACAAATGAAAAAGTAACTTTGTTTTCTTCCACAGATTTAAAACAAAGAAACAAAGTTGCTTTTTCATTTGTGAAATTCAACTTCCACATAGTTGAGCCTCAAACTATGGAAAGCTTAAAACACTTTAGTTTTTATTCACAAATCGAATTTATACCCATTTGCATATTTCCCTCCGGTGAAAAATGACTATGATGCTCTTCAGCTGACGTCATTATTTTCGAGCTGTAATGTCAATCCAAAAAGTACTGTGCAAAACATCAACACCATCAGTCTTTAATTATCTCTCATTTTAAATGAAATGGTATTCTCGCATTTTTCTCCTGCATCCTTTTTTTAAAATGATGATACCATTCTAATACCAAATGTACTTTCCCAGAATTTTGGCAGTATCTTAAATTGGCGAATGGGCTCTTCCTTTTTGCGTATCTATCTCCATTCTTTTCACCTGTGTCCGACGGCATCTCCTCCGAAGGCCTCGAGGTGTCTTTTCCGCCTTGGCAGTGGGACGGTTGCGGCCGGAGGGGGTGGTCGCGTGGTGGTCGATAAAAAAAGGCAAAAGAGGACACCTTACTCTCACTCCCTCCTGCCACCACACTCGAAAGAACACCCTCCCGACCCCCGTCTCCTCTTGCACGCGACTCAGATCCTCTGAAGAGGCTTATTTATTGACAAGTTGCCCGCAGGTGGGATTTTTTCCGACCAATAAACGTTTCAATTATTCTCCGCCCATTCCGTCATTATTACCTCGCTGTAAAAAAAGAGCTCTCGGAACAGTTGGTTGAACAGTGCCGTACACACGTCAATTCCTTTCGAGTCTGTGTTTTGACCACTTGAGTCTTTCTACTTTGTGTTTACCTGTCACCTTTCTCTGCCAACCCCATACTTCTCCTAAGAAAAATAGAATTTGTTAATAACTATTTCGATGTGGATCATTGTGCTTACGGCTGTGATCTGTATGAAAAAGTCTAAAGAAACATTAGCTTAATATTAACCAATTAAATGTCGGCAATTGACTTATTTCTTCTCTACTAGATCAATCATGCTCATCATATGTAAGATCTTTCATCACATCTTTTAACTGTCCCGTCATAATTGGCGTGCTTTGATCCACCTGTAAATATACCTTTTCTGCCTGTTTAACCATTCTTTTCCCAGTGCCACTTTTAAGTCAGTTATCACTAACTACTGTTATTGGTGTACTCTAACGAGCTCGTGAAGCTTTTAATATGATTATTAGTTTTCGCAAAAGCAAGTTTTTCGAAGAAACTACTTCTGAGACATTCGTTATAAACGTTGGCTAATGAAGAACTACTATTTTATTCATCATATTTACAAATACAAGGTAAAATTATTATCTGCTGAAGCGGCGGCTTTTTCAATATCAATCTCTTTATGAAGAATCGAATTCGAATCTCGTTGCTTGTAGGTAGATTGAACCGTTCTTCGCTGACGCCGAGAAAATGATCCAGGCCCCTAGGAAAAGTTGGAAAATGAGGTTGGTCATTTCGGCTTCATCACAGAGGTCTTTCGATCAATTAATTCATACTCAAAAGTGAGTCAAGAGCCTTTGAGGATGGATGGTACAGTTTGATATGTTTTCGATTCATACTTTCCTCTTCATACATTTGGCGCTGCGTATTTCTCCGTGCAGTGGAAAGAGGGACTAACCCGGACATTCGGGGACATTTGAGTGAAAGCCGGAAGAGGTTTTCTCACGGTTGGGACACAGAGACAGATCCTTTGGAACAGACTGTACCGACCAAACCATGATGTATGGTATATCTAGGTATGGATATATAGCCGGTTGGATAGCCTCGCATAAAAATGCACTAGATCTGCGATTTCAAACAGCCATCAATCAATAACTGCTTCCTCATCCATTTCGCCAAGGAACTGATTTTGTCTGGGGAAAGGGGCCAAGTGCGACGGACTAGAGCGATAGCTTAAGGAAGGCAGGAGGGGAAGAACATTCAGAAGAGGCGAAACACTGACTTAATGATCGCGTTTTGGGAGTTTCCAACCTTTGGTCTAAAAGACTTGATTTGTGGAGCACCCAGCAGGTTCGTCGAAAAAAGCTAAGTATTTTTTCTCCCTTCAAACAGCACCTTTGAAAGCGATCCGGCGATAAAGTAAGCAGGTCTGAGGGTCTCGCTGTGACGTATAATATTCACTAATTCGATTTGTGTGGAGTTTTATTTCCCGAAAATTCGACCGTCGAAGGGCTTTGTAATGATCGGTTTTGGAGCTTTTCTCCTCCTCCTTCCCCTTCGTCTCCGCCTTCCCTCTCCCTTTTCCCTGCCCGTGCCCACCCATCCGAGTCCTTAAAGCCCCGGCCTCGCCTCCTTTCCCTTTTTCAGCCCGATCCCCCCGACCAACACTCTCTCGCCTCATTACCCGGACCCAAAAGTCCAAAACTCCCTTTGCTTACGGCCAAGGCGCACTCAAAGAGGACCACTTCATCGGGTGAGATCCTCGGGAAAGGGAATGGAGATCGCTGTCGGGTGTGCGATATGACGACATGTCGAAGTCATTTTGACTTCTTTTCCTGTCGACTCAGTCGCTGGGAATTTATTTTAGCCTCTGACATGTCAAATAACGTCATGCACGTGATATCATGCCAACCAATTCAGAGGTTTGTTGCGGGGAAATATTTATCACTAAGGTTACCATATTCTTATGTCTTGAAAAATATTTAGTTTTGAATGGGACCAAATACGGATATTCTTTATATGAGTGTAATTCAATGGTACATATTTGTTATAACCTTTGAATGAAGTTACAAAACAAAATTAATACTTGCAGCTGTGGCGGCATGTTTTATTACCAATTTCTGGTGGAACACTTTACTAGTGGTAAAGTGAACCCTTTTTGGCTTCTGCATCGAAATTTCTCACCATACATTTTCATCGCCGCGTATTTCTCTGCGCAGTGGACTGCGGACGTAAATGGTGACAATCTTGAACAAATTTAAGGAACAGGGAGGACATCGGGACAGACCCTTCAAATGTGGACTGTCCCGGCCAAATGAGAACATTTTGTAAGCCGAATCATAAATTTTAAGAAACTACGGCTGATATTACATCAGGAAATAACGTGCTAATACCGGTACGAATGTGACATTCAAATATGCCCTATATTTTAGGTGTGCTACCGCTGATTACTAATCAGATATAATTAATATCAATGTATTTTGTGAAAGCATAAATTACAGAGATGCATGAGAAATGTAGAATGCACGCAAGAATGGGGATATCGCGTGTCGATATTCATTGTTTTATTATATGGACAATTATCGACTTGTTGACTAATGTCAATATGGATTATACTTATGGAAACCTTAAACTAGGGCTATGATTATCGATTCCTTGATGTGACGATAACGATAGCCTTAACCAAGTGGACGATATTGACTGATATGGCCATGATTCCTTGTTAATTTAGAGGTAATTATCATTTCGATATAGAGTGGCTCACAGCCGGAATGTGTTATGGTTTGGCGGTGCGCAGTGTTCGTCCATTCGGGGAAATCCCCATCCCTTCTAATTCTAATATGGAAACAGAAAAAGAAGATCTTATTGGAGACAACGGAAAAGGAGAGATTCTGGGAGTAATGATTTTGAAATTCAACTTTCAATTTTTAATCGAGAGATGGAGGAGATGCTCTTTTAGCCATTATTTTAAGTTCCGTTATGCCTGATATTTCCCAATAGGAAAGTTTTATTTGCCTTTAGTGTATACATTATTTATTTCTATGCATTTATGGTACTTTTTAATATTTTTAATTCAATTTCTTCTAGTGTACTGTGTAAATATCATAGATCATAATTAGCTCATTTTTTCATCCGATGGAATTCAAGATCCTTGGTAATAAGTTAGGATTTCATAGAAGCTGTACCATTTGTGTTTTGAAATGCGTATTTCTCGTCGAAGAATTATGTTAATACTCGTCACGATAGTTATGAAGTGTGGCCAGTTAAAGTAATAATTTTGTAACTTGTGGTAATTAAGTTTATAATTCATGATTAAGGCCTGTGTCATTACCTGCCTACTTAATTCTCACGTCTTATTTATTTATATGTATTACATGACATTCATTTTTCTATAGTTACCTGATCTAGAACCTTTAGTGGAATAGCAGGATTTTTATATTCCCTCATGAAAATTCACCAGCGTCAACATCCTTAATATATATTTTAACCATCGACCTCTGAGAACTGCCAGGTATAGTTTAAATATATATGTGGAGTTCATAGAATAATTTTGATGTGGCTTATCACGGGTATTATTATGGTCCTAAACGCTAGGGCATGGTAATCAATTGAAATAAATTTACATGGCGTTATCCCTCTGACGATACTGAACGGCCTTCATTTGTATGTCAAATTTTAGAATATTTTTCGTGACCGAGAAGGATATCTTAGCCATGCCTTCATCCGTTATTCCATAAGGTCACCATAACTACCAGATCGGACGCGTACCGAATTTTAAAAAGCCGTGAAACCACGGTGCGGTGCACCTAAAAGAGGTTTTCCTAAAAGAGATTTCTTCTGAGGGAAAAAAAAAGTTTCTTTTTCGCCCCACCATCCCACTCCACTTGAAAGGAAGGACTGTGGTGGGTCACTCATCGGTATCGCCCAAAACGTTTCCACGGAACGGCGACGATTACTGGGATATTTTTCGGCGTCACCTCTCTCGAAAAGGGGTAGGAGTAGAAAGGAGAGGAAATTCTTTGCGAATGGCGTCGGGGAAGGTGGAAGTAAGGGGGGTTTGGATAGTGAAAAGAGGTGCAGTGAATATGAGGGCACGAGTTGAACAGCGGTGCTCCAGCGGAGGGAGATGGGACTGATTTTGGTCGTGCGATATGACCATATATGTCAAGATCATATCCAGACTTTGCGTGTCAGCTGTTACGTTTTCGAGTCCTAATTACATTATGCCTATTGTAACTCCAGGTGTAGTGGCATTCTGTATACTAATATAGTTCAAAACAACCGATTATTATCATGCTTTCTTCATGTCGTCGGCGCTTCTATATATTTGTCGAGGGCCGATGTTGAATAATGTTGTGAGAACAGCCCTAGTTTGGGGAGGTGAGGCATTTGGTAAATGGGAATGAATCAGAGGGTTCAGGTGGAAGCGAAAACACGTGGGACGGTGAGAGGAGCAATTCATCTGTGAGATGGAAAATTATGATGAAAGGGAAGAACGAAGGGTGAATACTATGGTGGATCATCGGGAGAAGCTGTGGTTGGTGGTGGTTTCTCCTCGTGTGGTCTCGTGTGATCTCGTGTGATCTTCCGAAGCAGACGGAGTTAAGAGGTGGCCGAGCATGACGACCGTGAGAGATGCGTATCGATGCGTTTGAGGGGAGTGAAGCCCCTTTCACTCGATTCAGCAACACTTATTTCCGAACAATCGAACGAAGAGTCTTGAATATTATGACATTTAATTAACTTTGTATTTTCTATACATCAATGATTCGCAACACCGACCGATGAGCACGTAGATATTTGTTACTGTTTTTTTCCGCTTTGTGAAAAGAACGAAGAGGCAGCTAACAGGGACTACTGCATACCTGTTGTAACTTGAAAGTTCCCTCTTTGGGCTTGAGAATGGAACACATGGGTAAATAAGAGGGAGTTCATGCGTTTGCCTGTGCTATACTTTTAATTGTTGACACATTTTAAACTGGGGTAGAGTGATGCCGATGCAAAATATTAATAAAATGTGCTAACCACGTAGCACCTCAGAGAGGTATTTTGAAGATGATGTCATTTACATCCAGGAACCTTGCTAGAAGCCGCAGAGGTATGTGGCTGGGTATGTGAGAAATGTAAATGCAAAAGTAATTTAGGTACATTGCAGCAGAAAATTCTTCATACTCTAATGAGCTTCATATGAAAAATTGAACTACTTTTTGGGGTAATTTTTAGCCAAAATTACCCCAATCATACTCAACCTTGATTCAATACCATGTATTAGCTCCTCCATTGGTGTTTCGCAATACGATAATGGAAATATATGAGCATATAACGTAATGAGAAGATGGGGAAATATGGTAAGGAAGAGGGAATGAAAACGGAAATGTTACGGTTCATGCGAACTCACCTCTAAAGTTTGTGTTGTTTTGAGTTTTAAAACTGCTGCCTAAGTAAAAATAATATAGATGTGATCGTTCATTTAGCGGCATATGTTGTATTTTAATATTACTACCGTATTTTAACTTTATTTTCAGAAAATTCATATTCGGTAATTTTTAATGGTAACTGTCACTCATTTTTTGAGAATGTATCCTAAAAAGAGCCTTAGGTGGTGATTTACTGTATTGTGCTGCATTGGCTAAATTGTAAATGCTCTCTCTGTAGAGACTAATGACAAATCCAAATAGTAAATTTCTTGCATCTTTATAGTCATCAGAGAAACCCCTCCCCCCCTCCAGGGAGGTTTTGGACCATTATCTAGCAAAATAAGTAGGTAATGTAATACGAGCGTCTGTAAATAAAGTGAAATTTGATTCAATTTTTTTGTGTCGCACGATCGACTATAATTTATACCTAAAATTAAAATTTATTAGTAAACATTCATTATTTTCATACGTGAAATTATATTACCACGTAATAGTTTATATCAGGAACGGGGGATGATATTCTGAACTTAGGTGAAGAGAAGAACTGAGAATAAAAACGCTGAGAACTACTTGTATTTAAGGTTCACCACTGTCCCTCCAAATCCTATATAGTATGCCTAACTATTAACCTTTTTTCAATCATGATATAGCCATGTAAAAGTTCAGCAAGAAACTAAATGTTTCTCATGGTAAAAGAATAGTTGATGGCTTAGCCGTGACAGGTCAGTGAATATCGAGATGAGTTTTCTATATCAGGTATGATACGTAAGAAATGTGATTGCCGAGGGGAAAAGATGTGTAACTTCAGAGAAGAATATAGCCCATATATTTCGTCCGAGTATGCTACAATCATGAATGAAATCAATTTTAATAATAGGTCATTTAAAGTGAGACATCTTTCTTCGCTACTATTCTCGTGTTTTTATCTCGGTGCCTCCGTCACTCCCCCCCCTCTATCTGGCATCGCATTTACGATGCATGATGACAAAACAGGTATTCAACTCGTCTGGAATGGATGACCTCCCGCATACCCACCTCATGTTTATTCAACATACACCTATAGATGAGTAGGGTCAATATGAATTTGATTCCCACTGGGCACGAATGAATCAATATTAAGGCATGTGATTGAACTTGACCCGCACGCCTAAATTGCTACACTTGCTAAGCGATAACTATCTTTTCCTCGAGGACTTTTCCTATTGTCTCTTTTTTTCGTAGTCCTATTCGTCTATTTTTGCTTTATTTGATTTTTTTCATCACCAAGTCTAATTCACCCCTGATATCTGATAAGCAAATTAACAGAGGGTATTACGAATATTCATTTAGTACGGAATGACTGATGGCCGTTTGGCACGTATCCAATTTGACGAATGTATAAGCTTCATGGTAGGATATTTTATGAACTAAGTGCTTTCATAATAATGAGGAATTATAATCTCCATGAATCCCCTTCCTCATCTGAGTAAGATCATGTTTCTTCTTTATGTAATACACCTTTCACCTATTTGAAAGCTATTCGTGCTGTTTTTTTAATTTTGGAGCAATATTTATCTTCTGCCTTGCTAAATATAAGCGGATAGATTAGTTTCAAGTTCCGAGAATTTGCATTGGTTTTCATGAGAGCATGTTGATCTTAGCAGCGTCGCCTACATTTCTGCGCGTTATTTCTTGATTTTTCACTTCATCCTCCCTCACCGAATGCACCCAGTGGGAAAATAGATGCATGGTTAATGTATTTCCTCGTCTTAATATCTTTGTAATTGCCTATGCATTCCTGCTGATTTAGGAAGAAAGCATTTTGTACGCCTCTAAGGGATATTTTTTCTCTACACCTAATCAACATTTTTTTTTACTTTTTACAACACTTTACTTTTTATTCCACCCGTTCGATTTTATTTTTTACCCCGATGAACCATGGTTGCATCAGAAATATACTCTCAGGCAATATGATTGGAATTTATTTTAGTGTTTACGTTAACGATTCGATATTTTCTTCTTTCATGCACTTTAATGGGTATTTTCAAACTCAACTGTTGTTGTAACGTTTTGAATTTGGAGTATGACAAGCTGTGGTTTTTATTCATTTAACGTTTCCGATGGACAGTACTTTCAAATTTATAGTTTCATGTACCAAGTGACTTTTTAAATTTCTATCTACCAACCATTATAGGAAGCAGAGAAAGGGACTTGGATTTCATGATATTGAAAGTGTCTGCAGATGAGCCAGACTCCTATCTTAGTTGGATTGTTCATGCATATAATTTGGGAATATTTAACTGGGAAACGGTTGCTAAATTAGTGTTTGGCCAGCTGAAGGCGTAGTATTTAACCAATTCCATCATGTATCCTTTAAGTCCTATATCATATCCTCTTAGGTTGCATTAAGTTTAAAGTATCCAGCGATATTTTGTAAATATGTATTTTCCGAGCCGGTTCCGACATTAGCAATGTCATTTTCAAGCTTGAAAATGACTTAGCTAATGTCGAAACCAGGTCGGAAAATAAAATTTTTTCTGTGGAAAGCGAACAAAAACCTTTTCATTTTGAGATATTGATATCTCTTAGGTTGTGCCTGTCCCATGAAATTTTGCTGCCAAAGACAGTTATCATTGCACCCCACAAACCTCATATCATCCGTTTGGTTGGTTGATTTGGGACTGGATATTGTTTGCTGTGGACGAATGACAATTTCCCCAACGTGACTACACCATTTACCTGGTTGTCTATGCATTTCACTGGAGATGATACGTCGACGGCAATTATTCCAGTCAAATGAAAAAAAGGATGGCTCCGCTTCGGTAGCTTCCCTCTCCTCGTCAAA
This sequence comes from Ceriagrion tenellum, assembly GCA_963169105.1. Taxonomy (NCBI): domain Eukaryota; kingdom Metazoa; phylum Arthropoda; class Insecta; order Odonata; family Coenagrionidae; genus Ceriagrion; species Ceriagrion tenellum. Next base: position 79,009,339 of record OY720635.1, read on the forward strand.
TTGGGGACACGCATCTCTCTCCTCTCATGTCCACCTGCCTACCCGCAAACCATTTATCGATCCCTTTTGAATGGATGGGGCGGTAATGTATTACAGTGCCACAAGTTTCCTGCGACGGGCTCCGTGTGTCACTACTCTTTTTTGGTGCATCAACCGTGTGTATCCCTTTGCCCTCCCTCCTCCGTGAGCGCTTCCATCCCTACATCATCGTCCCTTCTCCCTCTCTCCGCCGCGCCAACTCTTTCCCTCCCGACAACATCCCTCCCTTCCCCCCTTTCATCCCTTCTCTTCACCCTTGCAGCGCTCGCCAAAGGGCTTACCATTGATCCGCCAGAAGGGAGGAGATGTATGGGGAGGGGAGTAGAGTGGGAAAGGGGGACGGAGGGTCCCAACCGCGCGCCGCCACCGCACACATGCCACGTGGGTATCGATCGGGTGCGGAGTGCGGGGGAATGGGCCGGCGGCTGCCGCCGACGTCGCTTGCGGGGGCCTACGAAGGGAGGAGTAGGAGTCCCCGCCGCCGCCGCGGGGAGCAGGGCGTGGAGGGGCGTTATGTACCAGCGGCGCGGCGGCGGTGGGGCGCGGTTTGACGGTGGGAGAAAGGGGATGTACTCTTCCTCCGGAGGCGAGCGACGGCGGCGGCGGTGGGAGCCGGGAGAGCCGTAGGGCCGGGCTATGTTCAGATTTCAGTATCGCGTTGCCATACTGATACATTTTGATTCGCAATGTTTAGCGATGTATCAAATGTCATCTTACGATGTGAGTTATAAAATAGGGATATGCATCATACAGTGTGACATCTCATATCAAATGACATCGCGTATTATACTTTAACTCTTAGCATAGTGCATTGCGTCAGTTCGGAACCGATATAGCTTGGTGATGTAAACGTAGCACAGCAATGTCTCGTGAATAGCACAAGTAGATACATTTCATACTAGTTCAGTGTTATATTGTCGCATGATAATGTTTACCGCGTGATAATACATTTTACATATCAAATATGATTTTAATCGCATCGTATGCTGAGATGAAGTAATGAACTGTGTTGGTTTACAAGTCGATCCGCATGTAGAAATACAGAGGATATTTACTCGCTTCCATTCATTCCTACCACAACCGGCAGATTAATTAAAGGATAATAATGGCCATATCAATTTATATTGTGAGGACATACTCCGATGGGTCAACATCGGTTATCGGAATCGATGCATCTCATTATTCCACCGCCTTGCGGAGATAATTCTGAGAAGGGCAACCGGATTCGGAAATCCTGTTACCCTCAGTGTATTAATTCAAGAGCTTGGTTGGAATGGTTATGTTTTGGGATTTGTGGGCTGGAAATGGCGCATCTATTCTCTTTGTTCGGGATATGAGTCCTTTTGAGATTATCAGAGCTCTATTTATTTAAATAAAAATTTATGGTCAAATTGTTTGTAGTCCTCATGCCTTTTTTCATATTTTTTCTATTATGGATATGAATTGAAAGATTTTGTTTTTAAGCTTATCTTTTTAAATTTAGCTTGGGAATGCCCTCCGGTTTCGAAAATGCGAAATTTATTTTCGGGCGGAAGTTACACTACATTTTAAAACAATTATATAGGAAGTATGTATTAATATGCAGGCAAGGAAATGGAGAAACTAGCCGTGTTAAGTCTTCGCTCGCGTTTTTAAGCAAGCTTAGGCATCACGTCGACTTTTAATAAACATAGGTACCGAGCTATAAGTTTGCCTAGGCCAGGATTTTTTAATATTTTTATTCTATATTGAAATGCCTTTGAATGAGTATTTATTGTTTTATGATCTAAGAAATCTGCATTATTCATGTAATTGGTTTTGAACTGGGGAAACTTTCGCTGATTACATCATCAGTATTAGAGTCGATAGAGAATAGCCTAAAATATTGTTATTATTTTGATTTAGCTCTTCGCTGGTGCTTACCCTTGGAAATTTGACATGACAGATTCGGATAATTACGTGATTGCAGTTTGACATTTTGTATTTAAGCCAATAAAGTTTACTAGTGACAACACCCCTGAAGTGTGATACATAACCATTGCCTTCGATATTTCAACTAGTTTTCTCGCATAAGCGCATGAATGCGTCTTATGCCGAAAAAATTGCAAGTTTTATTGCTTTACATCAAAGCATTTTTTATGTCAAGAGGAGTTGTAATTGATTTCATGAAGCGTTGGACGAAGAAAATATGTTTTTGTCTACTGTATTTCTTGTAAAGGACAATATTGAACTCGTGGGCATTGGTGGAATTATATTGGCCTAAATTCAAGATCCTGAGGAAATTGTTTGGGAAACCACAATTCTCGGTTACCGTTTTCCTGGAACTCTTAAAAGCTGTTTTGACCGTAACTGTTTGGAAAATAGTTTAACTTCTTCATGGTGGGTAATTATAAGTGACCTTATTCTCAGAAGTATTTTTGAGAGCAGTTTTCACTCTCAAAGTCAACATTGAATAGTTCCCAAAGTATTCTTGTGAAACTTATGTGTTCTAATTTTTTATTATCCGTATTTTATTTGTTTGAGTGAAATCCAATGCAGTCAAATGCGGAAGTTTATCTTATTTGTTTTTAAATAGCTATAATTAAATACATACGTATGCTATTGATCAAAAGGCGGCTTTTAATGGAGCAAGTGGCTGAGTGAGAAGCAGAACTAAATGTATATTTGTCATTCCTTTGAATTACGATGTGTTTATTAAAATATTTGATTAATGAAAGGATCGTTTGAATACCAAAATCACCCTTTCGTAAATTTTATCCTCAATCAAGGATTAATTGCTGCTGCAAAAATTATTACTAACGTGCAGTTTACCTGTGAGATTTCATTCCATACGCATTGAAATGACTTCAAATATAATTGCAGGATTCTGAATAATTTCTTCTTCTGATAACATTTTTAAAATGCACTGTAAACATAATATAGTGGATTGTAGGATTTGTGTAATAGATGATACTTTTCAAAATAATTTATATATTTATTGAGAGTTTGTTGGGTATGTAAGCCCCCACTGAACTGCGTAACCAGAAAACAGTGAAATTGATTTCGATCCACTGTCACCGACTGATGCAAGACCTCTTACAACGAGGCGCAGAATATTGTCACACATCGTAAGCAGGTCTAATACGTAGTGCATTTGGTAGCCTCTGGTCTCGTCGCTAAAAATATATGTAACTAAAATAAATTACACTCGGGGCGCCGTTCTCAATATTTAGAGACTTGGGCACGCGTGTTGATTTTTTTCTCTCCGATACGCAATCAATCACACGTACTTCCGCAGGAAAAAGACGAAGGAAGAAGGAAATATTGCAAGAAGATATTGATAAGAAAGTACTCAGTTTTTCGAGGGAGGGGTCTTGATTGAGATTAAGCAGTCCCTTGTCTCGCCTGGAACTCATCAGCATTACGTCAGCGTAAATCGACTAAGTGATTATTTTAACGCCGCATGATGTATGAACGAATACTCAAAATGTAGTTTAAAATCGTGGATTAAAAGTGAAAAAAAGTTGCGTAAACTTGTGTAAAAAAACTTATGGAGGTACATATTCCCGAGAGCCTTTTCGAAAAATCCAGGAAGTGGGTTGTGAAAACGTGAGAACACTACAATAGATAATTGTTATAGTCTTATTGGTTGGTGAAAGCAGGAGCGGGAATTATTATAAGGATAATAGCAAGAGAAAATCCGCAGAGGCGGTCAGGCGATAGAGGCAGGAGTAAATAGGAGAGGGAAATAGATGGCGAAGGGAGGAGAGTCATGAAGATGTAGAGAGGAGGCGTGTTACCAGGAGGGAGAGGGATGGCATAGGGAAGGAAGGAACCGGATGGTCCAGCTTGGAAACCGGACTGCGCTATGGATGCGAGAGTTTGGGAGGCTGCGGGTGGGGCGGGGTGGAGGGCGGGGGGGGAGAGATTGAGAGGGAGGCGGGGGAGGGAGTGGAGGGGAGGTGAGGAAATCGTGCAGCTGCGGCCGGGGGAGGGGGGAATCGCGGCGGAGGAACGGAAGGTTAGGGGAAGGGCGAGAGGGAGGCATGGCGGGGGGGAGAAGGGGGGTCGCTTTAACCCCGCCCCGAGGCCCCGCCGGTTTGTAAGCCACGCCTCCTCCACCTCTCCCCGCTTCCTCCTCCTCCCTCCCGCTCCATTTCCCCCCTAGTCCCCTGCACACAGGCCTCTCTCGGCCTCTCTGCTCTGCACGGCAAATGCTCACACCACCACTTCGGATTCCACGCGGATTCGTCTCCTCTCTTCCACCTCTTGGAACTTCTCCATTTATCCCCTCGCCTTGCTTCGTCTCCCTCTCTTTTGCCCCGCGCGGTGAGGGCTACGCTTCGCGGCAGGGGCGAGGGTTTCGTTCTGGGGTCCCCACTTCGCTTCTGCTGCCGTCCTAGTTCTGTTTTCCTGACTGACGTTCTCTGGGCTGTGTGTTTAGCAAATGCCTGATACGTACGTGCATTAAACTCGGGAGTAAATATTATCGTCCGTGTTGGTCTGAAATCGCGTGGACTGAAATTTTCGATGTTACGCTATTCTTACATGAAATCACCGAGATATTTTTGGCTCTTATCCCTGTCTTCCTTCGTATCTGCTCGTTTCTAAGTAATTCCAAACCATGGTTTACTCTTGTTATTCTTCTTTATTTTCGCTTCAGGTGGCGAACACTATATTGTCCACTAAATTTAATTAAAAAACACAGTGTTTTGACTTCTTATTGATTGCATCTCGAAGTCTCATTCATAAAATATAAAATAAGTATTTTTAATTTTCCTTCGCTTCGAATGTTTTTTATTTTATTTTCAGTGTATTTATATATGTATATTCTTAATTATTTCCGCATAGAATAAAAATAGCCATAATAACACTCAATTTTTGGATTTTTTGTAAATGGACTGGAATTAATTTTTTGCCAATTGTTTCTCTATTATCAAAAGACCCCTCTTACAATATCTCTCCTTCTTGCCTCTTTCCTTGTATGACAAACACCGTATCACGAACCACATATTTCTTCAATGTTTCATGTACAATTTATGAATCTCTTGTAAGTCTTTTGGCGTTAGATCTGCTGGATTAACCTTCAAAAACCTTATAAAAAGCTAGATTCCTCCGTATAATCGGCTTAATGTGAAGTAAATAACGCCCACGGAGCCAAATTCAAACTATCATATTTTCTCTTCAATCCCAACTGCCTGATCCCTAATTCGCCGCCTAACCGTCATTCCTCTCGTTCTTATTTCCCTTGGCGTGTTTTAATTCCTACGTGATTTGAGTAGATGACCTTTTTACTGTTTTTGTCTCTTATTTCAGTTGTTAAATTTTTCTCTTCATATTCTCAGCTTAATGTTACACTAATCAACGTCTGCCCCTCCTGTGTCGTACTTTAATGCTCTGCATGTATCTTAAATGCCTAGGAAGCGAGCTTCTCTGTTCATCCCGTGTATGTTCTTTGCTGAGTCGAATGCAAATTATATGTTTCTATTATCTGGTTGCGTGTATCGATCGCAAAAATGATGTGATGCCTAAGCTTGATTAGAGGATGGTATGGCTTACGGTCTGGGAGTATTTGTAGTACATAGTTGAAGTTAGTGGTTCCATTTCCAGGAAGTCATCAGATTTCATCGTCTCTCGTTATGATAAAATTAACATAAAAATATCTGTACACATCAGCTTCGTGGAAATGTCAATTAGTGTTTGCCAAGCGCTCATCCTTCTTAAGATGAAGGTCTGTTATAATCACACCGGGGGGAAATGTAGATCTAGCATTATACAATGACAGGCAAAAAAATGTTTTCAGAAAAATACCGCACAGCTATATTAAATATATGCTATAATAAATAGGTAACGGTGTTAATTTAATCGCTTCTTAGTACAAAGAACTATACTGGTTCAGTATCAATTTAAGTATTGCAATAAATCCCTTGTGCATGCTGTAAAATCTTTTTTGGAGCAAAAGTATCCATATTGTAATATAATAATATGTACTTTCGTGTAACTAATTTTCAGCAAATGGGAGATAAAAGTTCCTATTATATGTCTCATAATTTTTTATGGCGACCATCTACTTTGATGACAACTACTCCGGTCCAACTTCGTAAACTAGAGGCATTACGGATTGTCATTCTCTTGTATACAAATATTTACAAAGACTGTGAAGTATAATATGGTGGCTTAGATGAAAGTCATTAAATCTTTACTACCAAATGAAACACAAAATTGAATTTGCAGGTAGAATCCTCATTGAGATATCATGTTACATCGTAGCCGCTTTTATAGCACTTTTTCCCTATCCCTTTGCGTTACGAATACATTAACCTAATGTTAATTTTTCGATTAATTTCTCCTTGAATAATAACATATCATTCACATTGTTGAGCGAAATATTTATTACGTTTTATTTCGGCAAAGTTATCACCTAGAGCTGCTTCAAATTAAGGGCAGACTTTTCTTTGACCCACGTGGCAAAGGAATCCTTAATGTTCCTTTGTTGGGACCTTAAAGATTTTGGCACCTTAATTGTATTTCTCCAAGCTCTCAAAATGATTCACATTGCTAAGAGTTTAATTATACCCGGCGCTAATGATGACTCCTCTTTTTACTTAAATCGCTTTTCTAATTAACAAAAATTTCAGTTGCCGGTAGAGAAAAAATAGATATTTTATCAAACCGCTTTCAGTACGTCCCTCTTTAGCATCGACATGGAAGGAGGATCTCTGTTATTTTTTATGTAGGTACATATACGAACGGACCAAATGATTGCCTCGAGGAAGAATGTTGATCTCTAATGACCGGCGATTCCCGTACGCTTTTTATCACTGCCGCATGCACTCGGTATGGCGTGAAAAGACACGACGCGCGCAACCCCCAATTAAATCCCATCCTTTTTTCTCCTCTCTTTTGTTTCGTGCGGGGGCCTCCCCGATTTATTTGGACCTCGAGACTGTTGTCAGTTCCTTATTCGCCCGGGACAGTCGATTGATTCGCTGGTCAATTTATTTTTCACGTCCAGTGTGATTCGGTGGGGATGGAGGGAGAGAGAGAGATAGTTCGACCGGGCCAATGAGACCCCGAGCCATTCGTGTGGAGTCATTAAAGGGCACAAAGAATGATGAGGCACAGTTCCTCGAACCCGGTCATTAAAGATCTCAGCGGGCCACCACCACACGAACGAAAAAGGAAGTCGCTTTATTATTTTTCATTTTTTTGTTTTATCCGAGCGGAATTCAAGTCAAGTGCCAGAACCTTTTACCCCTCCACAGTGTTCGTGAAATCTACAAACATGTGGGCACTGTTGTCTGAACATAAAGCACTGCCACGTTTGAGTCAACGGCATGGTCTGCTTTAATTCAAATCGAAGGTTTAGGGTTTTCGCTTGGTTCATGCTTTTATCTGCACTGTCCTTTTCTCTTCCATAGTGTCGGTGAAATCTACGAGCATGACGGCATTGAATACTTAACATAACACATTATAAAAGAGACCGTTCCTTATGAAGTCCGACTGTATGATGTGGCTCCTCAGTAAATTTGCTTAATGCCAGCGGTGCGAAATGATCAAAATGAGCGGATAAACCTTGTGCTATACGGAACACTAATCGTATTGCGTGCTTTACAGCATACGAAAATTATTTCATGAAGTAACTTATTTAAATTTAACATGAGTCCATAGCATTTCTATCTATTAGTATTAGTGCATAATTTCTCAGCGCACGTCCTCTTTTAATGATCAGTAGGTAAAGTTTTAAAGAAACTCGAGTTGTGAAACCCTGTCACTCGACATTCGTCTCTGAGTATCATGATGCCTGTAATATGCTGAAATGATGCAGGTATTTTGAATACTAGTGGCAGTTGGAACCGATACATATCTTCGATGAAGCACCTGACTGCTGTTTTCCTTTTCTGGCATTTTAAGGTTCTTTCTTTCGGATAAACCCCCTATTTGAGCTATCTCTCCCTATTTTGAATCTTGAGCGATTTAACTAAAAAGTTTTCATTCCTAAGATATGTTTATTTGGCAGGTGAGGGTAAAGCTGTTTTCACGCCGCCTACATGTATGGCACTGAGAGGCATTTTAAAGTGACTGTTAACCTGAATTTGAATAGTTGACTATGAGTTTTTATTTTAAGGAAATCCTTATCTGAGGAATAAGAAAATAAGCAGAAGGGTGAATGTTAGTAGCGTGTAGTGTAGAGAGAATGGAATATCCGTCTGTTAGCGTTGCTCTACTTTTTTATTTTCATCTTACTTCACCGAAGTAAGATGTTAATACGTTGATATTAGAGGTTCTGAGAGCAATTTGTTATCTTAAACATAAAATGTGTTTTTAATACATGAATAAAAACTGTTAAAATCTATTTTAGTGGTTTTAGTCAACGGTTCTATGCGTATCTAAAGGAAAATTATGGCTTTCTTGCAAAAAATTGAAATTTCCCATTCAAGGGGAAATTTACGTTTTAAGGTCGTATGAACAAGATTCAGCTAATCGGATAAGATTTGAATTTATGAATAAAAGCATATTGAGTCGATTGGTTTAAAACTTTGAATTATTGGGAACGCATACCAGCTGGTAGTTTTATATTGACCTGACAAAGCAATTGGATTTCGTTTGCTATGGATTTAAAAGATATCCTATCAATTTTGGATACAGTAACTCCCTGCATTGTTAGTAGCTAACGCTAATTTCATTTAATCTACTACGTTCGAGAGTCTATCCTGTTTTTGTGGAAATTAACGATGAACCTTGTCTATCCATACCGTATAAGTTCCTTTTTGGGTGAAGATATTTTTTACATGCTGCTGTTTATGTGATAAACAGGGTATTAAAAGTTTTAATGTCTTAAGGAGTTTATTTTGTATAACTTGCGTTTAATATACTTTGAAATCCATTTTGAATCCTTTCCAAATTCTTAAGTCATTAATTTTTGCATTACGCAATGAAATTATCTATAAGTCAGTTTAAAACGTGAATGATCATATTAATATTTGACCATGGATATTTCCAAGGCAGTTTCTTAATATATTCATTGAAAAAGTTATTCCTAAACACAGAATTATGTAGTGCTGAAATGGTGCACTTCTGAGGAATCTGGATTATAGTAATGAATGTTAAAATCTTTGAGAACTTTGAACTTAACTTACATTTTCAGCATCTCAACTTATTATACAAAATGTTTTTACTGTGAGTTAGCCTAATTACTTAAATATAACAGAATTACTTTACCTTTTCATCGTTTATTTCGCTTACTCAATGGTTTGTAACCTACTATTACATTATGCTATATTATTAACGTTAATGTACAACTTAGTTTACGTATTTTTATCTCTCTTTATAATTTAAAATAAAGTATTTATCACCTTCTACAGAAGATTTTTTCTCTTACATAGAATATGTGGCCTTGCTATTTGTCTAAATGTGATTTCTATGTAAAAGCATGAACGTTCGCCTAACAATACAGACAATTAAGCTTTTATTTATAGATAGGGAGGGGTCAGCTAAGTCGGAAGGAAATATTTCGCTTGATCTTTTAATTTTAACCATAGTTGCTACAAAAGTTAGACGAATTATTCATTTTAAGCTTTCTAAATCTAAGTGTTATCCAGTCATAGTTTAGCTCAGGATTTAAGTGTATTTGTCATCTGAATCTCTTTTGTGTAATTGGGAGAATCTCTATTTCGCTTTGTCCTCAGTTGATGACTTTCGGACTCGATGCAAAGAAAATTGTTTGGTCCTCGGATCCCGTCCCCCCCTTCGACATCGCTCTCCCCAGCGCACGTAACGCAAACAGTGGATGGAGCCCCATCATATGCATGTGGCCGCGCCGCAGACGCTCTCTACGGTTACCCTTTAATAATAAAGCGCGTTTTCGTGCCATCCCGTCGCCGCTTTCTCTCTTTCTCAGACGGTTTCCCGAATTTCCCCTTCTGCGCCGACTAATCTTCCGCTGCGAAAGAGGCGACAACTTCCTTTGGAAGTCACGTGACCGAAAAAGCCCCCTCCTGATTTTTTAAAACTTTATTCTTCACATCTATTCCCATTAACACTGCCTTTCCCCCAGTTTCCACCCCCTACGTTCCCCATCCCTCGCTTCCTTTCCTCTTTTCAACCCCTCCCCCCCTCTCATTACTCGTGCGTTACCTACCCTTGTCTCACGCTGACTACGCTCTGTCACTCTCCACCCCTCTGCCTCCTTCCTCTCTCCTCTCTCCCCGTGTGCTCCTCATTTCTCTCTCGAACAATAAGGATTCACCTACCTTCCCGATCGGAGCACGGTCTGTCTTTCACTCTCCGTCTCGTTCGCTACCTCGGGTTGTTGCCGCGTCTGATCTTAACTTTAAACAATGTCCCAGGGAATGCAGACAGAAGTTAAACCGTTTGAAGATACAACAGGTGGAGGAGGTATGGAGTGATTAAGCTGGGGAGATTAAAGGGATGGATGAGTCCTATGGGAAGGTTATAGTTTGCATATGAGTGTTGAATGGTATAATGCCAAATGGTTGGAGGTTAACCATTGGTTATCGTTTAGAATTTTGTGACGTGTTTGTAAATTTTATGTCAACTCTTTAAAAAGGTCCGGGTGACATGAAAGCAGATTCTTAGCACTTCTCATGCTTGGAGAACTATAATAGTATAAATAGTGTTCAGCATTTCCACATTGTGTAGTACACGTTGAAAAAAAATTTTGAAATGTGGGTGTAAAATTACCAATAGTATTTATTTTAATATTCCATTTATCGTAGAATAAATATCGAGCATGTGATAAATCGAATGTGATTTGTAGTGGTGATGGCCTGTTCAGTAAAAAAATTAGGTATCAGAAAACGCTGTTTTTAACGGGCCACATTAAGTGAGCCACCCTTCGCTAGGCGTGAATATTTTTCAATAACCATTGTTATATTAGCTAAAAGTATAATTCGATGTATGTAAAATATCCCTTAGAGAGTATCGAAGATGGATACATCCATTTTTTTGAGCATCTCATGTACAATAATCTTCATCTCTAGGTCAGTGTAATGCTCGTCAAATATATGATCAAAATTTTTGACATCTGTGGTTAATTGGAGGAGGGATTAGTAATGAAAATTTAGTTATTCCAACGGAATTATTGATAGATATTCGTGCAACTCTATTGGAGGGGAAGGATTTAGAAGTAAAATCATGAATGGGAAGTAATGCATCGTACATGAGAATTATTATAGACTAATGTCACTCATCACAGGTTTATGAGTTGTTTTTTCCATATTTTAATCAATGGAATACTCATTAAAATCATAACTAATGCAAATATTTCCTCAATTTGCACGTATTACCCAGGGATAGAGTGTTTTACCTTGCTTTTTCCGCAAAACGTGTTGCGTAAGTTACCATTGCACCTTAAAGGGGAAAGGATTCAAAGAGGATGATTGTTGAATTCAATAGATTTGAAACATTGAAGGGCAGGCACACTCTCGTAGAATATGCAGCACGTGTACCAAGGATACTGTAATCTATTAAAGAATGTATGCGAGGAATAAATAATATGATGAGACGTTAATTGTTGCTAAATACCGTTGACTAAGTCGGAGTAGAAGACTAAATAAATTATTATTTAACCATATATTAATTAATGTAATTAGACTATAAATAAACCGCTAGTTAGTCCGCATAGGTTAGTTCATAAATTATTTAAAATGGGAGAAGATAGGAACATTCAAAGATTTGAGTTTTTCAATTGAAGACCAAGTAATAAGCACGTTTTCTTTTCATGTTGTGGTGTACCTAAATGGTGTAGGTATGCTGCATTTATGAGTTCCCCCCAAGTTAATATTATTGCAGCAAAGATATCTTAAACGAAAACATCTATCAAGCATCTCAGCGTTAATCTACGGAATACGTCAGGGTCGATGATCGTAGTTTTTCTCATATTCAACGCCAATGCCATAGTCAGATGAGACTTAGAAAACCTAGATCTTGCATTAGAACCGATGTGTATCATCAATGGATGGACGAATACTTGGACAATTACTTGGAAATCGGTCGCAATAAAACGAAAATTTGGTTTTTCGTTCACAATTCAGTGCAAGTTTTACCGGCGTAACTACATCCGTTTTATATTTTAGAGTGGTTAACTTTCCTGTCTTCAAGTCCAATGATTCCATGCTATTCCTGTTAGTTGGTAGGGATTAGTCTTCCCTAAGCTCGAAATATTTTTACTTTCCAAAAAATTTAGATTTTTCTGGGTGGTACTGGGCTAAGACCATCCCGTATTTCAACGTTCAAGCTCGAGGGCCCTCTTTAAGTGTTAATCATTCGTGTATTTAAGTGAGCGAGGAGCTAAAAGCCTGATACGTAATTTATTTGTCAATTTTTCTTACATTTATATGGACGAGTTAGTCTTCAGTTTATGCTGAAGATAGGTGGGTTTCTTTCCGTATACTTTAACAGAAATTACGTATTTCTTCTCTGGTTCGTACGTAAGTGTTTCAACTGTCTATGACTGCCATTACATTTTTTCTTTGGATAATCTACCGCTTAAGGTTTAATGCAAGGGAGTGAATATTTCCTTGATTTTTGCGAGCGGACACCCCAATCCACCTGCTCAACTTCTTTCTTCAACTTAGCATACGTCTTAGTCTTACCTTCATCCCGTTCATATTAAATGTTCGCCCTCTTCCCCTTCCCCGTTCGTCCAGCAACCTACCTTATAGATCGGCTTACAGCTACCCTTCTTCCCACAGCCCCTATTCCTACGAACTACTCTGCCTCCTATCTTTAAAAATTTTCCCCTCCTCACCCATTAAAACTTATTTTAAACTCGTAGATATATCGTTTTCGCGACAAAATACAAAGTGAACATAATGTGTAGTTGGGTTGGGTCCTTGGCATGGTTGTACATTGTATGTGTTCCTTGTTTTCATAATACCTTTTCATTCTGCAAGTTGAATGTGTTTAAATTTAGCGCGAAGTGTGATAACGTAAGGTGTATGACAGAGAGTAGTGGCGGTACATGTATATAATTTGTATATGTCATATTTTATGTCTATCATATTTTTTAACGAAACTAGTCTATTTTTAGAGTCAGGCATTTGTTTTTGAACTGTCTTTAACTGCGTTTTTATGCGGAAGTTTATATATTTGTAGCGATACGCGTGATTCTTTTTCGGGCAAGGAATCAGTGTTTGAATTGTCTCTAGCTCCCATTATATACAAAATTATTATGCATTTGAGGGATATTATTTTAGTGACGAACGACTGAGTGGTAAAAATTTGCAGCAGAGATAGGTCCTTAGGCTAGACAATTTTCCTTGTGTTTGTCCATTTAAGTGTTCCCTGTTCCATTCTTTCCCCTTCGGACTGGAACATATAATATGTGTATATCTGGCGAGAATTATGGGAATTCAGGGAGGCATTGGGAGGGATTCGTGGCGGTGAGTCAATGGCGATGGGGAAGGGATAAAGGGTTCCGGGGAAATATCGCGAGAGGGCTGAGGGGGAAGAGTGGGAAGAGGGGAAGGGGGAAGAGCTGGAAGGGGTTCGGAGTCGTTTCCTCGCGGGGAAGATGTGTGAGTCTGTGTTGTGTGCCGAGGGGAGTGGGGCTCGCCCCGGGGGCCAGAGAGAGAGAGGACTGAACGGGAGGGCGCGGGGGGCGGAAGGGGGGCCATATCTGAGGGGAGCGGGGGCGGAGGGGGGGAGAGGGAAGCGACGCAGGCGCGTCGTATCGCCCCAAGGGGCGGGACCTGCGTGGCCAAAGGGCGCGATGGTGAAGATCCCTCTTCCACCCCCCCCCATTCCACCACCTCCTTCCGGATACACGGCGCCCCCTCCCTCCCCTAGTTCCCCTCCACTCCTCCCCCCGCCCACGCCGCAGCGTCTCCCGCGCGTTGCCTCCTCCTCCTCCGCCATCCCAAGGCTTCCCGATCTCTCTCTCTCTCTCTTCTTGCTCCTCTCTCTCTGTATCCCCCGCGCCCCTCTCACCATGCACTCTCTCCATCTCACTCCCCGTACACTGACTGAACAGGAGTGCTCCGGCATCATGGCTGGCGGCGCCATTTTGGAGGAGAGCCGCTCACTGCTTTCTCCCAGTCCCCCCCCTCCCCCCCGTCTTCCCTTCCTACCTCCCTCTCACTCCGGCCCGCATCTGTCTTCTCAACTTCCCCCCCTCTTTCCTCTCTTCATCCGTTCCTTCCTGTCTCTCTCCACATCTCCCATTCTCAACCCTGAGCTCCTCCCTGTCCTCTCAAGCTGTCACTCTCCTGATGTCGCTCTTTCTCTTTCTTGTACTCGAATTAATTTTTGCTTTGCTTCCTCAGTTGTTCCTTCCGAGTATCAAAGACCAAATGCTGTCATTGGACTGCTAGATAAATCTAAACCTTACTGGCTCGGTGGCTGGAGTGGAGTTGTATTAAATTTAGCATTACTGAGGTTCATCGACAGCCGTGGTTATTTTTTCCGTGTCACGCACCACTTGTAATTATGATTATGTTAATTAATTGATGCCTCAATTTGAAGAGATACACTATTTTTCTTGAAATAATGCTTAATTTCCTGTATAGTACTCTTGTTTTTATAAACTTAACTAACATTATATATTTAAAGTTACTTGTCCACTGAAATAGGTTGCAACCCAGATAATCTTATCAGGATTGTTTTCAAGAATATTTGCTATTTCTTCTGATATGATTGCTTCCACGGGCCTCTCGGCCTGTTTTTTAATCTCTGGTGAAATTTTTTCTCTGTATAAAAACCGATTCCTATACATTTTTCCTTCGTTGACGGTCATTTCACCTTGGCGTTCGTCTGATGTAAGTAACAAACCCCAAACTCTCGATGTATATATGTATTAAGGACAAATGGTACACCATTTTGCGGTGGATGTTAACCTTCCTTTATAAAACCGGGCCTAATGATAGTCTTCCTAAGATCGCCGTTTTGCAAACGATCTGAGATCTGTTTCACTGTGGTCGAAACTACACCGAGATGGAGTTCGAATACAATGGCACATTGCAGGCTCCTCTTTCTCCGTATATATAAAGAATAGGTCGATAGAAATTTGTTCTCCTGTGACCCGGGATCGAGTTCTAGAAGTGAAGGAAATGTTTTTTCGATCTCAAGGAATTAAGCATTGTGAGGGTAGCTCTTCAAATTCAGTCTCCTCGCTCTTGCATGTGATGCGATGTAAAACTTCAATTAAATTCAAAGTTTAATTTTTGGCCCTCATCTTTTTTCTTTGTCTCTCTCTCTCTAACTTCCCATTTCTAATTTCTAGCTTTCTTCCTATTCTCAGTAGCTGCCACACTCTTTGTCTTAATTTCTTTTTTTTACACTCGCATAAATTTTTATTTTACTTCTCTAATTGCCCCAGAAGAGTCGACAATTGAGTGCTGGAAATAAGCCATTATAATGTTTCATATGGGACTTCGAGAATATGATAAAGGAAATCATACTGGCATTTTCACTTTTCTAATAGCGTTTTGCTTCCTTAGTTGTGATTGAAGGTCTTATACCACTTTTTAACTGCTGGGTAAACTTAAATCATGCGCATTTGGTGCCTGGAGTGCTGGATTTTTAGTTTGTAAGTCAACGTTTGAGTTTTTCAGTGAAAGAAATTGTTTACCGCCTATCCGATACCAGCTTAAGTGTAAGAAATTAAAATGCTGTTTAATTTTATTCTCTTCGAGCGTAAGAATTGATTCTACTTCCGTATAATGTTGGTACTAAATTGAGGTTTAAAACGAGATTGACTCTGAAATATGAGTGGCTTCTTTATTATCCTTGCTGTCCATTCGTTTTATATTAACATGGCACTATTTCTAAGTATCAGGCAATCTTTTTTAATAAGCCATAATCTGGAGCCATTTGCATCGTGAACTTTCCCGGATGTCTTCCCTCTTAATTCTTCCCCGATTGACCCCATCATGAACTCCCGCGTCTTTATCCGAAGAACCTGAAATTGATTCTTGCCCGGAGCGTGGACCCTGTGTTGTGACCTCACGATTCCATTAAATGCGCAGATATGGTGGTAAATTACCTCAGACATCAGTGTAGCTAGGGATAAAATGCAAGCGAGAAAAGATATCTTTTATGTACATTTTTTCCCGTAAGTTTTTGAAATAACAGTTTGAAACCTTCTGCCAGTCTCACTTGCATAGCCTCTCGGGTGGATTGCTGACGGTTGTTATTGGGAAGGCAGTTAATTAAACCGCACGTTGTGTGGAAAGTATGCGACCTCAATGACTTGCCAGTCATTTTCCCTATCCCTAATCTCTAATGCGCTCAATATAAAATACGTTCGCTCTTACAGCTGTTTCATTTTTGCCTAATCACGCTTAATATTTAAATAATTAAACAGTTAAAATTTTGGATTGTTTTTGTTAAATAAGGTGAAGGGTAATTGTTTTGTAAATATCAGACTAGAAACCACGTGAAAATTTCAGACTTGACAAGTTTTCAACTCGTACCATGCGATGCGGAATTTTTGCTTTGGATTTGCTTTTTGCGGAATTTAACTATTTTTTTCTTTTTAATGAACATAAAAACGGACGTAGGATCAAGTAATGATCCTTTTTCTTTCACACTGTTATATTCAAGGGAAACGCTCACCTGAGGTATGTGATTGGAACTTAATTGGGCTTAATTTTTTTGATTTCGTATTCTTTTCCCCTGAATACTTAAACACTTTTCATTTCCTCTTTTCATGATGAATTTCATGGTTGAACCTAGAGAGACCATAAAGTTTTAACTGAGACTAATCACTGAGTCGAAACTTAGTTTGAAAATTAGAACATAGCATGTAGGTTCGTAAAATGCCACCTCACTTTCATGGGGTTTCTCGGTCGTTGTTTAAATTTGTAGCGAAAAAAATCCAATCCTGCCAAGTGAACCATAGCATGCAGATAAAGAATCATTATTCTCAATGCCTTATTAACCTTGATAATGATTCTCACCATAGGAAAAAAGTGTATTTTTTGCGTAAGTGCAGGGTGCTTACGGGGTTATGTGTTCTATTATCTGATCTACTGGCCCAGGAGAGGCAAAAAATACTTCACAATTTGGATATCTACGATCATTTTGAGTCTCGCCTTGCACCGAGAGGAAATTTACATTTTGATGCGTGAGGATGAAACTGAGCAAGACGGGATGCCTGACTGATAAGTGGTGGGGAAAAGAGAAGTCGGGAGAATCGTACTGTCCATGGCTCCTTGGCTTTCTATTGTCTCGCAGAGGAGGGATCGCTGTGGGTAAAGAGCAGGAGATGATGAAAACTTGGTGAAATGGAGAAGAAACACTTTCTCCCGTTAGACAAGTATAGAAACTAAATCAGTAGAAGTGTTTGGTACTTAATACAATCAAATTTTTTTTAAATTGCTAGTATGCGCACTGATTACTCATTTAAGTGTCATATTTGTTCTATTTTACGGAAGTTGCCTCGAGTTTAATGCTTCAACGTCGAAATAAGTCGGGAGAGGTCCAACACTTGATCCATTTTCCTAAAATAGCTTGTCAATTGCACCTTAAATTTCACCCCTATTTTACCGTTCATTTTTATTCCTGTCTGCTACACTGCCCTTCGTTAAACATCCTACTGTCTCAACCTACTCTGTGAGAATTCAAAGTTTGATTTTCTACGAATCACGTTCAAAAAGTTGGAGGATGTATTGATCAGCCCACCTTTCTCTGTTCCCTAAGGCGTGAGGAAATGTTAGTTTCGTGGCCCAGTCGAACAAACCTCTTCAATTCTCCGCCCGTTGTTTCCTCGAAATATTTGTAAAAAGAAGCAGGCAGCTTAGTTCGGGTTTTAGAGGTGGTGGAGACATTCTGTGAAACCAATAGAACGTATTATTGTTTAACTGCTATATCACCATACCATTAATGAAAAGGATGCAACGCTTAATTTATCTCAGTAGATAAAATATTCTGAAAAACCTATGCATATTGTAAACTGGGATAAATATGCCGACTTACCTTTGCATGCTTAATGTGTCATTACGAAAAAAAATCCTGATATATCGGATCGTATATAAAAACGTTACAAATTTGAAAAAATTGGTAACTTTTTTATCTCCGAGGTAATTCATTCCTAGATACCATGCTCACTAATATATTCATGAAAGATAACTTCTTAAAATACAGGAAAATTATGCTGCATAGTTAGGAAAAATGTGGTAATAATGAAATTACGTGAAGTCCATTGAAAAACTGAGAGGACATGTTGCTGTTTTTATATGGGCTTGGAATTTCTTGTTTGAAAACGCTGAAATTTGCGATATTACACTTTGACGTGGTTGATTAGATGTGGCCATCATCATTGGTCGTTCAATCCTAAGATTGATTGACTGTAGCCCTCCACCCTTCCCTATCTAATGCTAGTTTCCTTACCTCCTGGTATCTTTCCCTATGTTCTTATCCTGGTATATTTCCCTATATTCTTCTTTGTTTGGCACCTGAACTTATTCCTTGGTCTTTCTCGGGGGACTTTTCCATCTATTTTACCTTCAGTTATGTTCTTCACAAACCCATTGTGTCTCTGGGTGTGTTTAATCCATCTGGTTCTTCTTTTCTGTAAGGTGTTTCATATGGTGACCATATTGGAGTAAAAATGCTGTAATATGAGACGAATAAATGATTTTGACTGCAAGTTTGACTGATTAAATGATTTGGCGAGGGTCGACTGTGACGATGGTTGGCTTTTGGCATGTTTGTCCTATTAAAAGTGAGAATAATTGCTGGACACTGGAAGGAAATAATACCGAAGCTTCCCTATAATGGATTTCCTATGACTTCTGTCAAGTAGTCTTTTTTACAGCTTTCACCACCGTCAAAATCAGGCAAAATTGCTCGAATGGAAAGCATTCCCTCGGGATAGAATTAACTACCTAGTACTTATGTGTTCAATACCCTTCAATATTCTGATACTATGCCAAGTTATGTTGGGAGGTAGTGTTAATGAATTAATTTGTGTTCAAAGTGCCTGGAGCGGTAATCGCGGGTCATTGACTGGGAAGTTTTCTAATTTTTCAAGCAAGTAGAAATTATTTGGTCCATAGTTCATGTAAATTGGTACATCTGTTTTTTGTTAAAACTCGCAATGCATATGATGATGGGAAAGACCCAAAAATTATGTTTTACATATTTTCCTAGATTTTAGCATATCATGTTGATTCACTGGTGTCACTATTAATAGTTTTCAGCGCAGTATCGGGAATTTTTGCAAAAATTTCATTTAAATGTTATTTTTTAGTCTGACTAGTTCTTACACCTTGATTGTTATCTACCATTGTAATGAAATGAGTGTATTTACTATCGTTTACAACTAAATTGTACATAATGAAAACATTAATCATAAATATCCCTTTATCTATAGCCATACACCATATGACAAATTCAATTGAAGTTATGAAAAAACTAAATCGGGGAATTGCAATTTATTCTTGTTATTTATGGATATTACCTACAAAGTACAGGACTTATGCGAAGGTTCAAGCCAATCTGTACAGAAACATAAAATGCTACACCCACCTTGATGGGTAGGACCATGTCGTAGTTCTAGAGGTTTGGGCATTGCCTTGTTGTAAGTGAGAACTGACAAATAGAATGCATAATCTCAACTCCCCCAAGTCGCTCCCCATCGCTTCTCTTCCTCCTCTGTTTCTATCTCCCCGAATGCGAAATCGAAAAATGGAAAGCAGCAAGGAAAGCTGTCTCCGGCCCTATTGCCTTCTTCGCCTTCTCTTCTCAGCAACCTCTGAGATTTCCATATTATGCCGATCTGCATTGGTAATGTTCCAACCGAATAAGAGGGCGCCGTCATTTCTCCCTCTACCCTCCTGTTTATACGTCCCATGGATGGAACGGAATAAAAAATGCAAAGGATTCCCTCGGCTGGGAACTTAAGTTTTGACCCTTGTTTTTATGCAAACGTTTTTAAACAGTCCGGATCGAGCCTGCC